>CM060926.1:405316337-405945568 GCA_030737875.1 Allium sativum
ATATGCAAATTCTTTATATACTGAATTATCCAAAAATCAATATAAACAAATAATCAAAAACGAATAGTTGATTTAAATTTTCAAAACAAAATTGTTTTTATTTGAAAAATATACTCTTCACACTCGTTCTAGGATACTACTGATCCTATCTCTAACGAGTCATTCTAATTGGATATTACTAATCCAATATCTGATGAATTCTTTCGTATGGTTCTAATGTGTCTTGTTCTCGAGCTCTATAAACCAAAGCTCTGATACCAACTGTGACGGCAAGGAATTTCGCTCGGTCCGAACCAGTCGCTAAACCGATCCAGGCCGTTCGAAACGCCCTATCGTTTGAGAACAGGACAAAACAGAACGCATACAGAAGAACATTTCATTGTATATTACAACAATGCATCAGATTACAAGAATATACAGAGTATTAATGAATAAATATTCCACAGAAATATCAGCGATTTAAATTACATTTAAATACATAGCAGCGGAAAATAATATGATACACAACTAGAAGAAGATATACGGATACAAAGCTTTCCGGATATCGTTCCAGCTGTAAACCAGGATCCTGTGAATATAAATCTACAAAACCAAAACTACTAGCTGCCCGTGTCAAAATAGGGGCACCCAGAGTTTAGGTTAAAACAATAAACTATAGGTCAGTCATGTGACTGGTGTGAGAACTAAAACAGTTATTAATCTTTATTTTAAATCATTAGGTAAATCAAGGGACCACGCCGTATAACTTGGAACGGGTTTCCTCCCAAGAATACCAGTGCATAAAACAAACAGCGCAATGCTAAATAAAGAAAAATGAAGCTGTTATAAGACCCAGGTCCTATCACACAATGCAACGCAAGCCGGGGGATAGGGTTTTTACCTTATAACAGCCAAAGAATGCTTGATACGTTTAAAACAAATCATTTGATACTATAATAAGTGCATAGTGTATAAAACAACTTCAAATCATAAGTATCAATCATAGGCGGCATGAGCGCCCCATCCCACTATGTCGCCGTACTAGGCTCTACAAATAAAACCGCAAATGTCACGTATTTGGAAATTGGATTTCCATCTATGAACCGGGGCAAAAGATAGTCCTCAACCGATTCGAGACGCTCTAGCCCGTCCCTCAGGACCCAGACTCAGGTGGGCCCTAGGATCCTCAGGGCCAGTCCACCGATGTGGATTAAACTTAAACCCTGGACATGCATTTCCCCGCCCTATGGGGCGTAAACGAGCCAACTAAATGACTCCATCGGTTCGAGAACGACCGATCAATCCGAGGCGCCTCGCAACAGCAACAACCACATAAGTCAAACTCGTCAGGGTGTGTAAAACCACTGACGCCACTTCTAGCTAGAAAGAAACGCATGCCCTCCCTGACGTTCTCTCCCGTTTTTGGTTCATACCGGGTGTGAAACACGCGAGGTAAACGTTACACAAAGCTACGCCACAAAGGCCGTGCTTTGATCATCACCACAAGACTTAGCTTTTCAACAGAAGCCTCGATCAATTGCCACTTAGGCATGCCACACAGGCAATTCACTCCATGCGTTTGATATCCATCAATATATAACCCCTGAGCTCGTACGTCTCAGAGAAGGGCGTTAAGCAAGAGAATAAATTCTCCGCCGCCAAACAGATATATATTTAATAGAGATCAATCACACGGACTAAAATCCAATGTCAGACACACAGTCCATTTACAAGTCCGTTCTGGGTCTGAACGAAACCGGAGGCACCTAGTACCCCGCATATCCATCGATCTCCAAGTACGTCTGGACGATCACTAACTGTTTCCATCTTCTTGGGTGTACAGCCCAATCAAGATCATCAGTAATTACCCAAATGGCGTGAAGACTTCCGGTCTTCGACCATCGTCTTCATCTTCGACTTATCGTCGTATCAGTTATTCAGAATGGGATAAACCCGGTCTTTCCGAATAACTCGCGTATATATTATAAAAGTGTTACACAAACACAACATACGCCTCATTCCAATTCATCAGTCCCTAACCGTAAATTAATCAAGAGAATAATTCCCCAAATATTAACCCCGAAGGCCGAAACCAACATCAGATCAATATCCAGAAAACCACTATACTTAGCTAACCGACAGTTAGTTTCTAAATTTCACATTCATAGGGAAAGGTTCCCATTAATTTTATCAAAGATAAATTCTTGAATTTATTCTTTAATCTACTTTTGAATTTCGATTCAAACTAGTCGGGATTAACGAACCTTACCGAAGTAATCATTTGTTTTAATTTCCCAATCCCATCCTATTCATCCCATGAAGTAAAACTGGTAATACTTCATATCTAACACCACAGTGTTATTGGTAAATTCAATTACCATTTCACGTTCAAATCTAATTAAAGATTTAACTATCGCCTGGAGCAAAACTGGTGATACTCCATTTTCGATCATTTCAATCTAATTAAAGATTCATTAAAACTCCACTTAGTTTTAATCTTCAACTGGGTTAAAGAATCAGCGTCATTTAAAACACGGTTCACGATAAACCCAAAATCACATTCATTAATTATCGGGTTAAAGAACGAGTGTTATTTAAAACACTGTTCACGATAAACCCAAAAATCAATATCAATTCAATTCCAATTAAATATTATTTAATTGGTACACTTCATTAAATCTAAATAAAAAGATTTAACCATTTCTCAACTGGGTTCAAGAACAGTGTTAGTGAAGACACCATTCACGACAAACCCAAATCACATTTGATATTCAATATAAGACTCTGAATAGAAAATATATCGGCTTATATTCAATATCAAATTCTACGATTAACAAATATCGTATTTGAAATAACGATACAAATATATCTTTCAAATTTCCATAACAACACCTGTATAATCACGAATTCCAACATCGAAATATTCCGAAGACAATTTCAATTCAGATCCACTCCAATGCAATCATTGGATATTCTGGTTATTTTTAAAACCCTTTTCTAATTCAATTTATTTATTTAAAAATAAATAGAATTTTAATTCTAGTTCAAAACTAGTTCATTTCGATAAAAATCTATTTTTATCTTTTCAAATATGGAGTTTTTCATCCCAATTCTTTCTAAATCATTTCTTATGATTTTACATAAATTATTACTATTTTTAATAATTTTATCAAGGCCTGTACAGTCGATTTCCATCAACGGTCATTGAACTGCACTTACAGCGACCTTTTTCGAATTTGATTTGGACGTATCTCCAAATCCAACCGTTAGATTTCAAATTTCTAACATTCATTAGAAA
Source organism: Allium sativum (assembly GCA_030737875.1). Taxonomy (NCBI): domain Eukaryota; kingdom Viridiplantae; phylum Streptophyta; class Magnoliopsida; order Asparagales; family Amaryllidaceae; genus Allium; species Allium sativum. Next base: position 405,319,615 of record CM060926.1, read on the forward strand.
GCTCTTTTCGATACGAACCCAACGGTTCCGGTTTTAGGAGAATTCGACGGTCGGATCTCCCGTAATGTCCGTTTGAAATAAATGGTCGAAATTCGCGAACTGCCGCGGCGCGGCGCGTTCTATTCAGGCCATTAGATTATATATATAATATATATATAATATATATTTCGTCGATTTTTATTCAAAACGAATTATATAAATAGTTTTAAAATTCGTTTCAAATTCTATTTCAACTTCTATTTCAATTTAAAGAAAAATTGAATTCTTCTTTATAAATTCGTTTTAAAATTCATTTCTATTCAATTCGAATTTCAATTCAATTTGAATTCATTTCAATTTGCTTTCAATTCCATTTGAATCCGTTTTCAATTCAATTCATTTCGAAATCGTTTTCAATTCAATTCATTTCGAAATCGTTTTCAATTCAATTCATTTCGAAATCGTTTTCAATTCAATTCATTTCGAAATCGTTTTCAATTCAATTCATTTCGAAATCGTTTTCAATTCAATTCATTTCGAAATCGTTTTCAATTCAATTCATTTCGAAATCGTTTTCAATTCAATTCATTTCGAAATCGTTTTCAATTCAACTCATTTCGAAATCGTTTTCAATTCAATTCATTTCGAAATCGTTTTCAATTCAATTCATTTCGAAATCGTTTTCAATTCAATTCATTTCGAAATATTCGATTTCGAAATCACTTTTCAATATTCATTTTAAAATGAATAAAATCGATATAAATATCGTTCACGTCAAAATGGCGTCAATCTAATCAACACGGCTTCATAAATTTCTATTTTCAAATATTTTATTTCAAATATTTCTTTTTCAAAATAGTTGTCAATACTAAAATATTTCGTTCAACACATGACCAATCTCAACGGATGAGTACTGTCAACACATGAACCTTTATTTTATATTGATAAAGATGTAAATTTTATTACTAAAATATTTCGTTCAACACATGACCAATCTCAATGGATGAGTACTGTCAACACATGAACTTTTATTTTATAATATTCTTTATTTTCTAAATTGGAATGAGGCCCAATCAATTACCATATAAAGTTAATTATATGGATTTTCACACAACACATGTATATCATAGCATTGAAAAATAATCAGCCATCAACCAAAGTGCACTACACTGTATAAGCATCAAATATAGATATCTAACGCTTAAAACAGCCTGTCAATCAACCGATCGACATATTTAATCAATCAGGATGAGTAAACTTCAAATTTCATCCTAACACCCGTGTGGGGTTTCAAACAATCAAACACATATTTTATTTGTGCAGTTGGGCGATGTGTAAAATTTATCGACCCAATCAATGTCCTTCAAATAGGTGTACATAAACAAACCGTCTGGTTTGTAAATGAATATTTATTTTATTCACTTCACGTTAAAAATTATATTTTTAACGATAAAACATTTTATTTCAACCTATGAATTTCTATTCAATTCATTTACACAATAAAATGATATTTTTATTTTTCTAACATATTTTAGAAAATTTCGGCGGCATAACGGCACAAGACTAGAAACGGGACAAGGCCTAGCCTTATCCCCGGTCTAGTGAAGGCCCACGCCATTCACACATCAATCAAATCAATTTCAATTTCACCAAAACAATCAAATCCAAATCAAATAATCTAACCAACTACACAACCAATCAAACAAGTCCATGGTCTGTGGACGGGTGTCGGGTGCTTCTAATAAGCACCGTCTGCATCCTAGTATATATATATATATAACTAGAAAAAGAAATTTAAAGTGAGAGGTTCTCACCAATAGCTATCCAACTTCACGACACTTCTTTTGTAGAAAATCTTCGTCGTTATCCTATCTTCGCCATCTTCGTTGCCCGTAGTCACTATATATATATAAAAGTCACACATTTTTATATTTTGATGTCTTTAAAATAAAAATCACATTTTTATTTATCCACTTTCAATTTAAAAATCATATTTTTATAATCACTTCATATATTTAAAATCAAATTCTTTTCTTTCTAAGATATAAAAACCATATGTTAATTTCATTTTTAAAACAAAGTATATTTTTACTTTTTCAAAACAAAGTATATCTTTATATTTCAAAACAAAGTATATTTTTATATTTCAAAACTAAGTATATTTTTATATTTCAAAACTAAGTATATTTTTATATTTTCAAAACAAAGTATATTTTTATATTTTCAAAACAAAGTATATTTTCATATTTCAAAACTTTATTTCAAAAACATGTTAATCTTTTATTTACAAAACATGTTGATGTTTTTATTTTCAAACATGTTCTTTCATTTATAAAAACAATGTGATTTTCAATACAAAGTGATTTTTAAAACAAAGTTGATTTTTATTAACTACAATGTTAATTTCTTTTTCTGTTTTCACAAAACATTGGGATTTTCATTTACAAAATATTTCTCTTATCATTTACAAAACATTGTTCTTTTTTTTTTTAAACATATCTATTTTATTTTTAAAACCATATCTATTTTATTTTTATTTTTTTTAATTGAAAAACAATGCAAATTTAAATAAAGTGAATTAAATTAAAACTGAAATTTAAATAAAGTTAATCACCTTTGAATCAATGTCTGTATCGCCCAAAACCCCACTGGAAAGCTGCGACTTCGAGCAACCCAAAACCCTCCCCTCGCTCGCGCCTGACCCCACCGAACTACAATCGTTGACCGACATTCTGGCCCCCTTGTAGATGGCGACTCATCCCCCACAAACAACTCGCAACCATCATAGAAGACTAACTTCCCTCTCATCGTTGATTATCTGGTGCCCTAGCTGTCAAATCAGAACTGTCGAGCCCTATTATAACAATCGCTCGCAATGAAATAGACATAGGATGGAAGAGCAACTCAATCTAAGATCAAACATTTGATTCCATGATTTTTAGAATTTTTCTTTGATATTTCCTTGAATTTCGAAGTCACGATTTTTAGTTTGGAAGAAGAAGACCTGGCGGCTTGCCATTTTGACCAGAAGAAAAGGGGTTTAATGAAAATCTAGGGTATTTATAATAATTTTTTTTTATTATTTAATTCTAATAATTGGTTCTTTTTCATACGAACTTCAAACAGGACCTAACGACTGTCGCCTCAAGCTAATTACCCCCTTTCCGGACTCAATGGGATATGCATCGCAAGTTGATTCGAACGTTTTGATCAGTTTTCGTTACATTTACATTTAAATAACTATATTGACTTTTAAACGTACATTTCAAATTACCGGGGCCACATACTAACTCTAAAAATTCAATAAAAATATTTTCTAGCTTCGTATTAACGATACGGTCCTAACAAAACTAGTTTCGCCGAATTCTGAGACCGTTGGAAAAATGGCCATTTTCCAGTCGATTAAAATCAACTGAAACTGGTCAAACGCGTTTTCCTTTGCCACCCTCACATAATGATTCGAAAAATTATGAAATTTGAAACCTAGCAATAACTTGACATCACGGACCCAACAAAAGTGGTTTCGTCGAAATCCGAGGTCATTTGCAAAATGTCCATTTTTAAGGGCCTGAATTCCATAGCGACTATTCAGAATTTTCAACTGGACATATCTTTTGATTTCCGATATGAAATCTTGATTTTTCAGATTCGTTGGAAAGATATTCACAATTAGATCCCATTATTTTTGGTTTCACTAAAATTCGGATTGTTTTGCACCCGGTACATTCAATTGAAGTTTGAAATCGAATTATCGAACTACCGCGCCATTTTCAATTCTATTTATAATTATATATAAATATTTATATTCTAACGACGACACGTATAATATATACGTTCGAATTCTATTCAAAATAGATTTTTCGTCGATATTATTTAAAATAATTCATTTTAAATAATCAAAATTCGCTAAAATAGCCAAAATAAAAATTTTAAACTGGCCCAGATTTTCGGGTTGTTACATGTATCAAGTCCCATGGTGGCAGCCCGACACAATTCTAGAATGCACAGGTATACTACTGGTGCCCAGTGCCTTATTTTTCTGCGCCGGAGTGTGTGCACGCCCGCAACCCGTTAGAACCTACACTGCTGCACCACCGCCGTCGATTTGACCTCTTACAGTCAGCCCAGTAATCGCGCCCCACCCTGCCTAGTTCAGGGTATCCTGATACTCCTTGTAGGGTTACTGCTGAGAAGGATCCCCCGCTACTAGGTTTTCTATTTCTAGCCAACATGCTAAGTTGGTTAAGTGTTTTGTAAAGCTAACCCCTAATCAGTCTGTATAGTTTAACATGTTCCATTTTGATTAAGTATTAATTCAATTTACTTAATCCTATCAATCCTGACTCTGCCTTAATTGTCTTATTAAAGTCTCGACCTCTCACATTAGACAGGTATTGTTGTGGTTGCCTGTTGCCGGTTGGGTCCGGGCAATCTTATGCCACAACTCAGTCTAACCTCGGGTCATTTGGCTCCGTGTTTAACCACCCACATTGGATAGGTATTGTTGTGACTACTGGACAGCCGGGCGGTTCCGGGCAGGTTTACATCACAACTCAATCCAACCTCAGGTTAAACAAATCGTATTTTCTATATTTACATATTTTGTCTCTTTTCTTTTTATATGTAAATATTTGCGGCCCATTATTCAAATTCATCTTTATTGGGTAAAATTAATTTACACCACTTAATTGTTTTTCAAGGTCGTTGGCATGCGTCAAACATGCCAACACATATGTTTTATATTTTAACCCAAATGTCATTGCCCCCGTTTTATACGTTCGCTACAGTATAACATATGTTGGGTTTAACATTTAAACCTAACTTAGCCACATGAAAAAAAAGGGAGGCTTAGAACATGATGTTTATACATTCTAAGTAACATAAAAAGGGGAGTGTGAACGCATGAACTTGCAACTTAGCGAACTAATTAACATAAATTAGGCACTTGTGAACTTGCATTGTAATAGCATATAATCATGGCATAAACATACCTAACCATGAATCATGGTTTTTAATTTATTTATGTAAACTTGCAAGTGGAATGTAAATCTAACTTAATTACGTATCACATATATTATCATATGATTTTGTTAACAACATAGGCCTAAAACATGTTTTTGATTAGGCATAACACCAAACATAATTTATTCATGTTCATAGAATTAATACAAATTCACAAAGATGCTTGCTTTTGTCACTAATACAAAAGTATGGTTTTTACACTTGAACCATGATGTCAATTCCAACATAACTTCATATGAATCATAATACTCAAACGGATCCAATTACACTAAAGATGACCATAAAATTATACATCATGTTGGCATAATAGTAAATCATATACTTGCATGAATCTCAAATAAACTACCACAAACATATAGTCGTTAACTTTCAGCATGAATCATATACTTGCAATTATCCAATAGGTGTTGTAATAAACTACCACAAACATGTAGTTGTTAACTTTCAACATGAATCTCATACTTGCAAATATCCAATCGTTATATTACAACATCCCAAATCGATTAGAATCATAGCAACATACAGTTATGAATTATTATCATCAAAAATTAAGCACAATTCTATTTCTCATTTTACACAAATCAAAACACAATTATTCATTCACATCGGAATAGCACTCTACTTACAACGTATGACGAATCTTCAATTCAGGAATCTGAATTCTGAATTTGGAGATGCTATCCTTTGTTGTAGGCGTTGTTTTGATTTAGTTGTCGTTGCTTTAATCTTTTGAATTGTCTCCTAATCGTCTCTCAATTTTTGACGGCTATTTCTAGTCCTTCCTCAGCAGCATGACGGTCTCATTCTTATTTTTGTTTGTATGAATTAGGTGGAGTCTTAGGTCCTTTTTAAAGAGTTTGTGAATTGATTAGGACCGTCGATGGAGCTTGGATTAATATTAGCCATTCGTTTGAAGGAGAGACCAATCAGGAGCTGACACCTAGCCCTAGTGACAAGGCAAGGCTCAGAATTCGGCCAAGCACAGACCAGGCCAGCCAGGGGGGCTGGGTTCGACCTGGCTCAGGGGCCAGGTCGACTCCCCAGTCGACCCCCGTGTCGACTTGGCACTCGACTTGGGTGACCCAGGTCGACTACCCAGTCGACCTGGGTGCCTTGGCGGGAAAATCCCCGCCCTGGCCAATCCGGCCCGATTTTTGAAATTCGAATCTGATTTCTGAGTTGTTTCTATCTGTTTGAATTTTAAACTGAATTCTGAAACTTCCGAAGGCCATATCTTCTTCATACGGAGTCCGTTTTACGCAAACTCGGACTCTATCTCAAGTAGAATTCCGAGACAAACGCAATGGCGTATCCCGTTTCCCTTAATTCTTTGATTTGAAATTAGTTATACTTTAATTTGTGAATTTCACTGTTATAGAATACACGGGGTGTTACAGAAGACGATATTGAAGACGGGACCCTTCATATCATAAGGAAAACTTGTTGAATGTCTCAAATCGATAGCTCCCATTTGCAGATGGATTTTATATCAGCTAAGTGGCAAGAAGCCCAAACGTATGTGAAGGAATTCCGGATTGTGGATTCGTTCAGACCCAGAACGGACTTGTATGGATTGTTTGTCTGACATTGTAATTGACTGCGTAGCACTAATCTCTGTTAAATATATATCTGTTTGGTGACGGAGAATTTATTCTCTTGCTTAGCACCCTTCTCTAAGACGTATGAGCTTAGAGGTTATACATTAATAGAAATCAATGATGCGTTGTGAATGGACAATGTGGCATATTTAAGTTATGTAATGAGCTATGGATGATCAATGCATGGCTTATTTAAGTGTAGCTTTGTGTAAGTTGCGACCTTGGCAAGCCTCACACCCCAGTAAATGGCCAAAACAGGAAGAAATGCGGCAAGGATATGGGTGTTTGTCTCCTTCTAGATAAAAGGTGTACTATTATATGGAGCCCTGGTATTAACCAATGTGGAAAACTTCTACTTTTGTGGGTGTTGTTGGCGAGCACTCGAAAAGGTCGGTAATGACCGGGAGATGACATACTCTGGCGTACTCTAAGTTACCTAGTTACAGAGGTAACCCAGCCTTGTGTTGGAATGAGGAGCATGAGTTGATCCACGGACATCCCTCTAGAGGTGTTCAAAATTCGGTACGGTAAGGAAGTTCCTTTGCCTGGTCATTGTTGGAAACCCAATCTCCAATACGAACCCGTACGATTTTAGTTGTATACTATTATGTCAATATAATATATGGTACCTGTAACAACCCGGAAATGCGAGCCAATTTAAAAAAATTATTTTGGCGAATTTAGTGAATTTTGATTATTTATAATGAATTATTTTAAATAATAACAACGAGAAATTTATTTTGAATAGAAATAGAACGTATATATTTATATAGATCGTCGTTAGAATATAATTATTTTATTTTAATTATAAAAGGAATTGATAATGGCGCGGTAGTTCGATAATTCGATTTCAAATGAATGTACCGGGTGCAAAATAAACCAGATTTTAGCGAAACCAAAAATAATAGAATCTAATCGAGAATATCTTCCCAACGAATCCGAAAAATTGAAATTTCATAGCGGGAATCAAAAGTTATGTCCAGTTGAAAATTCTAAATAGTTGCTATGGAATTCAGGCCCTTAAAAATGGAAATTTTGCAAATGACCTCGTTTTTCGACGAAACTGCTTTTGTTGGGTCCGTGATGTTAAGTTATTGCTAGGTTTCAAATTTCATAATTTTTTGGTTCAATATGTGAGCATGACAAAGGAAAACGCGTTTGACCAGTTTAAGTTGATTTTAATCGACTGGAAAATGGCTATTTTTCAAACGGTCTCAGAATTCGACCAAACTAGTTTTGTTAGGACTGTATCGTCGATACGAAGCTAGAAAATATTTTTTGGGAATTTTTAGAGTTCGTATGTGGCCCCAGTAAATTGAAATGCACGTTCAAATTTTATATATAGAGTTATATGTTGATTTTGACGAAAACTGATCGAAATGGTCGAGTCGGCCTATGATACATATCCCATTGTGTTCGGAATGGGGGTAATTAGCTATGGACGACAGGCGGTGGGTCCCGTTTTGAGGTCGAAATAAAAAGTACCTTTTTGAAATTAAAATAATTAAATAAAATAAAATAATCCCTCCCACCCCTTTCCTCTTCCCTCGTTAGTCAACACCCCCCCTTTCCATTTAATTCCAATCAAAAAAAAGAAAAAGAAAAGAGAGGAAGCGGGGAGGAGCTGCGCTCCCCCCAAGCAACGCGCCGCCGCCAGAGGAAGCCCCTCCCATTCGAGCCCTGACGCGCGAGACTCCCTCCCCCCTCTTCTGAAGTGACCGCACCCCCAATCGACAGAAACTGCCGCCGTTGGGTCCCCAACCACCACCGCACCCCCCTGCACCCCTCTCCACCGCCTGAAGCACCAACTCCGACCCCACCTCCTTCTCCCTCTTCGAAGAACACCCGCTCATTTGAAGAAATCCGAAAAATGTGAGTTTGATTTTATTTTACATCTATTTCTTTTTAGTTTTAGTTATATAAAGATATAGCTTTATCATAGAAAAGTTGAAAATATAATCTTTATATTATAGAAGTATTAAAAATTCGATTTTTATTATTTAGAAGGTATAAAAATATAATTTTTATAGGTGTAGCGAAATAAAAATCTGATTTTTATTATATATGTGTTGAAATAAAAATGTGATTTTTATTGCGATGATATAAAAATTCGATCTTTATATCATAGGAAGAATAAAAATATGATTTTTATTCATGTAGAGTAATAAAAATATAATTTTTATTACATTACTAGCAAGATAAAAAATAGAATTTTTATCTATATAGTAGCGGTGTCAAAATAGAATTTTTATCTATATAGTAGCGGTGCAAAAATAGAATTTTTTATCTATGTAGTAGCGGTGCAAAAATAGAATTTTTATCTATATAGTAGCGGTGCAAAAATAGAATTTTTATCTTTATAGTAGCGGTGCAAAAATAGAATTTTTATCTATATAGTAGCGGTGCAAAAATAGAATTTTTATCTATATAGTAGCGGTGCAAAAATAGAATTTTTATCTATATAGTAGCGGTGTAAAAATAGAATTTTTATGTACATAGCAACAATTTAAAAATGTGATTTTTAAATATATGTAGTGGCTACAGACAATGAAAGTGGCAATAGGCGAGCACGACGAAGATTTCTACACAAGAAGAGTCGCGGCGTTTGGTTTAGCTAGTCGGTGAGAACTTCTCATTTTAAATCTTCTTTTCTATTATAAATATATACTATGATGCAGACGGTGTTTACTAGCACCCGACACCCATCGTCCACAGACCATGGACGGCTTGTTTGTTTGACTGATGTGTTGTGAAAATTGATTGTGTTGTGGAATGATTGAAAAATAAATATTCATGCATTGAAATAAATTAATTATCCTTAAAAATATAAATTTTAAAGTGAATGTGAATAAATATTTATAAAAAAATCGGCAGATTTGTTTATATACACTGATTTGACTGATATTGATTGGGACGATAAATTTTACACATCGCCCAACTGCACAAATAAAAATCTGTGTTTGTTGATTTGAAAACCCATACGGGTATTGGGATAAAATACGGCATACACTAATCCCAATAATTAGTTGTATATCGATCGATGGATTGACAGGTTGTTATAAGCGTTAGATATCTATATTTGATGCTTATACAGAGTGGTGCACTTTGGATGATGGTTGATTATTTATCGTTGCTATTATACACATGTGTTGTATGGAATCCATATAATTAACATTATATGGTAATTGATTGGGCCTTATTCCAATTGGAAAAATAAAGAATATTAGAATATAAAAATAGTCACGTGTTGACGATGCTCATGTGTTGAGAATATTCATGTGTTGAAACTATTCATGTGTTGAGTAAAATATTTTAACAATAAAATTTACATCTTTATCATATTTAAGATTAGAAACTACTTTACGGTTGGAGTCTGATTAAAAATCAAACGATAGATACCATATTTTATAAAATATATTACATAACAAAAAAAAGTCATGTGTTCACAGTACTCATGTGCTGAGATTAGTCATGTGTTGAAAAAAATATAGATTCATGTGTTAAATAGAATAAATATTCATTTGTTGAATAGAATAACGAATTTATTGAAATATACAAAGCCGTATTGATTAGAGTTGCGCTATTTTGACGTGAACGATATTTATATCGATTATATTCGTTTCTATAATGAATATAGAAAAGGTAATGATCTCAAAATATAACGTTTTGAAAATATTATCATTTATATAGTAATGATATGAAATATTCAATTTTGATTTGAAATTGAATATAGAGTTGAAATGGTTTTGAAAACGAATTTAAAACGATTTATAAAATACGTTTTAAAAGGAAATCAACGAAATATAATATATATATATAGTATATATATAATGGCCTGAATAAAACGCGCCGCGCTGCGGTAGTTCGTGAATTTCGACCATTGACTTCGAATGGACATTACGGGAGATCCGACCGTCGGATTCTCCTAAAACTGGAACCGTTAGGTTCGTATCGAAAAGAGCTTTCTAATGAATATTAAAAATTTGAAATTAACAGTTGGATTTGGAATTATGTCCAAATCAAATTTGGAAAAGGTCGCTATAAGTGCTGTTCGATGGCCGTTGATGGAAATCGACTGTACGGGCCTTGATAAAATTATTAAAAATATCAATAATGTGTAAAATCATAATATGTGAATTGGAAAGAACTGGGAAGAAAATTTCCACATTTGAAAGGATAAAAATATATTTTTATCGAGATGAACTAGTTTTGAACTAGAATTAAAATCAATTTATTTTTGAAATAAATAAATTGAATTTGAATTTGTTTTGAAAATAACCAGAATTTCCAATATTTATAAAGTGGAAGTGGATTTGAATCGAAATTGTCTTTGGAATATTTCGATGTCGGATTCCGTGATTATACAGATATTGTTATGGGAATTTGAAAGATATATTTATATCGTTATTTCCAATACAATATTTGTTGGTTCCAGAATTTGATATTGAATATAAGCTGGTATATTTTCTATTCAGAGCCTTGTATTTAATATCAAATGTGATTTGGGTTTGTCATGAATCGTATTTTAGGTGACATTGGTTCTTTAACCCAGTTAAAGACAGGATATTGATTTTTGAGAAAGATTAAAATTAAGTGAAGTTTTAATGAATCTTTAATTAGATTGAAATGATCGAGAATGGAGTCACCAGTTTTGCTCCAAAGCGATAGTAAAATCTTTAATTAGATTTGAACGCGAAATGGTAATTAATTTTACCGATAACACCGTGGTGTTAGGTATGGAGTATTACCAGTTTTGCTCCATGGGATGAATAAGTTGGGATTAGGGAATAAAATAAATAATTACTTCGGTGTGGTTCGCAAATCCCGACTAGTTTGGTAAACCATAATACGGCTTAAAATGATATTTAAAGGAAGATTAAAGAATAAATTTAGAAAAATTTATCTTTGACAAAATTAATGGGAACCTTTCCCTAGGAATGTGAAAATTTGAATAAAAGAATATTTTGAATTTGAATGAGGCGTATGTTGGGTTTGTGTAACATTTGTTTATTATATACGTGGGTTATTCGGAAAGGTCGGGTTTGTACCCATTCTGAATACCGATTCGACGGTAAGTCGAAGATGAAGACAGTGGTTGAAGACCGGAAGTCTTCACATCGTTTGGGGGATTACTGATGATCTTGATTGGGGTGTACACCCAAGATGAGGGAATCAGTTGGTGATCATCCAGACGTACTTGGAGACGGACGGATATGCGAGGAAAGTGCCTCCGGTTTCGTTCAGATCCAGAACGATCTAGTAAATGGACTGTGTGAATGACATTGGAATTTATCCTGTGTTGATTGATCTCTATTAAATATACATCTGTTTGGTGGTGGAGAATTTATTCTCTTGCTTAACGCCCTTCTCTGAGACGTACGAGCTCAAAGGTTGTATATCGATGGACATCAATCGTATGGCATGAATTGCCTGTGTGGCACGCCTAAGTGGCGAATGATCAGGGCTTTTGCTGAAAAGCAAAGTCTTGTGGTTGATGATCAAAGCACAGCCTGTGTGGCATAGCTTTGTGTATAGCGTGAATTCGCGAGCCTCACACCTCGGTATGAGTCAAAAATGGGATACGGACCGTTGGGAGAACACGACGTTTCTTTCTAGCTAGTGGTGGTGTCAGTGCTTAAACTGGCTGAAATTTATATATACTTTTCACCTGTGTGGTTGTTGGAATGTGAGGCGCCTCAGATATAGGTCTGTTAGGACCGGGAAACGTGTGTTCAGGAATAACCAATCCTCAAAAGTAAGAGAGGACCGGCCCAACTGATTCCAAGGATCATAGTGGGGTCCTGAGACATTTGCTTGAGTGTCTCGAACGGATTGGAGCTTGCCCCTTGCCTCGACTCATGACGGAAATCCAATTTTCAATACATGATATTGCGGTTTTAATTGTAGAACTTGTATGGCGACATGATATATTGTACCCATGCCAAATATGATTGATATTTATGATTGAAATTGTTTTGACACTATACACATATAATAGTATCAAGTGATTTGTTTTAAACAAACCAAGCATGTTTGGCTATTATAAGGGAAAACCCTATCCTCCGGCTTGCGTTGCTTTGTGTGATGGGACCTGGGTCTTATAATGGCTTCGTTTTTTCAAAAAGCATTACACTGTTTTATTATATGCACTAGTATTCTTGGGAGGAAACCCGTTCCGTGTTATACGGCGTGGTCCCTTGAATTACTCTTTTTTAAAGTAAAGTTTTAAATAATTGTTTTAGTTCTCACACCAGTCACATGACTGACGTGGAGTTTATTGTTTTAACCTAAACTCTGGATGCCCTTATTTTTCACACGGGCAGCTAGTAGTTTTGGTTTTGCAGATTTATATTCACAGGATCCTGGATTACAACTGGAACGACTCATGGAAAGCTCTGTATCCGTGTGTTACTTTCAGTTGTGTTTTGTATATTTTTCCGCTGTTTTGTAATTTATTGTAATCTCTGATATTTATCGAATGTGTAATATTTGTTCATACGCTGTATATTCTTATATTCTGAAGGAATTGTTGTAATATACAATGAAATGTTCTTCTGTTTGCATTCTGATTTGTCCTGTTCTCAAAAACGATCAGGGGTTTCGAACGGTCTTGGTCGGTTTAACAATTGAGTAGGATCAAGCGAAATTCCTTACCGTTACATTTGGTATCAGAGCTTTGGTTTACAGAGATCGAGAACAAGACACATTAGAACCGAACGAAAGAATCAATCAGATATTGGATTAGTAATATCCAATTAGAATGATTCGTTAGAGATAGGATCTGTAGTATCCTAGAACGAGTGTGAAGAGTATATATTTCAAATGAAAACAATTTTGTTTTGAAAATTTAAATCGTTTGATACGTATTTGAATATTTATTTATTTTGAATTTGGACAATCTAGTATATAAAGGTTTTGCATATACGTCTCATGAACGTATATTCAAAGTTTTAATATACTGGATAGATATAGAATCACACTCTAGTTGCCCGAGGATGGTTCTGATAATGCTGCAGCGTTATCAGTATTTATTTTCGAGTATCGAAAGTGAGATATCTATATATTTCCATTAGACTGGTGTGAGAACTAAAATATAGCTAGAATACCTTGTTGTGAATTAGCATCAAAAACATGACTTTATATATATATATATATATATATATCAAAATTATGAATTTGAAACAATAATCAACTAATTGATTAATGGTTGTGTTTTATGATTATTGTTTGATTTGTTGAAATTTTGAACCATTATGCCTAATTGAACCAAATAGTGAGTGTATAGAAAATTAGTCGCATTTGCTTGCATATACATGTACTTACATTGAACAGGTCATAGCAAAGAGGCTAGGGCAGAAGAATAAAATTGTTTGCCCGACAAATAGGTACATGTTTACCATAATTTATTGTTTTGTTTGGGTGATGATGATTTTATGAGTCGATTGGCTAGTCGCTTGGCTTTTTCTTTTTCTTTTGGATTGAAGAAGGCCATGGGAGGCTATATGAAATATCCTAAGTCCCCGATGCATGGGAGGTTATGGCGAAATTTTTTGAAAATTTAGGGTGTTAACCAAATTTTTGAAAAATTTGTAAAGTTCATAGAAACTGGAAAGTTGAAGAACTTAAGCCATAAAGAAAATAATGGAAGTTGAGTTGGTTTGTAAAACAACTTTCGGCTTCGTTCCTTTTCGGGGATGAAAAGTTTTAAGTGAGGGAGATTGTAACAACCCGGAAATGCGAGCCAATTTAAAAATTTTATTTTGGCAAATTTAGCGAATTTTGATTATTCAAAATGAATTATTTTAAATAATAACGACGAGAAATTTATTTTGAATAGAAATAGAACGTATATATTTATATAGATCGTCGTTAGAATATAATTATTTTATTTTAATTATAACAGGAATTGAAAATGGCGCGGTAGTTCAATAATTCGATTTCAAATTTCAAATGAATGTACCAGGTGCAAAATAAACCGGATTTTAGCGAAACCAAAAATAATAGAATCTAATAGAGAATTTCTTTCCAACGAATCCGAAAAATTGAAATTTCATAGCGGGAATCAAAAGATATGTCCAGTTCAAAATTCTGAATAGTCGTTATGCAATTCAGGCCCTTAAAAATGGAGATTTTGCAAACGACCTCGGTTTTCGACGAAACCACTTTTGTTGGGTCCGTGATGTCATGTTATTGCTAGATTTCAAATTTCATAATTTTTCGATTCAATATGTGAGCGTGGCAAAAGAAAACGCGTTTGACCAGTTTCAGTTAATTTTAATCGACCGGAAAATGGCCATTTTTCAAATGGTCTCAGAATTCGACGAAACTAGTTTTGTTAGGACCGTATCGTCAATACCAAGCTAGAAAATATTTTTCGAGAATTTTTAGAGTTCGTATGTGACCCCAGTAAATTAAAATGCATGTTCAAATTCAATATATAGAGTTTTATGTTGATTTTGATGAAAACTGATCGAAATAGTCGAGTCGGCCTACGATACATATCCCATTGTGTTCGGAATCGGGGTAATTAGCTATGGATGACAGGTGGTGGGTCCCGTTTCGAGGTCGAAATAAAAAGTACCTTTTAGAAATTAAAATAATTAAATAAAATAAAATAATCCCTCCCACCCCTTTCCTCTACCCTCGTTAGTCAACCCCCCCCCCCATTCCATTTAATTCCAATCAAAAAAAAAAAAAGAAAAAAAAAGAGAGGAAGCGGGGAGGAGCTGCGCTCCCCCCAAGCAACGCGCCGCCACCAGAGGAAGCCCCTCCCATTCGAGCCCTGACGCGCGAGACTCCCTCCCTCCTCTTCTGAAATGACCGCACCCCCAATCGACAGAAACTGCCGCCGCCGGGTCCCCAACCACCACCGCACCCCCCTGCACCCCTCTCCACCGCCTGAAGCACCAACTCCGACCCCACCTCCTTCTCCCTCTTCAAAGAACACCCGCTCCTTTGAAGAAATCCAAAAAATGTGAGTTTGATTTTATTTTACATCTATTTCTTTTCAGTTTTAATTATATAAAGATATAGCTTTATCATAGAAAAGTTAAAAATATAATCTTTATATTATAGAAGTATTAAAAATTCGATTTATATTATGTAGAAGGTATAAAAATATAATTTTTATAGGTTTAGCGAAATAAAAATCTGATTTTTATTATATATGTGTTGAAATAAAAATGTGATTTTTATAGCGATGATATAAAAATTCGATCTTTATATCATAGGAAGAATAAAAATATGATTTTTATTCATGTAGAGTAATAAAAATATAATTTTTATTATATTACTAGCAAGATAAAAAATAGAATTTTTATCTATATAGTAGCGGTGTAAAAATAGAATTTTTATCTATATAGTAGCGGTGCAAAAATAGAATTTTTATCTATATAGTAGCGGTGCAAAAATTGAATTTTTATCTGTATAGTAACGGTGCAAAAATAGAATTTTTATCTATATAGTAGCGGTGTAAAAATAGAATTTTTATATACATAGCAACAATACAAAATTGTGATTTTTATATATATGTAGTGGGTACGGACAATGAAAGTGGCAATAGGCGAGCACGACGAAGATTTCTACACATGAAGAGTCGCGGCGTTTGGTTTAGCTAGTCGGTGAGAACTTCTCACTTTAAATCTTCTTTTCTAGTTATAAATATATACTAGGATGCAGACGGTGTTTAGTAGCACCTGACACCCATCGTCCACAGACAATGGACGGCTTCTTTGTTTGATTGATATGTTGTGAAAATTGTTTGTGTTGTGGAATGATTGAAAAAAAATATTCATGTGTTGAAATAAATTAATTATCGTTAAAAATATAATTTTTAATGTGAATGTGAATAAATATTTATAAACAAATCGGCCAGTTTGTTTATATACACTGATTTGAATGATATTGATTGGGACGATAAATTTTACACATCGCCCAACTGCACAAATAAAAATCTGTGTTTGTTGATTTGAAACCACACACGGGTATTGGGATAAAATACGGCATACACTAATCCCAATAATTAGTTTTAAATCGATCGATGGATTGACAGGCTGTTATAAGCGTTAGATATCTATATTTTATGCTTATACAGAGTGGTGCACTTTGGATGATGGTTGATTATTTATCGTTGCTATTATATACATGTGCTGTATGGAATCCATATAATTAACATTATATGGTGATTGATTGGGCCTCATTCCAATTGGAAAAATAAAGAATATTAGAATATAAAAATAGTCATATGTTGACGATGCTCATGTGTTGAGAATATTCATGTGTTGAAACTATTCATGTGTTGAGTAAAATATTTTAACAATAAAATTTACATCTTTATCATATTTAAGATTAGAAACTACTTTACGGTTGGAGTCTGATTAAAAATCAAACGATAGATACCATAATTTTATAAAATATATTACATAACAAAAATAGTCATGTGTTGACAGTACTCATGTGCTGAGATTAGTCATGTTTTGAAAAAAATATAAAATCATGTGTTGAATAGAATAAATATTCATTTGTTGAATAGAATAACGAATTTATTGAAATATACAAAGCCGTGTTGATTAGAGTTGCGCTATTTTGACGTGAACGATATTTATATCGATTATATTCGTTTCTATAATGAATATAGAAAAGGTAATGATCTCAAAATATAACGTTTTGAAAATATTATCATTCATATAGTAATGATATGAAATATTCAATTTTGATTTGAAATTGAATATAGAGTTGAAATGGTTTTGAAAATGAATTTAAAACGATTTATAAAATACGTTTTAAAAAGGAAATCGACGAAATATATATTATATATATAATATATATAATGGCCTGAATAGAACGCGCCGTGCTGCGGTAGTTCGTGAATTTCGACCATGACTTCGAATGGACATAACGGGAGATCCTACCGTCGGATTCTCCTAAAACCAGAACCGTTAGGTTCGTATCAAAAAATAGCATTCCAATGAATATTAGAAATTTTAAATCTAATGGTTGGATTTGGAATTATGTCCAAATCAAATTTGGAAAAGGTCGCTGTAAGTGCAGTTCGATGGCCGTTGATGGAAATCGACTGTACGGGCCTCGATAAAATTATTAAAAATGTCAATAATTTGTGTAAAATCATAATATATGAATTGGAAAAAACTGGGATGAAAAATTCCACATTTGAAAGGATAAAAATATATTTTTATCGAGATGAACTAGTTTGAACTAGAATTAAAATCAATTTATTTTTGAAATAAATAAATTGAATTTGAATTGGTTTTGAAAATAACCAGAATTTCCAATATATATAAAGTGGAAGTGGATTTGAATCGAAATTGTTCTTGGAATATTTCGATGTTGGATTCCGTGATTATACAGATATTGTTATGGGAATTTGAAAGATATATTTATATCGTTATTTCCAATGCAATATTTGTTGGTTCCAGAATTTGATATTGAATATAAGCTGGTATATTTTCTATTCAGAGCCTTGGATTTAATATCAAATGTGATTTGGGTTTGTCGTGAATCGTGTTTTAGGTGACATTGGTTCTTTAAGCCAGTTAAAGACAAGATATTGATTTTTGAGAAAGATTAAAACTAAGTGAAGTTTTAATGAATCTTTAATTAGATTGAAATGTTGGAGAATGGAGTATCACCAGTTTTGCTCCAAAGCGATAGTAAAATCTTTAATTAGATTTGAACGCGAAATGGTAATTAATTTTACTGATAACACCGTGGTGTTAGGTATGGAGTATTACTAGTTTTGCTCCATGGGATGAATAGGTTGGGATTGGGAAATAAAATAAATAATTACTTCGGTGTGGTTCGCTAATCCCGACTAGTTTGGAAAACCATAATACGGTTTGAAATGATATCCAAAGGGAGATTAAAGAATAAATTTAGAAGAACTTTTCTTTGATAAAATTAATATGAACCTTACCCTAGGAATGTGAAAATTTTAATAAAAGAATATTCTGAATTGGAATGAGGCGTATGTTGGGTTTGTGTAACATTTGTTTATTATATACGTGGGTTATTTTGAAAGGCCGGGTTTATACCCATTCTGAATAACCGATTCGATGGTAAGTCGAAGATGAAGACGGTGGTTGAAGACCGGAAGTCTTCACATCGTTTTGGTGATTGCTGATGATCTTGATTGGGCTATACACCCAAGATGAGGGAATCAGTTGGTGATCGTCCAGACGTACTTGGAGATGGATGGATATTCGAGGAAAGTGCCTCCGGTTTCGTTCAGACCCAGAACGAACTAGTAAATGGACTGTGTCTCTGACATTGGGATATATCCTGTGTTGATTGATCTCTTTTAAATATACATCTATTTGGCGGTGGAGAATTTATTCTCTTGCTTAACGCCCTTCTCTGAGACGTACGAGCTCAGAAGTTGTATATCGATGGACATCAGTCGCATGGCATGAATTGCCTGTGTGGCACGCCTAAGTGGCAAATGATCAAGGCTTCTGTTGAAAAGCAAAGTCTTGTGGTTGATGATCAAAGCACAGCCTGTGTGGCATAGCTTTGTGTATAGCGTGAATTCTCGAGCCTCACACCTCGGTATGAGTCAAAAACGGGATACGGACCGTTGGGAGAACACGACGTTTCTTTCTAGCTAGTGGTGGTGTCAGTGCTTAAACTGGCTGACATTTATATATACTTTTCACCTGTGTGGTTGTTGGAATGCGAGGCTCCTCGGATATAGGTCTGTTAGGATCGGGAAACGTGTGTTCAGGAATAACCAATCCTCAAAAGTAAGAGAGGACCGGCCCAACCGATTCCAAGGATCATAGTGGGGTCCTGAGACATTTGCTAGAGTGTCTCGAACGGAGAGGAGCTTGCCCCTTGCCTCGACTCATGACGGAAATCCAATTTCCAATACATGATATTGCGGTTTTAATTGTAGGAGTAGTATGGAGACATGATATATGGTACCCATGCCGTCTATGATTGATATTTATGATTGAAATTGTTTTGACGCTATACACTTATAATAGTATCAAGTGATTTGTTTTAAACGTACCAAACATGTTTGGCTATTATAAGGGAAAACCCTATCCTCCGGCTTGCGTTGCATTGTGTGATGGGACCTAGGTCTTATAATAGCTTCATTTTTTCAAAAAGCATTGCTATATGGCATGGTCACTTGAATTACTCTCTTTTAAAGTAAAGTTTTAAATAACTGTTTTAGTTCTCACACCTGTCACATGACTGACCTAGATTTTATTGTTTTAACCTAAACTCTGGGTGCCCTTATTTTCCACACGGGCAGCTAGTAGTTTTGGTTTTGTAGATTTATGTTCACAGGATCCTGGTTTATAGCTGGAACGATGCTCAGAAAGCTCTGTATCCGTGTATTACTTTCAGTTGTGTTTTGTATATTTTTCCGCTGTTTTGTAATTTATTGTAATCTCTGATATTTATCGAATGTGTAATATTTATTCATACTCTGTATATTCTTGTATTCTAATGGAATTGTTGTAATATACAATGAAATGTTCTTCTGTTTGTGTTATGATTTCTCCTGTTCTCAAAACGATCAGGGGTTTCGAACGGTCTTGGTCGGTTTAACGATCGTGTAGGATCGAGCGAAATTCCTTACCGTTATAGTACCTATGCTGGCTAAGATTTATACATTTAGTTTTGAAATTGTTTTTCACACTACGCATAATATCAAAATCATTTCCACGTAATAAAGCATTTTTGGCTATCAAAAGGAGAACCCTCGCCCAAGTGTGCGTTTACATTATGTGTGTGCCGCAAGACCTTATGTTAGTTTCATTTTTCAAAAAGTCATTGCGAATTTTTCATGCTTAAACAAATATGTTGAGTTCTCACACCAGTCCCATGACTGACCCGGAGTTGTTTTGGTTTCACACAAAACTCTGGGTGCCCATAATTTTTACACTGGCAGCCTTGTGTCTGGTTTAGAAGTAGTACTTGGAACTTGTGTCTCGGAGCTTTTCCTCGGTGGATCCTTTGCTTTTGTGGAGTTGCTGTTGCTGTGAAGTATTCACGATTTTATTTGGGCCACTATTTTGTGGACATCTGTAATCCAAAGAATTTCAGGTGAAGATGTAGTCTGTTATGGGATTTACATTGTTAGTCAGTTTCCGCTGTTCTTTGGGTTATGGTTATGAAATGTTGTAAACTCTGATGTAATCTCATGTTATATAAATGAGAAGTTGTTTTTTTAATTTCGTTGTGATTTATCTAATGTGTTATATCCCCAAACAACCAGGAATCCAACACCTGAATCTTCGACATTTTGAATACGAGAAGGTGTTAAAGTGTCGATTTTCGAGGGTCGAAATTCCGGGTCGGCACAGTTGGTATTAGAGCTTTGGTTTATACAAAGCTTTGGGGTATAACTCATAAGATATCTCATTAGAGATGGAGGTATGAATACCCTAGAATGAGTAAAATCCAATGAAATGTAACGATTTTAAACTGTTTCATACTCCTTAGGTAATTCGTCTCCATGTCTAATAAACATTTTCATACTATTTTCAGATAGCAGGAAATGAGCAGTACAGGCAGACATAGGGAGGAAGCAGTAACACCATCAGTGGTCATGATGCTATGACAATTAATGAAACCATGATTTGATCCCTGTGTCAATCTAGTCTTCCGGATCTAAATAAGAGTTACGTGAATCTGGGTGGGAAACCATTTAAGAGATCCGATGATGTTATGGAAGCTCAACTCTGGATTAAATCATGCAAGAAAATTTTCAAAGGACTTAATCTCAAAAATAATCAGAAGAGACTATTGGCCACATGGCAACTATAGGAAGGATCCGCTACCTGGTGGGAGACTATCATCCAAGGGAAATCAGAAGACGACTTTTCATGGAAGGATTTCAAAGAAGTTTTCAAAGAACGTTACATGCCCTCAGCAAGAATTTCTCGAATATATGAAGAGTTTATGAACCTAAAGCATGGTAATATGTCATTTGAGTAATACCTGAATAACTTCAATGAGCTTTCTCTCTTTGGACCTGAACTAATAAACACCCCATTGGAGAAGAATGAAAAATTTATTAAGGGGATGAATCCAAAATATCACGAGAGGATGACGACGCATGTCAAGCAATCATTCGTAGACTTAGTAGGTATGAGATATAGGTATGCCACCATTGACAAGAAGAAGGTACTTGAAGAGAAGGAAAGCAACAACAACAATAATAAGGATAATGATAAGAAGAGGAAGTCTAAAGGAAAGAAGCCAGAGCCGAAGAAACCAAAGAAAGGAACTCAGCAAAATCACTTAATGAAAGTTACATGTTACAATTGTAGGGAAAAAGGTCATCTAGGAACTAACTGCAAGAAATCAAAGGAGCTGAAGGATCAAGATCAAGAAAGGTGGAAATGTTGCAACTGTCATGTGTTCGGGCATCTAATTAAAGATTTTCCTCTAGTAAAGGAAACAGATAAAATACAAATCTTTGCAATAGAAGGTGAACCTTCAACCTCAGCCGACGTAGAAAGGAAAGGATTATTAGAAGGGAATATATTTGTTTGTGATAAACTGGTTAGAGTATTATACGATACTGGTGCTTCGCACAGTTTTATTTCAAAGGAAACTGTAGAAGAGTTAAAACTTGAACCTGAATTTATTGACCACCCCATTTGCATAACTAATCCAGTAGGACGTTCCATAAATCTCTGTCTTTATTGCAGAAAGGTCCCTACTCCTATTTTCTTAATCAATTCCCTATTAATCTTATTATCCTAGATTTCAATGAATTTGGAATTCTACTTGGAATGGACTAGTTAAACAAATATGAGGCCCATCTAGATTGTGCAAATAGGAAAATATGGGTAAAAACATATTTTGGAAATTTTATAGAAATATCTTGTGAAGATCCTAGCCCAAAAAGAGATAATCTAATGTATACCCTGGGTTACCCTGATACCGACATAAATACTATCCCCGTTGTTAGGGAATTTCCAGACATATTTAGAGAAGTTAAGAGTCTTCCTCCACATCGTGAGATCGAATTTAGGATTGACCTAATACCTAATGCCTGACCCATTGTCCATCCAAGCCGAAGAATGGCCCTAAGAGAAAGAGAAGAGCTAAATAAACACGTCCAAGAACTTTTGACAAAAGGATTTATTCGACCTAGCCGTTCAATTTGGGGGTCAGCCGTGGTATTCGTCATTAAGTCTGACTGTTCCTTAAGATTGTGCATTGACTATCGAGATCTTAATAAGCAAACTCTTAAGAATAAATACCCTTTGCCCTGTATAGACAACCTATTTGAACAATTAACCAGTGCCTGATTTTTTTTCAAAAATGGACCTAGCCACTGGTTTTCATCAGCTTAGAATCACAGAGGATTTTATCCATCTTACTGCCTTTAGGGGACCCGATAACTTTTACGAATGGTTAGTAATGCCGTTCAGTTTGACTAATGTCCTTGCCTACTTCATTGATTTTATGACTAGAGTATTTCGAGAAGTATTGAATAAGTTCGTATTGGTTTTCATCAACGATATTCTCACCTACTCTAAAACTAAGGAAGAGCACGCGAAACATCTAAGAATTATCTTGGAAATATTAAGAAAGAATGTGCTAAAAGTGAAACTCTCAAAATGTCACTTCTGGGAAAAAGAAGTAAAATTCCTTGGTCATATCGTATCAGAGAAAGGAATTTCGGTAGACCCAGGAAAAATCTCTGCCATTTTGGATGGGAAGCAATCAAAGATACCAATAGAAGTTCAGAGTTTCCTCGGATTGGCCTGCTATTACAGAAGATTTGTTCAAGATTTTTCAAGAATAGCTTCTCCTCTTAAAAGCTAACTATGAAGAATGCTAAATTTGTGTGGTCCCAAAAATATGAAGAAGCCTTTCAGAATATAAAGAAAAGACTGGCTTATGCTCCCGTTCTAGCTATTATAAATGGAAATAAAGGGATGTCGGTTTATACAGATGCGTGCAAAGAAGGAGTTGGCACAGTTTTGATGCAGGAAGGCAGAGTAATAGCCTATGCAAGCAGACCATTGAAACCACATGAAAGGAATTATCCAACCCATGACTTAGAATTACTAGCTGTAATATTTGCTTTGAAAATTTGGAGGCGCTATCTTTTGGGAGAAAGGTTTGAATTGTACACTGACCGTAAGCCTCTCAAGTATTTATTCACTCAGAAAGATTTGAACTTAAGACAACAGCGTTGGTTGGAATATTTAGCATCATATGATTTGGATATTCAATATACACTGGGAAAGCCAACGCGGTAGCTGATGCTTTAAGTAGGAAATACGCTGCCATCGCTTACTTAGTTATTGCCCTAACACTTATGGAAAAGATTATTAGTAAGCAAGGAGGAGATAGGTTTTTACAAAGAATAGCTGAGAATATAAAACAAGGTTTGAAATTGATGAAAAAGGTATTTTGAGATTGAAAGGAAAAATTTGTGTCCCAAACATAAAAGAGATTCAGAAAGAAGTATTGGACAAATGTCATAAATCTAGATTCAGTATCCACCCTAGAGTTAATAAAATGTATCGAGATGTTAAGCATTTTGGTGGAGAACAATGAAGAGGGACATATATATTTATGTCATCTGTTACGCCACATGCCAACAAATAAAAAACGATCAGCAGAAGACACCGGGATTACTTCAACCCTTGCCAATTCCACAATGGAAATGGGATCAATTTTCGATGGATTTCATCAATGGTTTACCTCGCACTCGCAAAGGAAATGAAGGAATATGGGTTACTGTAGATCGTCTTACTAAAAATGCCGATTTCATTCCAGTAAAACCCACCAGGACTGCTGCTGGTTTAGTAGAGTTATATATTACGGAAATCATTAGGTTACATGGAATTCCAAGTAGCACTGTGAGTGATCGGGACCCTATCTTCACCAGTCGTTTTTGGGAAGCTTTTCAAGATGCTTTGGGAACGAAGCTGAACTTTAGCACTGCCTATCATCCATAATCAGATGGACAAACAGAAAGATTTAAGAGGATTTTTGAAGACTTGTTGCAAGCATGTGTTCTCGATTTTGGAGGTTTGTGGGAAAATCATCTGTTATTGGTTGAATTTTCTTATAACAATAGTTATCAAGCTAGTATTAAGATGGCACCATTTGAAGCACTCTATGGCCATCCACGCAAATCACCAATATGTTGGGTTGAGTCTGGACATAGACTTGTTCTTGGACCTGATATGATCAAAGAAGTGACAGAGAAGGTGGATCTCATTAAGAAGAAGCTAAAAGTGGCCCAGGATCGATAAAAGTGCTATGCTGATCGAAGGAGAAAAGCTTTGGAATTTGCAGTTGGAGACCCCGTATTTTTAAAAGTATCCCCGCTGAAAGGAGTTATCATATTTGGTAAAACAGGAAAATTAGCTCCACGGTATATTGGACCGTTTCCTATTCTGGAGAGAATTGGACCATTAGCTTATCGAATGCGGTCACCAGAATGGTTGTCTGGTGTGCATAATGCGTTCCATATATCTAATCTTAGGAAGTATGTGCACGATCTAGAACAGATTATTGAAGAAGCTGCTCAACAAAATCTGGAAATTACCCCATGTCTAGCAGTCAAAAGATAACCCACAAAGATCATTCCTTGAGATGAAAAGAGATTAAGAAATAAGACTGTTAATTTGGTTAAAGTACAATGGAGTGATGACACTAAGGATTGTACCTGGGAAACAGAAGAAACTATACGGAAATTCTATCCTGACTATCGAGTGGACATTCCAATCTAGCCCAACCTTCGGTAAACTCATTTCCTTATCCATTTCCTTTTAGTTGTTACGTCTTATTTTATTACCATATTATGCAATTTCGGGGACGAAATTATTTTAAGGGAAGGTAAATGTAATAATCTGGAATTTTGGACTAGTTAAATGATTAGTTTATAAGTTAACTAAAGTTGTAATAAATTGTTTAGATTATAAAATATAGTTAAGAAGTATATAATCTTATATATACCTTTGGTAGCATTTGGTTAAGTGTTGTATATAGTTTTTAATAGCATTTAAAGGGTAAATGCTACCAAAAACACCTCCTTTCTCTTTATTAAAAGTGTTAAGACACTTGTAATTTTGCATGCAACATTACGTGCTTGAATTACACATGTCCTACGAGGTGTCATCACCTTATTAACTCATTTCAAGTATAAATACACTCCTTTCTTTCCCTTAAGCATTCATTCTCATCTTCTCTTCCATTTCTTCTTCTTCTCTACCTTAAAATCCATGGCTTCGATGGTGAAAATCCTCCTCTTCCTCCATTTATAAAATATATAAATTGCTGCAAAGTCGGTAGCGTCAAACAGTCAGTCTGGGATAACTGTAGTGGGTCTAGCAGCCTAGCAACAGAGGATAGCATAGTGTGAGAACTCGACATTTATATTTGTTCACTTTTTATGTTGTGAGAATGATTGTTGATGATATGGATGATTAGTAATTATTGCAATGTAAGCGTTTAGTGACAAATGCTTATATGGACACATGTATACACTATTATATGTATATATTCCCAAATATGATCCTGTGATGAATAAATGGATGCTTCGTGGTTGTTCTTAGTGATGATGTGTGCATTTTACTTGTCACACGCACATATGTGGATTATACGGATATCAGACAAGTCTCGGACCAAGTTTGTGTGATAAATGAATATTTTATTCATTTAGATTTGAAAGTTGGAATTGGTTTTACATAGTTAGTATAAGTACAAATGATTTTCTAAATCATTTTATAGAAATTTAGTAAAGTTTTTATGTGAATGTATATTGTAATTAAAGTAGAGTTTGTCAAAATAAATACCGGAACGTTCTAGGATGACAGAGAGGACAGTGATTAGGCTTGAGTTTGGAAAATATAGTTTCCTGCTCTTCGTGGCTATCCCTAACTGATCTGACAGACGGGATGGTTAATTCAAAATTTAATTTGAAGCTATTTGAATTTATATTAAAATTTAGCGTATTTTTGTTAAAAACTTTAAATGCTTATAACTTTTGCAACTTAAATCAGATTCCCACGAAATGAAAAACATTTGATTCTCATCAACAAGAGCTTTCAAATAAGTGGAAGCAGATTTTAATTTTCGATTTATAATTTTCAAGTTATATTTAAATTAATATTTAAAAATGTTCTTGCAAGTGTTATCCATTAATATAAGTATAAATGGTTATTTAAAAATATGGAATTTTTTTGTAAAATCATAATTAATTATTTAAAAGTGATTTATGTTGAAATTATGAAGTTGTGGTAGTATAAAGGTTATTTCCTATAAACTAGCGAACATCGATATTTTGAAACACTTTTTGTAACACTTTTGTAACATTGTTTATTTAATGTTAAAGCTATTTAACTTTATAAATCTTTCCCTAACCTTAGTAATTAATTGTTAATATGTAATGAAAGGATTTAAATGATTATTTGAGTTTCCAAACATAGAATACGGGTTGAGACTTGATTTGGTCCTATATATCCACATGGTTTAAAAGTTGCACATATTATTTGGAAAGACCGGGATTAGATATATGCCTGAAAACCATTTCAAGTAATAATACTATGTTGTGGAGTATTTGAAGGCATTGAAGATGACATTGAAGACCGGGACCCTTCATATCATAAGGACGACTTGCTGAATGTCTCAAATGGGTAGCTCCTATTTGCAGATGGATTTTATATCAGCTAAGTGGCAAGAAGCCCGAACGTATATAAAGGAATTCTAGATTGTGGTTTTAATCAGACTCAGCACAAACTTGTATGCATTGTGTGTCTGACATTGTAATTGACTGCGTAGCACTGGTCTCTGTTAAATATATCTGTTTGGTGGTGGAGAATTTATTCTTTTGCTTAACACCCTTCTCTAAGATGTATGAGCTTAGAGGTTATGTATTGATTATTTGTGTAAAATCATAATTAATTAGTTAAAAGTGATTTATGTAGAAATCATGAAGTTTTGGTAATATAAAGGTTATTTCCCATAAACTAGCGAAGATCGGTATTTTGAAACACTTTTTGTAACACTTTTGTAACATTGTTTATTTAATGTTAAAGGTATTTAACTTTATAAATCTTTCGGTAACCTTAGTAATTAATTGCTAACATGTAATTAAAAGTTTAAATGATAATTTGAGTTTCCAAACATAGAATATGGGTTGATACTTGATTTGGTCCTATATACCCACATGGTTTTAAAGTTGCGATTATTATTTGGAAAGACCGGGATTGGATATATGCCTGAAAACCATTCCAAGTAATAATAAGATGTTGTGGAGCATTTAATGGCATTAAAGACGATATTGAAGACCGGGACCCTTCATATCATAAGGACGACTTGGTGAATGTCTCAAATGGGTAGCTTCCATTGGCAGATGGATTTTATATCAGCTAAGTGGCAAGAAGCCTGAACATATGTAAAGGAATTCCGGATTGTGGTTTCGTTCAGACCCAAAACGGACTTGTATGGAGTGTGTTCTAACATTGTAATTGACTGCGTAGCACTGATCTCTGTTAAATATATATCTGTTTAGTGGCGAAGAATTTATTATCTTGCTTAACACCCTTCTCTAAGACATATGAGCTTAGAGGTTATATACTGATAGAAATCGGTGATGCGTTGTAAATGGAAAATGTGGCATACTTAAGTTATGTAATGAGCTATGGATGATAAAAGCATGGCTTATTTAAGCGTAGCTTTGTGTATATCGTGACCTCGACAAGCCTCACACCTCGGTAAATGGCCAAAACAGGAAGAAATGCGGCAAGGTTATGGGTGTGCTGTCTCCTTCTAGATAAAAGGTGTACTATGGTATGGAGCCCAAGTATTAACCTATGTGGAAAACTTCTACTTTTGTGGTTATTGTTGGTGCGTGCTCGGAAAGGTCGGTAACGACCGGGAGATGACATACTCTGGCGTACTCTAAGTTACCTAGTTACAGAGGTAACCCGACCTTGTGTTGGCATGAGGAGCATGAGTTGATCCTCGGACACCCCTCTAGAGGTGTTCAAAATTCGGTTCGGTAAGGAAGTTCCTTTGCCTGGTCATTGTTGGAAACCCAATCTCCACTACGAACCCGTACGATTTTAGTTGTATACTATTATGTCATTATAGTATATGGTACCTATGCTGGCTAAGATTAATACATTTACTTTCGAAATTGTTTTTCACACTATGCATAATATCAAAATCATTTTCATGTATTAAAGCATTTTTGACTATCACAAGGAGAAACCTTGCCTATATGTGCGTTAACATTATGTGTGTGCCGCGAGAACTTATGTTAGTTTCATTTTTCAAAAAGTCATTGCGAATTTTCCATGCACAAACAAATATGTCGAGTTCTCACAGCAGTTCCATGAATGACCCGAAGTTGTTTTAGTTTCACACAAAACTCTGGGTGCCCATAATTTTTACACAGGCAGCCTAGTGTTAGGTTTAGTAGTAGTACTTGGAACTTGTGTCTCGGAGCTTTTCCTCGGTGGATCCTTTGCTTTTGTGGAGTTGCTGTTGCTTTGAAGAATTAGCTATTTTCTTTGGGACATTATTTTGTAGACATCTGTGATCTAGAGAAATTCAGGTGAAGATGAAATCTGTTATGGGATTTACATTGTGAGTCAGTTTCCGCTGTTCTTTTGGTTATGGTTATGAAATATTGTAAAATCTGATGTAATCTCATGTTATATAAATGAGAAGTTGTTTTTTTATTTCATTATGATTTATCTAATGTGTTATATCCCCAGACAACCAGGAATCCGACACTTGAATCTTCGAAATTTTGAATATGAGATGGTGTTAAAATTTCGATTTTTAATGGTCGAAATTTCGGGTCATCACAGGTTGGGTCTGCGCATTACTACCAGGTGGGTGGGCCTTAACTGTAAAATTAGCTTTGCAGTCAGAATGTTGTGACGTGGTGACACTAGGGTGATTCAGCGGTCGCCTCAATAGGGAGGCAGAGGTCAGGACCAAAAAAGATAGTAGATCGTCGGGTACCGATCATCGGCAGCCGGTGGAATGCGAAAAGAACAGAATTAAACCCAATAGACCATTCACCTTTCACACTCGAGGTACGATGGTTGAGGGGAGACCCAAAATGAATTTTTAGATTGCTTGTTAGGGGAAAGTCGCTTAGCTCTTGTAGTATTTACTAGTTGAGGGAGGGGCTGAGGTGGGTCCATAGCCACCATGAAAAATAGACCCCAGGAATATCTGTATTTTGAGGCTCTTAACAGGCTTGTATAGATATGGAAAAGCTCCCGACCGAGTTCCATGCTTCTTGTATAGCCCTACCACGGAATTTGGTGCACATTATGTGCGGTTAAGGCATCGAATATGATTGACGGTACGTGCGTAGGAAAATCTAGATACATGCATGTTTGCTATGGGTGGTGTATCGTAGACTTATGGGCATTGCTCTGGTATGGAATCTGATTCGATCGAAGATGGCAGTCTGTATGCTTATGTAGCATAGTAATGACAAATATATGCAGAACGTAACATTGTTATGTAGAGATCTGTAACACCCCGTAATTTTAAAACATTAAAATTAAAAAATTTAAGAACGCTTAATTTTTAGAAGAAGAATTAAGGGAAGCAGGTTACGCTGTTGCATTCATCTCGGAATTCTTCTTGAGATAGAGTCTGATTTTGCGTAAATCGGGCTCCATATGAAGAAGTTATGGAGGCTGGAAGATTTCAAGTGTAAGCAGAAATTAAATTAAAATAACAATTAAATAATCAAAACATATTCGAAATTAAAAATTTAGGAAAGCAGCTTAGCGAGAAATCTCCCGCTCAGGGGTGTCGACCCCTCCAGGGGGTGTCGACATGGGAGTCGACCCCCCAATAGGGGTGTCGACATAGGTGTCGAACCCCTTGTAGGGGTCGACCCCTGCCGACTGTTCTGGACAGTGATGATTTTCTGAGTCGTAGGGCTACGTCGCGACTAATGATTGGCCAGATGACGCATTTTCTTGGACAGGATGGTTTGGATGGATCCTAGGTTAATATAAAGGCTCAAATTAGTCCTATACTTCTATATAATCACATCAAACCGTAACCCTAAACCTCATAACCCTATTCTAAGAAGCCGTTATGTTGTCCATCTCTAAGCTAGCCTAGCCTCCATCTTCTCCAAACTAGAAATCAAATTCAAGGTTAAAGAGAAAGATCAAAGCTTACATCAACGGATTAGCTTATCAACTTCAGAAATCAGATTCCATATCTTCTCTTCTTTCTTAATCTCTGTGAGTTCATGTTGTTTTCACAAGATAATTAAACTAAAGTAATTATGATAAGTTATAAATTGTGATCATATGATTATGCCTATAATGGATCTTATCAAATTTGCAAGTTTCCATCTTTATTGATTCATAGCCTATGCTTTTCTGATCAATTCTATCAGTTCATGCCTATTCGTGCTTGTATATTTATGCCTATTTTGATACTATGATTCTCTTCCCTCTTTCTTTTTCCTTTTTCTTTTTATGAGTTAGGCTAATTTCAGGCCTAACATATTATGCGAATAACGCTTGAATGATGGGGAAAAAAGTTTGGGAAATGTTGAATAACATGTGATTTGTAAAAAGGCATAAATTGATGATGGCTATGGCTTAGGAAAAATTGTATATAATAAGAAAGAATGAGACTTGATGTAAATGGGTTTGGGTGTAAACTAGTGATAATTTGGTAAGTTCAATTATTTCATAGATTTGTAACATGTAATAGGAATCATGACTTGTAATGAATCGAATCTAGAACTATGCCTAATTGTAAGATAATCAATTATGATTCATGCTTATCCTTTTTTCAAATCTAAATTACCTATGCCTATGAGACTGTTGTGATTGATACAATGGTACCTATCATGTTGTACACCAAATTGGTGATTCTTTTATGTTTATTTCTATCGAATCTTTATACCTATGATGTAACTTGCTCAGTTTAGCCACACTTATTGTTAATGTACAACATGTCTATTGGAAACATGATTCTTGAGTTGGGTACACCTTTACATGCCTATTTTGTTCCTTATATCAATTCTAGTGTTTCTCCTCTATCCCTCTCCGTTTTATTTTTGGACCTTGTTGTATGTGCGATAGAAACACGGGGAATTGGTTATAACTTAATTAAGTAATTTTGGGCATAACGAGTAAATGTGGCATAGCTTGAATTGACAACACTTATGGATAATTTACATATAAATCTAGACTTGGACAATAAATATGTAAATTGGCTAAAAGAAAAACGCCTAAGACACGTGGTTAGACTTGGTTTGCGGTATAAGACTACCCGGAGCCGCCCGGCATATCCAGTAATCGCAAATTGCAGTCTAATGTAAGAGGTCAAAGGCATAAATTAGATGCTTAGACAAGAAGTTAAGTCTGGCTTGTGGTGGAAGTCTGCCCGGAATCGCCTGACATATCCAGCGGCCACAAATGATTGACTTAATGTGAGAGGTCTGTGCATTAATAACTAACTAATGCTGAATATGATACCTAAACGAGTTTGGCGGGTGGGGTTAAGTTAACATGGGTAAGTAAACAACTTAATCAATATTACATGAACAAAGTGGATAGGGTTGAGGCAACCTTAACCAATAATACATATGGAGTTAGTAAGTGAAAGGGTTAAGTAAATCTTGGGAAGGTGATAATATTAGTATATATTGGCCCACAAACTTAACCATTAAATAAACATGTGTGAATTAGTGGGAAGGTTAAGTGACATATGGATAGGTGACACTTAACCAATGCAACATGTTAATTAAACAAATGGTTGGGGTTAGGTTAAATTGAGAACACTTAACCGTTATAACATGTTGATTAGGAAACGCTAGTAACGGGGACCCATTTTAGCAGTAACCCACATAGATGTATCACTGTACCCTGAACTAGGCAGGGTGGGGCACGATAATTGGGCTGATTATAAGCGGTCAAAATAGCGGCGGGTGGTGCGTTAGTGTATGTTCCGACGGAGTGCGGGCGTGCACGTGCTCCGTAGTGGAAAAAGCAGGTACTGGGCATCAGTAGTCATACACTGTGCATCTTGAATTGTGTCAGGTTGCCATCATAGGGATTGATACACCCCATGGTGGGACCAGCATAGGTATCTACAAACAAGCGAGGCCGAATGACACAAGTAATGAATGCATACGAGTTAAGGAGCCGATCGATTAAGCGATAAGGGGGTATTGTGGGGACATCTAGTATATAGTAGGCTGTCAAAGATTGTATGGGGTGGATACCTCTTACTAGATGTTAATCTGAGGGCTACCAATTGCGTGGTTGAGATCAACATTCAGTACGGAACTAGTAACGGTGCGATATATTTAGCATTGGTGTAGTGTAGTAATTACCCTATAGTGATTAGAAGCGCAATCAATGTTTATCTTATTCATCTTGCCTACTTTGTCAAGCATGCTTATGTACAGTCATTTCTTACTTTCTAGTTTATGTTCTTGTCCTGTTACTTTAATGATTATATTGTTAAAGTTACTGGACTCACCAGACTAATGTCTGACCTAGTTTGTTTCGCCTCTTTTCTTCCGTTTCCCCCTAGGTTCTCAGGGAGGAAATACTCAAGCTTAGTTCAGATGTCTCTTTCTTCCAGCTTGAAGTTGAATGATGTATTGCTTGTCTTTGATTCAGCTTATGGCATTTTCTGTTAGGGATTATGGCTTTAAAATTTTGTATTCTGAAGGCTTTTGGACAAGACTGATATTAAGTACTTGGTTTTGTTGTTTTGAAGGTGAAACCAAACCTATTTCTGTTTCCAGTGCAATAAAGTCATAAATTTTTCAATAGCCGTCTTGTAATATTCCATTCCGTTTATTTATAACGCTCCATGAAACTTAATGCATTCCCTTTGTGAGTGACATTAATGGAAGTGGGGTGTTACACTCGGTATCAGAGCTGAAGGTTACCAGAACAGAAAAAAGATTTTGAAAAAAAAACTGTTTTCAAAAGCATTTTTATAATGAAGTATTTTCAAAAATGTTTTAAAGAAAGGGTTTTCAAGAGAAAGGTTTATTATGAAAAAAAAACATAATCCCCAAAAGCCATATATCTTTCTTTCGATTCTTTGTTTCAAATCTCTTCCTTTTTCCTTCTTGAGTCTTTTTCCCCGCATGTAGAAGCTTTTTCTATGATAAGTAAAGACTTTCTTACAATGGGCGGAAAACCGTTTCATAGGACTGAGACTTTTGTCGAAGCTAGAATTGGCTCGAGGAAGTGGAGGACTCGGTTGGTATCTTTGAGATAGACAACGGAAGGAAGGTTCAGCTAGCTGCTTGGTCGATGAGGGAGTTTAGGCTAAGGAGCACAAACCATGGATAAGAAATTTGTTGATATAGCTTTAATCCACGAAGAATGTAAAGGAAGAAGTAGAAAGAATAATTATCCCCGTGACAAAAGAAGGCATTTTATTGCAGTATAACAGGCCATGTAATTAAGAGCTGTAGGAAGAAGAAGAAGCCTAGTTGTTTTCATTGCGATGAGGCAGGACATCTGATTAAAGACTACCCGAGGAGGCAAGGACAAGGACAAGGGCAGTGGCAGAGGACAGGACCTACTTCCGAAGGACTGTTTCATACTCTCATGGCACCAGGACAGGAGAGAGAAAGAAACATTTTTGTTGAAAGTTTGATTTTTCCTTTTTGATCATCTTGTTCGAACTTTGTTTGATTCTAGCGCTTCGCACTCATTTTTATCTGCTTCGTTAGTTGAAACACTGCACCTAAATATTAATCTAGTTGTGGATCCCATTGTAGTCTCAAATCCTATCGGTGGTTCAGCTCATCTATCTATGCTTTGTCGGAACTTGAGAGTGTCTATCTTGGGTATTGGGTTTGAATGCAACGCCTATGTTCTCGGTTTCATGGGCTACGGCTTGATTCTACGAAAGGATTGGATAGCCAAGTATAGTGCCATCCTAGACTGCGAAAGGAAGGCAGATAGATTGTTGACTCGTTGTGGAAAGACCCTTGATATTTCTTATGACCCTAGAGGTCCGGTGATGCCTAGCTACCTAGAATTACTTGACACATCCATCGATGATTTGGAATCTGTTCGAGTAGTCTATGGGTATGGTAACGTCTTTGATGAGGTTCGAGGTTTAACCCTAAGGCGCGAGATAGACCTCCGTATATATTTAGTAGATAATGCAAAGCCAGTTAAATTACCAGTGCGCCACATGGCTCGGAGAGAGAGGAGGGAACTCAGTAAGCAAGTAGGGGAGCTACCGGAGGAAGGGTTCATAAGAAGAAGTATTTTGGAATGGAGTCCTCCTGTCGTTTTTGCCACGAAGGTTGATGGTTCGCTTAGATTGGGCATGGACTATAGGGAGCTGAACAAGCTCACAAAGAAGAACAGACACCCATTGCCGAGGATAGATGGCTTGTTCGATCAGTTGGTTGGCGCTTTGGTTCTCTCACAGTTGGATTTAGCTATAGGATTTCATCAGCTAAGGGCGGCTGAGGACAGCATAGATAAGCCTGCTTTTATGGCTCCGGACGGTTTCCGCGAATGGCTCGTCATGCCTTTTTCGTTTGACAAATGCACCCGCGTATTTCGTAGACTTAATGAGTAGGTGTTTAGGGAGTTTCTAAACAAGTTTGTGGTAGTCTTTGTAGATGGCATTTTGATTTTCTCTAGAAGCGAGGAAGAGCATGCCGTATATCTAAGGAAGTCTTAGAGACCCTACAAGCGCATCAACTCAAAGCTAAGTTCTCCAAATGTCATTTTTGGAGGAAAGAAGTGAGGTTCTTAGGACACGGGGTCTCAAAGGAAGGGATAGCAGTGGACCCTGTGAAGGTGGTGGCAATCCAAGATTGGAAGGATCCTAGAAAAGCAACAAAAGTAAGAAGTTTTCTAAGGTTGGCGGGCAACTATAGGAAGCTCGTTAAGGACTTTGCGAAGAAATTAGCCCTAGTTTTGACTTTGCTAGATGAGAGAAAACCGTTCACAGTATATACCGGTGCTTGCGGGATAGGGCCTGGAGCAGTTTTCGATGTAAGAAGAAAAGGTGGTAGGTACACAGTTATGTTTGAGCATCGCATGTTCATTTTCAGGTTTCTAAGTGATGGATTACTTCCAAAGATTTTGTTTATGAATGATTTTGAAGAAATAAGTTGTTTTGAATCATGAAAAAAGAATATTTGATTTTTGGAATGCTAAGCTATTTAAAACCCCCAGAAATAGATTGTTTGAATAGAAACAAATTAAATTGAAACTTATGAAAGCAAATAGGAATTGAATTGAAACCAGTTAAGTGGAAATTGAATTGAAATAGAAAATATCGAATAAAATTGGATTTTTGAGATAGGAATCAAGAATTTTAGTTGAATTGATAAGTTAAAAATTGGAATTGAGAATGGGATTTGAGATGAGGATGGAATTCGACATGGGTATAAGAAAATAATTGTGTTGAGGATAAAATTTATTGGAGTTTGATTGGGATGACATTGGTATATGCTGAATTGGAAACAGATGATAATATATCATGATATGCCCAACAAAAAAGTACAAGTTTATATTATATATTGGTTATGAGATTTTATGAGCCTATATGGAAATCCGCTTAGCTGTTTGATTTTCTTTTCGATTGGAGAAGGCCTAGAGAGGCGAGTTGTACCGTTTCAGCCGTGTAAAGGAGACATTGGTGAAATTTATCGAAAATCTCAGGTGTTGGAAAATTTTCAGAATTTCTAAAATTTTCTTTAGTCAGAATGAATTAATAATTTAATTGAAATTAATCGGTTTAGTTGAAACTGAAGTTAAGAAGTAAACCAAAGGATTTTTAATATAGTTAGTAAGGTTGGTAGCATTTTTCCAGCTCAGTAATTTCGTGGTCGAAATTCTTTTAAGGGGGGAAGAATGTAACATCCCGTATTTTTAACGGTGTAATAATTAATTTATTTAATTATTTAAATTGTAATTTAGAGATTTAAATGGTTGCTTAAATAAATAATATTGAATATTTAATTAATATAAATAATACTATAATATATCTAATTCCGAAATAGTCGGAAATAGTGGAATTCAAAATATTACGGTAATTGGATTATTTATAAGATTTAATTCAGTTTAGAATGGAATTATAATAACGAATTTGTTATTCAAACAATGTTTGAATGTATAATTATAATATAATTTAAATCGAGCTTGTAACACTACGGTAGTTCGTACTATTGAGTTTTGAATTTCATGTGAATATACAGAACCCATTTTAAGTCGGGTTTCTGTGAAACAAGAAACGTTCGGATCTAGTGAACTATATTTTTCTAATGTAAGAGAAAAAGCAAGATTTCGTCCTGTAGATTTTGAGTTATGTCTAAATCAAATTTTCAAAAATGAAATATGGAATTTGTTTATAATTTATGACGATTTATTTGTACAATGAAAAGGATTTTTATTTTTAATTGAGTATTAATTTAACCTGGATTTGAAATATCGAGTTATAAATACAGATATGTATATTTTGGAGTTGTATGATATTCGATTGGAATATAAACATATATATGATAATATTAATTTATTAATATTAAATTAAATTGTCTTTAAATATATTAATATTTTTGTTGGTTTATTTAGACCTTAGAAAATAGCCATTTTTGTAAACGAACTATGTTTTCGAAGAAATAAATTTTGTTGGATCCAGAATATTAAATTATGGTCAAATTTCAAATTTTGTGATTTTTGGAGTCAGTATATGACCTTATAGGATTTAAATGTGAATCGATTAATATTTTGACTTTAAAATAATGTTGTGTGAGCAAACAGACTCGAAATTCAATGAAACAAGTTTCGTTGGGTCCCTAATGTCGAACCGTAGCTGCATGTCAATTTTAGTTGGAATTGGATATTGTATGTTATCATAGGAAATTTAATTGCCAAAAAACAAATAACAATGGACTTAAATTAATATAAAAATGTATGAAGCTTCTAATATAAGCTAATGTATCTTATAAATACCCCCTTTACATATCCTAACCCTAAACTTTTCCCTTTCCAGGCAAACAAAGACACGCCGCCATCTCTTCTTCACAATCAAAACATATGTGAACAAATTCACTTTTAAAATCCACAATAATTCCAATAAAATGTTATGAATCAAAACATATATATATTCATGATGCTGAAAGGTTTCTCCTCACTTTAGTGTGAATTTTGGAGTACTCAAAGCACATACAATTCATCGCCTATAAAGCCGCGCAAGCTAGGGTTGAGGAATTAGTGAGTTTGTTTCATCGACTGAGAAGATGGAGTTCATATTTGTTCTAAGGGGATCGAGGAGCTTTTGTTTGCAAAATTTCTGAGAGTATGGTAACAAAAAGTGATGCACTCATCAGTGTTGGCCATCGATGCATGAGCAGGATGGAATCTGCTATGAAAGTTCGAGTTCTAATTGAGTGATATGGTGCTGTCGAGGGTGAGGCGAGAAGGAGAATGGAGTGGCTCGTTTGTAGAACCGTGGAGTGATGAAGGGGAATTAGGTGGAAGAATGAGGCCATGGTGAGTGGGCTGTTTCGACGCAGGTACAAAAAAGGAGATCGAGTGGAAGCTGGTTGGGATAGGGAGGATGATTTCGAGTTGAGGAGTGTCATGGTGGAAATAATTTTTGAATTAGAAAAGGGACGATGGAGGTATTTGGGGCAGAAGGTTCGACAAATGGAGGAGAAGGCTATAGTAACTATGACGGGGAAGAAGGTAAAATACTAGTGCGAGTTAAATCATATTAGGCCAGTGTAAAGCCCAATAACTGAAGTCTTAAAATTTAAAACTATTTAAATAGTTATATAAATTTGTAAAATTCATAACAATCTTATATGTTATCAGAATATGGGAAAACAAGATCCATTGGGATCATATGGACGAGAGTTACACAATGGAATCAGTTTGTAGCGATTTGGAGATCACTATAATTCATGTCAAAATAAAACGTCTGTCTGAATCGATGATAATTTATCGTTATTAACGATAAACTACCAAAGTGAGTAAACTCAGTAACTTTGCCCAATTTATGTTTTTATAACGTATTTTTAGAATTGATAAATGATGGTTGATTACTGTGTGTTGATTGTCTGGATGAATTCCTAATTAATTGGTTGAGGTTATAGATTTAGTTATATATATGTATATTGTTAAGTAAAAATTGATTTTGTTTATCATAAAATTTCATATTCAAGTTATTTATGTTAATTAACATCTGTGGATGCAGGGAAACAGATTGGAGGGATCCAACTGGATTCCACAACATTTTTATTACTATTTTCATATATAATCTGTTATTGATTATGTGATATATAATCTGTTATTGATTATGTGTGTTTGGATGATATTGTCCCTTTTTATTTGGTATTTTAAATACCATAAACAATACTAGAATATGAAAAGGAAAATTTAAAGTGGATATTGAATTTAACTATTTCATAAAATGAATGGATTTTATAGAGGGAAATATATGGAAATCAAATATTAAATAGAAATCTGTTTTAACATATAAATTGAGAAGATTAATTTATAAATAATGTTTTATAAATTA
Organism: Allium sativum; assembly: GCA_030737875.1. NCBI lineage: Eukaryota > Viridiplantae > Streptophyta > Magnoliopsida > Asparagales > Amaryllidaceae > Allium > Allium sativum. The sequence continues at coordinate 405,358,746 of CM060926.1, forward strand.
AGTAAATTATTTGTCATCGGATAAACTGAATATATATATATACACACACACATACATATATATAAGGCTGAAATTATATTAAGGATTAGAAATTGGTTCTAACATCGATATTTTTAGGGAATATAAACTTAACATTCATAAAGGGGATTATAAAGGAGATTATAGGTGATTGGACATAAAAAAATAGGGTTTTGTATGATTAATTCTATAAATAGAAGTATAAATAGAATTTGGAAATGGGATATTATTTTTAGTATGAAATCAAGCTAAATTGGTTAGATAAAAGAAATATTATTCACATTCGATTTGAATAATTGATTAAAGTAAATATTTTTCAAATAAAATATTTATAAAGGAAATTGGGCTTTGAAATAGGAATTTTGTCATGGAGTTAAGGAAGTTGGAAGCTGCCTAGAGATTAGTTATGTTGAATGGCTTTCTGAGTGTCGATCTGATGTTGGTTTAGCCTTCGGGGTTTATACTTAGGAAGTTGTTCTCTTAGTAGTTTACAGTTAGAGACTGATAGATGTGGGAATATAGTGATGCATGAATAAGAAATGGAAATGTTTTCCAATGTTAATAAAGCATATTTTCTAAAGTTAGAAAATAAGAATTTATGGAAAATATGGAAATAGAAAATAGGGAAATGGATAAATTAATGATAAATTAATTTAAAGGGAAAAATGTTGATTGATGATTGATCGATAAAATTTCCATTTGGAAATAAGAGCGTTGTGTGTATGGATATTTTACTTTGATAGTTAAATAACCGACTATCAAAGTTTTGACCATTTTTCCGTTATCAATACGGAGAGACCGGGATCAAATTTATTATCTAAAAACCACTCCATATGGGCATCAATGTTGCGAATCAAATATGATGAAGATAATTGAAGACCGAGTTTATGCAAGGGCTGTTCTGGCAAATCCTAGGTAGAAATTGCCTAAGATGGGTTTACATAATAGTGCCTTCGGGTTGTCCAGTCCCAGAACAACTTGTATGGAAGAATGTCTGACAGAGTATATTTAATAGATCGCTAAGTTGATCTCTTCAAACGTATTTACGTTTGGTAGAAGAGCAATTCATTTCTCTTAGCTGTATACCCGTCGTATTTTTGAAGAAATCAATTTGTGTTTTGGCAGGTATGATAATGTAGCATTCAAAGTAAATAAAGGTGTGATCTGTACGTTTTGACCTCAAGCCTCACAACCAGGAAATGGCACAAAATCGGCTAGGTCGCATGGCTAAGTGGTAGCTCCCATTTAGGGTGTATTGTCACCTGATCTAGAGAAAATCCATTTAGTTCTTTAATCTATATTCGATGTTGTCCCTTTCGGGAAACGGTTGTTGATCCCAACCGTTGGTGATAATACATACTGTACACTCAAGCGAAATGAGTGACCGGTCATGTTTAGCCTGGATTGCAAGATGTTCTTGTTGAACCCTATGTATTCCACTCTAGAGATACACTGTCAGAAGGTAGTCACATACCTTTCCAGTTGGAATCCATTACCCAATAAGCGCCTGCGGTTTTTGATTATATATTATATATGTGGAACTGAGATGAAAGCATTCCACTAGATTGCTATTTATTAGATTTAGACATTATTATAATATCAAAAGACTATGGATTTTTAAAGAATGTTTTCATTTATCATAAGGAAAAAACCATCCGTGTTTATGTGCGGATCAGTCTACGATTATCCTTTCTTTTAAAAAAGATTTTAAGAGTTAAACCAAGTGGTTGGAGTTTACTCACACCAGTCCCATGACTGACCCAGAGTTTATTTTTGTTTACCCTAAACTCTTGGGTGCCCAAATTTGTACGGGCAGTCAAGTAGTCGGGATTTTACAGATATACTTGGAGAGCTTGGAGTAGGAGGTTCAGGAATATATAGCTAATGTTTATTTTCGCTGTGTTTTAAGTGTTGTACTTTGATAATGGTATTGCATACATATACTGATTTTATTTCAAAGTTATGTTATATAATATATTTTATTCATTCCGCTGTGAGATTCGTAGTACTCTGATGTTGTATGTATCTTCTTCTTCTTCTATTATAACTTTCTTTCTATTTCTCACCCTCTAACTTCTTTCTATTAATGATCTAGTTTGTTCGATTTTGGAATAGTTGACATGGTTTTTATGTCGATTTTTGGAGTCGAAAATCATAATATGTCACATAAGTACAGGTGCCAGAAGGCTAGATAATTAAGTTAGGTTGAGTCGGTCGTAATAAATTGAGCACTTATTGTAACAACCCGTATTTTCAATAACCTGTTATAACATAAATCGAGGCAGAATTTAATTCAAAAATTTGAATCAAGGGAAAGGGGCTATGCCATTGCGTTCATCTCGGAAAAATACGCGAAATAGAGTCCGAGTTTTCGAAAATCGGAGTCTGTATGACCCAGTTAAGGCCCATCGAAGTTTTCAGAAAATTCTTAAGTTAAAACAGATTTGAATTTCAAGTTGAAAAGTGGGAATTAGGGCAAACTGGCGTAGGCGGGAAAATTCCCGCCAGGACCCCCATGTCGACAGGCATGTCGACAGGGTCCCCAGGGTGTCGACAGCCCTGTCGACAGCCCTGTCGACACGGGGTGGCCGGGCAGTTTTGCCTGGCGCACCATTTTGGGATTTGGTCTGGTCTTGTGGCTTGGTTCTAGAGAATTCCGAAATCTGATGGACCTAATTCAACTAGGGTTTAATCCTATGGTCTAAATCACTAGCCTAATCTATAAATAAGACCCTAACCTACCCTAAATCACTCATTATTCATTCTAGCAACTAAACTATGCCAAAATCAAAACTCTCATGGCCTCCACTCTCTTCATACAATTCCTAAACAAATCCCTAAGAGATTTCCATGCATACAAGTGTATTTAGGCTTGTATGATCCTCTTTAGCTTGCATTAAAGTCTTGTTTCTCCATTGTCATCATAAAGGAGGAGTCTTGATCAAGTTTGCTTGCATTTTGGGGTTTTATTTTGTTGCATAAAGGGTTTCTTACATTTGCTATACTCATTTGAGTCCGCATAAGCATTGTAAGCCCTCTTACCTTCATTTTAGAAACTCTAAAGTTAATATGTGATGCAAGTTGGGATTTTTGCAAGTTTATTGAGTTATGCATGTTTATGCAAGTTCACTATGCCATGATTTGCAAGTTCATTGAGTTGTGCATGTTTATGCAAGATCATTATGCCATGATTTGCAAGTTTATTTGGTTATGCATGTTCACTATGCCATGATTTGTAAGTTTATTGAGTTATGCATGTTTATGCAAGTTCACTATGCCATGATTTGCAAGTTCATTGAGTTATGCAAGATCATTATGCCATGATTTGCAAGTTTATTGAGTTATGCATGTTCACTATGCCATGATTTGCAAGTTTATTGAGTTATGCATGTTTATGCAAAATCACTATGCCATGATTTGCAAGTTCATTGAGTTATGCATGTTTATGCAAGTTCACTATGTCATGGTTTGCAAGTTTATTGGGTTATGCATGTTTATGCAAGTTCACTATGCCATGTTATGCATGTTTAATAAGTTATGCATGCTTATGCAAGTTCACAATGACATGTTATCCATGTTTGATAAGTTATGCATGTTTATGCAAGTTCCATATGCTATGTTAGGCAAGTTTAACATGTTATGCATGTTTATGGTAATATGCAAGTTCACTATGCTAAGTTATGCAAGTCTAACATGTTATGCATATTTGTTGTGATATGCAAGTTCATCATGTATGTTATGCCAAGTTCCCTCTTCCTATCCTTTATGCGTTGTTACGAATATGTAAGCGATAGAATGACGTTGGGGGGTTTGGGTAAACTTAAAATACATGAAAATATAAGATTGGGAATTTACCTATTAAGTTAGGTCTACCCCTTGGGAATTTACCTATTAAGTTAGGTCTACCCAAGTATTTGTTGACTTGTGATTATGTTTTGAAATAAAGTGGACATGACACTTAGGAAACATAAGTGTGGCCAACTCGAGGTTGGGTTGAGTTTGTAGCGTAATTCTACCCGGAACCTACCGGCTTAACTAATGGCTACAAACAATAGGACCCAATGTGAGAAGTTGGTCATGTGTACCTTGGACCCGAGGTTAGACCAAGTTGTGGTGTAAAGCTACCCGGACCCGCCCGGCTTAACTAGTAACCGCAACAAAGTCTAATGTGAGAGGTTAAGGCACAATTAAATTAATTAATGCCTCATGATTAGGGTTAAGTCAGGGTCCAATAATACTTAACCATTTGGGGATTCGAGGGATTGAAATGGGGTTACACTTAACCAATTTAATCCATTTGGGGGTTTGAGGGATTGAAATGGGGTTAAGTTGTGAACTGTCGGTTACACTTAACCAATTTGATCCATGATTAGTGAAGGATTAAATCGCACTTAACCCTCTTAGGAAACCCTAGCAACGTGGTCTGTTCCAGCAGTAATCCCAGTTTGGTATCATCACAACCCTAGAGGCTAGGCTAGGGCGGGGCACGATTACTGGACGGATGTAAGCGACCAAAGCGACGGCTGAGTGGTACAGCGGTGCGGGTCCAGGCGGGCTACGGACGTGCACGTATTCCGGTATTGGACAAACTCGAGGCACGGGTACCAGTAGGTTTAGACTGTGCATTATTGCTTCAGTGTCTGGGGTTGACACCCGAGGGCTTGATACACCTGAAGGTGGACCCAGCACAGTCTGACTACATCCATATGTGGGCCGTATGGACACCAACACTTGACGTGTTAGGCTTATAGGGAGCCGATCGACTAGACCGTTTGGTTGGACCTTATATTAAGGTCACTTCATGTTATTGGGTCAAAGCTTGGGCCAAGGGATCAATACCTGTTATGTTGGTTTGCTAGTACACCGTGGTGCAAAACTTAACCTTGTTTATGCGATGACACCTCTATCTATCTTGTAGTTAATTTATCATGCCAGTATGTTGTTATCTATGATCATCTCAGTTTCCATCATGCTGTTAACTTTATTAGTTTATAGACTGATCGTAGCAGGGCTTACTCAGTCTTTTTGACTGACCTGTTTTCTTTCGCCTCTTTTCTTCCGTTTCCCCCCCCCCCCCCCCAGGTTCTCAGGGAGGGAATACAGGAGCCTAGCTTGGATCTTAGCTGCTTTCTTGGATAGCTCATGTATGCTTTGGACTTGAGCTCGCTATGGATTTTCCACTTGGGGATAGCTACTTTTATGTTTTTCTTTTCAGTTCAGATGATGTTATTTTATGTACTAGACTTGTTTATTTGGGAAATTGACATTATGATGTTGCAGACTTGTTTTTGAAATGGTTTAAAATTCTTCCGCTGTTTTATCTATCTACTTACTCTGTTTATTTACATATATATATGTCATGTCATGTCTTGTTATATCATTATGCATGTGTACCTTGTTTTAAAACGCCCCACCAAAGTCAGAGTTGTTTGCAAGAGCCACCCTGGCGGAGGTGGGGTGTTACATTTGGTATCAGAGCATATGGTTTACGAGAAGGGATAAAAAGGTTTTTAAAACTTTTGAAAAACCGTTTTCAAAACCAAGTATAAGGTATTTTCCAAAGAAAAGTCTAGTTATTTTTAAAGGCTATTCCCCAAAAGCCATTAGCACTATCCTTTGGCCCCTCGTTTGAACTCTTTTCTTTTCGTTTCCAGCATGTCTGATAATCTCATCTTGCCCGAAGAAGTAACAATACCCGATTGGTTTCGTCGGTACTTGGAAGTCACGGCACCGGTCCCGGGTGTCTCTAATGTTGTCTTTCCAGTCAAGGCCGTTGTTCCTCCTCCTCCTTCCGTATCTGATGTTCCTCTTCCCCCTCAGCCTCCACAAGCGGATTTTGCGGAAACTTGTAAGAACTTTAAGATGATGGGTGGCAAGAATTTGAGTGGAACAGAAACTTTTGTAGAGGCAAGGAATTGGTTGAAAGAGACTGAAAATCTTTTAGCCACCTTTGATATAGGTGACCGCAGGAAGGTTTTATTAGCAGTATGGTTGCTAAAGGAAGAAGCTGCACGTTGGTGGGTAGTCACCACCGCTACTAGGCCAATTGAGACTTGGAATGATTTTAGAGGAAGGTTTGGACTGAGGTTCTTATCACTGAAGCAAGGGGACATGACTATTAGGGAATACATAGATAAGTTTAATCAACTGGCTCGGGTCGATTTAGACTTGGTTAATACAGCTCAGAAGAAGGCCCTACACTTTGCTCTAGGATTAAACGAGCCATTACATGGTTTGGCCATGTCTCACATACCCTTGGGGGCGACTTTCGAGAATTTGGTGAATACGGCCCTACTTCAAGAAGAAGATAACAATGACAAGAAAGAGGTCAAGGCGAATGAGGCTCAAGGCAAGAGGGTAAATTCCGGGAAACGAGGCAAGAACAACAACAACCGCAAGGACAAGCCAAGAGGGAATAGGAAATGCAACTTCTGTGGTAAAGTTGGACATATATCCAGGGAATGCAGGAAGAAGAAGAGAAAGCTGGGCGAATGCTATCATTGTGGTGAGTTTGGACATCTCAGCAAGGATTGCCCGAGGAAACAAGGGCAAGGTCCGACTCAGTGTACGGGACTATCTGGAGGGCGAGTTCATCCCCTCAACACCATTCTTCCAGCTCATGATAGAGGTAGTGTTTCTGTTGGAAGACTTGTTTACATTTTCTGATTTTCCCTGTTCGTACTTTGTTTGATTCTGGCACATCGCATAGTTTTATTTCATCTGATCTAGTTGAAAGTTTGCACCTAAGTACTAGCCTAGTTGATGATCCCGTATGTGTTTCAAATCCAATTGGGGGTTCCGCCCAATTGTCTGTGGTCTGGGTGGATTTGAAAATTTCTATCTTGAGTATAGAATTCTCGTGGGATGTTTATATTCTCGGTTTCAGGGGATATGGGTTGGTTTTAGGCATGGAATGGTTGTCCTGTTTTGGAGCCATTCTTGGTCTTTGTATATAGGGTTGTGAGGCTCATAACTCGCCTCGGTAATACCCTAGAAATTTCTAGCAACCCTATGGGTCCCGTCATGTTATGTTATCTTGAATCCCTCAACTCGTCTATCGATAGTTTGCACTCTGTGAGGGTGGTCCGAGAATATCCTGATATCTTGGGGGAAGTAAAGGGGTTACCCCTAGACGTGGGATAGATTTCTGCATTATCTGGTTGGTAATACCAAGCCAGTTTTGTGGCCGGTTAGGCACATGACCTCACGAGATGAGAGTTAAGAAAGAAAGTCAAGGAGTTGCTTGAGAAGAACTTCCTGAGACGAAGCATTTTCGAGTAGGATGCTCCAGTAGTATTCGTTAGTAATATGGACAGTTTGCTTCGTTTATGTGTTGATTTTCGTGAGGAGAATAGACAACCGTTACCAAGGATTGATGATTTGTTTGATCAGCTTGTAGGAGCATCTGTTTCCTTTTGATCTAGCTACCGGATTCCATCAGCTTAGGATGGCTGAGGATGGAATTGACAAGACTGCGTTTAGGACTCTAGATGGATTTTTGGAATGGCTAGTCATGCTATTTGGTTTGACTAATGCACCCACATATTACGTGAACCTGATGGGTAGGGTGTTTAGGGAGTCCTTGAACAAGTTTGTCGTGGTCGTCGTAGACGATATTTTGATCTCCTTAAAAGAACGAGGAAGAGCATGCTAGACATCTCAAGGAGGTGATGGATACGCTTAGAGCCACCAGTTGAAGGTCAAGTTCTCCAAATGTCACTTTGGAGGAAAGAAGTTGGATTTCTTGGGCACATAGTTCCTAAGTAAGGCTTAGCGGTGGATTCCGCTAAAGTGGTTGCGGTTTAAGACCGGAAAACCCCGAGGAGGGCAATTGAAGTAAGAAGCTCTCTCCGATTGACTAGTTGGTTAGCATTCCCTGAGCTTATACTTACTCTTCTGGATCAAGAAGGGGGTTTCACAGGAAGAAGACCCGCAGTTAGTCAAGAACATGGACCAGTTGATTCAAGGCGAGCTGTTAAGTCACCTCGCTAGATATATTATAGATGACAAGGGATGACTAAGGCGCGATGAGAGATTATGTGTTCCTCGAGTGGAAGACTTGGTAAAGAAGGTTCTTGAAGATGCGCATCACTCGAGGAGGTGGCCGAGTTGGTCTCAGGATGCATGTTGTGCCACCAGGTTAAGGCCAAGTCATAGAAGCCCGGCGGGCCATTACCTCCATTGGAGGTTCCGCAAGGGAAGTGTGAAAACATCTCGATAGATTAGGTGGATGGACTACCTAGATCAAAGAAAGGAATACAGGTATGTGGGTCATAATAGGTAGACTCATGAAGAGTGCTCATTTCAGTCCGGTGAAGAGCGAGAGGACTGCATCATGGTTAGCAACGGTTTACCCTCGAGAAGTTGGCCAGTTTTGAAATAGCCTACAAGAAGCCATGGGTAGGCAACTGAATCTAGGTATGGCCTATCACTCATAGGCGGATGGTTCATTTCGATTAAGCATGAGTTATAGAATCACGTTTGTAAGGGCAACGGGCAACGTGGATTGGTATTTTCAAGAAAAGTTCTGCTGCGTGGAATACTTTATAGTAAGTAGACGAGATCCAGGATTCACTAGTGAATTTTGGAGAGCTTGCATGAAATCATGAGGTTACAGTTAGGTTTGAGCCAGGTATACAGGAAAAAGAATAAGTGAAAAGGGAAGACGAGAGGCGATAATGAAATGAGTTCCAACTCGAATTTGGGAAAAAGGAGTTAGGAAGCCAAGAAATCATGAAGTAAAAGACGGTCAAAGCACAGTGGAGTTAAGCTCAAGGAAACGCGACTAAGAAGAGTGAAGGCTAGATACGCGCATCATATATCTTTTTAAGAGTGCATCCTTGATCCTTGTTTTCCTGTGGAGTTTGCTTGCAAGTTATCTTTTGTATATATCCTCTCGGTCCCATTCTCGATCTTATTTCTGTTGTAAACTCCATAAGGGGGTTATGACTCATCGGTTAGTACTATGTGTTAGAGTTTGAATGGATTCCTTGTAATCCAAAAAGGAGTTTATCTAGTTTATCGTGTTTACCTTGTCATGAGAGCCTTAGGTAGAAACCCTTTGGATGAAACATGTATTTGAAACATGTTATGCTTGATGTTTGCAAGTGGTTGCAAGTGTTTGCAAGTGGTTACTCGTGGATGCATTATACACATTAGGCACTAGATCGGCTCACACACTCTTCATGTTGCATATGCATGAGTGCTTACACTTATTCGAGGTTGAAACTTGTTGTGCTACCATATGGATGTCGCATATGGATGAATGTTATGTGCACTCATATAGATACTATGAATTATTTTAGGAATTTGCATACATATGGATTCATTTCACTGACATACATATGCATTAAGGAGGTTTACTGTATCAGTAACCGCCTGATCTTTGCATTAGATAAGTACATATACACACACTTCTGCATATGTTCATACCACATTTAGAATCTTGTATGGACAATGATTGCTCGTGGATGATGCTTTGGGTAGATGGATGATTGGATGGTAGGATACGTTCCTCCTAACTTGAAGATTTCGGGGACGAAATCCTTTAAGGAGGGGAGAATGTAACAACCCGTATTTTCAATAACCTGTTATAACATAAATCGAGGCAGAATTTAATTCGAAAATTTGAATCAAGGGAAACGAGCTATGCCATTGCGTTCGTCTCGGAAAAATACGCGAAATAGAGTCCGAGTTTTCGAAAATCGGAGTCCGTATGACCCAGTTAAGGCCCATCGAAGTTTTCAGAAAATTCTTAAGTAAAAACAGATTTGAATTTCAAGTTGAAAAGTGGGAATTAGGGCAAACTGGCGCAGGCGGGAAAATTCCCGCCAGGACCCCCATGTCGACAGGCATGTCGACAGGGTCCCCAGGGTGTCGACAGCCCTGTCGACACGGGGTGGCCGGGCAGTTTTGCCTGGCGCACCATTTTGGGGTTTGGTCTGGTCTTGTGGCTTGGTTCTAGAGAATTCCGAAATCTTATGGACCTAATTCAACTAGGGTTTAATCCTATGGTCTAAATCACTAGCCTAATGTATAAATAAGACCCTAACCTACCCTAAATCACTCATTATTCATTCTAGCAACTAAACTATGCCAAAATCAAAACTCTCATGGCCTCCACTCTCTTCATACAATTCCTAAACAAATCCCTAAGAGATTTCCATGCATACAGGTGTATTTAGGCTTGTATGATCCTCTTTAGCTTGCATTAAAGTCTTGTTTCTCCATTGTCATCATAAAGGAGGAGTCTTGATCAAGTTTGCTTGCATTTTGGGGTTTTATTTTGTTGCATAAAGGGTTTCTTACATTTGCTATACTCATTTGAGTCCGCATAAGCATTGTAAGCCCTCTTACCTTCATTTTAGAAACTCTAAAGTTAATATGTGATGCAAGTTGGGATTTTTGCAAGTTTATTGAGTTATGCATGTTTATGCAAGTTCACTATGCCATGATTTGCAAGTTCATTGAGTTGTGCATGTTTATGCAAGATCATTATGCCATGATTTGCAAGTTTATTTGGTTATGCATGTTCACTATGCCATGATTTGCAAGTTTATTGAGTTATGCATGTTTATGCAAGTTCACTATGCCATGATTTGCAAGTTCATTGAGTTATGCAAGATCATTATGCCATGATTTGCAAGTTTATTGAGTTATGCATGTTCACTATGTCATGATTTGCAAGTTTATTGAGTTATGCATGTTTATGCAAAATCACTATGCCATGATTTGCAAGTTCATTGAGTTATTCATGTTTATGCAAGTTCACTATGACATGGTTTGCAAGTTTATTGGGTTATGCATGTTTATGCAAGTTCACTATGCCATGTTATGCATGTTTAATAAGTTATGCATGCTTATGCAAGTTCACAATGACAAATTATCCATGTTTGATAAGTTATGCATGTTTATGCAAGTTCCATATGCTATGTTAGGCAAGTTTAACATGTTATAAATGTTTATGGTAATATGCAAGTTCACTATGCTAAGTTATGCAAGTCTAACATGTTATGCATGTTTGTTGTGATATGCAAGTTCATCATGTATGTTATGCCAAGTTCCCTCTTCCTATCCTTTATGCATTGTTACGAATATGTAAGCGATAGAATGACGTTGGGGGGTTTGGGTAAACTTAAAATACATGAAAATATAAGATTGGGAATTTACCTATTAAGTTAGGTCTACCCCTTGGGAATTTACCTATTAAGTTAGGTCTACCCAAGTATTTGTTGACTTGTGATTATGTTTTGAAATAAAGTGGACATGACACTTAGGAAACATAAGTGTGGCCAACTCGAGGTTGGGTTGAGTTTGTAGCGTAATTCTACCCGGAACCTACCGGCTTAACTAGTGGCTACAAACAATAGGACCCAATGTGAGAAGTTGGTCATGTGTACCTTGGACGCGAGGTTAGACCAAGTTGTGGTGTAAAGCTACCCGGACCCGCCCAGCTTAACTAGTAACCGCAACAAAGTCTAATGTGAGAGGTTAAGGCACAATTAAATTAATTAATGCCTCATGATTAGGGTTAAGTCAGGGTCCACTAATACTTAACCATTTGGGGATTCGAGGGATTGAAATGGGGTTACACTTAACCAATTTAATCCATTTGGGGGTTTGAGGGATTGAAATGGGGTTAAGTTGTGAACTGTCGGTTACACTTAACCAATTTGATCCATGATTAGTGAAGGATTAAATCGCACTTAACCCTCTTAGGAAACCCTAGCAACGTGGTCTGTTCCAGCAGTAATCCCAGTTTGGTATCATCACAAACCTAGAGGCTAGGCTAGGGCAGGGCACGATTACTGGACGGATGTAAGCGACCAAAGCGACGGCTGAGTGGTACAGCGGTGCGGGTCCAGGCGGGCTACGGACGTGCACGTATTCCGGTATTGGACAAACTCGAGGCACGGGTACCAGTAGGTTTAGACTGTGCATTATTGCTTCAGTGTCTGGGGTTGACACCCGAGGGCTTGATACACCCGAAGGTGGACCCAGCACAGTCTGACTACATCCATATGTGGGCCGTATGGACACCAACACTTGACGTGTTAGGCTTATAGGGAGCCGATCGACTAGACCGTTTGGTTGGACCTTATATTAAGGTCACTTCATGTTATTGGGTCAAAGCTTGGGCCAAGGGATCAATACCTGTTATGTTGGTTTGCTAGTACACCGTGCTGCAAAACTTAACCTTGTTTATGTGATGACACCTCTATCTATCTTGTAGTTAATTTATCATGCCAGTATGTTGTTATCTATGATCATCTCAGTTTCCATCATGCTGTTAACTTTATTAGTTTATAGACTGATCGTAGCAGGGCTTACTCAGTCTTTTTGACTGACCTGTTTTCTTTCGCCTCTTTTCTTCCGTTCCCCCCCCCCCCCCCCCCAGGTTCTCAGGGAGGGAATACAGGAGCCTAGCTTGGATCTTAGCTGCTTTCTTGGATAGCTCATGTATGCTTTGGACTTGAGCTCGCTATGGTTTTTCCACTTGGGGATAGCTACTTTTATGTTTTTCTTTTCAGTTCAGATGATGTTATTTTATGTACTAGACTTGTTTATTTGGGAAATTGACATTATGATGTAGCAGACTTGTTTTTGAAATGGTTTAAAATTCTTCCGCTGTTTTATCTATCTACTTACTTTGTTTGTTTACATATATATATGTCATGTCCTACCTTGTTATATCATTATGCATGTGTACCTTGTTTTAAAACGCCCCACCAAAGTCAGAGTTGCTTGCAAGAGCCACCCTGGCGGAGGTGGGGTGTTACACGTATGATCAATAACGCTCATAAAAGGTACGCCTGCACGAAAATATAATTTTTGATTTTTGGTTTTGGTTTTTCAACCACGTGCATCGATGTATGTATTATTATTTGTTCCTGCGATATCTCAGAAGTCACTCTAGCAAATGCCTCAGGACTCGGACGCTGGCAGGCCCTTGGATCTTCAGGATCGGTCCAAACTTACTTTAGTGTATGAATTATTCACGAATGCATTTTTCGCGGTCCTATCGAACCTATCTCTGTGCCTTTAGAGACTCAATATCCGAGGTGCCTCATTCCATCATCCACTTAAGTAAAAATGTCTGGGCTCCATACCTTGACTCCACTTCTAGCTAGAAAGAAACATCATGCACTCTCTGCAGTCATTATCCAGTTTTTGACTCATACCGGGTATGGGGCTCGCGAATTAACGCTATACACAAAGCTATGCTACTTAAAGTCGTGCTTTGATCATCATTCATAAGACTTTTCTTTTCAAAAAAGCCTTGATCATATGCATCTTAGCATGCCACACTAACAATTCATGTCATACAACTGATTTCTATTAATATATAACCTCTAAGCTTGTACGTTTCATAGAAAGGTGTTAAGCAAAAGAATAAATTCTCCGCCACCAAACAAATATATATTTAATAGAAATCCATCAACATAGAATGAAATCCAATGTCAGACACATCCATTTGCAAGTCCGTTCTGGGTCTGAACGAAACCAGAGGCACCTTATTCCTCATCTGTGATACCCCACGTCCGTTAATGTCACTCACAAAGGGAATACATTAAGTTTCGTGAAGCGTTTAAGTAAACAGACACATAATATTACAAGACAGATATATAAAAAATTGCAGCGGAAATAAACAACTTTATTAATCACCAAAATACCGTGGTCCAAAGAATCATTTGTCTAAAATATAAAAACTCATTACAACATAAAAACCACTGTCTTGTACTTTAGAAATATCTGAGTACATAAAAGAAAGAAAGTTCCCCAATAACAAAATATAGCCATTGCAACAAGAATAGGAGCGTGATCCATACGTATCAGCTGCTCCAGCAATCAAGCAAAATCACGACCAAGCCTGAGTGTTTCCTCCCTGAGAACCTGGGGGGAAACGGAAGAGAGAAGGAAAAACAAAAGGGGTCAGACATAAAGTCTGGCGAGTCTAATAACTTTTAGCCAGTAAATAAATAAAGGTAATCATAATAGGCATAAATTGGATAAGAGAGATCACTATAAAATGGCAGGTGTGACAAGGCAGACAAGGTAAGGTGTATATATGTTTCACTAATAACTACTATGCACTATTACTAGTATAATTTAAAATGAGATGATCCCTTCCACTATAAGTTGGTAGACTTAGGGAATATGTCTGAGTGAACCTTAACCACTACCCTAATTGATCGGCTCCCTAATCTGCAGATACCCTGTGCTGGTCCCACAGTAGGGGGTATCACTTCCCTAAAGTAGCAGCCCAATACGTACACATTTATATCTACTAGTGTCATGGTCGTCTTGTCCCCCTCTGCCCGGCCCATGCATGCACATGTCCCCGGTCAGTTTGCGCCGTCTACACCCCCACCACGTTTTGTGTAGCACCCCGTAATTTTATAACATTAAAATTCACAAATTAAAGTATACTTAATTTTTAGAAAAGAATTAAGTGAAATGGGTTGCGCAGAGAAATATATATATTGATATATATATATATATATATATATATATATATATATATTAAAAATTAAATAAATAAATATGCGAAAAAGTTCAAAACAGCGAATTGGGAGGGGGGAATGACCGAACCGGCCCATTTTTTAGGTTGACCCGAGCTCTGCTGGGTCGACTAGGGGTTAATCCAGGGTGTTTGGCTGTCAACCCATGGGTCGATTCGCTCAAATGCAGATTTTGCATTTGGTTGGTTCTCATGGTTCAGGGTTAATCTAATGGTCCTAAATAACTTCCTACACCAATAAATACATCCTAATGCTAACCCTAAACCTAATTAAAATTGAAAATAAAGCCGTTATGCCGTCGCCATGGAACTCAGTGTAGCCGCCGCCAACTAAAGAGGAAGATAGCTAATCAATTCAACCTAATTCAAGCTTAGAGCTTCAACAACGAATCAACTAACGTCGCTACAACAATTCTGCATCAAGTTTGATCAATTGTTCATAATTCTTTAACCACGAAAGGCAAGTTCGATTTCTGTAATCAAGATAATTATTAAATTAAGTAAGATTAGATATAATTGTGGATTATATGGATATGATGTGAATTATTGACCGTATGATATGATTATGTTGTTAAATTGTGATGTTATCATACATGTTGTAAAGTTATGATCTATGTTGTAATTCTGTGATTGGCTTATGTATAATCAAATCATCATGTTGTTTAAATGCTAGTTTGGTTATGTTGACTCATATGATAGATCATATGTATGTATGCAAGTTTAGATGTTGATTTAGACATAAATCACATGCAAGTTAGTAAATATTATGACATCTATTTTAGATCAAAAGTTAGGCTATGACATGTATGAGTTATATGTTAAATCATTACATGCTAGTTTATATGTTTAGAGGTAAATTTACACCATTGTTATGTTGCATAAATCACATATGCAAGTTTATATAAAAATATGAGTTTGGAATACGAATCATGTTATTCAAGTTTGTGGTTATTGCCTATGTAAATTTTGTGATGAAAATCTTATTCATAACATGCAGGTTCATACCTTTTTGGCCTATGTTTAGATCTATGATTTTATGCAAGTTATGTGGTAAATTCTCATATGCAAGTTAGGCCTATTTTGTATGTTAGGTGAATATGTGGTGTTTTTCCCTTTTTCATGTGTTAGACTATTTCTTAGTCTATCATATATTCTATGCAAACGGACGCCGCGGGGGTTATGGGAAAAATATTGATTATGTTAATAAATGTGAATTGGCATGTAATAGCTTTAAAAGAGGCATATATGTAAATTGAGATATTAATTGGCAAAGTGATATATGGACATAATTAATATGAATTATGGTCATAAAGATAATTGGAATTTTATTAACATATTTGATTAGGAATAATTAATCCAAATATGGGATGAAAATATTGATTATGTTAATAAATGTGAATTGGCACGTAAATGAGGCATATAACGAATTTGAGATATTAATTAAGGTCAATTGCCTTAAAAGGCGAAAAATTTAATGAAGGCATTAATTGGAAAATTAATGTGTAGTAATGGACGTAGTTTAATTATGGACATAGATTAATTTGAATTTGAATAGGGATATTAAATATTGGGAATTGGCACAAATGCCTAAAAAGGCATGAAATTAATTTGAGATGTAAATTGGTACAATTTATGTACCATAAATAGTGGACATAATTAAGGTGACATATTTATACATAAATAAATATGGAAATGATTTGTAATTTGAATAGGGAAAGTAATTCAAATATTGGGGGAAATTAATTATGTATAATTAATTGCCTAAGACACGAGGTTGGACTCATTTGTGGGGTAAGACTGCCCGGACCCGCCCGGCAAATCCAGCAGCCACAAATGGTAGCCCAATGTGAGAGGTCAAAGGCCCAAACTAAATGCGTAAAAATTGTATGGACACGAGGTTAGGCTCGTTTGTGGTGTAAGACTGCCCGGACCCGCCCGGCAAATCCAGCAGCCACAAATGTCAGTCTAATGTGAGAGGTCCTACAGGGGTTACGATAGTAATAAATTAAGAAACACTTTGTAACACCCCACGTCCATTAATGTCACTCACAAAGGGAATGCATTAACTTCCATGGAGGTTTTAAGTGAATATAGAACAGTAAAATTACAACAAGACAGATATAAAATAGTACTTGGAAATTCAAAAACTTTATTTCATTGTAGCAGAAGTCAAAACATGTTTGATTACATCATAACACCATATTCAATGTCAAGTACAATATCTATCTTGATAAAACAAGTACATAATCCCATTACATGAATAGCCATTGAAAAGAAAGATAACAAGCTGGACTTTACTTCAGCAGTCCAAGCTTTCCAGAAGATAAGCGATCCAACTAGACTCGACTAGAACTTGGCCCAACCTGCGGACCTGAAGGGAGAAAAAGGATGGAAAAGAGGGGGTCAGACATAAAGTCTGGTGAATATGATAATTCTACAATACTATTACCAAAATAACTGGACTAAGGCATAAGATGGAAAACAAGAAAATGTCTATGAAGAGCAGATTAAGGACATAGACAATCGCTAAAGGCAACGTTATAGGCGCTCCTAAATACTAAAGGATAAACACTATACTGCACCACACCAGTCACCCTAAAGATTCATCCCACTTAGCTTCACTTAGAAACTTTCCCAATGGCTTTACGTACCCCTAGCTGACTACATAGGTGCCGCCTGCCCCTATCTCCACTAGGTGTACCCTACTTCCCATTATTCGATCGGCTCCCTAACTCGTAGATACCCGTGTTGGCCCCACAGTGGGGTGTATCACTCCCCTAAAGTGGCAACCTGATACAACGGACATGCACGGCTTATACCTACACGATGCAACAACGTCTTACCTACCAGCCCGGGTCCACAAACGCATATGAAACCCGTTGGACTTGCGTTGCCACCGCTCCCTATTTTGGCCTCTTATAGTCAAACCCAGTATGTGTGTCCCGTCCTCGACTTGGGTCGAGCCCACAAAGATACGTTTTGGGATACTGGTTGAAATGGGCCCCCACTATTTACCACAAGCATTCCACCTAAGCTTGTCCCCATTAGTCCATCCCACTTAACCCACTTAGTCATGTTCATTTACATGTGTGTTTGGTTAAGTCTAATCGTATTTCAAATGCCTCTAAAGGCAACCACCAGATTCCTCATGCCACCCAATGCACCTACTTAACCCCCATGTCCCACCTTACATGATTATCTGGTTAAGTATTTCTTAGTTCATTAAGGCCATAACCTCATAAAGACCTCTCACATTAGACTGGCATTTATGGCAGCTGGATTTGCCGGGCGGGTCCGGGCAGTCTTACACCATAAAAGAGTCTAACCTCGTGTCTTTACAATTGTTATGCTTTAGTTTGGGCCTAGGACCTCTCACATTGGGCCGACATTTGTGACTACTGGATTTGCGGGGCGGGTCCGGGCAGGTTTACATCACAAACGGGTCCAACCTCGTGTCCTAAGCATTGATTATTAATAATAATCCACTTTCCCCCAATTTTAATAATTCCCTACTTGAATTATTAATTACTTCCAATTTTTAACAATGTCCATAATTGACTCAATTATGGACATCCATTCATGGTATGCAAAATCTTACAAAATTGCACCCAATTTATTAATTCCTAATATTACCCCTACCCCACGTTTGAACGTTTATTCGCAAAATATATGTTAGACTCGAATAGCCTAACTCATAGCATAAAAGAGATTATCATAATAACAACATGTATATGTGACCAAATGAATCATAATAAGGGGTGAAACTTGCATATGTCCAACTTGCATAGATTATACATGTCATGGACCTAAAGGTGTCAACTTGTTCAAAATTCACCTAATATAATCTCAATCAATTTTCATAAACTTACATATGAACATGTGTGAATCAACATCATCTAATTTTTTTAACAACATGGTTTTATATGGGTACACCTAACTCAATAGGCAAATTCCCATAATCAAGTTTTATTTAATTATAGTTTCAAGTTTATGGGTACACCTAACCTAATAGGCAAATTCCCATAAACAAGATCCATTTAAATTAAGAAAAAAACATAACTTTAAGCATGATCCAACAACATCATGATTTTTCAACATAATATAGCATGATTTATAACATGGCATAGTATGATAGTATAACATAGCTTGACATGATTCTCAACATAGCACGACATAGCATAAGAGAATTTACAACATAGCATGACATAGCATATATAATTTACATCATACGACAACATAATAACATAATAAGAGATCCACAATATATAGAATTTACAATTACAAATCACATCACTTTCTTGTGATCCATTCATAACTGAGTCAAATTAGTTTGTAATAGTCTTGTGAGAATCATCATACTCACCAACAAAAGAAAAGAATTAGAGAAAGAGAGATCTTTTGATTTGATTTGTGTAGATTTAGTTGTAGATGATTAGGCTTCCTCTTCTTAGTTTGTGACGGCTATGCTGAACTCCATGGCAGCAGCATGACGGTAGCTTCTCTAATTTTACAAGTGATTTAGGTCTAGGGTCTACCCACTTATTTATAGATTTTAGAATTCATTTAGGCCATTAGATTTAACCTAGAAATAACCGCAGCCGTTCAGACAAGATGGGGTTTATCTTGTTGACTCAGCAATGAGTCAGAACTGACTCAGCAAACACTCAGCATATTAATAAACTTCTATTCATGTCATAAATATATATATATTTTCTACAATGTACATATTAGATACATCCCCCTTTACTTATTATTGTTTTTATATACATATTAGATACATCCCCTCTCTTACACACTTATTAATATTTTTATATTCATATTAGATACATCCCATCTCTTACATACTTATTAATATTTTTATATTCATAATAGATACATCCCCTCTCTTACACACTTATTAATATTTTAGCAACTTTAGTGTTAAAGAAAATTCGGGGTGTTACACACTTAACCAAAGAAAATATGTAGTGGGACAAGAGGGGGTTAAGTGGGTGCCTTGGGTGGCATGAGGAATCTAGTGGGTGACACGAGGATGTCATGAGAAATACGATTAGAAAAATGGAGTAATTTGAATATAAACAATTATGACATGTAATTCAAATTGTTAGATAAAATAGGTATTGACACCTATGAAGGGAAAGGTTTTAATTAATTAATTAATTAATTAATTAAAAATGGACATGGTAAATGAAATGGACTACTAACCAAATCTGATCCCTAGGGATTGTAAGAACTTAAGTTTAAGTTGGGGGTTAAGTAAACTGGGTTATACGGAATGAGTGTGTTAAGTAAATCTTGGGTAGGTGGGTAATATTAGTACATATAGGCCCACAAACTTAACCGTTAATTAATATGTCTGAACCAGTGAGAGGGTTAAGTAAATCTTGGGTAGGTGGGTAATATTTGTGTATATAGGCCGACAGACTTAACCAATACAAGCTGTTAATTAAACAAAAGGGTGAGACTAGGTTAAATTAGAAAACACTTAACCAAATTTATACATGTAAGTGGACATGGGGTTAAGTGGGATGTATTAGAGGGGACCAAGGCTAGGTGGGAAGCTTGGTGGGGGCCCTTTTCATTCCAGTAGCCCATTAAGTATCTTTGTGAGCTCGACCCAAGTCGAGGACGGGACACGCCTACTGGGCCTGATTGTTAGAGGCCAAAATGGGTTAGCGGTGGCAACGCAAGTCCCACGGGGTCATGTGCGTGCGTGGGCCCGGGCTGGTAGGTAAGACGTTGTTGCATCGTGTAGGTATAAGCTGTGCATCCTTAAGTTGTATTGGGTTGCCACTTTCGGGGAGTGGTACACCCCACTGTGGGACCAGCACGGGTATCTACGAGTTAGGGAGCCGATCGCATGGGGCAGGGTAGTGGGTACATCTAGTGGAGATAAGAGAAGACGGAACCTATGTAGTCAGCTAGGGGTACACAAAGCTACCATTATTAATTAATCATTAAAGGGGTACACCTAGTGGAGATAGGAGCAGGCGGCACCTATGATGTCAGCTAGGAGTACATGGAATTACCATTGAAGGGGTACATCTAGTGGGGATAGTGGGTACATCTAGTAGTACACGAAGCTATCATCATTCTATTTAGTCAAGAGGGATCAAGTTTCTAGAGTGACTAGTATGGGTGCAGTCAGTGTTAGTATAGTACAGTACGGTACAGTACGGTAGAGTATAGTAATTACCCTACATTGATTAGGAAGCGCCTTTAACATTATCTTTGCTCATCCTATTATTTTTGGTTGCTTGGTCTTGCCATTAATTCACAGACATTTCCTTATTTACCAAGCTTATGTCTTATCCTAGTTACTTTGATAATTATATTGTTGGAGTTATCGGACTTGCCAGACTTTATGTCTGACCCCCTTTGTTCCCACCTCTTTTCTTCCTCCCCCCCCCCCCCCCAAGTTCTTAGGGTAGGAAGCTTGATTTGGATCTCTTTGGGAGAAGTTGGATTTGGATTGCTGAAGTAAAGCTCAACCTATCTCTTTTATGGCTATTTATGGGATTATGCTTTTTATATTATGTACTCTGATTTTGTCAAGATGGATATTATGTACTTGACTTTAGTCTTTGGGTTTTGGTGATGTAACCAAACATATTTACCTTCCGTTGAAATAAATAAAGGTTTAAATTTTAAAGTACTATTTCATATCTGTCTTGTTGTGATTTTCTGTTCTATATTCACTTAAAACGCTCCATAGAAGTTAATGCATTCCCTTTTGTGAGTGACATTAATGGACATGGGGTGTTACATTTTGGATCTCTTATAATCAATCAGTAAGCATGCCCCTTCTCCGCCTAGTACGGAGTTCACTACTCTGATACCGAATGCCGGTTACTGATTGAAATGGGTCCCCTACAATATGATACAAGCTATCCCCTTTTGTCCTGTATCCCCACTAGGTTTTCCACTGCCTATATATACCCTAAAAGGGCGATCTTTAATTACATAGCCCTATAACAGTTATGTTACACAAAAAGGGTGATCTTTAATTAAATAACTCTACCGGGTTAAGGTTGTGGGCCTATATACACATATATATATATATATATATATATATATATAATATTACCCACATCCTTCAGTTATACTTCACCCACCCACTATCCAGTCCATTTTACTTAACCCTAACTTATGTTCATAATCATACAGTTCTTATGGATTAAATTAGGTTAAGTAGTCTTTTCCCGTTACCATGTCCAATTATGGTTATATTGGGCTAGACCTCCCATATTAGGCCTACAACGTGTGGATGCTGGATATGTCGGTCGGGTCCGGGCAGTCTTATTCCACATTTGGGCCTAACCTCGTGTCTTAGCTAGAGTCGTATTTACACACTTAGACCTCTCACATTAGGCTCAACATTAGTGGCTGCTGGATATGCCGGTCGAGTCCAGGAAGACTTCCGCCACTAATGTAAGCTAACTTCGTGTCATAAGTGTTAATATAATTCCAAATTATAGTTGCAAAACATTCCATTTATTAATTAATTTACCAATTAATTGATCTTACCTTTTCGCGAGTTATTGCCCATTCTATCAACAATTTGAATTACTAGTCCAAAAATGTTTATTTCCCAATTATGCCAATATTTACTTTTTCCCCTGTTTCTAACTAACGTCCTCACAAAATTGTCGGCATGCCTAGGCTAAATAATGTCCTAGCCATAAGCGATGAAAAGGAAAGCTAATAGGGATGTAATACAAGTGATCATTAAATACAATTTGGCATAACATAGATTAACATAGTCATAAGGTTGTCCTATGTACTTGTGACAATTTCAA
The DNA here is from genome assembly GCA_030737875.1 of Allium sativum. Lineage (NCBI taxonomy): Eukaryota > Viridiplantae > Streptophyta > Magnoliopsida > Asparagales > Amaryllidaceae > Allium > Allium sativum. The sequence goes on from CM060926.1 coordinate 405,381,084, forward strand.
TGATGTCAAAGTGAACAAAATGAGATCTACACTAATCTTTTAAATATCTAGCAAATTGGATCTTGCATAATAAGGGTGACATGGTTTAGATCTAAGGATAAATTCACACGTCCAATTTTATAGCATATCCAAATTTATCACAATATGAAAGGTGAAAGGTGATTTACATAAAGAATCAGATGTAATCAATGTCATAACTTGTCCAAATTAACATATTCACCTTTTCTATAATACAATTACAAGTCAAGATCTGCATAAGCAACTTCATCGAATAATCACAATTATTTCAGATCTAGAGAAATAGATCTATCAAGATCTACATAGGCAACATCATAAAATAACCCCAATTGTTTCAAATGTACATAGTTTAAGATATAATACTGGCACAGATTCATACATTACAACATATCCAATTCATTGTCTTTCACAACTCACTGTTATTTATTTAAACATAAAAGTGACAAAAAACTCACAGCGTTAGGTTTAGAGAATTGAGAGAGAATAGATCTGAATTCTGAATTGGATTAGCTAAACCATTGTTGTAGGACTTGATTCTGTTTCAGTTTGCAACCCGATAGCATATGGCTCCCATGATCTCCAATGAAGAAAATAGGAGAATAGAGGACCATATTTATTGCCTAGAATCAATGAGTCAGACCTAGAATCATGTCCAGGTACATAAAACGGACTCTTCCCAGATCTGCCTGAGGGATCGATACGCCTGTCGACGCCCCCTGTAACGTCCCGTATTTTTATGGTATAATAATTAATTTATTTAATTATTTAAATATTGATTTAGAGATATAAATGCTTGTTTAAATAAATAATATTATATTTAATTAATATAAATAATAGAGTAATATATTTAATTCTGAAATAGTCGGAAATAGCTGAATTTCCAATATTGTGTGAATTGTATTATCTATAAGATTTAATTCAGTTTAGAATTGAATTATAATAATGAAATTATTATTTAAAAACGAAGTTTGAACGTAATCGAGCTCATAATGGCGTGGTAGTTCGTAATATGGAGTTTTGAATTTTAATCGAATATACAGAATCCGTTTTAAGTCGGATTTCTATGAAACAAGAAACGTTCGGAACTGGTGAACTATATTTTTCTAATGGAAGAGAAAAATCGAGATTCTGTCGTGTAGATTGTGAGTTATGATCAAATCAAATTTTCAAATAGTCGTTGTGGAACCATTTATAAACTGTAACGATATATTTAATTATAATTAAATACTGGTTTTGAATTTGGACAAATCCTTTTAGACGTAGGTATAATTTAATTTTTAGAATTTTTTAGTAATTTTTATTTTGGGAAAATAAGAACTTTTTATTTTGGAGTATTTTACACCTGATATCAGCAATTTGGGGTTCCACATAATAAGTTATATTGTCTATATTATTATATATTTGGCATCTTGGCACATTGCTCAGCACAACGGTATTTTTAATTTTGTCCATAGCAGCCCGTTCGTAAACAGAAATTTTCGTAATAGGATGCGCTAAACGTTATAAATTAAATTAAATTAAACAATCAATCATATTAAATACAGAACTGTTCCCAACTGATATTGTGTATACGCATGTCACCCCTAACACAAAATCTTTCGGTTCAACCAAGCCTAGCCTTTTATTAGTGCACATCCTGTTGCCGCATTTAATTATTAGAAGACTTTCCTCTTAAGTAATGAATAATTCTCACTGTATAGTCACCATCCTACCAACTGCACCCTACTCTTTTTCATATAAAGAAATATTACTCTTTTCATTTCAATACACCGCATTGTCGCATGTGCTCTGTATGCCTTAGCTATTAAATATAGGATACGTATATATATTAAATTATTAATGTACGGTTTTCTTCTTACTTCGCAACTAAGAAATTCATGGGTATATATACAACCCGAGCCAGAGACATTGAAGCTTCTTCTGATTCATTCACGCACCAAAAGAAATTAAAAATGAATAAAATTACTCAGTAGGAAAATCCAAGATTTTGATCATTGAAATGATGTGCGAAAACACTTCGTCACCGTACCCTTTTGAGTGAGCTCGATGCACATTCTGGGCTTGAGATTTTTACCCAGCGTAAGAGGGGCGGATGATCCCTAAAATTTTGGGGTCGAGTTGTGTACTTCGGTGATGAGGGTGGAGCCATGGAGATTGCGGACGTGGAGGCGATGGCTGTGATGAGTTCAGATGATGCTCAGATTGCACGAAATTTGGTGCGGTTGCCGAACAAGGTTGTGATGGTTTTTTGGGTAATGCTGCGATGGACGGGGAAAAAACTTGTGTCGCGGTTTTCATTGGGTGAGCATGATTTGGTCAAGATCTATACTGTAGCCGCAAGAGATGACTGGACCTGGAGCTTGCGTTTTACATTTGGAGAGGATGTATAAAGGGAGATCTGTGGATTTGGGTTATACGGTGGCTAGTATAAATGATCATAAGATAAAGGCGTTTGGTGAGGGAAGTTTTCAAAACTAGTGGGAAGAGCAGACGTGAAGGAGTGTTATTAAAACTTGCGCACCCTTTACTGTTCGTGGAACAACTATATGATTTCGGCAATAGTAAGGGGGGAGGGCAGGTGAGGTATGCATGAGAAAATGGAGCAAGGCCTGGAAACGTGAGGTGGGTTCTAGGAAACTAGAAGGGTAATTTAAAACATACTTATAAATGAGATGGAAGAGAGAAAGTTAAGGGATTTAACGGTGATATTTGTTTAGGATATAGTAGAGGTATGGAGGAGATTGGGATCGAAGTCTGCACTTTTGACAGCTGAAACCCATAAGCAGCTAAAATGGTGGAGTTATGTTTCAATGTGTCACTGGGAGTTGGAGAGGAAGAAGGTAGTGGCCGACGTGGGTTTTAAATGGTGGGATGGGCCGACAATTCAAGGTTAAAGACCAATTAAAAATTTATCAACTTTATTTTAAATTTAAATAGTATATTAACTAGTAAATGTTATAACTTCGTCATACGGTATTGGAATTGGACAAAACTAGATCCGTTAGGATCGTATGGATGGCGGCTACATAATGGAACGGACCGGGAGTGAATTGGAGCTCATGAAAATTTATTGCAAAATTAATTGTCTATCTGAATCAACAGATAGTTAGTTGTTATTATTGATGACTGTCCAATGTGAATAAAACTTCTAACTCTATCAGTTTATATTTTTATAAGTATAATTTAGTACTGATAAATGATGATTGATTGCTGTGTGTTGATTGTTTGGTGGAATTGTTGATTTATTGGTTGAAAATGTAGATAACGATATATATATATATATATATATATAATCGTTAATCAAATATTGATTCTATATATCAGAATATTTCATATTGAAATGAAATCTATGTTAATTATATTGTTTAACATCTGTGGATGCAGGGAAATAGGTTGGAGGGATCCAACTGGATTCCTCAATATTTATAATACTCTTTATTTTCATATATTGTGATATATGATGTGATATATAATCTACGATTGATTATGGTTATGTAGATAATGTTGATCATGGTTATTTGGTATTTTAAATACCATAAGAAATACCGGAATGTGAAAAGGGAATTTTCAAAGTGTAAATCAAAATAATATATTTATAAAATCAAAGAATTTCATAAAAGGAATATAATTAAGGAATATTTATTTAGAAAATAAATAATTTTTTATAAAAGGGAATATTTATGAAAGAAATAGAATTATTAAAGGAATATTGATTTAGAAAGTCAATAGAATTTTAAAAGGGAAATACTTGGAAAATGAATAGAGTTCTATAAAAAGAGAATTTTACATTAGGAAGGTTTAGACCCGTGCTTCGCACACGGGTGTAACATGATATTGATTTAAAGTAAATTTTCTGCAAATAAAATATTCTAAAGGAATTTGGGGATTGAATTAGGAATTTAAATGGAATTACTGATACTAGAAATTGACTGGAAATTAGTTGAGTTGAATGGCTTTCTGGGCATCGATCTAACATTGGCTTCGGCCTTCGGCGTTTATACTTGGGTAGTTGTTCTCTTACTAGTTTACAGCTAGAGACTGATAGAGATGGGAAGATATTGATGCATGAATCAAAAATGGAAATGTTTTCCAAAGTTAATAACGTATATATTCTAATTTTAGAAAATAAGGAATTTATGAATATATGGAAACGATAAATGGAAAATTGGGAATGAAATGATGATTTATCGGTAAGATTTCCATTTGGGAATACGACTGTTATTTGTACACATGTTTTCCTTTGATAGTTAAATCACTGACTATTGAACATTTTGACCATTTCCGTTGTCAATACGGAGAGACCGGGATCAAATATATTATCTGAAAACCACTCCATATGGCATTAGCGTTGCGAATAAAATATGATGAAGATAATTGAAGACGGAGTTATGCAAGGGCTGTTCAGTTAATCCTAGGTAGAAATTTCCTATGATCGATTTATAGAATAGTGCCCGCGGTTTGTCCAGTCCCAGGACGATATGTATGGAAGAATGTCTAACAGAGTATATTTAATAGATCGCGTAAGTTGATCTCTTCAAATGTATTTACATTTGGTGACGGAGGAATTCGTTTCTCTTAGCTGTATACCTGTGGTATTTCTGGGGAAATCAATTTGTGATTTGGCGGGTATGACGATTTGACATTCAAAGTAATTAAAGGTGTGATCTATACGTTATGGTCTCTAGCCTCACAACCAGGAAATGGTATAAAATCGGGTAGGTCGCATGGCTAAGTGGTTAGTTGCCAATTAGGGTGTATTGTCACCGGATCTAGAGAAAGTCCATTTACTTCTATAGTCTATTTCGATGTTGTCCCTTTCAGGAAATGGTTGCTGATCCCAACCGTTGGTGATAATACATTCGGTACACTCAAGTGAAATGAGTGACCGGTCATGTTTAGCCTAGGTTGCAAGATGTTCTTGTTGAACCCGGTGTATTCCCCTCTAGATATACACTGTCGGAAGGTGGTCCCATACCTTGCTAGGTTGAATTCATTACCCAATAAGCGTCTGCAATTTTTGATTATGTATTATGTACGTGAGATGAAAGCGTTCTGCTACGTGATTATTATATTGTGGTTGATAAACACTATTATAATATCAAAAGAATTTTGATATAAAAGATCATTGTTTCCTGCAAAAGGATTTTTAATGTTAAATCAAATGATTTGGATTCTCATAAGTGAAAAACCGGTTCCGTTATATGGCGTGGTCTTATGAGATATCGTTTAATTGCTCAAACTGCTTTAAATTGTTTTACTCACACTAGTCTCATGACTGACCCAGAGTTTGTTTTGTTTTTCTTTACCCTAAACTCTTGGGAGCCCAATTTGTACGAGTAGTCAAGTAGTCAGGTTTTTTACAGATATACTTGGATAGCAGGAGCAGGAGGCTTCAGGATTATATAGCAGTTGTTTATTTCCGATGTGTTGTAAGTGTTGTACTTTAAAAATTATATGTATATTCAAGTACAGATTTTGTTTCAAAGTTATGTTATATACTATATTTTATTCGTTTCGCTATGAGATTCGTGTTTACTCTGATGTTGTATGTTCTTCTTCTTCTACTCTAAGTTTATATCTTATCTATTCTCGCCCTCTAATTTATTTCATTAACTATCCAATATTTTCCGATGCTTGATAGTCGATATTGGGTTATATGTCGATAACCAGGATCACGAAAACCTGGGTCGTTACACCCCCTAAGGGTGGTCGACACCCTGTTGACACCCCTGGGGAGTCGACACCCACGACCGAGAATTTTCCCACTCATCCCTCCTTGGTCGGATTTTTGAACTATTTTGAAGGTTCTGGAATTATTATATACTAGGTTGGAACCCGTGCTATGCACACGGGTGGAGTTGGGCTGTGATGGGTTAACAAATAGCAAGGAGAGAATGATTGTGGGTGTAGGAGTGATGTAGCGGCATGTAGGAAAAGGTTGGAGTTCATTTTGAGTTGGTAATTGTTAACCCGTATGCCACCAAGTAAGTCGACGACCAAAAAATTTTAGGTATCATATGTTAATCAGTATCGATGTACGGTAGGGATGGGCATAAACGCACCGCAATGCGGAAACTGCCCAGACCGAATCGTAAAAACGGTACGGAAAACCGCGTCGGATTCTCTCTCTAAAGCAAACAACCCAAACCGAACCGACTCGCAGTGATATGGTTCGGTTGCGGTTTGAACTTTTGCTAAACCATATTAAACCGAACTGAACCACAGAGCTACACCGACAATGTTATGATAAAAAAATTAACAAATTCCTATCTAACTTTTAATTTAATGATATATATTCTATTTTCAACGTATGTTGTAGCTGTATTAATTAAAGATAACACTACGTATTTTAACCTTCAGGTGACACAACGTCATACAATCATAAATTGTTTATTGATGGAAGTAATTTTCTTGTTTCATATTTAATATGGGTTCAAACCGAACCAAACCAAACCCGGACCGTATTACGTCGAAACCGAAATAAAACCAAACCGTTTGAACAGTTAATATAATGGTTTGCATTTTTGATCAACCGTTTGATGCGATGCGGAAGCGGTTTGAGCTTCAAACCGTACCAAACCGAACCGCGCCCACCCCTAATGTACGGTGTGTAATTGAGAAGAATAATTAGAATACTATTATAAATATTTTACATATGTGGTATTAATGAGTATCTTTCGACAGACATAGTTTCCATGTGTTATAGAAATAAATGACAGAGTTAATGTTCCAAAATTATTGGCATGTAACCAAACAGTGTAAATTGTGATAAATTTAAAATAAGAAATTTTTAGATACATTGATTTATTTCGTTGAAGGTTACATGGAGCTATATATATTTAGTAAATAGAAATTATATATTTTGATCCAACTTGTCCATTGCAAGCCATTATGGTGTGCAAATTTCCAATTGTTTGGGCGTTATGTTAAGTAGGCCTTCTGGTAATTTTAAAAGCTTCATTTTGATATTTTCATACCCATGTTCGCCAAGTAATAGGATTAGGCAATAAATGATTTTTCAAAATGACCATAATGTGCATGTAATGTTACTTTTTAATGTGTGTACATGCAGAAATGAATCGTTTATCAAAACATAAATAAATTCAAGTTATTTTAAAAAAGGTAATTAAACGGTCAAAGAAATTAATCAATATTACATTAATATCTTCAGAATTGCCAAAATATTAAATTTAGTGTTTCTAGTAGTTTGTAACTCAGAAGTCTTGCATCATCTATATTTTAAGGATATTATATAATCATTTTAATATGTAGATAATTTGTCTTTTTTTTATTATAAATGCCTCATTTTCCATCCACGCCCGGCCTAAGTGATGTGGTTGCCCCAGGCAAAAAAAAGGGAGTAAAGGAGGATCAAGGAAAACAAAAACTGAGAAAACAATAAGGATCAAACTCAGCTCACAAAGCAGGAAGCTTGACATAATTACCACCTTAATACTTCATTATTTGTAATAAAGTGGTCATATATACTTAAATACCTCTAAGCTTCGGAAAAGTTACCCATGTTGCCCCTGTTGTCCTAGGCGGTTGGCTTTGCCTGCCTACCCCTAGGGCCGACTCTATTTCCATCATACTCCCTTCCCTCTACACCCCTTAATGCTTGCTAGAATGAAACTACTTGACGTTGATGCTATGCGTAGACTTTGATTTTTTTTCTCTACATTAATATCATTATAACAATCTGTAAAATTTAAGTTGCTATTATAATTTTTCTCCATGTTTTTTTAAGGTTGTTGTGAAATAGTAAAAATCCTATATTTTTTCAAATAGGGATGACAATTAGAACCGAAAACCGAACTGAACTAATCCAAACCCGAACCAAAATAGATGGGTTGCAGTTTTAATCTAGATGATGAAAAATACAACAAAGACCTATTCCAACCCGACATAAACCAAACCAAAATAGTACCAAAACAAAAGATATTGAACTATATGCATTTTTAACGTTACTACATAACCGAATCCAAAATGACTGGATCCGAAGAAAGTTCCGATTAGGTTAAATATAGATTTTTGAAACATATAATTTAAACTTGACAAAATCCAGTTTATTTAGAATTAAGATCCATCAGATCATATTTGAGTCTGAGCTCATCCGATCATATCTAACTACCACCATAAGCTTTTAAACCGGTTACTTCCGTGAAACAAAGAGCTCGCATGTAACAGTTTCAATAAATGCGTTGTGTACAAAAATCTTCAGGTAGTGGCTTAGTTCTCTCTTGTGAACACATTTAAACTATATCTTCTGTTAACATAATATACACACATTAGCCCGATCATTTTTTTTTACCATAGGCAACATTTGAACTGTGCGTAATTTGACCACTAATAGTCTAATACAAATATGACATGTAGATATACATAGGAATGAAATGAGGGTGGAACCCTTTTTTTAAAATGAATATTTAATTAACGATACAAATAATGGAACACATATCAATGTCCAGTACAAACTATGCATTACAATAATACACACGTTTAAGGCGTATTCCGGCCACCACCTTCATACCGCCTTTTCTATACTTTTTTTATAAAATAAAATAAAATAATAATAGTAATAATTCTAAAATCTGTTCCTGTAGGATGCCAGAAAGTCCAATAGTAATAGTATAAATTAAATAGCATCCATTATTTTCCATCTTATACCTCAGTCCATTTGGATCCAGTACTTCATCAACATAAATTACGTATTACCTAATATATCTGTAATGACCCAAAATCCCGTCCAATTTGAGCTGACCCAAAAACACAAGTCCAACCCCAAATTAAACTGAAAATCAGGAAATTAATAAAAAGAAAATAGAGGGTGAGGAAAGATAAGATAGAAACTTAGAATAGAGGAAGAAGAACAACACAACATCAGAGTAACATGAATCTCACAGCGGAACGAATAACATATAATATATAACATAAGTTTGAAATATAACTTTGTACTTGAATATACATCATTATCAAAGTACAACACTTACAACACAGCGGAAATACTACAGCTATATAATCCTGAAGCCTCCTGCTCCAAGCTCTTCCAGTATATCTGTAAATCCTGACTACTTTACAGCCCATACAAAATTATGCACCCAAGAGTTTAAGGAAACAAATAAAATAAACTCCGGGTCAGTCATGGGGCTGGTATGAGTAAAAAAGTTCAAACAGGTAAATGATATCTCAAAATACCACGCCGTATAACGGAACGGGTATTTCCCTTATAAGAATCCAAATTATCTTTATATAAAAAAACTTTTGATATTATAATAATGTCTATCGACCACAATATAATAATCATCTAGCAGAAACACTTTCATCTCACGTTCTACATATATAGTATACAATCAAAACTGCAAGCACGTATTGGGTAATGGATTTCCAACTATGACAAGGTATGGAACCACCTTTCGCTAGTGTACCTCTAGAAAGGAATACACTGGGTTTAACAAGAACATCTTGCAACCCGGCCACACATGACCGACCACTCATTTCGCTTGAGTGTATCGAATGTATATCACTAACGGTTGGGATCAGCAACCGTTTCCTGAATGGGACAGCATCAACAATAGATTTTTAGAAGTAAATGGAACTCTAGATCAGGTGATTATACACCCTACTTTGGAGCGACCGACTTAGCCATGTTGCCTGCCCGATTTCTGTCATTTACCGGTTGATGAGGCTAAAGGTTACGCTTCATCATCACATCAGATTCACTTTGAATGCCACATTGTCAGATCCATCGAAAATCACTAATTGATGTCTACAACAGTACATTACGTGTTAGCTAAAATAGTTTCCTTCTCCGCTTCCACTCTTCGTATGGTTGAAGAAATCAATGTACGTGACCTTTCTGGAAATACTGTGTCAGACATTCATCCATACAAGTCACCCAGGAATAGGATGAACCGAAGGTACTATTCAGTACATCCATCTTAGGCACTGTTATCTAAACTTATACAATAGTCCTTGCACTTTACTCCATCTTCAATTATCTTTGGCATATATGATTCGCAATGCTTATGCCAATACAGTGTGGTTCTTTGGATAATAATCCAACCGGTCTCTCCATATTAACAACGTTAAAATGGTCAAAACTTCGATGGTCTGTGATTTAACCATCAAAGAAAAGCAGGTGTGCAAACAACGATATTATTTTCAGATGGAAATTCTATCAATCAATCATCAATCATATATATATATATATATATATATATATATCTAAATATATATATTCATATTTCCTATTTCAATATTTGACTATGTTTTTGATTCTATTTGGAAAACATTTCCAAATCTTCTTTACATGGATTTAAACAGATGTTTAAGTCAACATCGCGACGACAAATCAAACCACTATACTTATTTACTAAATTCACTTAACCATTTTCACTCTCGAACCTTAACCATTTCTAAATTAAAAACGCAGTCAATCAAGTTGGGGTATAGCTACCTCTCAGACCTTAACTGAACAACATTTCAAATCTCAAAATAGGGTAAGTTCATCTTTAACCCTTTAACACTTCCTTACATAACTCTCGTTCGAATAAATCTCTATTCGATAACTCCTCCCTTCAAATAACTATATTTGATAATCTCTCTTACGAATAACTAGATTCGAAAACCTTTCTTCGAATAAACTAAATTCTGTTAACTCTATTTATTTAACCCTAATCGATTAACTTTTTTACTTAACTCCTTACTTAACTCCTTTCGAATAACTAATTCGATAACTCCTTTCGATTAAACTAAATCAATAACTCCTTTCGAATAACTAATTTGATAACTCCTTTCGATTAAACTATAATCGATAACTCCTTTCGAATAACTAATTCGATAACTCCTTTGTGTTTAACTCTATTTGAATAACTAATTCGAATAACTCTTATTTATTTAACTCTAGTTCGATTTAACTCTATTCAATAACTCTAGTTCGATTTAACTCTATCGATTAACTCTAACTGGTTAACTCTATCTAACCAACTCGACTCGACTAACCCCTTTCGAACAACATATTCGATTTACTAACTTTCGAATACCATATTCGATTGACTAACTTTCGAATACCATATTCGATTAACTCCCTTCGAATAACTATATTCGATTTAACTCCTTTCGAATACCATATTCAATTTAACTCCTTTCGAATACCATGTTCAATTTACTAACTTTTTCGCTTTATAAAGATTTCCATTTTAACAATGTTTATTCATTTTTAAAGATTTACTTTTAGTAACGGTTCTTCACTTTAAAAATGATTTCCTTTTTATAACAGATTTAAAGATTTAATTTGATTGAAACTTCACTGGAGAAATGAAAATCATTGGCGGCTCATAGAACAAATATATACGGGATCAATTTTTCTGGTGTGTGGCTGTAAAAGGGCGAGTGGTGGCCTTTCCTAAGCCTTAGAAGAGTAGAGATATTTTATTTTTTTATTTTTATTTATTTTTTTTGACTTCTAAAATTTTATGTGGTCACACATGATACCCAAAATTCATGACACTGGACATGCAGCTTCAATTTGACATTACGTTCCCAACGAAACTGGTTTCGTCGAATTCCGACTTTGTTTGCTCACAGAACGTATTTTTAACCATCAAAATACTAACTATTTTTCACATTTAAATCCCGTACGGCCACATACTGACTTCAAAAATCACGGAAACTAAAATCTAGTAATAATTTGACATTGCGGATCAAACAAAATTAGTTTCATCGAATTCCAACTTCGTTTGCAAAACCGGCTATTTTTAAAACTCTGGATGACCCATTTAAATATATAATGTACTTAAATATAATTAAATTAAATATTTAAAAATAAATATTATCATCTATATTCACAGTGGAATACCATACAGCTCTAGAATATTCCTATATGAATTTCTAGCTTGATATTTCAAATCCCGATTTAATCGATATTCGATTTATATTGAAATTCCTTTTAAAAATATTAATAATTCCTTTATAAGTTATAAAGTAATTTCACAGCGACTTTTCTGAAATTTGATTTGGACATAAATCAAAATCTACCCGACGAAATCCAGATTTTCCTCTTCCACTAGAAAGATATACTCCACCAGCTCCACATGTTTTTTTTTAAATAGAAAATATCATACCAAAAGGGAGAATCTAACCATTCTCCAATGGCTCACAAAAACGATTTCTGAATAACAGAAACCGAGCTCCACACGTTTCTTGTTTCACAGAATTCTGGCTTAAAACAAATCCTTTACATTCAGTTGAAGTTCGATTCGCCAATTTACGAACTGCAGCGCCATTTCAAGCTCGATTTAATTATATTATAATTCTACGTTCAAACTGTCGTTTATATAATATATTCGTTAGTCTAATTCAAATTCTGAACTGAATTAAATATCACAGATGATCCAGTTCATACCATATCGCCATTTCAGCCAATTCTAATTATTTCCGAATTAAATATATTATTTAATTTAATATTTTAAATTAAATATTCATCATATTCAATTCCACGACCATTAAATTCACTCTATCACTATTTATATAATTAAAAAAATTAATTATAATACCTCTGCCAATGCGGGTCATTACAATATCCATCCAATAATAGGCAAAAGTTGAGGAGAAACTAAGCCCCTCTATTCGCGATGCGCACTGTATACGAAAAAAAAACTACTTTTCTCCTCATCCAGTGATTCTCATCCAATAGCTTTCCATTACAATGTATTCAAATCCAACTCTTCGAAACTGGGAATGCAAAAAGATAATTCTGTTGTAAATTTACATTGATGGTTAAAATAGCAGGCATGCGTTGCGCAGAAGTCAAAACAAATCTACTTCAAGCATCCATCTAATTCTAATTGTATCAATCATCACAATTTGAAGCAACCCCAGGTATTAAACATGTTCACAATGATCATAGAATACACAGACTATATCTTACAGAAAGAAAACCACCATTCTTTCCAAATGTTTAATCAATAAGCTCAAGTGTGATATTTCTCCAGTATTCAACTCCATTTAAAGTCATTTCTCCTATAATTATAATACAGAAAGTGTACATATTGCACAAATTTTATACATCTAAAGTTGTACAACCACTAACTCCATTAGTCCCACTCGTACTCCCAGCTGAATAATAGGTCTACTAACAACTTATGGAAAACATCTTCCAAAAGCGCACACACACACACACACCCAAAATATTCCCATCAAACCTGCGGAGTTTGAAGGGATCAGAGGAACTCAAATGCTTCTCCACATTTGTTCCTCTTACTTATTGAATTTTAGGTGCATTCACGGAGCTCCTAGTTCATCCCTTAAGAGTCGTACTTGTTTTGGAAGAAGATTGTTTTCTATGTTTCTGTATGTAGTCGGGGTGGATAGTTACCGGGATGAATGAATCATGTTTGTCTACTCTAAGGAAAACGACACAGATAATTCTATGTTTCTACAAATTTTTGTATCAAACTACAACCACAAATTTAACAGACTTGAAAACATGTACAAATATGTTAATTACGCTAATCAATCAGGTCACTACACCATGCTTAAATTTAAATAGTTTGCTTCAAACCATTGGGAACTGAAACAGTAAAAAAAACTAAAATAGAAAGAAAATACAATAAATTAAAACAAACGTGAGGATTATTAAGTTTAGGACAGTGAGAGTGGACAATCAATTAAGATGACAAACAAAATGAGACAAATGTGATACTAATTAATTTTTTTGTTCAAATAAGAATGAAATGACGATGTGCCAATTTGAGTTTGCTCAATATGGCTGATTTTTAGAGACCAATTTTTCTCCTCTTCATCATACTCATTGTATGATACTTTTTATGAGCAAAGGATAAAATGGTAAGGATATTAGCGTAAAAATAATGTAACTCTGTCATCCACGTGCTAATTATATTGGTCTTAAGTGGGAAAAAAATAAGAAAATAAAATAATTATAATAGAAACTTTTATAATGCTTTAGAAAAGGATGTAAACCAACATGAGTTAATGGGTTGATGCTCATGTGAAAATTATCTACTGTTTTCACAGTACTCGCTACCACATAATTCCCATAAAGCTTTGTTTAGATTATTTGATGGACTTCATAAGATCATATTTTCAACATTTAGATTATTTGATGCTCAAACCATTGCTTCTCAAAATGTCTAATTCTTCTATAAATACAATTTATTGTTTAAAATATGTTGGTTATAAAGAAATATTACCAAGCATGCATCAGTCCCTTACTAACATTATCAACCTTTTTGATAATGATAATGGACATGCAAATGTGGTAATGGTGCAGGCACATATGGAGATAAGGCATATGCGTTTAGATTAGATCTCCATGCAATGCAGCACATTAGGCTTAAGAATATAATTTTAGTATGGGCATAATGCGAATCTATGAAAACAACGCCAGTGCAAATAGTTTAAGAATAACACTTGTATGTCACTCAAAGACACACAACATATAATCTCAACCAAAACTTAAATAAATAAATAAAAATTAACTAAGAAGATGCCATTGTAAATAGTCAAAAAGCATTTAAATTGTATAAATGTGTTTAAAAAACATGTATCTTAAACAATTAAAAGGTCATAATAGCTGGTTATTCCTACTTAACTATACATGGATTTGCCATTAATGTTATTAAGGACAACTTCTTGTAATAGACGGTAATATAATGCAAAAGTAAAAAAAATTAATGACATAAACCAAACCAAATTAGTACCAAAACAAAAGATATTGAAATATATGCATTTTTAACGTTACTACATAACCGAATCCAAAATGACTGGATCCGAAGAAAGTTCCGATTAGGTTAAATATAGATTTTTGAAACATATAATTTAAACTTGACAAAATCCAGTTTATTTAGAATTAAGATCCATCAGATCATATTTGAGTCTGAGCTCATCCGATCATATCTAACTACCACCATAAGCTTTTAAACCGGTTACTTCCGTGAAACAAAGAGCTCGCATGTAACAGTTTCAATAAATGCGTTGTGTACAAAAATCTTCAGGTAGTGGCTTAGTTCTCTCTTGTGAACACATTTAAACTATATCTTCTGTTAACATAATATACACACATTAGCCCGATCGTTTTTTTTACCATAGGCAACACTTGAACTGTGCGTAATTTGACCACTAATAGTCTAATACAAATATGACATGTAGATATACATAGGAATGAAATGAGGGTGGAACCCTTTTTTTAAAATGAATATTTAATTAACGATACAAATAATGGAACACATATCAATGTCCAGTACAAACTATGCATTACAATAATACACACGTTTAAGGCGTATTCCCGCCACCACCTTCATACCGCCTTTTCTATACTTTTTTTATAAAATAAAATAATAATAGTAATAATTCTAAAATTTGTTCCTGTAGGATGCCAGAAAGTCCAATAGTAATAGTATAAATTAAATAGCATCCATTATTTTCCATCTTATACCTCAGTCCATTTGGATCCAGTACTTCATCAACATAAATTACGTATTACCTAATATATCTGTAATGACCCAAAATCCCGTCCAAGTTGAGCTGACCCAAAAACACAAATCCAACCCCAAATTAAACTGAAAATCAGGAAATTAATAAAAAGAAAATAGAGGGTGAGGAAAGATAAGATAGAAACTTAGAATAGAGGAAGAAGAACAACACAACATCAGAGTAACATGAATCTCACAGCGGAACGAATAACATATAATATATAACATAAGTTTGAAATATAACTTTGTACTTGAATATACATCATTATCAAAGTACAACACTTACAACACAGCGGAAATACTACAGCTATATAATCCTGAAGCCTCCTGCTCCAAGCTCTTCCAGTATATCTGTAAATCCTGACTACTTTACAGCCCATACAAAATTATGCACCCAAGAGTTTAAGGAAACAAATAAAATAAACTCCGGGTCAGTCATGGGACTGGTATGAGTAAAAAATTTCAAACAGGTAAATGATATCTCAAAAGACCACGCCGTATAACGGAACGGGTTTTTCCCTTATAAGAATCCAAATTATCTTTATATCAAAAAACTTTTGATATTATAATAATGTCTATCGACCACAATATAATAATCATCTAGCAGAAACACTTTCATCTCACGTTCTACATATATAGTATACAATCAAAACCGCAAGCACGTATTGGGTAATGGATTTCCAACTATGACAAGGTATGGAACCACCTTTCGCTAGTGTACCTCTAGAAAGGAATACACTGGGTTTAACAAGAACATCTTGCAACCCGGCCACACATGACCGACCACTCATTTCGCTTGAGTGTATCGAATGTATATCACTAACGGTTGGGATCAGCAACCGTTTCCTGAATGGGACAGCATCAACAATAGATTTTTAGAAGTAAATGGAACTCTAGATCAGGTGATTATACACCCTACTTTGGAGCGACCGACTTAGCCATGTTGCCTGCCCGATTTCTGTCATTTACCGGTTGATGAGGCTAAAGGTTACGCTTCATCATCACATCAGATTCACTTTGAATGCCACATTGTCAGATCCATCGAAAATCACTAATTGATGTCTACAACAGTACATTACGTGTTAGCTAAAATAGTTTCCTTCTCCGCTTCCACTCTTCGTATGGTTGAAGAAATCAATGTACGTGACCTTTCTGGAAATACTGTGTCAGACATTCATCCATACAAGTCACCCAGGAATAGGATGAACCGAAGGTACTATTCAGTACATCCATCTTAGGCACTGTTATCTAAACTTATACAATAGTCCTTGCACTTTACTCCATCTTCAATTATCTTTGGCATATATGATTCGCAATGCTTATGCCAATACAGTGTGGTTCTTTGGATAATAATCCAACCGGTCTCTCCATATTAACAACGTTAAAATGGTCAAAACTTCGATGGTCTGTGATTTAACCATCAAAGAAAAGCAGGTGTGCAAACAACGATATTATTTTCAGATGGAAATTCTATCAATCAATCATCAATCATATATATATATATATATATATATCTAAATATATATATTCATATTTCCTATTTCAATATTTGACTATGTTTTTGATTCTATTTGGAAAACATTTCCAAATCTTCTTTACATGGATTTAAACAGATGTTTAAGTCAACATCGCGACGACAAATCAAACCACTATACGTATTTACTAAATTCACTTAACCATTTTCACTCTCGAACCTTAACCATTTCTAAATTAAAAACGCAGTCAATCAAGTTGGGGTATAGCTACCTCTCAGACCTTAACTGAACAACATTTCAAATCTCAAAATAGGGTAAGTTCATCTTTAACCCTTTAACACTTCCTTACATAACTCTCGTTCGAATAAATCTCTATTCGATAACTCCTCCCTTCAAATAACTATATTTGATAATCTCTCTTACGAATAACTAGATTCGAAAACCTTTCTTCGAATAAACTAAATTCTGTTAACTCTATTTATTTAACCCTAATCGATTAACTTTTTTACTTAACTCCTTACTTAACTCCTTTCGAATAACTAATTCGATAACTCCTTTCGATTAAACTAAATCAATAACTCCTTTCGAATAACTAATTTGATAACTCCTTTCGATTAAACTATAATCGATAACTCCTTTCGAATAACTAATTCGATAACTCCTTTGTGTTTAACTCTATTTGAATAACTAATTCGAATAACTCTTATTTTTTAAACTCTAGTTCGATTTAACTCTATTCAATAACTCTAGTTCGATTTAACTCTATCGATTAACTCTAACTGGTTAACTCTATCTAACCAACTCGACTCGACTAACCCCTTTCGAACAACATATTCGATTTACTAACTTTCGAATACCATATTCGATTGACTAACTTTCGAATACCATATTTGATTAACTCCCTTCGAATAACTATATTTGTAAAGACCCGCAACTTCCCCGTAAAGGAAAGCGTCGGATAGTTCGAGAACAAGCCACAACAGAACGCATACAGAAGAACATTTCATTGTATATTACAACAATGCATCAGATTACAAGAATATACAGAGTATAAATGAATATTACACAGAAATATCAGAGATTTAAATTACATTTAAATACATCACAGCGGAAAATAATACAATACACAACTAGAAGTAGATATACGGATACAAAGCTTTCCGGATATCGTTCCAGCTGTAAACCAGGATCCTGTGAATATAAATCTGCAAAACCAAAACTACTAGCTTCCCGTGTCAAAAATAGGGGCACCCAGAGTTTAGGTTAAAACAATAAACTCCAGGTCAGTCATGTGACTGGTGTGAGAACTAAAACAGTTAATCTTTATTTTAAAGTTAGGTAAATCAAGGGACCACGCCGTATAACACGGAACGGGTTTCCTCCCAAGAATACCAGTGCATAAAACAAACAGCGCAATGCTAAATAAAGAAAAATGAAGCTGTTATAAGACCCAGGTCCTATCACACAATGCAACGCAAGCCGGGGGATAGGGTTTTCCCTTATAACAGCCAAAGAATGCTTGATACGTTTAAAACAAATCATTTGATACTATTATAAGTGCATAGTGTATAAAACAACTTCAAATCATAAGTATCAATCATAGGCGTCATGGGTACCATATATCATGTCGCCATATATAGGTTTACAAATAAAACCGCAAATGTCACGTATTTGGAAATTGGATTTCCATCTATGAACCGAGGCAAAAGATAGTCCTCAACCGATTCGAGATGCTCTAGCCCGCCCCTCAGGACCCAGACTCAGGTGGGCCCTTGGATCGTCAGGGCCGGTCCACCGATGTGGATTAAAATGCCTGAACACTACGTTTCCCCACCCTATGGGGTGTAAGTCTGGTCCGTCAGCCGACCAGAATGCATCGGCCGAAACCGATATAACCGAGGCGCCTCGCAACCGCAACAACCACATAAGTCAAACTCGTCAGGGCGTGTAAAACCACTGACGCCACTTCTAACTAGAAAGAAACGCAAGTCCTCCCTGAGGTCCGTCTCCCGTTTTTGGTTCATACCTGGTGTGAAACACGCGAGGTAAACGTTACACAAAGCTACGCCACAAAGGCCGTGCTTTGATCATCACCACAAGACTTTGCTTTTCAACAGAAGCCTTGATCATTTGCATCTTAGCATGCCACACAGGCAAACCATCCTATGCAACCGATATCAGTCACACAGAATGAAATCCGATGTCAGACACACAGTCCATTTACAAGTCCGTTCTGGGTCTGAACGAAACCGGAGGCACCTAGTACCCCGCATATCCATCGATCTCCAAGTACGTCTGGACGATCACCAACTGTTTCCATCTTCTTGGGTGTACAGCCCAATCAAGATCATCAGTTATCACCCAAACGACGTGAAGACTTCCGGTCTTCGACCATCGTCTTCATCTTCGACTTATCGTTGTATCAGTTATTCAGAATGGGATAAACCCGGTCTTTCCGAATAACTCGCGTATATATTATAAAAGTGTTACACAAACACAACATACGCCTCATTCCAACTCATTAGTCATTAACCGTAAATTAATCAAGAGAATAATTCCCCAAATATTAACCCCGAAGGCCGAAACCAACATCAGATCAATATCCAGAAAACCATTCTACTTAGCTAACCGACAGTTAGTTTCTAAATTTCACGTTCAAATCTAATTAAAGATTTAACTATCGCCTGGAGCAAAACTGGTGATACTCCATTCTCGATCTTTTCAATCTAATTAAAGATTCATTAAAACTTCACTTAGTTTTAATCTGTGACTGGGTTAAAGAATCAGTGTCATTTAAAACACGGTTCACGATAAACCCAAAGTCACATCCCATTAATTATCGGGTTAAAGAACAAGTGTTATTTAAAACACTGTTCACGATAAACCCAAAAATCAATATCCATTCAATTCCAATTAAATATTATTTAATTGGTACACTTCATTAAATCTAAATAAAAAGATTTAATCTTTTCTCAACTGGGTTCAAGAACAGTGTTAGTGAAGACACCATTCACGACAAACCCAAATCACATTCATTAATTATCGGGTTAAAGAACAAGTGTTATTTAAAACACTGTTCACGATAAACCCAAAAATCAATATCAATTCAATTCCAATTAAATATTATTTAATTGGTACACTTCATTAAATCTAAATAAAAAGATTTAATCTTTTCTCAACTGGGTTCAAGAACAGTGTTAGTGAAGACACCATTCACGATAAACCCAAATCACATTTGATATTAAATACAAGGCTCTGAATAGAAAATATCCCGGCTTATATTCAATATCAAATTCTACGATTAACAAATGTCGTATTGGAAATAACGATATAAATATATATCTTTCAAATTTCCATAACAACATCTGTATAATCACGAATTCCAACATCGAAATATTCCGAAGACAATTTCGATTCAAATCCACTCCAATGCAATCATTGGAAATTTTGGTTATTTTTAAAACCCTTTTCGAATTCAATTTATTTATTTAAAAATAAATAGAATTATAATTCTAGTTCAAAACTAGTTCAATTCGATAAAAATCTATTTTTATCTTTTCAAATATGGAGTTTTTCATCCCCATTCTTCCCAAATCATTTCTTATGATTTTACACAAATTATTACTATTTTTAATAATTTTATCAAGGCCTGTACAGTCGATTTCCAACAATGGCCATCGAACTGCACTTACAGCGACCTTTTTCGAATTTGATTTGGACGTATCTCCAAATCCAACCGTTAGATTTCAAATTTCTAATATTCGTTAGAAAGCTCTTTTCGATACGAACCCAACGGTTCCGGTTTTAGGAGAATCCGACGGTCGGATCTCCCGTAATGTCCGTTTGAAATAAATGGTCGAAATTCGCGAACTGCCGCGGCGCGGCGCGTTCTATTCAGGCCATTATATTATATATATAATATATATAATATATATTTCGTCGATTTCTATTTAAAACGAATTATATAAATAGTTTTAAATTCGTTTCAAAGTTTATTTCTGTTCAATTCAAATTTCAATTCAATTTGAATTCATTTCAATTCGCTTTCAATTCAATTTGAATTCGTTTTCAATTCATTTCGAAATCGTTTTCAATTCAATTCATTTCGAAACCGTTTTCAATTCAATTCATTTCGAAATCGTTTTCAATTCAATTCATTTCGAAATCGTTTTCAATTCAATTCATTTCGAAATCGTTTTCAATTCAATTCAAAATATTCGATTTCGAAATCACTTTTCAATATTCATTTTTAAGATGAATAAAATCGATATAAATATCGTTCACGTCAAAATGGCGTCAATCTTATCAACACGGCTCCATATATTGATATTTTCAAATATTCCATTTCGAATATTTCTATTTCAAATATTTCTATTTTAAAACTGGAATGAGGCCCAATCAATTACCATATAATGTTAATTATATGGATTTTCTACAACACATGCATATATCAACAACGATGAATAATCAACCATCATCCAAAGTGCATTCTACACTGTATAAGCATCAAATATAGATATTCAACGCTTATAACAGTCTGTCAATCAATCGATCGACAAACAACTAAACAATCGGGATTAGTGTACGTCAAATATCATCCCAACACCCGTGTAGGGTTTCAAACAATCAAACACAGATTTTATTTGTGCAGTTGGGCGATGTGTAAAATTTATCGACCCAATCAATGTCCTTCAAATAAGTGTACATAAACAAACCATCTGGTTTGCAAATGAATATTTTATTTATTCACATTCACGTTAAAAATTTTATTTTTAACGATAAAACATTTTATTCTAACATATGAATTTCTATTCAGTTCATTATTTAAATAAAATGATATTTTCATTTTTCTAACATATTTTAGAAAATTTCGGCGGCATAACGGCACGATACTAGAAACGGGACAAGGCCTAGCCTTATCCCCGGTCTAGTGAAGGCCCACGCCATTCACACATCATCAAATCAATTCATTTCACCACACAATTCAATTTCAACCAAACAATCTCTAATCTATGCAACCAAACAAACAAGTCCATGGTCTGTGGACGGTTGTGTCGGGTGCTACTAAGCACCGTCTGCATCCTAGTATATATATATAACTAGAAAATGAAATTGAAAGGTGAGAAATTCTCACCGATAGCTATCCAATCATCTTGACTCTTCTTCTCGCCTTTTTATCATCTTCTTGTGCCCGTAGTCACTATATATATAAAAAAACATATTCTTATTTCGAAGTTCCATATATAAAAATCCTATTTTTATTTCTAAGTTCAATATATAAAAATCCTATTTTTATTTCTAAGTTCAATATATAAAAATCCTATTTTTATTTCTAAGTTCAATATATAAAAATCCTATTTTTATTTCTAAGTTCAATATATAAAAATCGAAATTTTAGTTCGAAGTTCAACATATAAAAATCATATTTTTATAATGAAGTCATTTAAAGAAAAATCATATCTTTATTTTTCTAAAAGTATAAAAACCATATTTTTATTTTTCCTATGTATTAAAAATTATATTTTTATGTTTCTAGAAATCATATCCTTTTTATAATAAAAATCATTTCTTTTTCTATTTAAAACTCTATACTTTTTCGCCATACAAACCTCATTTCTATTTTATTTTTCAAATCTAGAATGTTTACATTTTGAATCAATGTATAGTTTCTTCCATAAACAAGTTACATTTTTTTTCCCTTCGCTAAAATCATGCCATTTTTTATTGTAAAAACAAAGCTGTTTTTGTTGTAACAAGGTATATTTTTATATTCATGAAAAATGATTTTAACAATGCTAATTATATTTTAAAATCATTTCTAATTATATTTTAAAATCAGATTTTTATTATTGCTTATTTACTAATTTAAATAAACTAACTATATATATATATATATAAAAATAAATTAGCTTACTGATTTTTCTTCCAAGCGCGTTTCTCAGCAGACATCGAACCAATTTACTCCTTCGAACCCATCGCTACCATCTCTCTTCGCTTGCGCCGCCACCAGGCCAGCATCCTTCGATCAGCTTCCACCATCTCAACGCCCTACCCACGAGATACCGCCGCCCCAACCAGTACGAATTCCGGTGGCCTCTTGGCCCTTCAATTCCTGCTTCGAACGAAGCACGTTTGTGCCCTTAGTTCGAGAAATCCAGGCCGTATACACCCATCACCACCGTTGATTGGAAAGAGCTAGTCGAGCTCTTCGATTCCCCTTTTTAAGTATTGAATTTTGTTGCGAGATGAAGGAGAATGAAGAGGAGGAAGATTGGGCGATATCGGCCCTTTATTTCTTTGAATGTCGGCTGGTTTATTTGAGTTAGGGTTAGATAGTGAAGTTAGGTTATAAATGTATATATTTATATATTATTTAATTCAATTAATTTCTTTATTGAGAAATCTCACGTCCGAACTTCAAATTAAATCCAACAAGTGTCGCCCCTACCCAAATACCCCAATTCCAAACACAATGGGATATGTATCGCAAGCTGAATCGATCGTTTGAATCAGTTTCCGTTGAAATTACATTTAAATCCTTATATTGAATTTTAAACGTACATTTCAAATTACCGGGGGCACATACTAACTAGAAAAATTCCAGAAAAATATTTTCTAGCTTCGTATTGACGATACGGTCCTAACAAAACTAGTTTCGTCGAATTCTGAGACCGTTGGAAAAATGGCCAATTTCTAGTCGATTAAAATCAACTGAAACTGGTCAAATGCGTTTTCCTTTGCCACGCTCACATATTGATTCGAAAAATTATGAAATTTGAAACCTAGCAATAATTTGACATCACGGACCCAACAAAACTGGTTTCGTCGAAATCCGAGGTCGTTTGCAAAATGTCCATTTTTAAGGGTCTGAATTCCATAGCGACTATTCAGAATTTTCAACTGGACATATCTTATCATCTCTAAGATGAAATCTCAGTTTGTTAACTTCGTTACAAAGATATAGTTATACAGATTCAAATATTTCTTGTTTCGTTCAATTCTGACTTATATTGAATTCTGTATATTCATTTGAAATTAGAAATCGAATTTTCGAACTACCGCGCCATTTTCAATTCCTTTTATAATTATATATAATTATTATATATTCTAACGACGACGTATATAATATATACGTTCTAATTATATTCAAAATAAATTTCTCGTCGATATTATTTAAAATAATTCATTTTAAATAATCAAAATCCGCTAAAATTGCCAAAATAAAAATTTTAAACTGGCCCAGATTTTCGGGTTGTTACAATCTCCCCCACTTAAAACTTTTCGTCCCCGAAAAGGAACAAAGTCGAAAGTGGTTTGATTATTCAACACTACGCTCGATCTGGCTTCTACTCTCCAACTCTTTAGTTTCTGAGAATTTCCTAAAATCTCAAAAATTTGGCTAACACCCTAAATTTTTGAAAAATTTCGCCATAACCTCCCCTGCACCGGGAGCATCGGGGAATTTCAAATAGCTTCCCCGGTCCTTCAGATCTCAAAAAGAAAAAGAAAAAGCCAAGCGGCTAGCCAATAGGCTCACAAAATCATCATCACCCAAACAAAACAGGAAATTATGTAGTAAACATGTACCTATTTGTCGGGCAAACAAATTTTATTCTCTGGCTCTAGCCTCCTTGCTATGACCTGTTCAATGATATATATGTATATGCAAGCACATGCGACCAATTTTCAATACAATTCAATATTTGATGCTATTAGGCATAATGGTTCAAAATTAGCAAACAAATAGGCAAACAACACAAACATCAATCAATTAGTGAATTAGAGTTTCAAATTCATAATTTTGATACATAGTCAAAAATCAGATTTTTGATGCCAAATCAAAACAATAGGCCCTATCTAATTTTGGTTCTCACACCAGTCAATAGGAAATATATAGAAATCTCACTTTCGTCGCTCGAAAATAAATACTGGCGACAGTGCCCCATCACCAGAATTATTCCCGGACACTAGAGGGATTCTATATCTACCCAATATATTAAAACTTCGAATACACGTTTGCAAGACATATATGCAAAATCTTTATATATCGGATTGTCCTAATCAATATAAAATAAATAATCAAATACGAATAATTGATTTAAATTTTCAAAACGAAATTTGTTTTCATTTGAAAAAAAAATATACTCTTCACACTCGTTCTAGGATACTACTGATCCTATCTCTAACGAGTCATTCTAATTGGATATTACTAACCCAATATCTGATGAATTTTTTCGTATGTTTCTAATGTGTCTTGTTCTCTAGCTTTGTAAACCAAAGCTCTGATACCAACTGTAAAGACCCGCAACTTCCCCGTAAAGGAAAGCGTCGGATAGTTCGAGAACAAGCCACAACAGAACGCATACAGAAGAACATTTCATTGTATATTACAACAATGCATCAGATTACAAGAATATACAGAGTATAAATGAATATTACACAGAAATATCAGAGATTTAAATTACATTTAAATACATCGCAGCGGAAAATAATACAATACACAACTAGAAGTAGATATACGGATACAAAGCTTTCCGGATATCGTTCCAGCTGTAAACCAGGATCCTATGAATATAAATCTGCAAAACCAAAACTACTAGCTGCCCGTGTCAAAAATAGGGGCACCCAGAGTTTAGGTTAAAACAATAAACTCCAGGTCAGTCATGTGACTGGTGTGAGAACTAAAACAGTTAATCTTTATTTTAAAGTTAGGTAAATCAAGGGACCACGCCGTATAACACGGAACGGGTTTCCTCCCAAGAATACCAGTGCATAAAACAAACAGCGCAATGCTAAATAAAGAAAAATGAAGCTGTTATAAGACCCAGGTCCTATCACACAATGCAACGCAAGCCGGGGGATAGGGTTTTCCCTTATAACAGCCAAAGAATGCTTGATACGTTTAAAACAAATCATTTGATACTATTATAAGTGCATAGTGTATAAAACAACTTCAAATCATAAGTATCAATCATAGGCGGCATGGTTACCATATATCATGTCGCCATATATAGGTTTACAAATAAAACCGCAAATGTCACGTATTTGGAAATTGGATTTCCATCTATGAACCGAGGCAAAAGATAGTCCTCAACCGATTCGAGACGCTCTAGCCCGCCCCTCAGGACCCAGACTCAGGTGGGCCCTTGGATCGTCAGGGCCGGTCCACCGATGTGGATTAAAATGCCTGAACACTACGTTTCCCCACCCTATGGGGTGTAAGTCTGGTCCGTCAGCCGACCAGAATGCATCGGCCGAAACCGATATAACCGAGGCGCCTCGCAACCGCAACAACCACATAAGTCAAACTCGTCAGGGCGTGTAAAACCACTGACGCCACTTCTAACTAGAAAGAAACGCAAGTCCTCCCTGAGGTCCGTCTCCCGTTTTTGGTTCATACCTGGTGTGAAACACGCGAGGTAAACGTTACACAAAGCTACGCCACAAAGGCCGTGCTTTGATCATCACCACAAGACTTTGCTTTTCAACAGAAGCCTTGATCATTTGCATCTTAGCATGCCACACAGGCAAACCATCCTATGCAACCGATATCAGTCACACAGAATGAAATCCGATGTCAGACACACAGTCCATTTACAAGTCCGTTCTGGGTCTGAACGAAACCGGAGGCACCTAGTACCCCGCATATCCATCGATCTCCAAGTACGTCTGGACGATCACCAACTGTTTCCATCTTCTTGGGTGTACAGCCCAATCAAGATCATCAGTTATCACCCAAACGACGTGAAGACTTCCGGTCTTCGACCATCGTCTTCATCTTCGACTTATCGTTGTATCAGTTATTCAGAATGGGATAAACCCGGTCTTTCCGAATAACTCGCGTATATATTATAAAAGTGTTACACAAACACAACATACGCCTCATTCCAACTCATTAGTCATTAACCGTAAATTAATCAAGAGAATAATTCCCCAAATATTAACCCCGAAGGCCGAAACCAACATCAGATCAATATCCAGAAAACCATTCTACTTAGCTAACCGACAGTTAGTTTCTAAATTTCACGTTCAAATCTAATTAAAGATTTAACTATCGCCTGGAGCAAAACTGGTGATACTCCATTCTCGATCTTTTCAATCTAATTAAAGATTCATTAAAACTTCACTTAGTTTTAATCTGTGACTGGGTTAAAGAATCAGTGTCATTTAAAACACGGTTCACGATAAACCCAAAGTCACATCCCATTAATTATCGGGTTAAAGAACAAGTGTTATTTAAAACACTGTTCACGATAAACCCAAAAATCAATATCCATTCAATTCCAATTAAATATTATTTAATTGGTACACTTCATTAAATCTAAATAAAAAGATTTAATCTTTTCTCGACTGGGTTCAAGAACAGTGTTAGTGAAGACACCATTCACGACAAACCCAAATCACATTCATTAATTATCGGGTTAAAGAACAAGTGTTATTTAAAACACTGTTCACGATAAACCCAAAAATCAATATCAATTCAATTCCAATTAAATATTATTTAATTGGTACACTTCATTAAATCTAAATAAAAAGATTTAATCTTTTCTCAACTGGGTTCAAGAACAGTGTTAGTGAAGACACCATTCACGATAAACCCAAATCACATTTGATATTAAATACAAGGCTCTGAATAGAAAATATCCCGGCTTATATTCAATATCAAATTCTACGATTAACAAATGTCGTATTGGAAATAACGATATAAATATATATCTTTCAAATTTCCATAACAACATCTGTATAATCACGAATTCCAACATCGAAATATTCCGAAGACAATTTCGATTCAAATCCACTCCAATGCAATCATTGGAAATTTTGGTTATTTTTAAAACCCTTTTCGAATTCAATTTATTTATTTAAAAATAAATAGAATTATAATTCTAGTTCAAAACTAGTTCAATTCGATAAAAATCTATTTTTATCTTTTCAAATATGGAGTTTTTCATCCCCATTCTTCCCAAATCATTTCTTATGATTTTACACAAATTATTACTATTTTTAATAATTTTATCAAGGCATGTACAGTCGATTTCCAACAATGGCCATCGAACTGCACTTACAGCGACCTTTTTCGAATTTGATTTGGACGTATCTCCAAATCCAACCGTTAGATTTCAAATTTCTAATATTCGTTAGAAAGCTCTTTTCGATACGAACCCAACGGTTCCGGTTTTAGGAGAATCCGACGGTCGGATCTCCCGTAATGTCCGTTTGAAATAAATGGTCGAAATTCGCGAACTGCCGCGGCGCGGCGCGTTCTATTCAGGCCATTATATTATATATATAATATATATAATATATATTTCGTCGATTTCTATTTAAAACGAATTATATAAATAGTTTTAAATTCGTTTCAAAGTTCATTTCTGTTCAATTCAAATTTCAATTCAATTTGAATTCATTTCAATTCGCTTTCAATTCAATTTGAATTCGTTTTCAATTCATTTCGAAATCGTTTTCAATTCAATTCATTTCGAAACCGTTTTCAATTCAATTCATTTCGAAATCGTTTTCAATTCAATTCATTTCGAAATCGTTTTCAATTCAATTCATTTCGAAATCGTTTTCAATTCAATTCAAAATATTCGATTTCGAAATCACTTTTCAATATTCATTTTTAAGATGAATAAAATCGATATAAATATCGTTCACGTCAAAATGGCGTCAATCTTATCAACACGGCTCCATATATTGATATTTTCAAATATTCCATTTCGAATATTTCTATTTCAAATATTTCTATTTTAAAACTGGAATGAGGCCCAATCAATTACCATATAATGTTAATTATATGGATTTTCTACAACACATGCATATATCAACAACGATGAATAATCAACCATCATCCAAAGTGCATTCTACACTGTATAAGCATCAAATATAGATATTCAACGCTTATAACAGTCTGTCAATCAATCGATCGACAAACAACTAAACAATCGGGATTAGTGTACGTCAAATATCATCCCAACACCCGTGTAGGGTTTCAAACAATCAAACACAGATTTTATTTGTACAGTTGGGCGATGTGTAAAATTTATCGACCCAATCAATGTCCTTCAAATAAGTGTACATAAACAAACCATCTGGTTTGCAAATGAATATTTTATTTATTCACATTCACGTTAAAAATTTTATTTTTAACGATAAAACATTTTATTCTAACATATGAATTTCTATTCAGTTCATTATTTAAATAAAATGATATTTTCATTTTTCTAACATATTTTAGAAAATTTCGGCGGCATAACGGCACGATACTAGAAACGGGACAAGGCCTAGCCTTATCCCCGGTCTAGTGAAGGCCCACGCCATTCACACATCATCAAATCAATTCATTTCACCACACAATTCAATTTCAACCAAACAATCTCTAATCTATGCAACCAAACAAACAAGTCCATGGTCTGTGGACGGTTGTGTCGGGTGCTACTAAGCACCGTCTGCATCCTAGTATATATATATAACTAGAAAATGAAATTGAAAGGTGAGAAATTCTCACCGATAGCTATCCAATCATCTTGACTCTTCTTCTCGCCTTTTTATCATCTTCTTGTGCCCGTAGTCACTATATATATAAAAAAACATATTCTTATTTCGAAGTTCCATATATAAAAATCCTATTTTTATTTCTAAGTTCAATATATAAAAATCCTATTTTTATTTCTAAGTTCAATATATAAAAATCCTATTTTTATTTCTAAGTTCAATATATAAAAATCCTATTTTTATTTCTAAGTTCAATATATAAAAATCCTATTTTTATTTCTAAGTTCAATATATAAAAATCGAAATTTTAGTTCGAAGTTCAACATATAAAAATCATATTTTTATAATGAAGTCATTTAAAGAAAAATCATATCTTTATTTTTCTAAAAGTATAAAAACCATATTTTTATTTTTCCTATGTATTAAAAATTATATTTTTATGTTTCTAGAAATCATATCCTTTTTATAATAAAAATCATTTCTTTTTCTATTTAAAACTCTATACTTTTTCGCCATACAAACCTCATTTCTATTTTATTTTTCAAATCTAGAATGTTTACATTTTGAATCAATGTATAGTTTCTTCCATAAACAAGTTACATTTTTTTTCCCTTCGCTAAAATCATGCCATTTTTTATTGTAAAAACAAAGCTGTTTTTGTTGTAACAAGGTATATTTTTATATTCATGAAAAATGATTTTAACAATGCTAATTATATTTTAAAATCATTTCTAATTATATTTTAAAATCAGATTTTTATTATTGCTTATTTACTAATTTAAATAAACTAACTATATATATATATATATAAAAATAAATTAGCTTACTGATTTTTCTTCCAAGCGCGTTTCTCAGCAGACATCGAACCAATTTACTCCTTCGAACCCATCGCTACCATCTCTCTTCGCTTGCGCCGCCACCAGGCCAGCATCCTTCGATCAGCTTCCACCATCTCAACGCCCTACCCACGAGATACCGCCGCCCCAACCAGTACGAATTCCGGTGGCCTCTTGGCCCTTCAATTCCTGCTTCGAACGAAGCACGTTTGTGCCCTTAGTTCGAGAAATCCAGGCCGTATACACCCATCACCACCGTTGATTGGAAAGAGCTAGTCGAGCTCTTCGATTCCCCTTTTTAAGTATTGAATTTTGTTGCGAGATGAAGGAGAATGAAGAGGAGGAAGATTGGGCGATATCGGCCCTTTATTTCTTTGAATGTCGGCTGGTTTATTTGAGTTAGGGTTAGATAGTGAAGTTAGGTTATAAATGTATATATTTATATATTATTTAATTCAATTAATTTCTTTATTGAGAAATCTCACGTCCGAACTTCAAATTAAATCCAACAAGTGTCGACCCTACCCAAATACCCCAATTCCAAACACAATGGGATATGTATCGCAAGCTGAATCGATCGTTTGAATCAGTTTCCGTTGAAATTACATTTAAATCCTTATATTGAATTTTAAACGTACATTTCAAATTACCGGGGGCACATACTAACTAGAAAAATTCCAGAAAAATATTTTCTAGCTTCGTATTGACGATACGGTCCTAACAAAACTAGTTTCGTCGAATTCTGAGACCGTTGGAAAAATGGCCAATTTCTAGTCGATTAAAATCAACTGAAACTGGTCAAATGCGTTTTCCTTTGCCACGCTCACATATTGATTCGAAAAATTATGAAATTTGAAACCTAGCAATAATTTGACATCACGGACCCAACAAAACTGGTTTCGTCGAAATCCGAGGTCGTTTGCAAAATGTCCATTTTTAAGGGTCTGAATTCCATAGCGACTATTCAGAATTTTCAACTGGACATATCTTATCATCTCTAAGATGAAATCTCAGTTTGTTAACTTCGTTACAAAGATATAGTTATACAGATTCAAATATTTCTTGTTTCGTTCAATTCTGACTTATATTGAATTCTGTATATTCATTTGAAATTAGAAATCGAATTTTCGAACTACCGCGCCATTTTCAATTCCTTTTATAATTATATATAATTATTATATATTCTAACGACGACGTATATAATATATACGTTCTAATTATATTCAAAATAAATTTCTCGTCGATATTATTTAAAATAATTCATTTTAAATAATCAAAATCCGCTAAAATTGCCAAAATAAAAATTTTAAACTGGCCCAGATTTTCGGGTTGTTACAATATTCGATTTAACTCCTTTCGAATACCATATTCAATTTAACTCCTTTCGAATACCATATTCAATTTCCTAACTTTTTCACTTTATAAAGATTTCCATTTTAACAATGTTTATTCATTTTTAAAGATTTACTTTTAGTAACGGTTCTTCACTTTAAAAATGATTTCCTTTTTATAACAGATTTAAAGATTTAATTTGATTGAAACTTCACTGGAGAAATGAAAATCATTGGCGGCTCATAGAACAAATATATACGGGATCAATTTTTCTGGTGTGTGGCTGTAAAAGGGCGAGTGGTGGCCTTTCCTAAGCCTTAGAAGAGTAGAGATATTTTATTTTTTTATTTTTATTTATTTGTTTTTGACTTCTAAAATTTTATGTGGTCACACATGATACCCAAAAATCATGAAACTGGACATGCAGCTTCAATTTGACATTACGTTCCCAACGAAACTGGTTTCGTCGAATTCCGACTTCGTTTGCTCACAGAACGTATTTTTAACCATCAAAATACTAACTGTTTTTCACATTTAAATCCCGTACGGCCACATACTGACTTCAAAAATCACGGAAACTAAAATCTAGTAATAATTTGACGTTGCGGATCAAACAAAATTAGTTTCATCGAATTCCAACTTCGTTTGAAAAACCGGCTATTTTTAAAACTCTGGATGACCCATTTAAATATATAATGTACTTAAATATAATTAAATTAAATATTTAAAAATAAATATTATCATCTATATTCACAGTGGAATACCATACAGCTCTAGAATATTCCTATATGAATTTCTAGCTTGATATTTCAAATCCCGATTTAATCGATATTCGATTTATATTGAAATTCCTTTTAAAAATATAAATAATTCCTTTATAAGTTATAAAGTAATTTCACAGCGACTTTTCTGAAATTTGATTTGGACATAAATCAAAATCTACCCGACGAAATCCAGATTTTTCTCTTCCACTAGAAAGATATACTCCACCAGCTCCACACGTTTTTTTTTAAATAGAAAATATCATACCAAAAGGGAGAATCTAACCATTCTCCAATGGCTCACAAAAACGATTTCTGAATAACAGAAACCGAGCTCCACACGTTTCTTGTTTCACAGAATTCTGGCTTAAAACAAATCCTTTACATTCAGTTGAAGTTCGATTCGCCAATTTACGAACTGCAGCGCCAATTCAAGCTCGATTTAATTATATTATAATTCTACGTTCAAACTGTCGTTTATATAATATATTCGTTAGTCTAATTCAAATTCTGAACTGAATTAAATATCACAGATGATCCAGTTCATACCATATCGCCATTTCAGCCAATTCTAATTATTTCCGAATTAAATATATTATTTAATTTAATATTTTAAATTAAATATTCATCATATTTAATTCCACGACCATTAAATTCACTCTATCACTATTTATATAATTAAACAAATTAATTATAATACCTCTGCCAATGCGGGTCATTACAATATCCATCCAATAACAGGCTAAAGTTGAGGAGAAACTAAGCCCCTCTATTCGCGATGCGCACTGTATACGAAAAAAAAAACTACTTTTCTCCTCATCCAGTGATTCTCATCTAATAGCTTTCCATTACAATGTCTTCAAATCCAACTCTTCGAAACTGGGAATGCAAAAAGATAATTCTGTTGTAAATTTACATTGATGGTTAAAATAGCAGGCATGCGTTGCGCAGAAGTCAAAACAAATCTACTTCAAGCATCCATCTAATTCTAACTTTATCAATCATCACAATTTGAAGCAACCCCAGGTATTAAACATGTTCACAATGATCATAGAATACACAGACTATATCTTACAGAAAGAAAACCACCATTCTTTCCAAATGTTTAATCAATAAGCTCAAGTGTGATATTTCTCCAGTATTCAACTCCATTTAAAGTCATTTCTCCTATAATTATATATACAGAAAGTGTACATATTGCACAAATTTTATACATCTAAAGCTGTACAACCACTAACTCCATTAGTCCAACTCGTACTCCCAGCTGAATAATAGGTCTACTAACAACTTATGGAAAACATCTTCCAAAAGCGCGCGCACACACACACACACACACCCAAAATATTCCCATCAAACCTGCGGAGTTTGAAGGGATCAGAGGAACTCAAATGCTTCTCCACATTTGTTCCTCTTACTTATTGAATTTTAGGTGCATTCACGGAGCTCCTAGTTCATCCCTTAAGAGTCGTACTTGTTTTGGAAGAAGATTGTTTTCTATGTTTCTGTATGTAGTCGGGGTGGATAGTTACCGAGATGAATGAATCATGTTTGTCTACTCTAAGGAAAACGACACAGATAATTCTATGTTTCTACAAATTTTTGTATCAAACTACAACCACAAATTTAACAGACTTGAAAAGGTGTACAAATATGTTAATTACGCTAATCAATCAGGTCACTGCACCATGCTTAAATTTAAATAGTTTGCTTCAAACCATTGGGAACTGAAACAGTAAAAAAAACTAAAATAGAAAGAAAATACAATAAATTAAAACAAACGTGAGGATTATTAAGTTTAGGACAGTGAGAGTGGACAATCAATTAAGATGACAAACAAAATGAGACAAATGTGATACTAA
Source organism: Allium sativum (assembly GCA_030737875.1). NCBI lineage: Eukaryota > Viridiplantae > Streptophyta > Magnoliopsida > Asparagales > Amaryllidaceae > Allium > Allium sativum. Next base: position 405,415,351 of record CM060926.1, read on the forward strand.
TTATTTTTTTTGTTCAAATAAGAATGAAATGACGATGTGCCAATTTGAGTTTGCTCAATATGGCTGATTTTTAGAGACCAATTTTGCTCCTCTTCATCATACTCATTGTATGATACTTTTTATGAGCAAAGGATAAAATGGTAAGGATATTAGCGTAAAAATAATGTAACTCTGTCATCCACGTGCTAATTATATTGGTCTTAAGTGGGCAAAAAATAAGAAAATAAAATAATTATAATAGAAACTTTTATAATGCTTTAGAAAAGGATGTAAACCAACATGAGTTAATGGGTTGATGCTCATGTGAAAATTATCTACTGTTTTCACAGTACTCGCTACCACATAATTCCCATAAAGCTTTGTTTAGATTATTTGATGGACTTCATAAGATCATATTTTCAACATTTAGATTATTTGATGCTCAAACCATTGCTTCTCAAAATGTCTAATTCTTCTATAAATACAATTTATTGTTTAAAATATGTTGGTTATAAAGAAATATTACCAAGCATGCATCAGTCCCTTACTAACATTATCAACCTTTTTGATAATGATAATGGACATGCAAATGTGGTAATGGTGCAGGCACATATGGAGATAAGGCATATGCGTTTAGATTAGATCTCCATGCAATGCAGCACATTAGGCTTAAGAATATAATTTTAGTATGGGCATAATGCGAATCTATGAAAACGACACCAGTGCAAATAGTTTAAGAATAACACTTGTATGTCACTCAAAGACACACAACATATAATCTCAACCAAAACTTAAATAAATAAATAAAAATTAACTAAGAAGATGCCATTGTAAATAGTCAAAAAGCATTTAAATTGTATAAATGTGTTTAAAAAACATGTATCTTAAACAATTAAAAGGTCATAATAGCTGGTTATTCCTACTTAACTATACATGGATTTGCCATTAATGTTATTAAGGACAACTTCTTGTAATAGACGGTAATATAATGCAAAAGTAAAAAAAATTAATGACATATGACAAAGATAATGATACAAGTGATAAGTACCTTTTCTCTTTGTCTTAGAGTCTACCACGAGAAGTAGTGCTAGATTGACAGTAAGGGAAAGGAACATTTTCCTAGGCTCAACGCGCCTGACAGCCTCCTCCAGTAGCAGATAATGTTTCTTTACATCCTCGACTGACTTTCCAAACGGTGAAAATACTCATCAAAGATATCATAATGCTTGGGAAAATGAATTATCAAATCAAAGTAAATTAATCAGTTATTAAATTAGTACCATAATACAATATTTGATCAGATTTGAGACATTAAACATTACAATTCTAATGTTATACATATTTACTCATCAATCTATGTACCTTTCTAAAAATTTAATTCCATGTTATGATGACACACATGATAAATTATGGCATTTTTAATCGTGAGAACGAACATATTCATATAATATTTCCAGCTATGAGCATTTGTTGTCTCTTTTTCGCTATCTACCATGGGTTTATAACTGTTGACTGCTTGACTTTAACTACAACATCAAGTTTCTAATAGTGTATCGTCACTCATAGAAGTGGAACAAATCAAAATAGTATTATAGGAACAGATTATTCATCTATCTAAGGATGTCATAAATTTCATGCCCATACATTTATTATTGTCTAGATCATCAACTCTACGAAGAAATAACATTAGAAAAGATAAAAACAGAACAAAATAAAAGTAATAACATTCTAAGTGATTCTCTTCCATATCAAAATTGGTCATATCCACCATTGTTAGACTATTAGTTATAGTACTTATATGGAAGAATAACAACACTAACTGGATGTAATACTCCCTAATTATAATGATAATTATTTTAGTTAATATTTATATTCCAAATACGAAAATTGCATCACTGCGTTCGTGGTGAAATTATAAGTAACCTTCGTATTTGAACTTCTATGGATGGAATACGTATGAATAAGTTATGGATGAAAAACAAATACGTAATGAAAAAAATAACATTAATAAATTAACATAAACAACAGGGGTGAACAGGTTCTTCCGCTCTTTATAGCCGTCGATCGCTCTCGACCTGTTGGCTGGTATTTGACGTAGCTTGATGGCTCAAATTTAGCATAATATAATGGATAATTTTTCATTAATGTTATTTAATTCTTCTAGTTGCAGTTCAGATAATGATAGTCAATAAAAACAATTTTCCAATAGAGTCAGTACTGTTATTCTTACTATATGTTCTCTAATAATTGCTTTTTGCAACAGGGTCGCTGGAACAGCCAATAAAATTTTCAATTTCTCCTGTGTGATGAGTTACAACCATTAGTCATGGGCTTGAAAAGTGAACAAAAATGTTATGGAGGTGAAAAGTGTATTGATTTTTAGTCAAAAAAATATATAAATTAAATAAGTTCGAGAATGGGTTAAACACAACGGTTAAGATTCAAATGAAACAGCTACTAAGCTAAAGTCAAAAGAAGTCACAAATTCAAAATATTAAAAAATAGGAACATGTAACAAAAACATAAATATTTGTAGTATTTCAGCTAAATGTAAGTGATAATCTTTAAGCTCGTACCATATGCAATGCACAACACCAACTAAACGTCAGGTAATAATTGTCAGTTAAATGCGCAGCTTGGAAGAAATGAGTTTCATTGCATCATCCGTTACACACAATAGCTAGTAATTCTCATATACATGCAGCTAGTTAGTCTCATATACGTGCCCTCAATTTCTCAATTTAATCTCCTAACATACATCCTGTTTCTGTATAAAACAACAGAATATGAGACTAATGGGAAAATAGTGAATAAAACAATGGCAATAGTTAAAGATGCAATACATATGTTTCTTTATCAAACAGAAATACTTGAATTCCATTATGTCATATTATTATAGAGTTGCAATTTTTTTTTTTACTGAGCAATAAGACAAAGAGACCAACGTAGTAAATGTAATAACTTACATGGGTTCAGCATCAGGATTGTATTTTCCAACTAAAACTTCGATAGATTGGTCATCCACATTCCTTCCTAAAACAAAAGAATTTGCCGTGCAAGTTAGTTTATTGTTATTAAAACTAACCATTAACAAAGTTTAAAGGATCTCAATAACTTATTATTGACTATTTTAACATATGTGCATGCATCCCACGAATGCAAAGACTTGAGACTCTCGAGCATACATAGTCTCTAGTGACATCTACCACATATCCATTGTTGTAAGGGCCTGATTGTATATTGGTGGCCTTCCCAACTAAAGAATCATTTCCACTTACACCCTCGATTCTTCCAACAATTATTATAATGATTATGTATGAATATATGTTACTTCCAACATAACTAATTTGGACATATCCTTAATTTGCTATAGCGTACAAGGTTGATTGAGAAAGTCATACATTTTTATGCATACAATGTTGAGTCAAAGGAGTTGAGATGGTGCAATCAAATAAAAGTATTGCTGCATTTGCAAAACAATGAGAAAATACAATTGAAATAAGTCGTGATATGTATATACAATCCACTTAATATTTCCACCAAGAAGCATACAATGAGCTGTCACACAAATAATACCAACATTTCCATGCTGACAATGATCATGGATGCATATTACTCATCTATAAATGTGGCAAACGACACCTTCTATTCCCTTAATAAATGATATAACAAATAGGTAGCATCAAGGAACAACAATTAAAATTGACATTGCAAATTAGTAATCCAAACAAGTAGACAATTAATATATCCATCCCACACATTACATGGCCCACTGGAGAACCTTCATAGTATCTTTGCAAAAAATATGGTTACTGGAATGGTCTTGAGCATTACTTTGTCCATTAGTTTTACTTTTAATCTCCTTTAATTTGATAAGTGCAGCCTTCGGCCTAACTGGAATCCCTTTGAGCACCTAAGCACAGACATACTTACAAGAGAAAGCACCAATGGAAGTAAAAGAACCAAAAAACGGTGCTACATGAAATCATCTAGTACCTGGAACACATCATTCCCCACGCGTATGTTGACATAAACAGTACTGCTTTGAATATTAGAAGATATAGTAACAAAAGTAATAAAGATTCTGATATATTTTACAACAGGTACATTGACGGTTACTTTGTGAGCACGAGGTCTTGGAGTTAAAAGGCACCCAAACTGGTCATACCACTGGTGAACTCATAGCTTTTAACAGCATTAGCAGCAAAAAATCGAATCTACGTAGCATAATGTGTTTGAGTAGTTACTGAGAATCCCATTTCTTGTAGAGCATAAAAAACTAATTATGTCTTATTTGGTTGTGTCCCATAAAATGGTAAAGAGACGACCCTCAACATCAACCACCAAACCCATTGCACCTTCCTGAACATCAAACACCACATGCATATGTTCTCTAGTTTAAATTACTTGCACAATTCCTTCTCATTGAAAGCCAAAATTCTCTGAGGAAATATACTTGAAAGCATCAGGACCAGTTATATGTAATAATGCAAAAATTTCAAGGAAGCCACACAACAGTTCCGTGTTTGTTTTTTATTATCTTTTTCTGGTGACATTCTTATCAGAATCAACCAAAAATTTCCATAGTATTCATAGTCTGCTAAGCATTTTAAGCTATAGCCAACTGTAATTAGGGCTGGGTTTTTTTTCCGTCTTCCGCTTTTCCAGTGTTTTCCTTTCGAACATTTCCAAGATTTTCCGTTTCAGCACTTTTCCAAAATAGATAGTTCAGAAGGAATTCCTTCCGACACATAGCGGTAAAAGAGCGGAAATTTCCATGTTTTCCACGGTAAATCCGTTCCTTCCATAAAATTGCGAAATGAAAAGTTAAAAAAGAATTATTTTGAAATAACGATTGTTTAAGCTAAAAATGCTAAAATTACGAAAATACCCTTCATATTGGAAAAAGTGAAAAAAATGAAAAAATTTCAAAAAATCTAGAAAATTACGAAATGAAAAGTCAAAACAGAATTATTTTAAAATGTCGATTTTTTAAGCTAAAAAAAGGCTAAAATTACAAAAATGCCCTACATATTAGAAAAAGTGAAAAAAAAACGGAAAAAATTCAAAAAATCTAGAAAATTACGAAATGAAAAGTTAAAAAAGAATTATTTTCAAATAACGATTTTTTAAGCTAAAAATGTTAAAATTACGAAAATACCGTTCATATTGGAAAAAGTGAAAAAAAATGAAAAAAAGATCAAAAAATCTAGAAAATTACGAAATGAAAAGTTAAAAAAGAATTATTTTAAAATAACGATTTTTTAAGCTAAAAATACGAAGACACCCTTCATATTGGAAAAAGTGAAAAGAATGAAAAAATTTCAAAAAAATCTAGAAAATTACGAAATGAAAAGCTAAAAAGGAATTATTTTAAAATAACGATTTTTTAAGCTAAAAGTGCTAAAATTACGAAAATACCCTACATATTGGAAAAAGTGAAAAAAAAAATGAAAATATTTCAAAAAATCTAGAAAATTACGAAATGAAAAGTTAAAAAAGAATTATTTTAAAATAACAATTATTTAAGCTAAAAATGGTAAAATTACGAAAATACCGTTCACATTGGAAAAAGCGAAAAAAATGAAAAAAAAATTCAAAAAATCTAATAAATTACGAAATGAAAAGTTAAAAAAGAATTATTTTAAAATAATGATTTTGAAGCTAAAAATGCTAAAATTACAAAAATACCCTTTATTTCATCATGAAGGGCATTTTCGTAATTTTGAAATTTTTAAACTTTAATAATTCTTATTTTCGAATAATTCTTTTATTATTTTTCGTTTCAAAATTTTCTGAATTTTTTTATTTTTCCAATATAAAGGGTATTTTCGTAATATTCACATTTTTAGTTTTAGAAATCGTAATTTTTGAATAATTCTTTTTTTTCTTTTCATTTCGTAATTTTTGGATTTTTTGAAATTTTTTCATTTTTTTACTTTTTTCAAAATGAAGGGTATTTTCGTAATTTTTCCATTTTTAGCTTTAGAAATCGTAATTTTCGAATAATTCTTCCTTTACTTTTCATTTCGTAATTTTTTTAATTTTTTGAAATTTTTTCAAATTTTTTTGCTTTTTCAAAATGAAGGGTATTTTCGTAATTTTGGCATTTTTAGCTTTAGAAATCGTAATTTTCGAATAATTCTTTTTTTACTTTTCATTTCATAATTTTTTTGATTTTTTGAAATTTTTTCATTTTTTTTACTTTTTTCAAAATGAAGGGTATTTTCGTAATTTTAGCTTTTGAAATCGTAATTTCCGAATAATTCCTTTTTTTACTTTTCATTTCGTAATTTTTCGGAATTTTTGAATTTTTTTTTACTTTTTTCAAAATAAAGGGTATTTTTGTAATTTTGGCATTTTTAGCTTTAGAAATTGTAATTTTCGAATAATTCTTTTTTTACTTTTCATTTCGTAATTTTTTGAATTTTTTTTTACTTTTTTCAAACTTAAGGGTATTTTCGTAATTTTGGCATTTTTAGTTTTAGAAATCGTAATTTTTGAATAATTCTTTTTTTACTTTTCATTTTGTAATTTTTTTGATTTTTTTTTTGTTTTTTGTAATTTTTTCAACATGAAGGGTATTTTCGTAAATATAAATCGTAATTTTTTGGATTATTTGTGGCTTTCTGGAAAACGATGAAATTTCCATCTTCCATACCGTCTTTTCCATTAACCATGAATTCCATTTAACGGAATTCCAGAGTTGATGGAACGGAAATCATTCCGCATATCATATTTCCACCATCATCTGGAAGAAGTGGAAAAGGCTCCGGTTGGAACGGAAAATTTCCGCACCCAGCCCTAACTGTAATTATTAGTATTATAACTTCAACCGCTCAAATAAATATTCGTGTTTCTTTCATTTTGAATTTAATTATCGCAATCTCTTCTTCTGCTTTATGTACTCCCTTTGTGTGTAGTGTTAGCACCAATAATGAGTTGACATCAACAGAAGTGTCAAGTATTGTAGTAGGTTGTGATAAATTTCTAAAGGCATTAATGGTAATAGTATCAAATGATTTACACATGTGAGTCTTTGACTCACAAAATTATAGCATAAAAAATTTTGATAATTCAGGTTACTCACTCTAGCTATAAGCAACATGATAAAAATTAAATTGAATGAGGAAATATATAAAAAGAGCCAAATCTGTAAAGCTCTTCAAAACTGTGAATAGCTAGCCTTGATTATAGATCTGATGAATAACTTGCTCGATGACTTTTCAACTCCAACTTGACTACTTCTGATCCAACTGCACCAAAATGCTCAAACGCTTCGATCTTGAAACTCCTATTCTTCTACGAGCTCCTATTTGCAATATATTTTACCAAATTGATTTAGGGATGAATTTATATTCGAGATTATTCAGATTTTTATTTCATCCCATCTGTTTTTTCAATCGAATGAAATAGTTTTGTCTTCGATTGATTTTTTTTCATTTGTCGATTAAGCTACGAATCGATAGAAGATCTGGCAAATCCTAAAGAATCAATTATTTAATAGAAGCTCAATAAGTGCGGTGAATTGGGTTAGAACATGAAATTGAAAGGAAAATAGAATTTAAAAAAATGAAAGCAACTACAACTACAATCTCACACGTTGACGGTCTTCAGTGGTCCTCGCAGCCCTGCTAAAAACCGGAGACCAATTTACTGTGGGAGAAGTCGGTTTGCACGGATTCAGCATAGCGACTCAACATCAGAGATCAATTTACCCTAATTGAATATCTTTTAGAAAAATTAAAATGAAAGTTCAAATGTGGGAGTTAGAAATGAATACCGAAGGAAGTTACGATGTTGTTGGGAAGAGCAACTAATGTCTGCGAAAGAGATACTTTTGAGTAAAAGAAAATAATTGTGAACTCAAGGGACAAAACGACATGTCAGATCTAGAGCAAAAACAAAGTTCCACGTAAACAATAATATTTTTTATTTTCTAATATAGATAATATATATATGTATATATATATATATTCTTTCTTATGTGTATACAAACTTCTAAGGCTTATAACTTCTCCATACGATATCCGATTTACGCAAACCCGGACTCTATCCTAAGCAGAATTTCAGGACGAACGTAATGGCGCATCCCGTTTCCCTTAATTCTTCTTCTAAAAATTAAGTATTCGTTAATCTATTAATTTTAATATCTTAAAATTACGGTGTGTTACATTCTCCCCTCCTTAAAGGATTTCGTCCCCGAAATCTTCAAGTTAGGAATAATGTATCCTACCATCCATCATCCATCTACTCGTCCATCATCCACAAGCATCCATTGTCTTTAAAAGATTTCTAATTCTTATATGAGTATATGCAGAGGTGTGTGTATATATCCCAATACTAATGCAAAAATCAGACAGTCTACTGATCCAGTTGACCTCCTTAATGCGATATATGATTAGTGCCATGAATCCAATATGTATGCAAATAATCCTATTATAACATGTAAGTTCTATATGTGTGCACGTTCATTTGTCCAAGTGCAACATCCATATGCTAACTCATCTATTTTCATCCATAAAAGAAAAGAAAATGCACACACATCCATATGCAATATTAGAGAGTGATTGAGCCGATCTAGTGCCTAATGTGTGTGTATATGCGTCCACAGGCAACCACTAGCAAACACTTGCATCCATCAAACATAACATGTTTCAAACACATGTTTTCATCCATAGGACTCCTATCTAAAGGTCGAAAACACTACGGATAAATATGCTCGATTGACAAAAATAGGCACAGATAAAGCTTTGGAAAAAGGAGTTAAGAACATACTCTCAAAGAGGAAAGGGTATGAAGCAAGAATTCTATCTTCGGTTTCCTAAGTTGCGTATTCTGGGTTGTCTGCCCATTGAACCTTTACCAACTTGATTTCTTTTTTTGCGCAGCTTCTTAGCATCCGATCCAGGAATATGGGTAGGGACTCGTCTAACTGTCGCCTCCCGTTCCACCTCCACTTCTTCCAACATACTCGGCTCAACGACTTCTGCAGTGTCATGTAGGCACTTCCGTAGATTGGAAACATGAAAGACAATATGAACACCGAACAAATTCTCTGTGAGTTTTACTTTATAGGCCATTTGGCCAATTTTCTCGGTTATGGGAAAGGGTCCCACAAATCTAGGTGCCAACTTCCCTACTGAACCAAAGCAGACCACATTTCTCAAAGGTGATACTTTGATGAAAACCAAGTCTCCTACTTCAAACTCGATGTCGGTTCTCCTCTTGTCTGCATAGGACTTCTGCCTATCTTGTGCTGTTTTCATTCGCCGTTGAATAAGGTCAATCTTCTCATATTTCTCCCTAACCATATCAGGCCCAAGTAACAATCTTTCTGTAGATTCCCACCAACAAGTTGGAGACCTACAGGGTTGCCGGTACAATGCTTCAAAGGGTGCTATACCGACGCTGGCTTGATAGCTATTATTATAGGCAAACTCTATTAAGGGAAGATGCTCTTCCCAAGTCCCTCCGAAGTCTAGAGTACACAGCCTCAGAAGACCTTCTAGAATTCTGTTCACCCTCTCCGTCTGGACATCGGTCTGAGGATGATAAGCGGTACTCAAACACAACTGTGTACCCAATGCTTCTTCCAAAACCCTCCAAAATTCGCTGGTAAAGATGGGGTCACGATCGCTCATGATGCTGGAAGGAACTCCATAGAGACGAACTATCTCACAAACATAAATTTCTTCCAACCATGGTGCCATCCTTTTACTTTTAACTGGAATAAAGTGAGCACTCTTAGTGAGTCTGTCCATTATCACCCAAATATAGGTATTACCTTTCTTCGATCTAGGCAAACCATCTATGAAATCCATAGAGACGCTCTCCCATTTTCACTGCGGGACCTCCAGTGGATGAAGTAATCCACCGGGCTTCTTTTGCTCAGCCTTGACTTGCTAGCAAACTAAACATTGAGAAACAAATTCTGCCACATCCCTTTTCATCCTAGCCCAAACAAAACACCTCTTCATGTCTCTATACATCTTGTCACCACCTGGATGTATGGTCATCTTAGAATGGTGGGCTTCTTTTAGGACTGCCTTTATCAAGCTTCCAGTTTGAGGAACTCAAAGTCTTCCATCTCGTCGCAACCACCCATTTTCATCTATGGAATATCTACTAAGGTGACTAGAAGTCTCCCCTTTTCTAAGCTTATCCATGATGTCTAGAATCTGTGGGTCACCTTGTTGCGAAGCTCCTAACGGCTCCACAAGAGTCGGTCGTATCTCCAAGGATGCAAATAAATCAAGCAAAACTCCGATGGAGGGTCTAAATTCAAAGGATGATATGAACACTAAGTTATTTCTTTCCACAAACAGAGGACTCAGGGACACCCTCTGTCTACTTAGTGCGTCTGCCACCACATTACCCTTGCCGAGGGTGTAAGCAATCTCAAAATCACGTGAATCTAAGAACTTCATCCACCATTGTTTCCCTAAGTTGAGATCCTTTTGTGAGAATAGATACTTGAGAGATTTATGGTCAGTGTACAGCTCGAATCTTTCTCCAAGCAAATAATGACGCCATGCCTTTAACGCGAATACTATGGCAGCTAGCTCTAGATCATGGGCAGGGTAGTTCTTTTCATGAACTCGCAACTACCTACCCCCATAACATATTACTTTCCTCTCTTGCATTAGAACTGCACCAAGCCATATACCACACGCACCAGTGTAAACGGTAAATACCTTACTTTCATCGGGCAAGGCCAAGACTAGGGCTTTTATCAGAGCCCTCTTCAGTCGTTGGAAAGAAACATCACAATCCATATCCCATGAAAACACCAAATTCTTCTTTGTCAGCCTGGTTAGAGAGGATGATATCTTCACGAAGTCCTTAATGAACTTCCTATAGTAACCTGCTAACCCAAGGAAGCTTCTCACCTCGGTTGCATTTTTAGGAATCTTCCAATCTTGCACGGAAACCACCTTCGCAGGATCTACAGCTATCCCTTCTCTGGAGACTACATGCCCTAGAATCTCACTTTCTTTATCCAAAAGTGGCATTTGCAGAACTTTTCTTTGAGCTGATGGTTACAGAGAGTTTTCAAGGCTTCTCTCAGATGTTGGGCATGCTCTTCTTTGTTCTTGGAGAAGATCAAAATATCATCAATGAAGAGTAGGAAAATTTTGTTTAGGAATTCCCACAACACCCTACTCATTAAATCAACAAAATAGGAGGGTGCATTTGTCAGCCCAGAAGGCATCACTAGCCATTCAAAGAAACCGTCCAAAGTTCTAAAAGAAGTTTTATTCATGCTGTCTTCAGCCACCTTCAACTGATGGAACCCCGTAGCCAAATCTAACTGAGAAAACACCTAGGCACCAACAAGCTGATCAAATAAATCATTAATCCTCAGAAGCAGGTGTCTATTCTTCTTGGTGAGTTTATTCAACTCTCTGTAGTCAACACACAAACGAAGCGAACCATCTGCCTTAGTTGAGAATACTACTGGAGCACCCCATTCAAATTTGCTTCGTCTGATAAACCCTTTTTCAAGCAGCTCCCCTTCTTGCTTACTCAGCTCCCTCCTTTCCCTTGGAGCCATATGGCGCACGGGTAATGCAACTGGTTTTGCATTGTCCACCAGATATATACAAAAGTCGATCCTGCGCCTTGGAGGTAAACCCCATACCTTATCAAAAACATCAGAAAAATCTCGGACAACTGGGACAGATTGCAAATCCTCTATAGATGCATAAAGAGATTCTAAGAAACTAAGCATAACAGACCCTTGTCGGTCACAAGAAACTTCGAGGGTCCTCCATGACAAGTCAGGAGCCTAACAACCCTCCTCTCACAGTCTAGAATGGCCCTATACGTAGTAAGCCAGTCCATTCCTAGAATCAACCCATAGCCCATAAACCTGAGCACATAAGCGTCGCATTCAAATTCGACGCCAAACATAGATAATTTCAAACCCCGACAAATCATCAACAAATGAGCCGAACCACTAATGGGGTTTGAAATAACTATGGGATCTACTACGATACCAGTAATTAAGTGCAAAGATTCAACTACAGAACTAGATATAAACTAGTGTGAAGCACCAGAATCAAAAAGTGTTCTAACTGGATGATTTGAAAGAGAAACTAAACTTTCTCCAGAAATCTTTCTACCTCTTTCAGGAGCACTGGTCGCAAGAGCATGCACCTGCCCTCCAGAAGTTCCAGCTCTTTGACCTTGTCCCTGCGGTCCTTGTTTCTCCGGGCACTCTTTAGAGTAGTGTCTAAGCCCTCCACAATTAAAGCAACTGATCTTTCTTTTATTACAATCTTTAACCAAGTGACCTTCCTTCCCACAATGGTGACATTTTCTCTTATCCCTGCATTTTTCATTCTTCCCTCCTTTCTTCGGTTGTTGTTGTTGTTGTTGCTGCCGTTAATGCTGCTGCTGACCCTTCTTGGGCCACACCTTCTTATTTTGCGATGACTCCTCAGCTTTCACTTCCTTCTTTTCCCCCTTGTCCTCCTCATGCATTAGGGCCATATCAACAATCTTTTCAAACGTGGCCCCCATTGGAAGATGGGACATGGCTAAACCATGTAGAGACTCATTCAGCCCCTTAACAAACCGCATGGCCTTTTTGTACGATGTGCCTACCAACTCTAGCCCGAACCTTGCCAGCTGGTTGAACTTGTTCACGTATTCTTTTACCTTTAAATTTCCTTTTTTTAGTGTTAAGAACCTCTCCATCTGTATGATTTTCTCTGCTTGGGAAAGAAATTTCATTTCAAACCTTTATCTAAAGTCTTCCCGAGTCTCTACCAGACGTTTAGCTTGGGTGACTTCCCTCCAAAATGAGGCTTCGTCCTTTAATAGCCAAGCAGCTAATTGAATTTTCCTTCGGTCCTCCACTTCAAATAGTACGAATAAATCCTCGGTCTCATTGAGCCAATTCCGAGCTTTTATGAACGTCTCATTCCCATGGAATGGCTTCATTCCATAACATGGAAGTCATTACAGATCTTGGCGAAGTTATCTGCTCTTGGAAGGGGAGGAGGAGGATTGATGGGTGCAGCTTAGGGAGGAACGTCTCTTTGGCCTTCGGCAGGCGTCGTGGCCTCCATATACCTACGGAACCATCCAGGTATAGTGACGCGCTCTGGGATATTAGGGATGTTTTGTTCCCTAGACCAGCTAAAAAAAAGGAAGAAATTTAGATAAAGGACTGGAGGATATTACATATGGCTTTTTGGGGAATATTTTCAAAATAGAATATTCTTTTTGAAAATACTTTCTTTTAAAACTCATTTTGAAAATATTTTTCAAAAAATCTTATCTAATCTGGTAACCTCGCTCTGATACCAATGTGACACCCCATATCTCTTAATGTCACTCACAAAGGGAATGCATTAAGTTTCGTGAAGCATTTAGGTAAACAGACACAGAATATTACAAGACAGATATAAAAATTTTTGCAGTGGAAATAAACAGCTTTATTAGTCATCAAAATACCGTGGTCCAAAGCATCATTTGTCTAAAATATAAAAATCCATTACAGCATAAAAACAACCGTCTTGTGCTTCAAAAATATCAGAGTACATAAAAGAAGGAAAATTCCCCAATAACAAAATATAGCCATTGCAATGAGAATAAGAGCTTGATCCATACATATCAGCAGCTCCATCAATCAAGCAAAATCATTGTCAAGCCTGAGAGTTTCCTTCCGGAGAACCTGGGGAGGGGGGAAAGGAAGAGAGAATGAAAAACAAAAGGGGTCAGGCATAAAGTCTGGCGAGTCTAGTAACTTTTAGACAGTAAATAAATAAAGGTAATCAATACAAGCGTAAAGTGGATAAGAGAGATCACTATACAAATGGCAGGTGTGACAAGGATGATAAGGTAAGGTATATACATGTTTCACTAATAACTACTCTGCACTATTACTAGTATAATTTAAAATGAGATGATCCCTGAAAATGAATGAATCAGCCTTTCCTCCCCTTGCTAATGGCGTCCTCCTCCTCCCCTTCCTCTTCCTCTTTCAATTTTGATTCAGCCATTCCTCCCCTTCCATCCCGCCCACCTGAACCCCCGCCTGACAATCCCTCCACTGATCAATCCTTCTCGTTAAATCAGGTTTTCTCTAATAATCCTACCGTTCCAAATCAGCAATCGAACCCAGATCCAAAATCGTCCCCTGTTCCATTCGATAACCACAAACAAGCCGTAATATCTCCAATCATCAATCCTAAATCGACAGTCAGTCCTTTTAACTCTTTGATATCTGATCCTTCCTCTTCCAAATCGGCGGCCGTTTCTGGCTATAACTCTCAAGCACAGGCAGTTCCAGATCCAACTGATCCTTTGAAATCATCTTCGTCTGCCTTTCCGATGCAAAACATTTCATCCAATATTTCATCTGCATCATTGCCAATTCCACAAGGCTTTAAAGCAAACAACCCTCTTCCATCAAAAACTGATTTTGCTTCACTTTTTAAGACTCTACCGCGAAATGCTGGCAGATATAAGCCCATTGATTTTGATGTTCCAAGAGATGCTGCCAAGAGGAAAATTCCTGAACTAGTCAAAAAGCAAGGTATCAACTTCTGGAGTGAATATGTCGTAGGTTTCTTCCTAGATGGAACGCTATCATATACTATTGTAGTCAACTTTCTGCGACGGTACTGGAAGCTGAATGGCGAAGTTGACATTAAATCTGATGGATCCAATTTCCTCTTCAAATTTGCGAATGAACAGGACAAAGAGAAGGTATGACACGCTGATCCCATATTCATTAGGGGTCGTATGTTTATTATAACTCAATGGGACCCCACTATTGGTAGTTCGCAATCTCAAATTCGGAAGGTGCCCATATGGATACACTTGCATAGAATACCCCTGATTCTCTGGACGCTGTACGGAATCAACTGGCTTGTTTGTCACATTGGACGATTAATTTGTTTCGACGAAAGCACTGAGAAAATGCAACGGTTCAAATACGCTAAAGCTTTAGTTGAAATAAATCCGGACTATGAATTGCCGGACAGTATCGTAGTGGAGGAGCTTGGTGTTAACTGCCCATCAGTTAAAGTCTCGTATGATTGGACACCATCAATTTGCACCATATGTGAAGTTTTTGGACACCGCCCAATGGAGTGTGAGCATAATGAAAACAATCAGCATATGGAGGATGATCAATATTTTGAGAGTAAAGAAGGACTGTATGGCAATAGGGGCGTGAATGGAAATCATAATTGGAGGAATGTTGGAATGTCAAACACTCAGCACGATTGGAAGCATGTTGTCAACAAGAAGAGGCAAATGTGGATCAGAAAGGTTAACACTGAAAAGCGTGCAAAGGATGATGCTGCAGTGATATTTGATGATGATAAACAACAAGATGGGAGAGATACTGGTAATGGAGAACACTCTCGGAATAGGGTGAATGGAGTTTTAATAATTGACAGTCAAGGTAGGGTGCATGAACAAATAAATTGTGAGACTATTAGTGAGGAAACTGGATCGGATTTGAAGAATTTAACAGTAATTAACAGTCAGGGTAGGGTGCATGAACAAATAAACCGTGAGATTGTTAGTGAGGAAACTGGATTGGATTTGAGGAATTCAACAACATCGGATATGAAGAATTCAACAGCAGCAGAGAATACTTGCACAAACTTAGATAAAGGCAAGCAACTGCAAGCTGTCAATCCCACTGTAAATGATCCAATTCAACTCCACAATAACTTCTCTATACTTGAGAACCTTTCGACGGTAGACGGAAATATGGATCATGTTGCACTAACAACTGCAGCGAATGGTGCAATACCATCTTCTTCCCTGCACAAATCCCACGCCTCACCTGATCGTTCCCCGTTTTTTAATGTGCCATCCAACTCCAGATGCAGCATCAAGCTCAATACTCCATCCTCATCACCATACTCACACTTATCCTTGCCACCGCATATATCATTACCCCCACCTTCGCCGACCAACGTAGCACCATTGAAGCCTGATGAAAACTCTTTGTCTAAAGGGAGTAAAAAAGGCAAGAGAGGTAGAAAGAAAAAAAAAATCACAGTCCGAATCCTATAGACATTGAAGAATTAGATGATGGAAAGAACTTCTCACCTACAGAAACTATGCCTATGACAACTCAAAAGAAACCTTCTAAGCGACACACCAGGAAACACCCCACACCCCTCTCTGATCCGCTTTCTTTATGATGAATCCCAAGTTTGCCTTTTGGAATGTTAGAGGTTTACACTTGACCTCTAAGCAAAGTGATATAAGAACTTTTGTTAGAGAAAATGACATACAAATCATTTGCATTTCGGAAACTAAATTAGATATGAATCTTACAATGAAGGCTGCGGCTTTCATATGTCCAGGATGGAATGTTGAACACAACCTTGATCATGCTATTTATGGACGTTTACTAACTATGTGGAATCCAATCTTTTTCCAGCTTACAAAAATATGTTCTACTGACCAATATATTCACTTCGACTGTCACCACTTACCCACAAATTCATCTTTCCTCCTTACTGCTGTCTATGCCCAAAACTCTCCATCATTAAGACAAGTCTTTCTTGATAATCTTCCTTCTTTGAACCCTCCTTCTAAACCTTGGATGATTGGTGGTGATCTCAACTGCATGTTCTCCACTCATCAAAAATCTGGTGGGTGCCCACTCACGCTCAAGGATATTGCACCCCTTCAGCAGGCATTAACTCTCTCCAGTCTTACTCCTTTTAGCTCATTTGGTTTTGACTTCACTTGGACCAAGAGCTGCAATTCTGGTTTTTCTACACGCTGTAAATTGGATCACATTTTTGCAAATATTCATTTCTTTAATCAATGGCCAAACTCTTTCTATCAAACTCTGAACTCTTCTCTTTCTGATCACTGTCCCTTGGTTTTTCATTGGGGGAAGGATTATGCAGTTAGCAGGGGTAATTCCACTTTTAATTTTTTTAATTTTTGGACTAATCACAAAGATTTTCAAACAATTTTGTTGCAGACATGGTCACAGCAATTTATAGGTAATCCATTGCAGAGGCTTACATGCAAACTTAGATCACTCAAATTTTCTCTGAAAGCCTGGGCAGCTTCATGTTTCGGCAATGGTGCAAAACAATCAACATTAATTCGGCAGGAGCTTGCGCTTATGCAGGAGCAACTGAATAACAATCCGTACAGCATTAATCTACAGCATGATGAAAGAGTCTTGCAGGGCAGACTGAAAGAAGCGCTGGATAGTGAGCTGCAAGCCGCTAAGCAAAGTTCTCTTTTTAAAAGAGAGATTGAGGCTGACAGAAACACAAAATACTTTCATAATTCCATCAGAATTAGGCAAGCAGGCAATATTATTCATATGGTTAAGGACATGCATGGAGCTACTCAGTCATCAGAGGATGGAATCAATGGAGCTTTTGTTGATTACTTCTCATCTGTTCTAGCCTCTCCTCCTTCCTATGAATTTGATGTGCAACCACTCTTTAATATACACCTTCCTTCTCTAGATGGAACTCAATCAGAGAATATCATTAGAGTTGTAAGTAGTGAAGAGATCAAAGATGCAGTTTTTAGGTTGGATGCTAGCAGCTGTGGAGGACCGGATGGATATAATGCATACTTTGTACAACAATGTTGGCCGGTTATAGGTGATGATTTTATTTGTGCTATTAAATTTTTCTTTCTTCATAATCAGCTGCCTGTAAATTTTAATGCCACCGCCATTGCTTTGATTCCGAAGATGGACAATCCTGTTTCAGTGTCTGACTTTAGACCTATATCTTGCTGTAACATATTGTATAAAATCATTTCAAAGATTTTGGCTATTCGACTGCAAGCTATTCTTCCATCTATTATTTCAGAGAATCAATCTGCATACGTTAAAGGAAGAAGCATAGGTGATAATATTTTGATTACTCAAGAACTTTTACATGGGTACAATCGGAAAAATATATCTCCTCGGTGCATTCTAAAGTTAGATATCAGGTAACCTTTGACTCAGTTTCTTGGCATTCCATATTAGCAATAATGTCACGTATGAACTTTCCGCTGCCCTTCCTTGCTTGGATACACACCTGTATATCAACGCCATATTATTCTGTTTCACGCAATGGACGCCTGCATGGATACTTTAAGGGCACTAGGAGAGTGAGGCAGGGAGATCCAATTTCAGCATATCTTTTCATAATCACGATGGAACTGCTAAACTCATTGTTAGCTGAGAAAGTTCAGAGAGGAATTCTTGAGCTTCATCCTAAATGCAAAAACCCTGTTATTACGCACTTGCTTTTTGCTGATGACTTAATCATCTTTACAAAACCATCGATGCAGAATATTCGGTGCATTTTCAGTACTCTTGAAACCTTCTATAATATTACTGGACTCCAAATAAATAAGAGTAAATCACATATTCTGATAGCTGGTTTACCCTTACATATGAAAATGTATATTGTTGGTTGCGCTGGACTTGCTGAACTTCCAACTAATACCTTTTATCTTGGTTTGCCACTTATTTGTTCCAGAATCACAAAGCATCAATGCTTACCATTATTTGAGAAGATTATCAAAAAGCTCCAACTTTGGCCAAATTCCAAGCTATCGCAAGCGGGACGTTTGACTATCATTCAATCAGTGGTCTCAGCCATGGCTACATACTGGATGCGACACTACATTTTGCCCGTTAAGCTTATAGATATGATTTCAAGTGCTATGAACAAATTTCTTTGGCATGGGGATCCTTTCTCTAAAAAATTGATTCCTTTTGCATTTCATAAACTCTATGATTGCAAAAAATTTGGAGGGCTTGGAATCATAAATCTTTATCAATGGAACCAAGCGGCTATATCCATCTACTTTGAGAAATTATATGCTATAGAAAAAGGCTTATGGTCCAGATGGGTTCATGCCAACTTAATTGGTACAAAGAACTTTTGGTCAATGGAAATTCCACAATCATGTAGCTGGAGTTGGAGAGCTATTTTAAAGCTGAGAGGTACATTTCAACAATTTATACAATGTAATTATCGCAACATTTCAAACTTATCCTTTTGGCATAGTCCATGGGCTTCTCCTGGTTTAGTTCTAAGTGATTGTGTGGATTATAATGTTATGGTCAATTCTGGAATACAACAAACAGCAGTTGTCTGTGATTATTTTAGTGATGGACTGCTTAACTTGCCATATAGTTCCTCAGCGGTGTTGAGAGATTTATGGAGGAATATTGAGGAGAATTACAAATTTGCTAGTGACAAGTCTATTCTTTGGAAAGGGAAGGAGCACTCTATTAAAACGGTATATAATCTTCTTTTACCACCAAGACATGTTTTTCCCTGGTGTTCTAGAATATGGAACTGCGGAAGTTCGGCAAAGGATAATTTGCTACTTTGGAAGATTATGGATAATGCTATTAATACCAAGAGTAAATTGCTTTCGTATGGTATTATACATGATGATGTCTGCGTTTTATGTCACAATGCACCAGAAACTAACGTCCATCTTTTCTTTGAGTGCCCGTATGTTCATAGAATTTGGAAGAGACTGCTTGCATTTGGAAACTTTCACAGGCCATCTGCGTCTAGTCAGCTTGAATGGTACACTATATTCAAGGCGACGAGATGGAAAAATAAGAAAACTTGCGTACTGTTAAAGCTTTTGAAGAAATTTATAGCTGGAATTTGGCGTGAGAGAAATAACCGTATCTTTGGCATTTCAAGTTTTACAGCTGATCAATTGTCCATGCTCATACACAAAAGTGTACTAAAGTTGTTATCTTTGTAATTCTTTTGAGTTTTGGCATTAGTAGTATGTGATACTCTCATGTAAATTCTTTTTGTGTAAATAAAGTTTCCTTCTGCCTTTCAAAAAAAAAAAATGAGATGATCCCTTCCACTATAAGTTGGTAGACTTAGGGCATACGTCTAAGTGTACCCTAACCACTACCCTAATTGATTGGCTCCCTACTCTACAGATACCCTGTGCTAGTCCCACAGTAGGGGGTATCACTTCCCTAAAGTGGAAACCCAATACGTACACAGTCATATCTACTGGTGTCACGGTCTTGCCCCCCTATGCTCGGCCCATGCACGCACATATTCCTGGTCGGTTTGCACTGTCTACACCACCCACCACGTTTTGGATCTCTTGTAATCAATCAGTAAGCGTGCCCCTTCTCCGCCTAGTTCAGAGTTCACTACTCTGATACCGAATACGGGTTACTGACTGAAATGGGTCCCACACAATATGACACAAGCTCCCCCCTTTTGTCTTGTATCCCCACTAGGTTTTCCACTGACTATGTATACCCTAAAAGGGTGATCTTTAATTACATAGCCCTATACCATTTATTCTTACCCTAAAAGGATGATCTTTAATTACATAACTTTATCGGGTTATGTTTGTGGGCCTATATACATATAAATATTACCTACCCCCTTCAGTGATACTTAACCCATCCACTATCGAATCCATTTTACTTAACCCTAACTTATGTTCATAATCATATAGTTCTTATGGATTAAATTAGGTTAAGTAGTCTTTTCTCATTACCATGTCCAATTATGGTTATATTGGGCTAGACCTCCCACATTAGGCCTGCAATGTGTGGATGCTGGATATGTCAGTTGGGTCCGGGTAGTCTTATTCCACAGTTGGGCCTAACCTTGTGTCTTAGCCCAAGTCGTATTTACACACTTAGACCTCTCACATTAGGTTCAACATTAGTGGCTATTGGATATGCCAGTCAGGTCCGGGCAGACTTCCGCCACTAATGTAACCTATTCCTCGTGCCATAAGTGTTAATATAATTCCTAATTATAGATGCTAAACATTCCATTTATTAATTAATTTACCAATTAATTAATCTTACCTTTTCGGGTGTTATTTCCCATTCTATCAACAATTTGAATTACTAGTCCAAAAAATTTTATTTCCCAATTATGCCAATATTTACTTTTTCCCCCGTTTCTAACTAACGTCCTCACAAAATTGATGGCATGCCTAGGCTAAATAATTAGCCTAGCCATAAGCGATGAAAAGGAAAGCTAATAGGGATTTAACACAAGTAATCATTGAATATGATTTGGCATAACATAGATTAACATAGTCATAAGGTTGTCATATGAACTTGTGACAATTTCTATGATGTCATAGTGAACAAAATGAGATCTAAACTAATATTTTAAATATCTAGCAAATCAGATCTAGCATAGTAAGGGTGACATAGTAGCATGTTTAGATCTAAAGATAATTCACATGTCTAGTATTATACCATATCCAAATTTATCACAATATGACAGGTGATAGTGATTTACATAAAGAACCAGATATAATCAATGTTATAACTTGAAATATTCACCTTTTCCATAATAAAATTACAAGTCAAGATCTACATAAGCAACTTCATAGAACAACCACAATTATTTCAGATTTAGAGAAATAGATCTATCAAGATCTACATAGGCAACATCATAGAATAACCATAATTGTTTCAGATCTACATACTTTAAGATTTAATACTGGCATAGATGCATACTTTACAGCGTATCTAATTCATTGTCTTTCACAACTCACCGTTATTTATTTAAACCTAAAAGTGACTAGAAACTCACAGCGTTTGGTTTAGAGAATTAAGAGAGAATAGATCTGAATTCTAAATTCTAAATTTAATTAGCTAAACCGTTGTTGTAGGACTTGATTCTATTTTAGTTTGCAACCCGACATCATATGGCTCCCATGATCTCCAATGAAGAAAATAGGAGAATAGAGGACCATATTTATAGCATAGAATTAATGAATCAGACCCAGAATCAAGTCCAGGTACGTAAAACGGATTCTGCCCATATCTTCCTGGGGGGTCGACACCCCTGGGGGGCGACAACCACAAGTGGGATTTTTTTCCAGCTCAGCCTGCTTTTGTCGGATTTTTGTTTTTTGAACTATTTTAAGGTTCTGGAATTATTTTATATATATATATCTATATATATATTCTACTCTATGCGTATACAAACGTCTAAGGATTATAACTTCTCCATACGATATCCGATTTATGCAAACCCGGACCCTATCCCAAGCAAAATTCCGGAATGAACGCAATGGCGCAGCCCGTTTCCCTTAATTCTTGTTCTAAAAATTAAGTATTCTTTAATTTGTTAATTTTAAAATTTATAAAATTATGGGGTGTTACATCATCCCATATGTCCAATGTAGGTGCAATAACCCGGAAATCCGAGCCAATTTAAATTTTTTATTTTGGCAATTTTAGCGAATTTTGATTATTTAAAATGAATTATTTTAAACATTAACGACGAGAAATTTATTTTGAATCGAATTAGAATGAATATATTTATATAGATCGGTGTTAGAATATAAATATTTTATTTTAATTATAAAAGAAGTTGAAAATGGCGCGGTAGTTCGAAAATTCGATTTCAAACTTCAAATGAATGTGCAGGATTCAAAACAAACCGGATTTTGGCGAAACAAAAAATATTTGAATCTATTTGTGAATATCTTTCCAACGAGTCCGAAGAATTGAAATTTCATAACGGGAATCGAAAGATATGTCCAGTTGAAATTTCAGAATAGTCGCTATGGAATTCTGGCCCTTAAAAATAGCCATTTTGCAAACGACCTCGGTTTTCGACGAAACCACTTTTGTTGGATCCGTGATGTCAAGTTATTGCTAGGTTTCAAAATTCGTAATTTTTCGAATCAATATGTGAGCGTGGCAAAGGAAAACGCGTTTGACCAGTTTCAGTTGATTTTATTCGACTGGAAAATGGCCATTTTTCAAACGGTCTCAGAATTTGACAAAATTAGTTTTGTTAGGACCGTATCATCAATACGAAGCTAGAAAATATTTTTTGGGAATTTTTCTAGCTAGTATGTGGGTACGGTAAATTGAAATGCGCGTTCAAATTCAATATATAGATGTATATTTTGATTTTGACAGAAACTGATCGAAACGATCGAATCAGCTTATGATACATATCCCATTGTGTTCGGATTGGGGGTAATTAGCTATGGACGACAGTCGGTGGGTTCGATTTCGAGTTCAAAATAAAAAGTTGCATTTTGAAATTAAATAATTAAATAAATAACAAAAAAAAACCCTCCCTCTCTCCTCCTTATACCATTCAGCCCCCCATTCTTCAAATGAAATCGATTTTTTAAAATAGAAAAAAAAAGAAAAAAACACGGAAACGCCGCCTGCCTTCGGACACCCCGCCGTCGAGCCACCGCCTCCCCCACCCCGATGTCTCTCGTTCTCCCTCCGATCCACGAAACACCCCTTCCTCAATCACCGTACCCCCCTCCAACCCATCAACAGGCTACCACACCCCCTCCCCCCCCCCCCCCCCCCGCACAAACGCACCTCCTTCCCCTGCGCCATATCCTCCGACCGACGCCAGTCACCCGGAAGACCAGAAACCCCAAGTTTGACCACCGCTGACCGCTGTTCGACACCCCATTCGCGATGACCAGCGTGAGACCCTCCTCCTCCACCTCAACACGAAGCCCTTTAGCCCCTCCTTCGATTGCAATGGTGACTTTCAATTTATAGAACTTCTCTTTCAATTATTTGTTTAAAAACAATTGTTTAAAAATCCGAAATAGCATTATAAAATTCTAATTTTATATATGAAAAGGAAGTTATATAAAAGAAGGCGAGATTTTTATTTATAAGAAGGCGATATTTTTATTTATATAAAGGCGAGTTTTTTATTTATATAAAGGCGAGATTTTTATCGATTGAATAGATAAGAATAAAAATATGATTTTTATATTATAGAAAGAATAAAAATATGATTTTTTAATTATAGAAAGAATAAAAATATGATTTTTATATTATAGAAAGAATAAAAATGTGATTTTTATATTATAGGCAGAATAAAAATATGATTTTTATTTATGTAGCGAAATAAAAATCTGATTTTTAATCATATATATAGTGAAGTAAAAATGTGATTTTTATTGTGAACAGTGTGAAATGGTTGAGTTGAAATGTCGAGCAAATCCGAACCGTTCAGAAATATAGAATGGTGGAGTGGACCCCAAAGGTTAGAACTCCTCACCTTTAATTTATTTCTAGTTGAAATATATACTAGGATACAGACGGTGTTTAGTAGCACCCGACACCCGTCGTCCACAGACCATGGATGACTTGTTTGTTTGGTTGTTGTGTTGTGAAATTTGATTGTGTGATGTGGAATGAAATAAAATATTTTATAGTGGAAAATATTTTATAGACAAAAATATGATTTTTAATGTGTATATAAAATAAATATTTATAAACAAGTCGGCCGATTTGTTTATATACACTGATTTGATTGATATTGATTAGGACGATAAATTTTACACATCGCCCAACTGCACAAATAAAATCGGTGTTTGTTGATTTGAAACCCCACACGGGTATTGGGATGATATTTAACATACACTAATCCCGATTGTTTAGTTGTATGTCAATCGATGGGTTGACAGACTGTGTAAGCGTTAATTATTTATATTTAATGCTTATGCAGTTGTGTGGTGCACTCTAGATGATGGTCGATTATTTATCGTTGCTATTATATACATGTGTTGTAGAAAATCCATATAATTAACAATATATGGTAATTGATTGGGCCTCATTCCAATATAGAAAATAAATTCATGTTTTGAATTGAAAATAAATTCATGTGTTGAATTGAAAAATATTCATGTGTTGAATAGAATAAACATTCATGTGTTGAATAAAAGTCGTGTTAAGTAGTTAAACGCCATTTCAACGCGAACGTGAATTTTGTCGATTTTATAATGAATATCGAGAAGTGATTTCAAAATCGAATATTTTGAAATGAAATTCGAACTAAATTGAATAGAAATGAATTCGAATTGAAATTCGAATTAAATTGAATAGAAATGAATTAGAATTGAAATTGAATAGAAATGAATTCGAATTGAAATTGAATAGAAAATGAAATTCGAATTAAATTGAAAAGAAATGAATTCGAATTGAAGATGTATAGAAATGAATTCAAATTGAAATTGAATAGAAAATGAATTCGAATTGAACTGAATAGAAAATGAATTCGAATTGAATTGAATAGAAAATGAATTTGAATTGAATTAAATAGAAAATGAATTAGAATTGAATTGAATAGAAAATGAATTCTAATTGAAATGAATTTGAAATTTAAATTGAACCGAAATGAATTTAAAACGAATTTATATTGAAAAATTCAATTTTGATTTGAATTTGAAATGGAAGTTAAAATTGTTTTTGAAATGAATTTAAAATGATTTATAAAATTCATTTTAAAAGGAAATCGATGAAATATATAATATATATATTATATATATAATGGCCTGAATAGAACGCGCCGCGCCGCGGTAGTTCGTGAATTCCGACCATTGACTTCGAATGGATATTGCGGGAGAATCGACCGTCGGATTCTCCTGAAACCGGAACCGTTGGGTTTGTATCGAAAAGACTTTCTAACTAATATTAGAGATTTGATATCTAATGGTTGGATTTGGAATTATGTCCAAATCAAATTTGGAAAAGGTTGCTGTAAGTGCAGTTCGATGGTCGTTGATGGAAAGCGACTGTACGGGCCTTGATAAAATTATTAAAAATAGTAATAATTTGTGTAAAATCATAGAAATGATTTGGGTGGAATTGGGATGAAAAACTCCACATTTGAAAAGATAAAAGTAGATTTTTATCAAAATGAACTAGTTTTGAACTAGAATAATAATTTATTTATTTATTTTTGAAATAAATAAATTGAATTTGAAATGGTTTTGAAAATAACCAGGATTTCCAATAATTGAATTGGAATGGATTTGAATCGAAATCATCTTCGGAATAGTTCGATGCTGGATTTCGTGATTATACATATGTTGTTATGGAAATTTGAAAGATATATTCATATCGTTATTTCCAATACGATATTTGTTGGTTTCAGAATTTGATATTGAATATAAGCCGATATATTTTCTATTCAAAGCCTTGTGTTTAATATCAAATGGGATTTTGGGTTGTCGTGAACGGTATCTTCAACAATACTGTTCATAAACCCAAATGGAGTTAAAAAAATTAAGAACTAACTGGGGATCAGTTAAGTTGGATGGTTTCTTGGATATTGATCTGATGTTGGTTTCGGCCTTCGGGGTTAATATTTAGGGAACTGTCCTCTTACTAATTTACGGTTAGGCACTGATAAATGTGATGTGATTTTGGGGTTTATCGTGAAGCGTGTTTTAAATGACATCGGTTCTTTAACCCAGTTAAAGATTAAAACAAAGAGGAGTTTTAATGAATCTTTAATTAGATTGAAATGGTCAAGAATGGAGTATCACTAGTTTTGCTCCAGACGATAGTTAAATCTTTAATTATATTTGAATGTGAAATGGTAATTGAATTTACCAATAACACCGTGGTGATAGATATGAAGTATTTCCGGTTTTACTTCGTGGGATGAATAGGTTAGGATTGGGAAATAGAATAAATGATTAGTTCGGTGTGGTTCGCTAATCCTGACTAGTTTGAATTGATATTCAAAAGAAGATTAAAGAATAAATTTAGAAGAATTTATCTTTGATAAAATTAACGGGAACCTTTCCCTAAGAATGTGAAATTTAGAAACTAACTGAAGATTAGTTGAGATGAATGGTTTCCTGGGTATTGATCTAATGTACGTTTCGGCCTTCGGGGTTAATGTTTGGGGAATTATTCTCTTGTTAACTTACGGTTAGTGACTGATGAATTGGAATGAGGCGTATGTTGTGTGTGTGTGTAACACTTGTTTATTGTATACACGAGTTATTCGGAAAGAACGGGTTTATCCCATTCTGAATAACTGATACGACGATAAGTCGAAGGTGAAGACAGTGGTCGAAGACCGGAGGTCTTCACGTCGTTTGGATAATTACCGATGATCTTGATTGGGCCGTACACCCAAGAGGAGGGAATCAGTTAGTGGTCGTCCAGACGTACTTGGAGATCGATGGAGATGCGGGGTACTAGGTGCCTCCGGTTTCGTTCAGATCAGAACGAACTTGTAAATGGACTGTGTGTCTAACATTGGATTTTATTCTGTGTGATTGATTTCTATTAAATATGTATCTGTTTGGCGGCGGAGGATTTATTCTCTTGCTTAACGCCCTTCTCTGAGACGTATGAGCTCAGAGGTTATATATTGATGGATATCAAACGCATGGAGTGAATTACCTGTGTGGCATGCCTAAGTGGCAATATGATCAAGGCTTCTGTTGAAAAGCAGAGTCTTGTGGTTAATGATCAAAGAACGGCCTGTGTGGCATAGCTTTGTGTAGCGTTGATTCGCGAGCCTCACACCCCGGTAGTGGACCAGAAATGGAAGAGGACCTCAGGGAGGGCATGCGTTTCCTTCTAGTTAAGAAGTGGCGTTAATGGTTTTACACGCCCTGACAAGTTTGACTTATGTGGTTGTTGCTGTTGCGAGGCGCCTTGGATATATCAGTGACTATGTGAAGCTGGCTCAATTACGCCCCAAAGGGCGGGGAAACGCAGTGTTCAGGCATTTTAATCCACATCGCTGGACCGGCCCTGTCGCTCCAAGGGTCAGTCGAGCTCTGATCCTGATACATGGGCTAGATTGTCTCGAATCGGTAAGGACTATCTTTTTCCTTGGTTCACAGATGGAAACCCAATTTCCAAATACGTGACAATGCGGTTTTGATTGTAGAGCCTAGTATGGCGACATGATATATGGTACCCATGCTGTATATGATTGATATTTATGATTGAAATTGTTTTGACACTATACACTTATAATAGTATCAAATCATCTATTTTTAAACGTATCAAGCATTCTTTGGCTATTATAAGGTAAAACCCTATCCTCTGGTTTGCGTTGCATTGTGTGATGGGACATGGGTGTTATAATAGCTTCATTTTTCTTTATTTAGCATTGCGCTGTTGTTTTATGCACTGGTATTATTGGGAGGAAACCCATTCCGTGTTATACGGCGTGGTCCCTTGATTTACCTAACTTTAAAAATAAATATTAATAACTGTTTTAGTTCACACACCAGTCCCATGACTGACCTGGAGCTTATTGTTATAACCTAAACTCTGGGTGCCCTTATTTTGACACCGGCAGCTTGTAGTTTTGGTTTTGCAGATTTATATTCACAGGAACCTGGTTTACAGCTGGAATGATATCCAGAAAGCTCTGTATCTGTATATCTCTTTCAGTTGTGTATTGTATTATTTTTCCGCTGCAGTAATTTATTGTAATCTCTGATATTTTTCTGTTGAGTAATATTTATTTATACTCTGTATATTCTTGTATTCTGATGAATTGTTGTAATTAACAATGAAATGTTCTTCTGTCTGCGATCTAATTTGTCATGTCCTCGAGTCAATCTGTGCTTTCCTTACCAGGGAAGTTCGGGTCATTTCAGCTGGTATCAGAGCTCTGGTTTACAGAGCTAGAGAACAAGACACATTAGAACTATGCGAAAGGATTCATCAGAGATTGGATTAGTAATATCCAATTGGAATGACTCGTTAGAGATGTGATCAGTAGTATCCTAGAACGAGTGTGAAGAGTATATTTTTAAAATGAAAACAAATTTTGTTTGGAAATTTAAATCATTTAATACGTATTTGAATATTTATTTGTATTGAATTTGGACAATCCAATATATATAGATTTTGCATATACGCCTTGCAAACGTATATTTGAAGTTTTAATATATTGGGTAGATGTAAAATCATACTCTAGTCGCCTAGAGATGAAGCTATTGATGACTGTACAACATCAGTCGTTTGGGTTCGAGTTTCAAAGGTGTGATATTTATATATTTCCATTAGACTGGTGTGAGAACCAAAGTAGATAGGGTTTATTATTGTGATTTGGCACCAAAAATCTGATTTTTGACTATATATCAAATTATGAATTTGAAACGTTAATTCACTAATTGATTGATGGTTGGGTTGTTTGTTTATTGATTTGATAAAATTTGAACCATATAGCAAATTTGAACCAAATAGTAAATTTTATTTAAAATTTATCACATTTGCATGCATGTACATGTACTTACATTGAACAGGTCATAGCAAGGAGGCTAGAGAAGAAGAATAAAATTGTTTGCTCGACAAATAGGTACATGTTTACCATAATTTGCTGTTTTGTTTGGGTGATGATGATTTTGTGAGCCGATTGGCTAGCTTCTTGACTTTTTCCTTTTCTTTTGGATTGAAGTAGGCCATGGGAGGCTATATGAAATATCCCGAAGTCCCCGGTGCAGGGGAGGTTATGGCGAAATTTTTCGAAAATTTAGGGTGTTAGCCAAATTTTTGAAAAATTTAAAAGGTTCTTAGAAACTGAAAAGTTGAAGAACATAAGCCATAATGAAAATAATGAAAGTTGTGTGGATTAGTTAAAAAACTTTCGGCTTCGTTCCTTTTCGGGGACGAAAAGTTTTAAGTGGGGGAGATTGCAATAACCTGGAATTCCGAGCCAATTTAAAATTTTTATTTTGGCAATTTTAGCGAATTTTGACTATTCAAAATGAATTATTTTAAATATTAACGACGAGAAATTTATTTTGAATAGAATTAGAATGAATATAGTCATATAGATCGACGTTAGAATATAAATATTTTATTTTAATTATAAAAGAAATTGAAAATGGCGCGGTAGTTCGAAAATTCGATTTCAAACTTCAAATGAATGTGCAAGATTCAAATAAACCGGATTTTGGCGAAACCAAAAATATTTGAATCTATTTGTGAATATCTTTCCAACGAGTCCAAAGAATTGAAATTTCATAGCGGGAATCAAAAGATATGTCCAGTTGAAATTTCAGAATAGTCGCTATGGAATTTTGGCCCTTAAAAATAGCCATTTTGCAAACGACCTCGGTTTTCGACGAAACCACTTTTGTTGGATCCGTGATGTCAAGTTATTGCTAGGTTTCAAAATTCGTAATTTTTCGAATCAATATGTGAGCTTGGCAAAGGAAAACGCGTTTGGCCAGTTTTAGTTGATTTTAATCGACTGGAAAATGGCCATTTTTCAAACGGTCTCAGAATTTGACGAAATTAGTTTTGTTAGGACCGTATCGTCAATATGAAGCTAGAAAATATTTTTTGGGAATTTTTCTAGCTAGTATGTGGGCTCGGTAAATTGAAATGCGCGTTTAAATTCAATATATAGATGTATATTTTGATTTTGACGGAAATTGATCGAAACGATCGAATCAACTTACGATACATATCCCATTGTGTTCGTAATGGGGGTAATTAGCTATGGAAGACAGTCGGTGGGTTCGATTTCGAGTTCGAAATAAAAAGTTTCTTTTTGAAATTAAATAATTAAATAAATAATAAAATAAAAATCCCTTCCTCTCTCCTTATATCGTTCAGCCCCCCTTATTCTTCAAATGAAATTGACTTTTTAAAACAGAAAAAAAAGAAAAAACACACGAAACCGCCGCCTGTCCTCCGACACCC
Organism: Allium sativum; assembly: GCA_030737875.1. Classification (NCBI taxonomy): domain Eukaryota; kingdom Viridiplantae; phylum Streptophyta; class Magnoliopsida; order Asparagales; family Amaryllidaceae; genus Allium; species Allium sativum. The sequence goes on from CM060926.1 coordinate 405,445,790, forward strand.
CACCGTCGAGCCACCGCCTCCCCCACCCCGACGTCTCTCCTCTTTTCCCCCCTCTCTCGTTCTCCCTCCAATCCACGAAACCCCCTTCCTCGATTACCCCATCAACAGGCTACCGCACCTCCCCTCCCCCACAAACGCACCTCCTGCCGCTGCGCCATATCCCCCGACCGACGCCAGTCACCCCGAAGACCGGAAACCCCAAGTTTTTCCACCGCTGTTCGACGCCCCATTCGCAATGACCAACGCGAGACCCTCCTCCTCCACCTCAACACGAAGCCCTTTAGTCCCTCCTTCGACTGCAAAGGTGACTTTCAATTTATAGAACTTCTCTTTCATTTATTTGTTCAAAAACAATTGTTTAAAAATCTAAAATAGCATTATAAAATTCTAATTTTATATATGAAATGGAAGTTATATAAAAGAAGGCGAGATTTTTATTTATAAGAAGGCGAGATTTTTATTTATATAAAGGCGAGATTTTTATTTATATAAAGGCGAGATTTTTATCATTTAAAAAGTTAAGAATAAAAATATGATTTCTATATTATAGAAAGAATAAAAATATGATTTTTATATTATAGAAAGAATAAAAATATGATTTTTATTGTTAGACCAAAAAGTGGTTCTAACACCCAAATTGATTAATAGCAGAATGAAATGAGAACAAAAATAAGAATGAACACACAAGATTTATAGTGGTTCGGCGAAGAAATGCCTACGTCCACTTGTCTTTCACTATTTTCAATGATTTAGTTGCAAATACAATGAAAAATTCACTTGATTTCTCTCACAACTCACTTACAATCACTCAATTGTCTAAAATAAAATAATGAAAGAAGATTTGGATTTTCTGGGAGTGCAGGAATTCGGGTTATGAAGGTTGTTGAACTCTCAAAGTGCCAGAAAAAAGATCCTTTTCTTTGTCTCCAGACGGGGTATTTATAGGTGAGAATTTGCTCAGAACCCGATCCGGATCGGAGCCACGTGTCATCCATCCCATTAGCCTCGGGTTTGGATGAATTTCTGTGTTGACAACGCATCAGAGCAGTGGACGTTGTGGGTAGGAACTGGTCATAGCCGCTCCGAATAACAAGGCGCTCATGCAGGAATGTGACTTGTAAAATGGGTTCGGATCGGAGGGACATGCTCATGGGGTTCGGATCGGCATCTCCGATCCGACCAGGATTAACTCAGGGCCAATTCTCTCTCCTTTTTACTCTGCTCCGCTCCGATCTATTTCTGTAGCAACTGGGTGGTTTTCCGGTCCAACTTGAAGTAGATTGCCCTCCGATCCGAACAGCTGTGCCTCTCTGATTCCAACAGTGATTGTTCACCTATCCGAACAGAAGACCTTATCCGATCCGAACCGATACGCTGCTTCGATCCGACCTGCTTCAGTACTTCCCAAGTTTTTTCAATATTTCACATCTTGACTTTGTGTTGCCCAGTTCACAAAGTGGGCTAACATTTTGCCCCCTCAAAGGATGCTTCTGTTGGAAACAGAGCATACTTTGACTATCATTGCACAGCGCTCTTCAAGGTGATTTTTCTTGTGTTTTCATCTTTTTCTTCAAATTTCAATTTAATTCGCTGCTGAGCTAAAAAACTCGGTTCGGTTCGGATCCCGATCCGAACAGATCTCTTCTCCTTTCTATTTTTTACTAGACTGTTGGGCCAAGCTTCGCTTCTGGGCTGTCCATCCGATCCGAACGAGAATTCTCCTATTGGGCTGCCGATCCGAATGGGGAGACGAATAGACACTCTTCTCTTCTATATAAACACTGCCTTCTTTTTCATTTTTACTGTTTTACTCCTGAAATTCTGCAGAACGAGAGAAAGAAAACAAATTCGTGAAGCATCAAAATTCCTTTTAATTCTCGAAGTAATTACATTGGTAGGTTATAAAACTTCGATCGATTCCTTTTTTAATCATTCTCGAGTCGGATTCGTGAGCGATTAGGATGATTTAACTATGAAACTCTGATGACCTTGCCGCCGTGACCCTCCCCCTTGCCATCTTCGCCAGTAGGCTCGTCGCCGTCTTGAGGTTGGAGCGGAGGAAACGAGAATCCGTAGTTGAGTGCACCAGCATGTAATTGCTTGGTTTTTCTTTGAGGGACTGGTACGAAATTGGCCTTGGGGTCGGTTAGGGAAAAAGAGGGTGAAGGAGAAGAAGAGGATGATGGAGAATCGGTTCGGTTCGGAGGGACATGGAAGTTGAAAAAAGTGAGGGAAAGAGGAAAGGAGTTCAGGAAATCGGACCGGGTTGGGGCACGTAAAGAAAGAAAAAAGAAAAGAAATCCAGGAGATCGGATCGGGTCGGAACAAGTATTTAAAGAAGGGAAAAAGAAGCTTACCTAACCGGATCGGGTCAGACCGTAATATGACGGAGGAGAAATAAAACTACGTGATCCGATCCGAACCATTAGGGGACTTTTCCTCCGATCCGATCCGTCTTTGATTTCTGAGTTTTAATGTGATATTCAAGCCTAAGGCCACGCCCCCGATCTGATCCCCATGAATGGTCCCGAACCGAACCGAAGCACAGTCTACCTTAACGCATAAAAACTCGTCTAACTGGCCCCATCAACTTTTGGCATGATCTTCAATTTAATGGACAGTTAGGATAGTGCCTTGCGAGCGTAACTGGACATCAAGAATTACTTCAACTTTTTATATCCTGCCAAACTTTTTCGTCGCACTTTTAAACATTTACTTTGCACTTTCCGTATGCACGGTTTACACTTTAGTTTGCACACACGCATGGGGGGATACGGGCTAATTTGCTCTAATTTGTGCTATTGCTTCTTCAATAGTTTTATGACCATGAGACCCAGACGCTCTTCCAGACTAGCTGAGAGGAAAGAAGCCCCGGAAACCTCTAACAAGATTACTCTCGAGGACATATCTTCTCCGTCGGATCCAGAATGGGATAATGAGGGTTCAGACTACGACGTCGGAAATCGTAAAAGTGACGAAGTGTCTTCAGAGAATGAAGTTTCTTTAGGGTTTGAAGAAGAAGGAGGGGTTGGCGATGACCGGGCTCCTGATGAGTTTGAATCGGCTGTCATATTGGAATCGCCCCAAGATTCTGTTGAATCAACAATTGATAACGACCGACTTATCCGAATTTGTTTGAAATATGGGATAATGAAAAGGGACACTCTAGTGCCTTCAAGCTCTGACTGTCCCCACAACCCTCCCGAAGGATATATGGCGGTCACTCGGTTGATGTGTATGGTCGGCGCTATCCCTCCATTTTCTCCCTTCATTGTTGACTTTCTAAGACAAATGCTGATCGCCCCCATGCAGATGCATCCCAATTCTTATGCCTACCTGCACACTTTGTACATTGCATACCGTGAGATCTTAGGCATAGAGCTCACGTTCGATGACGTTCATTTCTTCTATAACTTCAAGCATCGGACTCGAGAGACTCCATCTTTCTGCTATTTTGAGTCTGTTCCTAAAAGGAAGATAATCTCGGCGCCATTCAGTAGTAAAGCTGGAGATTCCAGACTGGAATGGTTCTACGTGAAGCGACAGCCTGGATGTGCTAGGAGGTGGAAAAAATCAAGTAAAGCACTGATTTTCTAAATCCGGGCTCTATACACTCGAGTCATCACCTTAACTTGTTTTCCTTTTTGTTTGCAGTCGACAATCCAAAACAAATATCAGATCAGGTGTTCTTTGACTGGATGCACCAACTTCTTAATGGCGATCAGAAATTCTTAACTATCGATGAAGTCCTTAAAGACGAATATCTTCACTTTCATGGGCTGTTATCCGTTTTTCGTAGTATTGGTAATGGGACAGCTCCATACGTATATATTCCTCCAGTGGAGGTAGTCCCAGAGACAGGAGAAGGCTCGGGAGTTCCTACAGTGCCTCTTCAAACTTCACCTTCTCCATTTTCTACTCAGGATGACGAATTGGCTAACCTGGCCGAAAAGCATCGTGAAGGATATACTGCCCCCGAGGAGGCTACTTCTCTGGAAAATTCAACATCCTCTCAAGAGTCGCCACTTAATGCTTCCGAGGGAGATGTCCCTAGTACTGATGACCCAATATTTCAGGGTTTGGGGGATCTCCCCTTACCTGAAACTATATACACTTCAGAGGATTTTAGGAAGGATCCTTTAGTCTTCACCTCTTCTGAAGAGACTACTCCTGCTAAGGCCAAAGAGCCTGCCCGTACTAGTCTAGCTTCAGACTCGGGTTGGTTGGGGGGAAACACACCACTTAGGACACACTTTATACAACAGCATTAGCATTCATTGCACCTCTTTCTCCGTGAATCCATTGATTCTGAATTTCGTTTGTCTTATTGTGCAGGCACGATATCTCGATCCTACTATGATATCAGGAAGCTTCGCCGCAGCATGTCTAATCCACCTCAGGATATCGAGTATGATCGCCGTGATGATCGCGGTAGAGAGGAGAGAAGGCCTTATGATCCCTATCGCTCTCGACCCTCACGTTCTCGCTCTCCCATTCGGTCGGATCAAGAGAAGTACAAAGGTTATCAAAGCCGTAGGGAAGAGGACAGACCACAATCGAAAGACTCCACCTCTTCCATGAAAAGCGCAGCAGAGAGAGAAGTCCTCCAAAAGATACTGAGTCTCGAAGTAAGCGCAAGGTCCCTGCTACTAAACGACCTAGGACAGACAAAGAAACTACTGAATCCTCCACACACAGGGACACTGAATTGACGATCCCCGCTCCTCCCCCACTAGATGCAGAAACTGCAATAAAGCGGGCGTATTTGAAGGAGCAATTTCCCGAACACTACTTCGAGACTTTGACTTTTTTACCTGTCCTTGAACCTGTTTCCTCTAAGTGGGCAGATGAGGTCAAAGCAAAGATAGACGCGGTTGAAAAACAGTATTCTGAGATGTTTAAATATTCACGCAATATTTCCAGAATTATCCGTACTCTAATCACGAATGCCGATTCAATGCAAAAAACCGCGGAAGAAGATGTTAAGGCCTTAAAGAACCTAGGCAAAGATTTGGAGGACACACAGGCCCAGCTTGCTATTGCTCAGAGGGACGCTACCAACTTCAAACAACAATTTGAGGATATGCAAAAACGCTATCATGACCTGCTTGAATCTCACACTTAAGAGCGTTCTGAGTTTAAAAAGCAAGCTGATGATGCAAAGTCAGAAGCTGCTAAGATGCGCCTTACTTATACTGACCTCGAACGGAAAAATGCCGAGTTAGCAAAGAGGAATGCTGAACTAGAAAAGAAGAATGCTGACTTGGCTTCAAAGCTATTGGAGGCAGAGAACAGAGCTGCCCTGGCTGAGGGCAATATTGAGTGTGCTATCAAATCTGCGGAGGAAGCCCGCAAACAACTGTCAGAGGCGGAGGCCGATATTCAGGGTTTCGGCAAATTAATGATTGAATTCTTCGCACATATCATCCATCGCCGAAACATTTCTTGGATCGAGGATTATCCATCCACTCTAGTTCAAGTATGGAATCAGATCGTCGAGTGGGAAAAAGAGGAGCTCAAGGTCGATTCCATCGATGAAAATAAGCTAATGGAGAAATACTTGAGGGATGATGAGCCAGAACGCCTAGCTGAAGGGCGCCGCCTCATTGCTGAGGCTATGGAAGAAGAGAAGCGGAGGATTAAACAGAAAAACATTCCCGAGACTGGTGCCTCTTCTGCTGCCCCCGCGACTTTGGAAGTGGAGGGGTATGACCCTGAAAATCCGGGAATCCCCCGAACAACTCTGCTATCTCCAATCCCTGAAATGGCATCAGAGACAGCAGTTACCCCTGCTGAGAAGTCTTCGGAAGGTATCCCTACCTTTTCTCCTCAATTTGTCAAGGCTATTTCTACCTTTCGCCATTTGATTGAGCAATCGATGAAAAACCCATTGTTTTCGCCTGAGTTGATAACTGTTGCTTCTCATTCTGTAGGTATTGAGCCATCCGAAAAGAGAGATGTGACTCAAGGAGCCACCGCCGGGGCAGAGCCTACAGAAAAGGCAAAAGGAAGGGAGGACAAGGCTGCTCCTATAGACTTGGGAGAAGGAAGTGTGCCGACTAAGGCCGCCACTCCCCATGATGAAGAAATGATAGCAGCTTTAAAGGATGATGGCGGTGACGGAGGTCATGAGGAGGAACCAGAAGTAGCAATAGTCGGGGAGTCAAAAAAAGCTGATGATGTTACTTTGGCTGCAATGAAAGCTGATCAAGACAAACGCTTGCAATTGAAAGCCGAAGAACTAGACCCTGAAGCCCTCAAGCCCCTCGCAGTTGTGGATGCGGGATCAAGGTTAGTTGTTAAGCTCTCAACTAGATCTAATACAGAGGAACTCACAAAAAAATATTCTCTTGATTCCAGTGCTCCGCCCTCCGGGAAGAAGTCTACCGGTTCCAGCACCGCATCTTCAGGAAAGAAGAAAGCAAAATGAATCTTGACAGAGGCCGAGAAAGAAGCAAAGGATGCGGAGAAAGCCGCCAAGAAGTCCAAGGCTCACTCAAAATCTAAATAGTGGATTGCCTTGTGTCGTTTTAGCATTTGGTGAACCAACAATTGCTGCTACAAGAGCGGCTCTTGCACCTTCTTTTTTTTTAGCTACTCTCCTGTACAAATTCATTCATTCGTAAATAAATAAAAAATAATTCATTTTCTGCAATGTCTGTTTGTCAGTAGTTCTGCACTTATGTAGAAATGCATGTGTTACTATAGTTATAAAATGAAGTTACGGAGGGAGGAAATATGCGTAAACATATATGCCCCCAGTTAATTCTCACAAATTATTTAATGCTTAATCAAACAATCTGAATGCTCCCGATTTTCTGACGGGATAGCTTTTCCTGTGTTGTCAGTGCCTGTCGTTTTTTCTGGCATTTCTTTTATATTCTCTCTCTCTTTCTGGAGAGTTAGAGTTCGAGCTCAGCAATCTATTCATTCCCCGGTCTTTCAGCGGGGAAAGATCTCTTTCTCAGCGCTCAGTCGGAGACGCTTTTATACACACTCTCTCTCTCTCTGGAGAGTTAGAGTTAGAGGAAGAATTTCTTTTTCAACGCTCAGTCGGAGATGCTTTTATACTCTCTCTCTCTGGAGAGTTAGAGTTAAGAATGTCGTTTTCTCATTCTTTTATGTCTTGTCGCACAAATAGTCATTGTGCTTTTTCTTATGTTTAAACTGTCTTCAACCTTTTCTGGTTTTGAATCATCCTATATTCCATAATCACAACAGAATAATCGATGAATGTATATATATAATGCATAAAAGTAAATAACACACAATATTTTTATAGTGGTTCGGCTAAGTCGTAGCCTACATCCACTTTATAGTCCTTTATTCATATCGTCAGATTTTCCCAAGGCAAGTCATGCCTTATTACAGAGTTCATAAGAAAAATAACAAAGAGTACAACATTTCTAATCCAAATACCGCATTAAGTGTTGGGCATTCCATGCTTTAGGGACTTCTTCGCCATCTACGGTCGTTAACTTGAAGGTTCCTTTTTCAAGTTTCCGTTGGATGACAATGGGTCCTTCCCACTTTGGACCGAGGTGAGGAAGGGATGGAAAGACTCTCTTTAGCACCAAATCTCCTGGTTCAAAAGTCCTGAGGCGAACTTTTTTGTCGTAATAGCGTGCCATCTGATGTCGATGTCTTGCCGCATGCAAATCTGCTTCGTCCCTTTTTTCTTCGACTTCATCAAGAGACTCAAGTAAGAGTGCCCGATTCGTCATCGGGTCATAATACGTCACCCTGTGGGAAGGAACTTCCAGTTCAACTGGAATTACTGCTTCTGAGCCAAAGTAGAGAGAGAAAGGGGTGTGACCAGTAGCCGTCTTAAATGTTGTTCGATATGCCCACAAAGCTAGGGGCAATTCGTCAACCCATTTTGCCTTTGCGCGCTCTAATCGTTTCTTGAGGATAGACTTTATTACTTTGTTTATTGCCTCAACTTGCCCATTTGACTGCGGATAAGCTATCGCAGTGTATCGCTTGTCGATCTTATACTTCTGGCAGAAATTTCTGAATTCAGTACTATCAAACTGGGTTCCGTTGTCAGTTATAATCGTCCTTGGGATCCCGAATCGGCATATAATATTTCTGACCACGAAACTTATCACCTTTCTTGCCGTGATTTTGGTCAAGGGCTCAGCTTCCACCCACTTCGTAAAATAGTCCACGGCCACTATTGCATATTTCGCTCCTCCGTTAGCAATCGGTAGAACTCCAATGATATCAATTCCCCACGTGGCAAATGGCCAAGGACTCACCATTGACTTAAGTTGGGTCGACGGTGCTCTGGGGATTTTGGCGAATCTCTGGCACTTATCGCAACGTCGTGAATAATCAGCTGCATCTTTATTAATTGTGGGCCAGAAGTATCCGTATCGCAATATCTTTTTCGCTAAAGTCTGACCTCCTGTATGATCTCCACACTCACCTTCGTGCACTTCTCTTAATACACGCTTGATGTCGTCGTGTGCTATACATCGTAACAGGGGCATAGAAAACCCTCGCCTATAAAGAGTATCATCTTGCATGACATATCTGGTAGCCTTGCGAACTACAGCCCTTTTCTCACTCTTCTTTGATGGGTGTGTCCCACTCTTAAGGAAGTTCTTAATTGGGGTCATCCACGACTCCTTCTCCGGTTCCGCTTCGAAAGCGAACTCAACTTCCATCGTCTCAAAGCTTGGCGATTCCAACGTTTCAATTGGAATTATTTCAGTCTCTTCTGGATTGTTGGAGCTAGCCAGCTTTGCCAGCCTATCCGCCTTCTGGTTTTCGGCTCTTGGGATGTGTGTTATATTGTACCGCTCCAAGCTACTTAATAGCTCTCTCACTTTCCTGAGGTAGGCGATAAGTCGAGGTCCTCGAGCCACAAATTCCTCTCGCACTTGGCAAAAAACGATTTTAGAGTCACAGAATATGTCCAACATTTTTATTCTGAGGTCTTTAGCAAGCTTCAGCCCGGCAATCAGGGCTTCGTATTCAGAGTCGTTGTTAGTCGCCGAGAATTCTAATCGTAGAGCATAATATAAGGACCGTCCTTCATGAGTGACTAAGACAATTCCAGTTCCAGACCTTCGGTCGTTCTTAGCTCTGTCTGTGTATAGCTTCCATCGATCTATCTTCAATTCATCCTCGGACTTAACCACTCTGTCATCGATTACTTCCTCCTCTGGGATGGTGAACTCCGGAATAAAGTCTTCCAGAGCTTGCCCCCTGATCAACCTTCGTGGTTGAAAATTTAAATCAAATTGGCTTAATTCTATATTCCATTTGATCAACCTTCCCGATGCCTCGGGTCTCTGCGACACCTGCCTCAAGGGCTGGTCAGTGTATACGGTTATTGGATGATCTTGGAAATAGTGACGAAGTTTTCGGGATGCGATTAGGAGGCTGTAAGCGAGCTTCTCAATCTTTGGGTAGTTGCGCTCTGCCGCTGCTAATTTCTTGCTTACATAGTATACTGGCCTTTGTACTTTGTCTTCCTCCCGAACCAGGGCTGTGCTAACGGCGTGAGCCGAGACTGCCAAGTAAACAAACAATTCTTCGTGATCCACTGGCTTTGACAAAATCGGCGGTTTCTCTAGCAGTTCCAATAAATTTCGAAAGGCCTCAACACAGTCCGGAGTCCACTCAAAGTTTTTCTTTCCCCTTTTAATCAAATCAAAAAACGGAATGCACTTGTCTGTAGCTTTGGAGATGAATCTACTCAACGCGGCTACTTTCCCTGCGAGACTTTGGACATCTTTAATTCTTCTTGATTCTTCAATGTTTCTAATTGCTGCTATTTGGCTAGGATTGATTTCAATTCCTCGGGAGCTCACAATGAAGCCTAGGAATTTTCCCGACGCCACTCCAAATGAGCATTTCAGAGGATTCAACTTCATCCGATACTTTCGCAGGATACCAAACATTTACGCCAAGTCTTGCGTATGGCTGGAGGACTGTTTCGGTTTGACAAGCATATCATCCACGTAAACTTCCATAGTCTTCCCTATTTGATTATAAAACATTCTGTTCACCAAGCGCTGATAAGTGGCTCCGGCATTTTTCAATCCGAACGGCATTACGACATAACAATATAATCCCAAATTCGTAATGAAGCTCGTATGTTCTTGGTTTGGTACGTGCATAGGAATTTGGTTGTATCCAGAATATGCATCCATGAAAGAGAGAAGTTCATGACCTGCCGTCGAATCTACAAGTTGGTCAATCCTGGGAAGTGGAAAACTATCTTTTGGGCAAGCTTTTTTCAAATTTGAAAAATCAATGCAAGTCCGCCACTTTCCATTCGGCTTCTTTACCAAGACGGGATTCGATATACAGTCGGGATATGTCGAATCTCAAATAAATCTGTTCTGCTTCAGCTTCTCCACTTCCTCTTTGAGAGCAGCCGACCTCTCTGGGCCCAGCATACATCTCTTCTGCTTCACAGGCGGATGTTTCGGGTTTACATTTAGTGTGTGACTTATGATGGATGGCGATATCCCACACATGTCAGCATGGGTCCAGGCAAACACGTCCAAGTTCGCCTTCAAAAAGTCCGTTAGTTCTTTGGCCCGACGTGGATCCAATTGAGACCCAATCTTCAAAACTCTTGTTGGATCAGCTTCATCAATGGGAATTTCCACTGTCGCTTCATTAGGAGTTGCGTTTTTAGTCTCTGGTTCCTCGTCTTTTCTGGGATCCAGGTCTTCAGGCGTTCCTTTGGGCAACTCCTTCGGGGTCAATTTCTCTAATTGCTATGCCGAGCCCCCCTTTGGGGGAGGCGAGGCATCTTTACTCTCGATGTTAAGTCCTTTCATCAACATCTTTAATTCGGCAACATAGCAGGCCCATCCGGAAACCTGATACCCTCTCATTACTCCAGTTCCGGCTTCGGTTGGGAACTTAAGCAATAAACACCAAGAGGCGATACAAGCTCTGAACTCAGCAAGGGCAGGCCTCCCCAAAAATGCATTATAAGGCGAATCCACGTCCAATACTACAAACTGAAGCATCCGCACTCTTCGGCGTTCTCCTTGCCCCAAGGTCACAGGCAATTCTATGTATCCCATGGGAGCTGTTGACGCCCCGTTGAAGCCTCTGATCCATCCTTCACATGGCTTCAAATCTTCAGATTCAAGCTTCATCTGATCAAATGACGTTTTAAATAAAATATTGATAGAACTTCCGTTGTCTACTAATACCTTATGAACCAAGGCCGGCCCAATGGTGGTAGTAATAACCAACGGATCATCAGTGGGTGATTGGATCCCAGTATTATCTCTGCTGCGGAATACCACGTCGTCAAACATGGTCTTCTGTTGTTTTATGGGGGTGATATCCTCCATATCATCACCTTCATTCACATCTATGTTCTTGGCAGCATTTACATATTGATCCATCGCTCTGAAACTATGGATTGCCAGGTGAGGTCCACCCACTATGGAGTTGATAACAATTCCTTTACCTTTCTGCTGCGCTGTAGGCTTGGGAGCAGGTAGAATCTGTTTTGGAACCTACTATCCTTGCCCCCTGTCCCTCAGGGCAACCTTGTATTCATCCAACTTCCCTTCACGCAGCAGCTTCTCAATCACATCTCTCAAATGCCGACATTCATTGGTTGAATGCCCATGGGTTCCATGAAACAAACAAAACTTCCCAGTTGCCATTTCTTTCTCGGTCGAATCACGAGGTGGCAGTCTTTTATACTGCAAAACGTTGTACGTATCCAGGTAAATATTCTCCAGGGTGTTGTTCAATGGTGTATAATTCTCATAGGTCTGGAAACGGGGTCTTTTGTTAGGATCAACTCCCCTATTTCTATTTTTGCTGCTACCGTTCGCATTACGGTTATTGTTGTTGCCCCCGTTTCCAGCATTGTTGTTTCCACCCTTGTTTCCCACATTTACTTCAACCTTTCGGGAGCTTTCCCCAGAATGCTTCACGGTGACGTTACTCTGCACATTTTCTTTTGAAGCCGCTTCAGACTTTCTCTTTCGGTTTGCCCTGGCCTCCTCTCGTCTTAAATAAATATCGGCTTTTTCATAGAATATCTCTCTTGTGGAGGGTGTCTTCCCAGAAAGGTAATCCCCGAACTCGGATTCAGGATCAACTCCTTCCTTTAATGCCATCAGAATGGTGGGCTCATGAGGGTCACTAACTTCAGTCACAGCTAAATTAAAACGGTCAAGATACGACCTCAAAGACTCTCCTGGCGCCTGCTTAATTCTTGATAATTCAATGACACTTTTGGACTTTCGGGTATGGAGTCGAAACTGATTCATAAAACGCTCGCTCAATTCCCTATAATTCGAAACCGAACGAGGGGGAAGTTGGGTAAACCAGAACGGTGCCACATCTTCTAAATAAATCGGGAATGCCTTACACTTTACTTCATCGGGGGCAGCAGCAGCATTCATGAGCCACGAATATCGCATCAAATGCTGTCCCGGATCAGTTCTCCCGTTGTACTTGTCCATCTGTGGCAGGTTAAAACGCCGGGGAAACTGGAAGTCGAGGATATCGTCGGTGAAAGGGGTATGACTTCGCTCAATGCCATAATCTTCATTTGTATAGTTCCGGCTCTCGGACATGATCTGGCGCACCATTGCCTGTACATCAGCATTAGTTAGGGGCCATTCAGATTCCCTTACCCTAGTATCTGGGTTCCTTCTGGGCTCTTGTTCAGGAGATTCCCTTCTTCTTCGAGCTGCTTCTGCTCTATTCCGTTCCCTACGCTCCCGGTCGATCTCGGGAGGAGGGTACTGGAGCCTTTGCCCCCGAGGGGGTCATTGTTTCCTAGTGCTCGTGCAATATCCTCGCGAGACCCCAAAGATCCGAATGTCAGCTGCTCCACATTCTGAGGTCGTTCGAGCGGCCTTCGTTCACGGGGCCGCTCTTCCTCGGAAGATGAAGACTGATCCACTGGTGTGTGACGAACCGGTGATGGGGTTCTTTGTCGACGGAGTTCGCTAATCTCTCTGCTTATGAGCCTCATATTTTCCTGCATCATGAGATTAGTGCGCTCGTGGACTTTTATAGCCTCCCTAGTACTCTCAAACATGTCAAGTAAGCGCGAGAAATCTCCTTGAGTAATGGGCGCAGATGGATTGACCTGGTCACTGACCCTGGTGGCTAGAATCGGAGCATTTGTAGGGACTCGAGTAGAGGTTCCAACATCACCAAGAGTCGGATCGGATCGGAGATGGGAGATCGGGTCGGTTCGGAGCTAGGGAGCCTGGTCGGGTCGGTACATGGCAAGCTGCTCGGGTCGGTTCAGATTGGGGGAATGCACTGCTTCAGAATCTCCTACCCGGATCGGATCGGAGCTCTCCCCCTGGAGGCGGTTCGGATTTCCTGCATCAGTTCGCCCTGCTGCTGAACTCTGCCCACGAGACCTTGTCACAACCGCATTTTGCTGATCTTCGCCAGCTCCATTTCCTCGATCAGATTGAACTTCTTTGCCTTTTCCTTTGGCCATGATTCTTCGACAATCACTTCAACAAATATCCAAGGGCGTTGAAACTTGAGGATTAACTTCTTTGAACTCAACGGTCCAAAAAGTAGAACGATAATCCCCAAAAACAAAGAATTCAAATGAATTCTCAGTGAAAGCACCAAAATGTTAGACCAAAAAGTGGTTCTAACACCCAAATTGATTAATAGCAGAATGGAATGAGAACAAAAATAAGAATGAACACACAAGATTTATAGTGGTTCGACGAAGAAATGCCTACGTCCACTTGTGTTTCACTATTTTCAATGATTTAGTTGCAAATACAATGAAAAATTCACTTGATTTCTCTCACAACTCACTTACAATCACTCAATTGTCTAAAAACAAATAATGAAAGAAGATTTGGATTTTCTGGGAGTGCAGGAATTCGGGTTATGAAGGTGGTTGAACTCTCAAAGTGCCAGAAAAAAGATCCTTTTCTTTGTCTCCATACGGGTTATTTATAGGTGAGAATTTGCTCAGAACCCGATCCGGATCGGAGCCACGTGTCATCCATCCCATTAGCCTCGGGTTTGGATGAATTTCTGTATTGACAACGCATCAGAGCAGTGGACGTTGTGGGTAGGAACTGGTCATAGCCGCTCCGAATAACAAGGCGCTCATGCAGGAATGTGACGTGTAAAATGGGTTCGGATCGGAGGGACATGCTCATGGGGTTCGGATCGGTATCTCCGATCCGACCAGGATTAACTCAGGGTCGATTCTCTCTCCTTTTTACTCTGCTCCACTCCGATCTATTTCTGTAGCAACTGGGTGGTTTTCCGATCCAACTTGAAGTAGATTGTCCTCCGATCCGAACAGCTGTGCCTCTCTGATTCCAACAGCGATTGTTCACCGATCCGAACAGAAGACCTTATCCGATCCAAACCGATACGCTGCTTCGATCCGACCTGCTTCAGTACTTCATAAGTTTTTTCAATATTTCACATCTTGACTTTGTGTTGCCCAGTTCACAAAGTGGGCTAACATTTATATTATAGAAAGAACAAAAATATGATTTTTATATTATAGAAAGAATAAAAATATGATTTTTATATTATAGGCAGAATAAAAATATGATTTTTATTTATGTAGTGAAATATAAATCAGATTTTTATCATATATAGTAAAGTAAAAATGTGATTTTTATTGTGAACAGCGTGAAATGGTTGAGTTGAAATATTGGGCAAATCCGAACCGTTCAGAAATATAGAATGGTGGAGTGGACCACAAAGGTGAGAAATCCTCACCTTTAATTTATTTCTACTTGAAATATATATTAGGATGTAGACGGTGTTTAGTAGCACCCGACACTCGTCGTCCACAGACCATGGATGACTTGTTTGTTTGGTTGCTGTGTTGTGAAATTTGATTGTGTGATGTGGAATGAAATAAAATATTTTATAGTGGAAAATATTTTATAGTTAAAAATATGATTTTTAACGTGTATATAAAATAAACATTTACAAACAAATCGGCCGATTTGTTTATATACACTGATTTGACTGATATTGATTGGGACAATAAATTTTACACATCGCCCAACTGCACAAATAAAATCAGTGTTTGTTGATTTGAAATCCCACACGGGTATTGGGATGATATTTGCCGTACACTAATCCCAATTGTTTAGTTGTATGTCAATCGATGGGTTGACAGACTGTGTAAGCGTTAATTATTCATATTTAATGCTTATGCAGTTGTGTGTTGCACTCTGGATGATGGTCGATTATTTATCGTTGTTATTATATACATGTGTTGTAGAAAATCCATATAATTAACGTTATATGTTAATTGGTTGGGCCTCATTCCAATATAGAAAATAAATTCATGTGTTGAATTGAAAATAAATTCATGTGTTGAATTGAAAAATATTCATGTGTTGAATAGAATAAACATTCATGCGTTGAATAAAAGCCGTGTTAAGTAGTTAAACGCCATTTCAACGCGGACGTGAATTTTGTCGATTTTATAATGAATATCGAGAAGTGATTTCAAAATCGAATATTTTGAAATGAAATTCGAACTAAATTGAATAGAAATGAATTCGAATTGAAATTGAATAGAAAATGAAATTCGAATTGAAATTGAATAGAAATGAATTCGAATTGAAATTGAATAGAAAATGAAATTCGAATTGAAATTGAATAGAAATGAATTCGAATTGAAATTGAATAGAAAATGAAATTCGGAATAAATTGAATAGAAATGAATTCGAATTGAAGATGAATAGAAATGAATTCGAATTGAAATTGAATAGAAAATGAATTCGAATTGAATTGAATAGAAAATGAATTCGAATTGAATTGAATAGAAAATGAATTCGAATTGAATTAAATAGAAAATGAATTCGAATTGAATTGAATAGAAAATGAATTCGAGTTGAAATGAATTTGAAATTTGAATTGAACCGAAATAAATTCAAAACGAATTTATGTTGAAAAAATCAATTTTGATTTGAATTTGAAATGGAAGTTAAAATTGGTTTTGAAACGAATTTAAAACGATTTTTAAAATTCGTTTTAAAAGGAAATCGACGAAATGTATAATATATATAAATATTATATAAATAATATAGAACGCGCCGCGCCGCCGTAGTTCGTGAATTTCGACCATTGACTTCGAATGGATATTGCGGGAGATCCGACCGTCGGATTCTCCTAAAACAGGAACCGTTGGGTTCGTATCGAAAAGAACTTTCTAACGAATATTAGAGATTTGAAATCTAACAGTTGGATTTGGAATTATGTCCAAATCAAATTTGGAAAAGGTCGCTGTAAGTGCAGTTCGATGGCCGTTGATGGAAATCGACTGTACGGGCCTTGATAAAATTATTAAAAATAGTAATAATTTGTGTAAAATCATAAGAAATGATTTGGGAGGAATTGGGATGATAAACTCCACATTTGAAAAGATAAAAGTAGATTTTTATCAAAATGAACTAGTTTTGAACTAGAATAATAATTTATTTATTTATTTTTGAAATAAATAAATTGAATTTGAAATGGTTTTGAAAATAACCAGGATTTCCAATAATTGAATTGGAATGGATTTGAATCGAAATCATGGATTTGAATCGAAATCATCTTCGGAATAGTTCGATGTTGGATTTCGTGATTATATAGATGTTGTTATGGAAATTTGAAAGATATATTTATATCGTTATTTCCAATACGATATTTGTTGGTTTCAGAATTTGATATTGAATATAAGCCGATATATTTTCTATTCAAAGCCTTGTGATTAATATCAAATGGGATTTTGGATTGTCGTGAACGGTAACTTTAATAATACTGTTCTTAAACCCAAATGGAGTTAAGAAAATTAAGAACTAACTGGGGATCAGTTAAGTCTGATTGTTTCTTGGATATTGATCTAATGTTGGTTACGGCCTTCGGGGTTAATATTTGGGGTACTGTCCTCTTACTAATTTACGGTTAGGGACTGATTGAAATGTGATGTGATTTTGGGGTTTATCGTGTACCGTGTTTTAAATGACATCGGTTCTTTAACCCAATTAAAGATTAAAACAAAGTGGAGTTTTAATGAATCTTTAATTAGATTGAAATGGTCGAGAATGGAATATCACCAGTTTTGCTCCAGATGATATTTAAATCTTTAATTAGATTTGAACGTGAAATGGTAATTGAATTTACCGATAACACCGTGGTGTTAGATATGAAGTATTGCCAGTTTTACTTCATGGGATGAATAGGTTGGGATTGGGAAATAGAATAAATGATTACTTCGGTGTGATTCTCTAATCCTGACTAGTTTGAATTGATATTCAAAAGAAGATTAAAGAATAAATTTAGAAGGAATTTATCTTTGATAAAACTAATGGGAACCTTTCACTAAGAATGTGAAATTTAACAACTAATTGAAGATTAGTTGAGATGAATGGTTTCCTGGGTATTGATTTGATGTTGGTTTCGGCCTTCGGGGCTAACATTTGGGGAATTATTCTCTTGTTAATTTACGGTAAGTGACTGATGAATTGGAATGAGGCGTATGTTGTGTTTGTGTAACACTTCTTTATTATATACGCGATTTATTCGGAAAGACCGGGTTTATCCCATTCTGAATAACTGATACGACGATAAGTCGAAGGTGAAGATGGTGGTCGAAGACCGGAGGTCTTCACGTCGTTTGGATAATTACTGATGATCTTGATTGGGCCGTACACCCAAGAGGAGGAATCAGTTAGTGGTCGTCCAGACGTACTTGGAGATCGATGGAGATGCGGGGTACTAGGTGCCTCCGGTTTCGTTCAGACCCAGAATGAACTTGTAAATGGACTGTGTGTCTGACATTGGATTTTATTCTGTGTGATTGATTTCTATTAAATGTATATCTGTTTGGAGGCGGAGGATTTATTCTCTTGCTTAACGCCCTTCTCTGAGACGTATGAGCTCAGCGGTTATATATTGATGGATATCAAATGCATGGAGTGAATTGCTTGTGTGGCATGCCTAACTGGCAATATGATCAAGGCTTCTATTGAAAAGCAGAGTCTTGTGGTTGATGATCAAAGCACGGCCTGTGTGGCATTGCTTTGTGTAGCGTTGATTCGCGAGCCTCACACCCCGGTAGTGGACCAGAAATGGGAGAGGACTTCAGGGAGGGCATGCGTTTCCTTCTAGTTAAGAAGTGGCGTCAGTGGTTTTACACGCCCTAACGAGTTTGACTTATGTGGTTTTGCTGTTGCGAGGCGCCTCAGATATATCGGTGACTATGTGAAGTTGATGGAGTCATTTTTTGGCTCATTTACGCCCCAAAGGGCTGGGAAACGCAGTGTTCAGGCATTTTATTCCACATCGGTGGACCGGCCCTGTCGCTCCAAGGGTCACTCGAGCTCTGATACTGAGACATGGGATAGATTGTCTCGAATCGGTAAGGATTATCTTTTGCCTTGGTTCATAGATGGAAACCCAATTTCCAAATACGTGACAGTGCGGTTTTGATTGTAGAGCCTAGTATGGCGACATGATATATGGTACCCATGCCGTCTATGATTGATATTTATGATTGAAATTGTTTTGACACTATACACTTATAATAGTATCAAATAATCTGTTTTTAAACATATCAAGCATTCTTTGGCTATTATAAAGTAAAACCCTATCCTCCGACTTGCGTTGCATTGTATGATGGGACCTAGGTCTTATAATAGCTTCATTTTTCTTTATTTAGCACTGTGCTGTTGTTTTATGCACTGGTATTCTTGGGAGGAAACCCGTTCCGTGTTATACGGCGTGGTCCCTTAATTTACCTAACTTTAAAAATAAAGATTAATAACTGTTTTAGTTCTCACACCAGTCCCATGACTGATCTGGAGTTTATTGTTTTAACCTAAACTCTGGGTGCCCTTATTTTGACACGGGCAGCTAGTAGTTTTGGTTTTGCAGATTTATATTCATAGGAACCTGGTTTACAACTGGAATGATATCCGGAAAGCTCTGTATCCGTATATCTCTTTCAGTTGTGTATTGTATTATTTTTCCGCTGCAGTAATTTATTGTAATCTCTGATGTTTTTCTGTTGTGTAATATTTATTTATACTTTGTATATTCTTGTATTCTGATGAATTGTTGTAATTAACAATGAAATATTCTTCTGTCTGGGTTCTAATTCGTCATGTCCTCGACTCAATCCGTGCTTTCCTTACTGGGGAAGTTCGGGTCATTCAATAGGAGAGTGGTCCTCGCATATCCGATTGATTTCCAAGTACGTCTGGAAGATCTCCACTTATTACATTGTCTTGGGTGTACAGCCCAATCAAGACATCAGTAATCATCCATACAATGTGAAGATCTCAGGTCTTCAACCACCGTCTTCATCGTCAACTTTTAGTCGTCGTATAAGTTATTTTGAATGGCATGAGTCCAGTCTTCCTGAATAATTCGCGTATTTTGTAATCAATAATCAAATGCAATAAAACACATCATACAACTCATTCCAATTCAGAATATTTTTTTATTCAAATATTCACATCTGAGGGGAAATGTTCCAATTAATTTTACCAAAGATAAGTTCTTTTAAAGTTATTCTTTAATCCTTCTTTGGATATCATATTCAAAAGATTTTATTTTATCTTTTAACAACTTTGCCCGTTGCTCCTTTCTTTGTTCATCGTGTAAGCGAACTCATTCACGCACCATCATCTTTGCCTGTGCATGAGAATTGAGGAGGCCAGAGCACATTCGAGGAGCGCCACGACGAAGGCCATCGCCTTCCTCCCATTGTCGGCAGTGGCGCCCGACTCACCGTCCCTTGGCGGCCTGAAACAACGCAAGAACACATGCACTTTGGGAGAAAAATCCAAACGATTTACTTTATGAAATTTGATCACTACAGTTGAATAGCTAGATCACAATCTCCTCTTTAGTTTTGCCGTTGAATGATTCTTGAAACACTGAATGGATTACCAGATTTTTAAGGAATGAATGGCAGTGGAATTTCTGAATTGAATTGGCTAGGGATTTGGGGCCAATATATGATATATATATATATATACACATATATTTTATATTATCTAATTCCAAAAAGTGAGATTTTTCATTCGAACTCCAAAACAAACCCAACGAGTGTCGTTCGTAGCAAAATACCCTCATTCCGAACATAATATGACATGTTTTGTAAGCCAATTCGATTGTTTCGATCAGTTTTCATTAAAAGTCAAAATATAAATTAATCTAACAGTCAATATTGAATTTGAACTTACATTTTAATTTACCGGGGCTACATACTAACTCCAAAAATTATGAATATTGAAATCTCGCTATGTTTTGAAGATTCGGTCCTACCAAAATTAATTTCATCGAATTTGGAGGCCATTTTAAAAGTGGCCTTTTTAACTGGTCGATTAAATTCAAATTGAAATTGAAAACACATTAAAATTTGCTACACTCACATATTAGTTTCAAAAATTATGAAATTTTAAACTTGACAATAATTTGACATCTCGAATCCAACAAAAGTGGTTTCATCGAAAACGAAGGTCGTTTGCAAAATGGCTATTTTTAAGGGCTATATATAATTTAAAAATATATATAAATTCCATAGCAATTATTTTAAATTTTAAAGTGGACATAACTTATAATTTATAAAGTGAAATCTCAATTTCTTACATTCATTGGAAAATTACAGTTCAAAATAATCCAACGTTTCTTGTTTTACTGAAATCCGATTTATATTGAATTTTGTATATTCATTTGAATTTAAAAATGAATTTTCAAACTACCGCGCTATTTTGGGTTCATTTTAATTTAAATTTAAATTTACACGTTCTTACTTTGATTTAAATAAATTTTAAATCGTTAATTCCCAAAATAAATCATTTTAAATTCTTATCAATTAAATCAATTAAAAATAAAATTTTAAATTGGTTCCAAAATCTGTGTTATTACAATCTCCCCCACTAAAAATCTTTTCATCCTCGAAAAGGAAGATAGAATCGAAGGTTGTTTACTTAATCAACTCCACCTTCGCTTGACTCAAGTTCTTCAACTTTTCAGTTTCTAAGAACTTTCTAATTTCTAAAAAATTTGGCTAACACCCTAAATTTCTGAAAAATTTCGCCATAACCTCCTTTGTATGGGGAAGGTCTGAAAAATTTATTAGGTCGTATTAGGTACCCAATAAACTAATAAAAAGAATATAGAATATTTGTGTCCTATCTATGCCCGAGGGAGACATATAAAAAGTTGAAATCTCATACCTTGCCTCAGTGTTGGAAATAATAAAATAATCCAAGTGCCATAACTAAAAATAAGAGAGACGTGAATTTTGTCATCTCCAGACCTATGTAGAGGTTTTATTAAATTCTTCCCCTCACCATTATATGTTATTAAGTCCATAATCAGTCTTCTGTTCAACCTGTAAATCAGTCCTCGCCATACAAGCGTCTCGCTCGTATGGTAATCCAAACCTCGTCATATAAGCGCCAAATGCTTATATGGAGTATGGTATGCTATGTTGGCTTCATGTAGTGTGCAGTGTGGTGTAGTTCATAATTTATTTGAGATGACCTGAACTTCCCCGTGAAGGAAAACACGGATTGTTTTGAGAACAAGACGAATCAGAACACAAACAGAAGAACATTTCATTGCTTATTACAACAATTTCAATAGAATACAAGAATATATAGAGTATGAATAAATATTACACATTAGAAAAATATCAGAGATTTAAATTACATTACATAGCAGTGGAAAGTAATACAAAACACAACTGAAAGAGATAAATGGATACAGAGCTTTCCGGATATCGTTCCAGCTGTAAACCAGGATCATATAAATATAAATCTGCAAAACCAAAACTACTAGCTGCTCGTGCGAAAAATAGGGGCACCCAGAGTTTAGGTTAAAACAATAAACTCCAGGTCAGTCATGTGACTGGTGTGAGAACTAAAATAGTTATTAATCTTTATTTTAAAGTTGGGTAAATCAAGGGACCACGCCGTATAACATGGAACGGGTTTAACAGCAAGAACACCAGTGCATATAACAAACAGCACAATGCTAAATAAAGAAAAATGAAGCTATTATAAGACCCAGTTCCTATCACACAATGCAACACAAACCAGAGGATAGGATTTTCCCTTATAATAGCCAAAGCATGCTTAGTACGCTTAAAAAAAATTCATTTTGATATTACTATAAGTGTATAGTGTCAAAATCACTTCAAATATAAATGTATCAATCCTAGACGGCATGGGTACCATATATCATGTCGCCAATACTAGGCCATACAATCAAAACCGAAATGTCACGTATTGGAAGTTGGGTTTCCATCATGAACCAAGGCAAGGCGCAATCCTACTGTTTCGAGACTGTCTAACCCGAGTCTCAGGACCCAGCCGCAATTGTACCTAGGCAACATGCAGGGCCGGTCCACACGAAGTGGATTAAAATTCCTGAACATGCGTTTCCCCAACCTATGGGGCGTAAACTGGTCATATACTGACCAAACCATTGGCTCCGGATCGATCGATATAACCGAGGAGCCTCGCATTCCAACAACCACATAGGTCAAACTCGTCAGGGCATGTAAAACCCCAGACGCCACTTCTAGCTAGAAGGAAATGCCATGCCCAACCTACCGTCCTCTCCCGTTTCTGGTTCATACCGGGGGTGTGAGGCTCGCGAATTAATACCATACACAAAGTGGTGCCACAAAGGACGTGTTTTGATCATCAACCGCAAGACTCTTGTTTTCAACAAAAGCCTTGTTCACTGCATCCAAGCATGCCATACAGGCAATTCACACTATGCAACCAATGGCTATCAATCACACAGAATGAAATCCAATGTCAGACACGCGGTCCATTTACAAGTTCGTTCTGGGTCTGAACGAAACCGGAGGCACCTTATTCCTCCCCATATGTCCAATACAGGGGAGAGGCCCTCGCATATCCGTCGATTTCCAAGTACGTCTGGATGATCACCACTTATTACCTCGCCTTGGGTGTACGGCCCAATCAAGACATCAGTAATCATCCAAACGATGTGAAGACGCCTGGTCTTCAATGACCGTCTTCACCTTCGACTAATCGACGGATCAGTTATTCAGAATGGGACAAACTCGGTCTTTCCGAATAACTCGCGTATTTTATAAACAAGTGTTACACAAACACAACGTATGCCTCATTCCAATCCAGAATATTCCTTTATTCAAATATTCTTATACTTTGGGAAAAGTTCCCATTAATTTTATCAAAGATAAGTTCTTTAAATTTATTCTTTAATCTTCCTTTGGATATCATTTCAATCTAATTAAAGATGCATTAAAACTCCACTTGGTTTTAATCTTCCCAAAAATCAATATTAACAATTGTTTAACTTGGGAAATCATATCCTGTCTTTAACTGGGTTAAAGAACCTATGTCATATAAAACACGTTTCATGATAAACACAAATGAACATTCCATTCCACCAGCCTTTAACCGTAAATTAGCAAGTGAACAATTCCTTAAGTATTAACCCCGAAGGCCGAAACCAACATCAGATCAATACCCAGGAAACCATTCAACTTAACTAATCTCCAGTTAGTTTCTCATTCACTTAACTCCATTGGGTCTAAGAACAGTATTATTAAAGATACCATTCACGACAACCCAAAGTCACATTCCATTAACAATGGAATCTTCATGGAAGACAAATCGATATATATAATCGGTATTAACTTCCATTTCCAACCGATAATATAAATGGAATAACGACAAGGTCTTTTAAATTCCATATATATTAATCGTCTTCCTCTACAGAAGCTTACTTCGATTATTACCAAATCGAATTCCATTCAATTCCAATTTAATACGTTAAATTGGAAACCGTTACTTTGGAAAATTCCCGTTAAATCTTAATAAAAAGATTTATAAATTTTAAATCACATTTCACTGTAAATCAGGTTAAAAAATGAATGTCGTTAAAACACAGTTCACAACAAACCCAATTCACATTCCATTAATTATCGGGTTAAAGAAAAAGTGTTATTTAAAACACCGTTCACGATAAACCCGAAAATCAATTCCAATTCAATTCCAATTCAATATTAATTAATTGGTATACTTCATTAAATCAAAATAAAAGATTTAAACTTTTTCTCAACTGGGTTTAAGAATAGTGTTAATGAAGACACCATTCACGAAAAACCCAAATTCTATTAGATACTAAATACAAGGCTCTGAATAGAAAATATATCGTCTTATATTCAATATCAAATTCTACGACAAAAAAATATCGTATTGGAAATAACGATATAAAGATATCTTTCAAATTTCCATAACAATATCGGAAACATTGAAATATTCCGAAGACAATTTCGATTCAAATCCATTTCCAATTTATATATTGGAAATTCTGGTTATTTTTAAAACTTTTTCAAATCCAATTTATTTATTTTAAAAATAAATGGATTATAATTCTAGTTCAAAACTAGTTCATTTCGATAAAAATCTATTTTTATCTTTTCAAATATGGAATTTTTCATCCCAATTCTTTCCAAATCATTTCTTAAGATTTTACATTAATTATTGATATTTTTAATAATTTTATCAAGGCCCGTACAGTCAATTTCCGTAAACGGCCATCGAACATCACTTACAGCGACCTTTTCCAAATTTGATTTGGACATAATTCCAAATCCATCCGTTAGATTTAAAATTTATAATATTTGTTAGAAAACTCTTTTTGATATGAACCAAACGGTTCCGGTTTTAGGAGAATCCGACAGTCGGATCTCCCGTAATATCCATTCGGATTCAATGGTCGAAATTTGCGAACTGCCGTAGCGCGACGCGTTCTATTCAGGCCATTATATATATATATATATATATATATATATATTATTTCGTCGATTTCCATTTGAAATGTATTTTATAAATTGTTTTAAATTCGTTTTCAAAACGATTTCAACTTCATATTCAATTTCAAATCAAAATTAAATATTCCATATCATCGATATATAAATGATAATATTTTCAAAACATTATATTTTGAAATAGTTCTTCTTCGATATTCATTATAAAAATGAATAAAATCGATATAAATATCATTCATGTCAAAATAGCTTCAATCTAATCAAAACGACTTTATATATTCAAATATATTCGTGTCCATCCCAAATCGGACATCAAAACCATATTTTGATTCTTTTCTGAATATTACTTGAAAATATTCGTTATTTTAAAATAATCGTTATTTTAAAATATCCATTCTTTCAGAACTGGAATAAGACACAGTCAATTACCATATGATGTGATTATATGGATTTCATACCATACATGTATACAACAACAATCAAACACAGTCAACCATCATCCAAAGTGCATTCTACACTGCATAAGCATCAAATATAAATATTTAACGCTTATAACATCTTGTCAATCAATCGATCGACATACAACTAATTATTGAGATTAGTGTATGTCCAATATCTTCCCAATACCCGTGTGGGGTTTCAAACAATCAAACACAGGTTTTATTTGTGCAGTTGGGCGATGTGTAAAATTTATCACCAATCAATATCAGTCTAATGTGTGTACATAAACAAATCGTCCAGTCTATTTATAAATATTTATTTTATATACATGTTAAAAATTATGTTTTTAACTATAAAATATTTATTCAATCCACATCACACAATCAATTTTCACAACACATCAATCAAACAAACAATTCATCTATGGTCTGTGGACAATGGGTGTCGGGTGCTATTAAGCACCGTGTGCATCCTAGTATATATTTCAACTAGAAAATAAAATAAAAGTGAGAAGTTCTCACCTTTGGTTTCCACTCCGTCATTCTTTAACTCTGAATGGTTCGAATTTGCCCAAAATTTCTATGCGATCTTTTCCCGCTGTTCATAGTAAAAATCACATTTTTATTATCATTACATGTACATAAAAATCATATTTTTATTTCCACTTCTTATATGTAAAAATCGAATTTTTATCGCTAATTCACATATATATATATATATAAATCGAATTTTTATCGCTACTTCATATATATAAAAATCAAAAATTTATCGCTACTTCATATATATAAAAATCGAATTTTTATCGCTAATTCATATATATATATATAAATCGAATTTTTGTACTTCTAAAAATCAAATCTTTATATTGTTACATACATATAAAAGATCATATTTTTATAGTGCTCTTCATACAATAAAAGTCCAATTTTTAACGCTACTTCATATTGATAAAAATCATATTTTTATCTCGCCACGCTGTAAATAAAAATCACATTTTTTATTCTATTCTATAATATATAAAAATCCGATCTTTGCCTCGTTAAAAATCTATTCTTTCTTTGATTAAAAATCAAATCTTTCCTTGTTTAAAACTATAATCTTTTCTGCTTTAAAAATCTCTTCTTTTTACAATTAAAAATCATTTCTTTTCTACTTTAAAAAACTTTATCTACATTAAAGATATATTTTTTATTTACTTTAACAACCATAACATAAAAGAATTGAAATGAAATAAATAAAATAAAATAATAATTAAAAAAACTTACTGTTCTTCGTCGGAAGGGTGTTTGTGCTGCGCCTGGTTAGTGGGAGGTGGAGGGGAGGTCGGTCTGGCGGTGGGGACCCCCAGCAAGCGGCAGCAGAGGTGGAGCGTCGGGCTTCAGGTGGTGGCGGATTTGGGAACGGGGTCCAATCGAAAGAGGAGAGAGAATCGAGAGAAGGGGGGGTTGTGGAGATCGCCATCAAGTGGAGGGGGGCGGAGCAACGCGCAGCGGTGCGCGTGATGGGGGGGTTGGCCATCGACTTCGTTTTTTTCTTTTTCTTTTTTTCTTTATTTGTTTTTAAATGAAGGAACGAGAGAGAGACGGAGGGTATACGATATTATATAAATATTTATATATTTTATTATTTTTAAATTTCAAAAAGCAACTTTTTATATCGACCTCCAAATGAGACCCACCGACTGTCCTCTTTAGCTAATTACCCCCATTCCGAACACAACGGGATATGTGTCGTTGGCTGATTCGGCTATTTCGATCAGTTTTCATCAAAATTAAAATATAAATCTATATATTGAATTTAAACGAACATTTCAATTTACAGGGGCCACATACGGACTCTAAAAATTCCCGAAAAATATTTTCTAGCTTCGTATTGACAATACGGTCTTAACAAAACTAATTTCGTCAAATTTGAAGACCGTTTGAATAATGGCCATTTTCTGGTCGATCCAAATTGGCAAAAACTGTCAAAACACGTTTTCTTGACAACCGGGATCCAACAAAAGTGGTTTCATCGAAAACGGAGGTCATTTGCAAAATTTCCATTTTTAAGGGCCAAAATTCCATAGCGACTATTCTGAATTTTCAACTGGGCAAAACTTTTTATTCCTGCTATGAAATTTCAATTTTTCAGATTCGTTGGAAAGATATTTTCAAATAGATTCAAATATTTTTGGTTTCTCTAAAATCCGTTTTATTCTGAATCTTGTACATTCATTTGAAATCGAAATTTTAAATTACCGCGCCATTTTCAATTCCTTTTATAATTAAAAATATCTATATTCTAATGATAATTTATATAAATATATACATTCTAATTCTATTCAAAATAAATTTCTCGTCGTCATTGTTTAAAATAAATCATTTTAAATATTCAAAATTGATCAAAATTTCCAAAATAAAATTTTTAAATTGGCTCGGATTTTCCGGGTTATTACTATCTCCCCCACTTAAAATTTTTCGTCCCAGAAAAGAAACGAAGCTTAAAGTTGTTTTACCAATCAACTCAACTTTCATTATTTTCATTATGTATTAAGTTCTTCAACTTTTCAGTTTCTAAGAACTTTTCAAATTTTTCAAAAATTTGGCTAACACCCTAAATTTTTGAAAAATTTCGCCATAACCTCCCCTGGACGGGGGCACCGGGAAAATCCCGAAATTGCCATAGAGGCCTCTCCAATCCAAAAAGAAAAAGAAACAGCCAAGAGGCTCATAGAATCATCCAAAACCCAAGAAATACAATAAACATGTACCTATTTGTCGGGCAAACAATTTTATTCCTCTTCTCTAGCCTCCTTGCGATAACCTGTTCGCACATATATATGTACATGCATGCATTTCCAAATAATTTTCAATACTGTTCAAAATTTGGTTTAATTTGGCCTAAATTTACCTTTCGTTCACATAATGGTTTAAATAAATAATCATACAACACAACCATCAATCAATTAGTGGATTATCATTTTCAAATGCATAACTTTGATATATATATATATATATATATATATATATATATATACAGAAAATCATGTTTTTGATGCAAATTCACAACAATAAGCCCTATCTAGTTTTGGTTCTCACACCAGTCAATTGGAAATATATAGATATCCCACTTTCGAAACTCGAACATTAACTACTGATGTTGACATGTCAATCACCAGTACCATCAGAGACTTCTCTGGGTGACTAGAGTGTGATTCTATAACTATCATGTATATTCGGGACTTCGTACACACGCTAGCTAGGCATATATGCAAAATCTTCATATATTAGATTGTCCAAATTCAATACAAATAAAGTATTTAAATACGTAAAATAAGGTTTAAATTTTCAAAACAAAGCTTGTTTTTATTTCTATTTTTTTCAAAACAACACTCTTTACACTCGTTCTAGGATACTGCTGATCCTATCTCTAATGAGTCATTCCCATTGGATATAACTAATCCAATCTCTGATGAATTCTTTCGTTTGGTTCTAACGTGTCTTGTTCTCCGAGCTCTATAAACCAAAGCTCTGATACCAAACTGAGACGACCCGAACTTTCCCATGAAGGAAAGCATGGATTGTTTTGAGAACAAGACAAATCAGAACACAAACAGAAGAACATTTCATTGCTTATTTCAACAATTTCATCGGGAATACAAGAATATATAGAGTATGAATAAATATTACACATTACTAAAATATCAGAGATTTAAATTACATTACATAGCAGCGGAAAATAATACAAAAAACAACTGAAAGAGATAAACGGATACAGATCTTTTCGGATATCGTTCCAGCTGTAAACCAGGATCCTGTGAATATAAATCTGCGAAACCAAAACTACTAGCTGACCGTCCGAAAAATAGGGGCACGCAGAGTTTTGGTCAAAACAATAAACTCTAGATCAGTCATGTGACTGGTGTGAGAACTAAAATAGTTATTAATATTTATTTTAAAGTTGGGAAAATCAAGGGACCACGCCGTATAACATGGAACGGGTTTAACCCCAAGAATACATGTGCATATAACAGACAACGCAATGCTAAATAAAGAAAAATGAAGCTATTATAAGACCCAGGCCCCATCACATAATGCAACACAATCAAGAGGATAGGGTTTTCCCTTATAATAGCCAAAGCATGCTTGGTACGCTTAAAAAAATTATTTTGATGTTACTATAAGTGTATAAAGTCAAAATCACTTCAAATATAAATGTATCAATCCTAGACGGATGGGTACCATATATCATGTCGCCAATACTAGGCTATACAATCAAAACCGAAATGTCACGAATTGGAAGTTGGGTTTCCATCATGAACCAAGGCAAGGCGCAATCCTACCGTTTCAAGACTGTCTAGCCCGAGTCTTAGGACTCAGCCGCAACTATACCTAGGCAACATGAAGGGCCGGTCCACACGAAGTGGATTAAAATGCCTGAACATGTGTTTCCCCGCCCTATGGGGCGTAAATTGGTCATATACTGACCAAACCATCGGCCCCGGATCAACTGACATAACCGAGGCGCCTCACATTCCAACGACCACATAAGTCAAACTCGTCAGGGCGTGTAAAACCACTGATGCCACTTCTAGCTAGAAGGAAACGCCATGCCCTCCCTGTTGTCCTCTCCCATTTCTGGTTCATACCGGGGGTGTGAGGCTCGCGAATTAACGCTATACACAAAACTAAGCCACAATGGCCGTGTAACACCCCACGCCCGCTGTGGTCACTCACTAAGGGAATGCCATAGCATCGGTGGAGTATTTTAGTGAATATAGAACAGAAAAATTACAACAAGACAGATATAATTAGTACTTGAAATTTAAAAATATCATCTCACAACAGCGGAAATAAACATGTCTGGTTACATCATAAAACCACGATAAAAGTCAAGTACAATATCCATCAAAATAAAGAAGTACATAATCCCACTCTCTCATACAATAGCCATAACAAAAGAAAAGATAACTGGATAACTGGAGCTTTACATCTACCCAAGCTCCTAAAGACTGGAACAGCAATCCGATCAAGCTCTACTACCGCTAGGATCCACCGTATGACTTGAGGGCTGGGAAAAATAAAAACAACGGGGTTAGACATAAGTCTGAGTGAGTCCTATAACTTTAACAATACAATCATTAAAGTAACCAGAGAAGACATAAACTTGACCTACGGTAATATCTGGGGATGAATGGCTACACTAAGCAGCTTGGTAGACTTAGGATAAACTAAGATAACCATAAGGACGCATCTACCCACCCAAGGATAATTACTAACTGCACCACACCAGTCATTCCTACTTAAAGGTTGATCCCTTCCAAGGACTTAGAAAATTTCCCCAGTAGTCTCGTGTACCCCTAGCCCACTACATAGGTGCCGTATGCCCCTATCTCCACTAGGTGTACTCAGTAATTCTTACCCAGTAGTTTCGTGTACCCCTACATAGGTGCCGTCTGCCCCTATCTTTATTAGGTGTACCCACTACTCCCCATCGATCGGCTCCATACCGTAGATACCCGTGCTGGTCCCACAGTGGGGTGTATCACTCCCCTAAAGTGGCTACCCAATACTATCAACGGTGCACGGCTTTATATCTACACGATGCAACAACGGCTTATCTACCACCCCGGGCCCACACACGCATATGAAACCCGTTGGACTTGCGTTGCCACCGCTAACCCGTTTTGGCCTCTTATAATCAAGCCCAATATGCGTGTCCCGTCACTCGACATGGGTCGAGCCCACAAAGATACGTTTGGGATATTGGTTGAAATGGGCCCCCAACAAGCTACCCACCTAAGCTTGTCATATATCTAGTGTATCTCACTTAACCCTTTAATCATGTTTAATTACATGTTTCCACTTGGTTAAGTATTCTAATCGTATTTTCTATTGCCACCCAAGGAAACCCACTAGATTCCACATGCCACCCAAGGCAACCATTAAATTTCCACATGCCACCCAAGGCACCCACTTAACCCCTCATGTCCCACCACATGCTAATATGGTTAAGTGTTTCTTAATTAATTAAGACCGTGATCCCCCATAAAGACCTCCCACATTAGACTGGCTGTTATGACCGCCTGGTTAAGCCGGTAGAGTCCGGGCAGTCTTACGTCATAACAGAGCCTAACCTCGTGTCTTTACTTTAATCACGTATTTAATTCATGGCTAAGACCTCTCACATTGGGCTGACATTTGTAGCAACTGGTTAAGCCGGTCGGGTCCGGGCAGTTTTACACTACAAATGAGTCCAACCTCGTGTCTTAGTCGATTAATTACACCTAATTAATCACCCCCATATTAATTATCCCTAATTAATATCAAGTTTTCCATACCATGGGTAGACCTAACTCAATAGGTAAATTCCCATGGGGTAGACCTAACTCAATAGGTAAATTCCCACTTATGGTAGTTTATTTTTATGGTATGCTTAATCATACCCAATCATTCATTTATTAACATATTTACCAACCCCATCGTTCCCCACGTAAATCGTTCTCATTTCATGACATAAATAAGGGGAAGATCATCACAAATATAATGGGTTTAGCATACAACTTTGTCATGGGTTAAGAGGATGTCAACTTGCATATATGAGCATATATTAACCCAACTACATATAACCCAAACTTGCATATTATCATACACATGATTTGCATAACATGTTGCATATGAGCTTGCATATTATCATACACATATCTTGCATAACATGTTGAACTTGCATATAGGCATTCTCATAACTTGCATAACATGTTAAACATGCATTTAAGCATACACATAACTTGCATAAGCATTCACATACTTGCATAAGCATCCACATACTTGCATAAGCATTCACATACTTGCATAAACATGCATAACTTGCATATCATGTCATTTAAGCATATACATATCTTGCATAAGCATTCATATACTCGCATAAGCTTGCATAACTTGCATATCACATAAATCTTGCATTTAAACATATACATGACTTGCATAAGCATCCATACACTTGCATAAGCATGCATAACTTGCATATCACATTAAACTTGCATTTAAACATATACTTAACTTGCATAACTCACTTTGTTAAACATGCATAATTCCACTCGTTAAATATGCATAAACCCACTTGTTAAACATGCATAAATCAACTTATTAAGCATGCATAAACCAACTTGTCAAACATGCATAAACATAGAACAACATAGAGTAACATATCATTATAAATGATTCAAACTCACTAATCCGCATTTAAGACCATAAGTCTCATTACACCCAATCTACTTACTTTAACAATTGATGTTAAAGTGATAGAAACTCACCAAACCCAAAATTAACCAACTTATGAAGTGGAATTAGTTGCTAAATATGAAGATGATAATGATTAGAGAATGATTTGAGAGGGATTAGCTTGCAACTTCCTTCTTAGATTAGTGGAGACTCCTTCTAGGATTTAATTTGGCGGCATGAGGCCTTCATTTCTATTTTTAGTATGGATTAAGGTAGGTTTAGGGTGTATTTATAGATTAGGAGAGTGTTTTAGGCCCTTATATTAACCCTAGATTAGATTAGGTCCGTTAGATTTAGGAAATCTCTAGAACCCAGCCCAGCCCTAGCCAGAAAACCAGATCTGGTGCACCCAAGCCCCCTGGTTCGACACGCCGTGTCGACAGGCAAGTCGACAGGCAAGTCGACACCCCTGTCGACAGCCCTGTCGACATGCTTAGGGCGGGAATCTTCCCGCCTGGCCCCGCTGGTTCTAATTTAAAATCTGAATTTAAGTTTCTAAATCTGTTTTTAGCTCTAAGTTTTCTGCAAACTTCTTTGGGCCATAACTGGGCCATACGGACTCCGATTCTCGAAAATTCGGACTCTATTTCGCGTATTTTTCCGAGACGAACGCAATAACGCAGCCCGTTACCCCCAATTCCCACATCTGAGATTATTTATCCTGTAATTAGTGAATTTTAGTATTGACTAAAATTCGGGGTGTTACATTCTCCCCTCCTTAAAGGATTTCGTCCCCGAAATCTCTAAGCTAAGGAGAATGCATATCCTATCATCCAAACAACCATCTACTCAAATCATCAACCGCGGGCATCCATTGTCCTTAAACAGTTTCTAATGATGTATGAGCATATGCAAACAGTGTGTGTATATGTTCCCTATCTAATGTATGAACATATGCAAACCATGATAGTGCCATGCATCCATTATGTATGCGAGAAAACCCTATCGACACATACAATATCTACATGAGTGCACAATCATTCATCAAAATGCGTCATCCATGTGATAACACAACCATTATACATCCATAAATATATTTTCCTACACACAATTTTATGCAATATGCAATATGAAGTGACTGAGCCGATCTAGTGCCTAGAGTGTGTGTATATGCATCCACGAGCAACCACTAGCAAACACTTGCATCCACTTGCATCCATCAACCATAACATGTCTCAAACACATGTTTCAACCATAGGTTTACCCTATCTAAAGGTCAAAGGTACTAACGAGAGGACATATCAAAGATAAGATAAGTACTAGACAAGTGATAAAGGAGAAAGTAAAGACATACCCTCAAAAAGAAATGGGTACAATGAACGCATCTTCGCTTCCGTCTCCCAAGTTGCGTTGCTCTCATCTTCTCCCCATTGCACCTTGACTAGTTGAACCTCTCTGTTTCTCAACTTCCTAGTTTCTGACCCCAAGGATGCGAGTAGGAGCTCGTCGAATAGTCGCATCACGCTCTACCTCGACATCTCTAAGGAAGCTTGGCTCTACCACCTCTGCCGTCTCATGTAAGCACTTCCTCAGATGTGATACATGGAATACATCATGAACACCACTAAGTCTGTCGGGCAACTCCACCCTATATGCCATCCGTCCAATCCTTTCCTTGATAGGAAACGGCCCAACAAACCTCGGTGCTAACTTCCCAACGGATCCGAAGCGAACAACATTTCTCAACGGAGATACCTTAACAAAAACCATATCCCCAACCTCAAACTCAAGATCCGTCCTTCTCTTGTCCGCATAAGATTTTTGCCTATCCTGCGCTGCTTTCATCCTTCTTCGAATCAAGTCAATCTTCTCAGAAGTCTCCCTAACCATATCGGGCCCAAGCAAGATCTTATCCGTAGATTCCCACCAACATGTAGGTGATCGACAAGGCCTTCCATAGAGAGCTTCGAAAGGAGCCATACCAATACTGGACTGAAAGCTGTTATTATATGCGAACTCCACCAATGGAAGATGCTCTTCCCATGTACCTCCAAAATCTAAGATACAAAGCCTCAAAAGGTCTTCTAGAACACGATTCACCCTCTCAGTCTGGCCGTCCGTCTGAGGATGATATGCGGTGCTCAGACACAATTGAGTCCCCACTGCTTCTTGCAAACTTCTCCAGAACTCGCTAGTGAAGATAGGATCTCGATCACTTACTATGCTAGAGGGTACCCCATGTAATCGAACTATCTCTCGAAGATATACTGAAGCTAGCCATGGAGCAGTCCTCTTACTCTTCACAGGTATGAAATGGGCGCTCTTAGTAAGTCTGTCTACCACCACCCAAATTCCTGTATTACCCTTCCTCGATCTGGGTAACCCGTCAATAAAATCCATCGAGACGCTATCCCACTTCCATTGCGGAACCTCCAATGGGTGAAGCAACCCACCTGGTTTCCTTTGCTCCGCCTTCACTTGCTGGCACACCAAACATCGAGCGACATACTCGGCCACATCTTTCTTCATACCGGCCCAGAAAAAAACCCTCTTCATGTCTTGGTACATCTTGTCCCCACCGGGATGAATGGTCATCCTAGAACGGTGTGCGTCATCAAGAATAGCCTTCCTCAAACCCTCGTCTTGTGGTACGCAAAGTCTACCGTCTTTACGCAAGCACCCCCTATCGTCTAGGGTGTACCTACTCAAATGGCTGGACGACTCCACCCTCATGAGCTTCTCTACTAACTCAACCAACTGTGGGTCGCCCCTCTGTGCTTCTCCAATCCGCCCCAAAAGAGTAGGCCTAACTTCCAAGGAAGCTAGCAAACCGAGTACATAATCAATGGAAGGTCTGAAATCAAACATCGAGATAAACTCCAAGTTTCGTCGTTCCACGAACAATGGACTCAAGGACAACCTTTTCCTACTCAAGGCGTCCGCCACCACGTTACCCTTGCCAGGGGTATACGCTATCTCGAAATCATAAGATGCTAAGAACTCCATCCACCTTTGCTGTCTTAAGTTTAGATCCTTCTGAGAGAACAATTACTTCAAAGATTTATGGTCAGTGAACAACTCGAAGCTCTCACCAAGAAGATAATGGCGCCAAATCTTAAGCGCAAAAACAATAGCGGCCAGCTCTAGATCATGGGTAGGGTAATTTTTCTCATGTGCCCTCAACTGCCTTCCACCATAGGCTATTACCCTTCCCTCTTGCATTAAGACTGCGCCAAGTCCTGTCCCACAGGCATCGGTATAGACAACAAATGGCTTGCTCCCATCTGGCAACACTAAAACTGGAGCCGTGGTTAAAGCTCTCTTTAACCGTCGGAACGCATTATCACAATCTACGTCCCATGCAAAAACAAGATTCTTCTTTGTTAAGCGGGTTAATGGGGCTGATATCTTCGCGAAGTCTTTAATAAACTTCCTATAATAACCCGCCAACCCCAAGAAACTTCTTACTTCGGTAGCATTCTTCGGAACCTTCCAATCCTGAATTGATACTACCTTCGCAGGATCCACAGCTATCCCTTCCTTGGAGACCAAGTGCCCCAAAAACCGTACTTCCTTCCTCTAGAAGTGACATTTAGAGAATTTAGCCTTAAGGCTATGTGCTCGAAGAGTCTTCAATACCTCCCCAAGATGTAGGGCATGCTCTTCTTCACTCTTAGAAAATACTAAGATATCATCCACAAAGACCACCACAAATTTATTAAGGAACTCCCTGAACACCCTACTCATCAAATCAACAAAGTATGCAGGGGCGTTCGTCAACCCAAATGGCATCACCGGCCACTCATAGAAACCATCTGGAGTCCTAAAGGCAGTCTTGTCTATGCTATCCTCAGCCACCCTCAACTGATGAAACCCCGTGGCCAAGTCCAACTGAGAAAATACTGAAGCGCCAACCAACTGATCGAAAAGATCATCTATTCTCGGCAATGGGTGTCTATTCTTCTTTGTGAGCTTGTTGAGTTCTCTATAGTCTACACAAAGTCTGAGGGACCCATCCGCCTTCGTAGCAAATACTACTGGAGCACCCCACTCCGATATGCTCCGTCTTATGAACCCCTTCTCAAGTAACTCCCCTACTTGCTTATGGAGTTCCCTCCTCTCACGAGGAGCCATGTGGCGCACTGGTAAAGATACCAGTTTAGCATTATCCACCAAATATATTCGGAAGTCAATCTCCCGCTTCGGAGGTAAGCCCTTCACCTCCTCAAACACATCCGGATATTCCCGGACCACTCTAACAGATTGCAAACTCTCGACCGAAGCATCAAGCGATTCAAGATAACTTAGCATAACAGAGTCCATGGGATTACAAGAAATCTCGAGAGTGTTACCCAAGCGGGTCATGAGCCTAAAAACTCTCCTTTCGCAATCAAGAACGGCACCATTACTGGATAACCAGTCCATGCCCAAAATCAACCCATAGCCCGTGAAGCCCAATACAAAAGCATCACATCTAAACTCAATGCTAAGTATAGAAATCTTCAAACCCAAACATATCATGGACAAATAAGTGGAGCCCCCAATTGGATTTGAAACAACCAAGGGATCATCTACCAGACTGGTGTCTAAGTGCAGTAACTCAACTAATGATGATGAAATAAACGAATGCGATGCGCCTGAATCAAACAATGTATGGACAGGATGGTCAAATAGAAAAACCAGACTTTCAACGGAAATAGTTCTACCTCTCTCCTGAATCGGTGGAACCGCGAGAGCCTGTACTTGCCCCCTAGCCTGACTCGGTGCCATAAGAGCTTGCACCTGTCCTCCTGAGGTAGATCCCGTCCTTTGCCCCTTCTTAGGGCAATCCTTCACTAAATGCCCTGCTTCGCCACAGTGGAAGCAGCCGGTCTTCTTCTTCTTGCGACAATCCTTGCTTAGGTGGCCAGGTGTCCCACAATTGAAACACTTCTTCTTCTTGCTCTTGCCACCGTTGCCTTTCCCACCTTTGCTTTGTTGTTGTTGCTGAGGTCTCTTTTGATCTCCTTTCTTCTCGGGTGCCTTATTAGCATTATGACCCTTCTCTTCCTCATACATGAGTGCCATGTCAACTAGCTTCTCAAAGATGGCCCCCATAGGGATATGAGTCATAGCCAACCCATGCATAGGTTCATTCAAGCCTTTCACGAACCGCAAAGCCTTCTTCTCCAGTGTATTCACCATATCTAGGCCAAACCTTGCCAATTGATTAAACTTGTTAACATATTCCTTCACCGAAAGATTTCCTTGCTTTAGAGTCAAGAATCTTTCCATATACAAGTTTTCCTCCGCCCTTGAGAGAAACTTTGCCACAAATCTTTGCCTAAAATCCGCCCAAGAGTCAACGGGGCGTTCTCCATTAGTGACCTCCCACCAGAATGAGGCCTCTCCCTTCATTAACCAAGCAGCCAACTTGACTTTCTTCCCTTCTTCCATCTCAAAGATATCTATCAACTCTTCCACCTCCTTAAGCCAATCTCTAGCCTCCACAAAAGTTTCAGATCCTTGAAAAGGTTTCCCTCCCATAGCTTTAAATTCCTTGCAAGTCTTAGCAAAAGTATCCGTGCGAGGAGGAGGGGGAGGAGGAAGATCGGGTGCTACGGTTGGTGGAGGAACATTTGCTGGACCCGTAGTGGTGGCCCTAGCCTCCATCAATCTCCTATACCATACTGGTACCGTCACACCCTCCGGAAGATTAAGATTCTCGGCCATGCTGAAACGGAAAAGGAAAGATTCAAAACGGAGAATTCGAAGGATATAGATATGGCTATTGGGGATTATGCTTTTCTTTCAAAAACTTTTCTCTTAAAAGACATGTTTTTGAAAATATCTTTTCCAAAAATGTTTTAGAAAAATAGCTTTCTAAAAATTTTATCTGTTCCGGTAACCTTTGCTCTGATACCACGTGTAACACCCCACGCCCGCTGTGGTCACTCACTAAGGGAATGCCATAGCATCGGTGGAGTATTTTAGTGAATATAGAACAGAAAAATTACAACAAGACAGATATAATTAGTACTTGAAATTTAAAAATATCATCTCACAACAGCGGAAATAAACATGTCTGGTT
This sequence comes from Allium sativum, assembly GCA_030737875.1. Taxonomy (NCBI): domain Eukaryota; kingdom Viridiplantae; phylum Streptophyta; class Magnoliopsida; order Asparagales; family Amaryllidaceae; genus Allium; species Allium sativum. The sequence goes on from CM060926.1 coordinate 405,484,305, forward strand.
ACATCATAAAACCACGATAAAAGTCAAGTACAATATCCATCAAAATAAAGAAGTACATAATCCCACTCTCTCATACAATAGCCATAACAAAAGAAAAGATAACTGGATAACTGGAGCTTTACATCTACCCAAGCTCCTAAAGACTGGAACAGCAATCCGATCAAGCTCTACTACCGCTAGGATCCACCGTAGGACCTGAGGGTTGGGAAAAAGATAAAAACAACGGGGTCAGACATAAGTCTGAGTGAGTCCTATAACTTTAACAATACAATCATTAAAGTAACCAGAGAAGACATAAACTTGACCTACGGTAATATCTGGGGATGAATGGCTACACTAAGCAGCTTGGTAGACTTAGGATAAACTAAGATAACCATAAGGACGCATCTACCAACCCAAGGATAATTACTAACTGCACCACACCAGTCATTCCTACTTAAAGGTTGATCCCTTCCAAGGACTTAGAAAATTTCCCCAGTAGTCTCGTGTACCCCTAGCCCACTACATAGGTGCCGTCTGCCCCTATCTCCACTAGGTGTACTCAATAATTCTTACCTAGTAGTTTCGTGTACCCCTACATAGGTGCCGTCTGCCCCTATCTTTATTAGGTGTACCCACTACTCCCCATCGATCGGCTCCCTACCGTAGATACCCGTGCTGGTCCCACAGTGGGGTGTATCACTCCCCTAATGTGGCTACCCAATACTATCAACGGTGCACGGCTTTATATCTACACGATGCAACAACGGCTTATCTACCAGCCCGGGCCCACACACGCATATGAAACCCGTTGGACTTGCGTTGCCACCGCTAACCCGTTTTGGCCTCTTATAATCAAGCCCAATATGCGTGTCCCGTCACTCGACATGGGTCGAGCCCACAAAGATACGTTTGGGATATTGGTTGAAATGGGCCCCCAACAAGCTACCCACCTAAGCTTGTCATATATCTAGTGTATCCCACTTAACCCTTTAATCATGTTTAATTACATGTTTCCACTAGGTTAAGTATTCTAATCGTATTTTCTATTGCCACCCAAGGCAACCCACTAGATTCCACATGCCACCCAAGGCAACCATTAAATTTCCACATGCCACCCAAGGCACCCACTTAACCCCTCATGTCCCACCACATGCTAATATGGTTAAGTGTTTCTTAATTAATTAAGACCGTGATCCCCCATAAAGACCTCCCACATTAGACTGGCTGTTATGACCGCCTGGTTAAGCCGGTAGAGTCCGGGCAGTCTTACGTCATAACAGAGCCTAACCTCGTGTCTTTACTTTAATCACGTATTTAATTCATGGCTAAGACCTCTCACATTGGGCTGACATTTGTAGCAACTGGTTAAGCCGGTCGAGTCCGGGCAGTTTTACACTACAAATGAGTCCAACCTCGTGTCTTAGTCGATTAATTACACCTAATTAATCACCCCCATATTAATTATCCCTAATTAATATCAAGTTTTCCATACCATGGGTAGACCTAACTCAATAGGTAAATTCCCATGGGGTAGACCTAACTCAATAGGTAAATTCCCACTTATGGTAGTTTATTTTTATGGTATGCTTAATCATACCCAATCATTCATTTATTAACATATTTACCAACCCCATCGTTCCCCACGTAAATCGTTCTCATTTCATGACATAAATAAGGGGAAGATCATCACAAATATAATGGGTTTAGCATACAGCTTTGTCATGGGTTAAGAGGATGTCAACTTGCATATATGAGCATATATTAACCCAACTACATATAACCCAAACTTGCATATTATCATACACATGATTTGCATAACATGTTGCATATGAGCTTGCATATTATCATACACATATCTTGCATAACATGTTGAACTTGCATATAGGCATTCTCATAACTTGCATAACATGTTAAACATGCATTTAAGCATACACATAACTTGCATAAGCATTCACATACTTGCATAAGCATCCACATACTTGCATAAGCATTCACATACTTGCATAAACATGCATAACTTGCATATCATGTCATTTAAGCATATACATATCTTGCATAAGCATTCATATACTCGCATAAGCTTGCATAACTTGCATATCACATAAATCTTGCATTTAAACATATACATGACTTGCATAAGCATCCATACACTTGCATAAGCATGCATAACTTGCATATCACATTAAACTTGCATTTAAACATATACTTAACTTGCATAACTCACTTTGTTAAACATGCATAATTCCACTCGTTAAATATGCATAAACCCACTTGTTAAACATGCATAAATCAACTTATTAAGCATGCATAAACCAACTTGTCAAACATGCATAAACATAGAACAACATAGAGTAACATATCATTATAAATGGTTCAAACTCACTAATCCGCATTTAAGACCATAAGTCTCATTACACCCAATCTACTTACTTTAACAATTGATGTTAAAGTGATAGAAACTCACCAAACCCAAAATTAACCAACTTATGAAGTGGAATTAGTTGCTAAATATGAAGATGATGATGATTAGAGAATGATTTGAGAGGGATTAGCTTGCAACTTCCTTCTTAGATTAGTGGAGACTCCTTCTAGGATTTAATTTGGCGGCATGAGGCCTTCATTTCTATTTTTAGTATGGATTAAGGTAGGTTTAGCGTGTATTTATAGATTAGGAGAGTGTTTTAGGCCCTTAGATTAACCCTAGATTAGATTAGGTCCGTTAGATTTAGGAAATCTCTAGAACCCAGCCCAGCCCTAGCCAGAAAACCAGATCTGGTGCACCCAAGCCCCCTTGTTCGACACGCCGTGTCGACAGGCAAGTCGACAGGCAAGTCGACACCCCTGTCGACAGGCCTGTCGACAGCCCTGTCGACATGCTTAGGGCGGGAATCTTCCCGCCTGGCCCCGCTGGTTCTAATTTAAAATCTGAATTTAAGTTTCTAAATCTGTTTTTAGCTCTAAGTTTTCTGCAAACTTCTTTGGGCCATAACCGGGCCATACGGACTCCGATTCTCGAAAACTCGGACTCTATTTCGCGTATTTTTCCGAGACGAACGCAATAATGCAGCCCGTTACCCCCAATTCCCACATCTGAGATTATTTATCCTGTAATTAGTGAATTTTAGTATTGACTAAAATTCGGGGTGTTACAGGCCGTGCTTTGATCATCAACCATAAGACTTTTCTTTTCCATAGAAGCCTTGTTCACTACATCTCAGCATGCCACACAGGCAATTCACGTTATGCAACCAATGATTATTAATCACACAGAATGCAATCCAATGTTAGACACGCAGTCCATTTACGAGTTCGTTCTGGGTCTGAGCGAAACCGGAGGCACCTTATTCCTCCCCTATATGTCCAATACAGGGGAGAGGCCATCGCATATCCGTCGATCTCCAAGTACGTCTGGACGATCACCAGTTATTACCTTGCCTTGGGTGTACGACCCAATCAAGACATCAGTAATCATCCAAACGATGTGAAGACCTCTGGTCTACAACCACCGTCTTTACCTTCGACTAATCGTCATATCAGTTATTCAGAATGGGATAACCCGGTCTTTCCAAATAACTCGCTTATTTTATAAACAAGTGTTACAGAAACACAACATACGCCTTTATAATACAGAATATTTCTTTATTCAAATATTCTTATACTTTGGGAAAAGTTTCCATTAATTTTATCAAAGTTAAATTCTTTAAATTTATTCTTTAATCTTCCTTTGGATATCATTTCAATCTAATTAAAGACGCATTAAAACTCCACTAGGTTTTAATCTCCCCAAAAATCAATATTAACAATTGTTTAACTTGGGCAATCATATCCTGTCTTTAACTGGGTTAAAGAACCTATGACATTTAAAACACAGTTCGCGATAAACCCAAAATCACCTTCCATTTCATCAGCCTTTAACCGTAAATTAGCAAGTGAACAATTCCCTAAGTATTAACCCCGAAGGCCGAAACCAACATCAGATCAATACCCAGGAAACCATTCAACTTAACTACTCTCCAGTTAGTTTCTGATTCTCTTAACTCCATTGAGTCTAAGAACAGTATTAGTAATGATACCATTCACGACAACCCAAAATCACATTCCATTAACAATGGAATCTTCATGGAAGACAAATTGATATATATATATAATCGATATAAACTTCCATTTCCAACCGATAATATAAATGGAATAACGACAAGGTCTTTTAAATTCCATATATATTAACCGTCTTCCTCTATAGAAGCTTACTTCGATTATTACCAAATCGAATTCCATTCAATTCCAATTTAATATGTTAAATTGGAAAACCGTTACTTTGGAAATTTCCCGTTAAATCTTAATAAAAAGATTTATAAATTCCAAATCTCATTTCATTGTAAATCGGGTTAAAGAACGAATGTCGTTAAAACACAGTTCACAACAAACCCAATTCACATTCCATTAATTATCTGGTTAAAGAAAAAGTGTTATTTAAAACACCATTCATGATAAACCCGAAAATCAGTTCCAATTTAATTCCAATTAAATATTAATTAATTGGTATACTTCATTAAATTTAAATAAATGATACTGGTTTTAAGAACAGTGTTAATGAAGATACCATTCACGACAAACCCAAATCCCATTTGATAATAAATACAAGGCTCTAAATAGAAAATATGTCGGCTTATATTCAATACCAAATTCTACGACCAACAAATATTGTATTGGAAATAACGATATAAATATATCTTTCAAATTTCCATAACAATATTGGTATAATCATGAAATCCAACATCGAAATATTCCGAAGACAATTTCGATTCAAATCCATTTCCAATTTATATTTTGGAAATTCTAGTTATTTTTAAAACCATTTCAAATCCAATTTATTTATTTTAAAAAAAGTGGATATAATTCTAGTTCAAAACTAGTTCATTTTGATAAAAATCTATTTTTATCTTTTTCAAATATGGAATTTTTCATCCCAATTCTTTCCAAATCATTTCTTATGATTTTACACTAATTATTGATATTTTTAATAATTTTATCTGGGCCCATACAGTCGATTTCCGTAAATAGCCATCGAACTGCACTTACAACGACCTTTTTCAAATTTGATTTGGAAATAATTCCAAATCCAACTGTTAGATTTCTAATTTCTAATATTCGTTAGAAAGCTCTTTTCGATACGAGCCCAACGGTTCTGGTTTTAGGAGAATCCGACGGTCGGATCTCCCGTAATATCCATTCGGAGTCAATAGTCGAAATTCGCGAACTACAGCAGCGCGACGCGTTCTATTCAGGCCATTATATTATATATATATATATATATAATATTTCATCGATTTCCATTTGAAACATATTTTATAAATCGTTTTAAATTCGTTTTCAAAACGATTTCAACTTCATATTCAAATTTAAATCAAAATTGAATATTCCATTCCGTAAACAGCCATCGAACTGCACTTACAGCGACCTTTTTCAAATTTGATTTGGGCATAATTCCAAATCCAACTGTTAGATTTTAAATTTCTAATATTCGTTAGGAAGCTCTTTTCGATATGAACCCAACGGTTCTAGTTTTAGGAGAATCCAACGGTCGGATCTCCCGTAATATCCATTCGGAGTCAATGGTCGAAATTCACGAACTGCCGCAGCGCGGCACGTTCTATTCAAGCCATTATATTATATATATAATATATATTTCATCGACTTCCATTTGAAACATATTTTATAAATCGTTTTAAATTCGTTTTCAAAACGATTTCAACTTCATATTCAAATTTAAATCAAAATTGAATATTCCATATCATCGATATATAAATGATAATATTTTCAAAACATTTATTTTGAAATCAGTTCCTCTTCGATATTCATTATAAAAATGAATAAAATTGATAATTATCGTTCACATCAAAATAGCTTCAATCTAATCAACACGGCTTTATATATTCAAATATATTCGTGTCCATCCCAAATCGGACATCAAAACCATATTTTGATTCTTTTCTGAATATTATTTGAAAATATTCGTTATTTTAAAATAATCGTTATTTTAAAATATCCATACTTTCTGAACTGGAATCAGACACAGTCAATTACCATATAATGTGATTATATGGATTTCATACCATACATGTATACAACAACAATCAAACACAGTCAACGATCATCCAAAGTGCATTCTACACTGCATAAGCATCAAATATAAATATTTAACGCTTATAACAGCTTGTCAATCAATCGATTGACATACAACTAATTATTGGGATTAGTGTACGTCCTATATCATTCCAATACCCGTGTGGGGTTTCAAACAATCAAACACAGGTTTTATTTGTGCAATTGGGCGATGTGTAATATTTATCGTCCCAATCAATATCAGTCAAATGTGTGTATATAAACAAATCGTCCGATTTGTTTATAAATATTTACTTTATATACATGTTAAAAATTATATTTTTAACTATAAAGTATTTATTCAATCCATATCACACAATCAATTTTCACAACACATCAATCGAACAAACAAATCATCCATGGTCTATGGACGATGGGTGTCGGGTGCTGCTAAGCACTGTCTGCATCCTTGTATATATTTTAACTAGAAAATAAAATAAAAGTGAGCTCACCTTTGGTTTCCACTCTGCCATTCTTTAATTCTGAACGGTTCGAATTTGCCCATAATTTCAATGCGATCTTTTCCCGCTATTCATAGTAAAAATCACATTTTTATTATCACTATATGTACATAAAAATCATATTTTTATTTCCACTTCTTATATATAAAAATCAAATTTTTAACGCTACTTCAGATATATAAAAATCGAATTTTATCGCTACTTCTTATATATAAAAATCGAATTTTTATCGCTACATCATATATATAAAAATCGAATTTTTATCGCTACTTCATATATATAAAAGTCGAATTTTTATATTTCTAAAAATCGAATCTTTACATTGTTACATACATATAAAAGATCATATTATTATAGTGCTCATCATACAATAAAAATCCAATTTTTAATGCTACTTCTTATTGTTAAAAATCATATTTTTATCTCGCCGCTCTATAAATAAAAATCGCATTATTTATTCTACTCAATAATATATAAAAATCCGATCTTTACCTCATTAAAAATCTATTCTTTCTTTGATTAAAAAACTATACTTTCCTTGTTTAAAACTATAATCTTTCTGCTTTAAAAATCTCTTCTTTTTACAATTAAAAATCATTTCTTTTCTACTTTAAAAATCATTATCTACATTAAAAATCTAATTTATATTTACTTTAGCAACCATAACATAAAAGAATTGAAATGAATTAAATAAACTAAAATAATAAAATAAAATAAAAACTTACTTTTCTTCGTCGGAAGGGGGGTTTGTGCTGCGTCGGGTTGGTAGGAGGCGGAGGGGAGGTCGGTCCGGTGGTGGGGCCCTCCAGCAGGCGGCTGCGGAGGTGGAGCGTCGGGCTTCAGGGGGTGGCGGATTTGGGCGTGGGGTCTAATCGAAAGAGGAGAGAGAATCGACAGGGGGGTTTGTGGAGATCGCCATCGAGTGGAGGGGGGCAGAGGAATGAGTGGCGGTGCGAGGGGGATGGTGGAGGGGGGCGAGCCATTGACTTGTTTTTTTTATTTTTTTTCTTTATTTGTTTTAAAATGAATGAACGAGAGAGAGAGAGGGAGGGTATAGGATATTATATAAATATTTATATATTTTGTTATTTTTAAATTTAAAAAAGCAACTTTTTATTTCGACCTTCAAATGGGACCCACCGACTATTGTTCATAGCTAATTACCCCCAATCCGAACACAATGGGATATGTGTCATAGGCTGATTCGGCTGTTTCGATCAGTTTTTGTCAAAATCAAAATATAAATCTATATATTGAATTTGAACGCACATTTCAATTTACAGGGGCCACATACGGACTCTAAAAATTTCCAAAAAATATTTTTTATTTTCGAATTGACGATACGGTCTTAACAAAACTAATTTTGTCAAATTTGAAGACCGTTTGAAAAATGGCCATTTTCCGGTCGATCCAAATTGACAAAAACTGACAAAACACGTTTTCTTTCGCCACGCTCACATATTGCTTTGAAAAATTATGAATTTTGGAATCTAGCAATAACATGACATCCTGGATCCAACAAAAGTGGTTTCGTCGAAAATGGAGGTCGTTTGCAAAATTTCCATTTTTAAGAGCCAAAATTCCATAGCGACTATTCTGAATTTTCAACTGGGCATAACTTTTTATTACCGCTATGAAATTTCAATTTTCCAGATTTGTTGGAAATATATTTTCAAATAGATTCATATATTTCTGGTTTCACTAAAATCCATTTTATTTTGAATCCTGTACATTCATTTGAAATTTGAAATCGAAATTTCAAACTACCGCGCCATTTTCAATTCCTTTTATAATTAAAAATATTTATATTCTAACGACAATTTATGTAAATATATACATTCTAATTCTATTCAAAATAAATTTCTCGTCGTCATTATTTAAAATAAATCATTTTAAATATTCCAAATTCATCAAAATTGCCAAAATAAAAAAATTTAATTGGCTCGGATTTTCCGGGTTATTACATTATTTGTTGTTATCCTATGGCGTATGTTTTTAATCTCACATAGAACAAACATCACAACATTAAATGACTCAAACTTCCCCGAACCCCGAAGAGACGGAGGTGTCCGAATTGCTTTGAGAACATGACTCATTAGAAAACAAACAACAGAACATTTCATTGCTATTACAACAATTTACATCAGAGTAGAAGAATATCAGAGAATAAATTACATAGCAGTGGAATTAAAATGTAGAAATACAATGCATTGGGGAAAATACATCAATTAGCACAACTGAAAGAAATACACGAATATTAAGCTTTCCGAATATAGTTCCAGTTGTAAATCCATGATCCTTTGAAAAGAAATCTGCAAAACCAAAACTACTGACTGCCCGTGTACAAAATATGGGCACCCAGAGTTTAGGTTGAAACAATAAACTCCGAGTCAGTCATAGGACTGGTGTGATAACTGAAACAGTTATTAAAACTTTACTTTAAAATATGATAAATCATGGACAACGCCGTATAACATGGAACATGTTTTCTCCTCATGAATCTCAGTTTAAAATAAAACAACACAATGCTTTTTGGAAAATGAAGCTATTATAAGACTCAGGTCCCATCACACAGTGCAACGCAAGCCGGAGGACAGAGTTTTACCTTATATTAGACAATATGCTTGGTACGTTTAAAACATATCTTTTTTATTACTATAAGTGCATAGTGTCAAAATCAACTTCAAATATAAATGTATCAATCATAGACGACATGGGTACCATATATCATGTCGCCCTACGTAGGTTTACAGCTAAAACTGAAACCTCCCGATTTGAGACATTCCAGCAAACGTCTTAGGATCACACCTACGGGAAACCCTTGGATCTTCAGGGCCGGCCACACTTACTTTAGTGGATTGGTTATTCCTGAATACAAGTTTCCCGGTTCTATTGCACCTATCTCCAAGCCACGAAGAGACTCAATAACCGAGGCGCCTAATTCCATCATCAATAATATATGGGCTCCATACCATAACACCACTTCTTACTAGAAAGAAATGTCGAGCACTCCCTGTAGTCACGATCTCGTTTTTGACTCATGCCGGGTGTAAGGCTCGTGAATTACTGCTCTACAAAAAGCTATGCTAATTAAAGCCGTGCTTTGATCATTATCCACAAGATTTTGCTTTTCAATAAAAGCCTTGATCATTTTCATCTTAGCATCCCACATTGACAATCCATACCATACCACTGATTTCCACACATATATAACCTCTAAGCTCATACGTCTCAGAGAAGGGTGTTAAGAAAGACAATAAATTCTTCACCACCAAACATATATATATTTAGTAGAGATCAACAATACAATATAAAGGAATACAATGTCAAACATACCATCCATTTACAAGTCCGTTCTTGGTCTGAATAAAACTGGTGGCACCTTATTCCTCGTCCCATATGTCCAATATAGGAGAGAGGTATTCGGATATCCGGTCGATCTCTAAGTACGTCTGGATGATTACCACTTATTACCTTGTCTTGGGTGTACAATCCAATCAAGACATTAGTAATCATCCAAACGATGTGAAGATCTCCGGTCTTCAACCACCGTCTTCATCGTCGACTTTTAGTCATCATATTAATTATTCAAAATGGGATAAACCCGATCTTTCCGAATAACTCGCATATTATATAATCAATAATCAAGTGCTACAAAAACACATCATACGCCTCATTCCAGTTCAGAATATTCTTTTACTCAAATTTTCATATCTCTAGGGAAATATTCCCATTAAATTTATCAAAGATAAGTTTATTTAAACTATGTCTTTAATCTTCCTTTGGATATCATTTTAAAAGATCTTATTTTATCCTTTAACAATTCTAAACCAAATTAAGGTTTATAAATCTAGTCGGGACTATCGAGCCTTACCGAAGTAATCATTTATTTATTAATCCCAACATATTCATCCCATGGAGCAAAATTGGTAAGACTCTATATCTAACACCCACCCTATTATTGGTAAATTCAATAACCATTTCCCGTTCAAATCTATTTAAAGATTTAACTATCGCCTGGAGTTAAACTGGTGGTACTCCATTCTAGATCATTTCATGAATTCGATAAATTTAATTATCCCATTCCCATTTTAATCTACTTAAAGATTCATTAAATCTCTAGTTCAGTTTTAATGTCAAAAATCATTACATAATGATTATTCAAACTTTAGGAAATTAATCCTGCTTTTAACTGTGTTAAAGAACCAATGTCATTTAAAACAAAGTTCACGAAAAACCCAAAATCATCTTCCATTAAATATGGAATCTTTACAGAAATCAAATCAATATATAACCGATATAAATTTCCATATCAAATCAATACTATAAATGAAATAGAGGCAAGGCCTTCTAAATTCCATAAATAGTAACGGTCTTTATTCATAGAAGCTCATCTCAATTATTAAATCGAATTCCATTCAATTCCAATTCAATATATAAAATAGGAAAAATTTACTTTGGAAATTCTCTATTAAATCTTAATAAAAAATTATAAATTCCAAATCATATCTTCACTGTTAATTGGGTTTTAAGAACAAATGTTATTTAAAACATCGTTCACAATGAACCCAAAATCATCTTTGCAACAACCCGGAATTTTGGAACCAATTTGAAAATTTTATTATAGCAATTTTATTGAATTTTGAATATTGAAAATAATTTATTTTTAATAATAATGATTAAAAATTTATTTAAGTTAGAACGAATAGATTTATTTTAATTTTAAAAGAAGTTAGAAATAGCGCGGTGGTTTGAAAATTTGAATTTGAACTTTGACTTACTGTATAGGATGCAAAAAAAATTGATTTTGGTGAAACCAAAAATATTTAAATCTGTTTAATAATATCTTTCCAACGAATCCGAAAAATTGAAATTTCAAAGCGGGAACCAAAAGTTATGCCTAGTTTAAAATTAAGAATAGTCGCTATAAAATTTAATATAATATTTGGCCCGTATAAATAGCCATTTTGCAAACGACCTCCATTTTCGATGAAACCAGTTTTGTTGGATCCGGAATATTAAATTATTGCTAGATTCCAGTTTTTATAATTTTTGGAATTAATATGTGAGCACAGTAAACAAAAATGTGTTTTGTCAATTTCAACCAAATTGAATCTAGCAGAAAATGACCATTTTTCAAACGGTCTCCAAATTCGAAGAAATTAGTTTTGTTAGGACCGTATCGTCGAAACATAGCTAGATTTAATTTTCGAGAATTTTTGGAGTTAGTATGTGGCCCCGGTAAATTAAAATGTACGTTTAAATTAAATATATATTGATTTATACATTAATTTTGATAAAAACAAATCAAAACAACCAAATTGGGTTACGAATCATATTCCATTCTGTCCAGAACGGGGGTATTTAACTGGGGACGACATTCGTTGGGCTTGGTTCGGATTTCGGAACGGTAAACTTTGAGATTTGAAATTGGATGAATAAAATATTAAATAAAAATGGGTATAAATAATTAGATTTTCCTAGAAACACTAGTATCACAACGCGGCCGCCACCCTCTTCGTATAAAAGGCCGAGATGGTCCAAAATTCGCCTGTTATTTTCTTTAAATCGTATCAATAAAATTCAAAGTTCCTAAAGCAAAAATCATAGAGATTTTAACGAACTTTAAATCCATATGGGTGTGATTATTCCTAGCGTTGTATTTGGTTGGAATTTTGACTTCAAAGTCACGACGTTACGAGTCAAATTCCAGCAGCAGGAGGCGATCGAATCAACTCTGGTTGGTAGCGCTAGAAGCGGTCACGGCAGGGGTTGGAGTCGTGGTCCCTGATCGGAGTCCGATCTGATGATGTGTCGGAGCATAGTGAAGATCAATGTCGAGGTTTTGGGCTGGAACGATACGGAGAAGTAAGTAATATATGCGACCTTGATTTAATGACATGGTAATTAGTGAAAATCAGTGTAGTTATATATTTAATTATTGAATTAATGTAATTAAATTTCAAATTATCGTATCTTGTTCGTATTTAGTCAGAATTTGACAATTCGAAATGCGTTGGATCACCAAAATGAAAGCTTCGCAATGGAAGAGATCAGAACAGGAACGGAGCTAATGGGAAATTTCTGATTAAATTAAACCATTGGTTTAATTTAAATTAGAACAATCGTTATATAATGATTCCAGAAACCAAACGAGGTGAGAACTCTCTCACTAAATTCTCTTGTACAGTTATTTATTTTAACTGCCAATATTTAATCACCACACATATTTGTTCGCTAAAATATTATCTTTAGCTAATAGGTGAGATTTCCGAATTTAAAATAAAATTTATTATTGATTATGGTGTGAATTTCATATATGCGTTGTATAAAATTGAGATTAATTGGTTGGTTGTGGTTGTGAAGATTTAGTGAATTATATTCATGTAAAATAAAAAATAACATTTTGTTAGATAATGTTATGCTGAAGCAAAACATTCATTTTTGTTAAATTGAAAAGTGATAAAACAAAATATTCATTTTTGTTAAATAGAAAAGTGTTAAAACAAAATATTCGTTTTTGTTAAATAGAAAAGTGTTAAAACAAAATATTAATTTTTGTTAAATAGAAAAGTGTTAAAACAAAAATTATATTTTTATCAAATAGATTTGTGTTAAAACAAAAGTAACAATTTTGTTAAATACACTTGTGTCAAAAACAAAATATCATTTTTGTTGAATTATATTTGTGTCACATAAAAATATCATTTTTATGTTGAACTAGAATTGTCACATAAAAATATCATTTTTATGTTGAACTAGAATTGTCACATAAAAACTTCATTTTTATATTGATATAGAATTGTCACATAAAAACATCATTTTTATGTTGATTTGGAATTGTCATAATTAAAAATATCTTTTGTTAGAATAATATTATGTTAATTAAAAATATCATTTTGTTAGAATAATGTTATGTGAGTTAAAAATATCATTTTATTGAATTATAATTGTTCAAACCAAATTGGTCATTTTTCTCAAAATATAATGGTTGAAACAAAAATTACATTTTTGTTAATTAGAATTGAGTTAGAACAAAAATTACATTTTTGTCAAGTAGATTTGTGTTAAAATACAAATAACATTTTTGTCAAAACGATTTGTGTCAAAACACAAAATAACATTTTTGTTAAGGAGATTTATGTTAAAACAAAAATAACATTTTTGTTAGATAGATTTGTGTTAAAGCAAAATTATTAATTTTGTTGAAGTAGAATTGTCAACAAGAATGAGAAGATCACTTTTATTTATTTTGTTAAACTAGAATTGTCAACACAAATGAAATTGTCATTTTTATTTGTTTTGTTAAGCTAGAATTGTTAACAAAATGAAGTCATCACTTTTATTCATTTTGTTGAAATGGAATTTTAGATAAAATGAAATTATCATTTTTATTCATTTTGTTAAGCTAGAATTGTTAACAAAATGAAGTCGTCATTTTTATTCATTTTGTTGAATTAGAATTATAAACATAAAATTTTCGTTTTTATTTGTTATGTTGAATTAGAATTGTCAACACATAAAAGTATCATTTTTACTTATTATGGTGAAACATTGATTTTGTATACAAATAAATTATTCTTGTATTTGTCATTAAAATACATAGAAAATTATATGCAAAATAAATACCTCTTCTTATTAGCCATTAGAAATGTAGAACATTAAAATTGTCATGTTAAATAAAAATGTTATTTAGTTAGATAATGTCATGTGAACTAAAAATATCATTTTTGTTAGATTATGTTATGTTAATTAAAAAGATCATTATGTTAGAATCATGTATGTTAGATTTAAAATGTCATTTTATTAGAATGTGTCATTTTATTAGAAAATGTCATGTTAAAATAAAAATGCCATTTTATTAGAAAATGTTATGTTAAAATATGTCAATGATAAAATTTACATTTTTATAGTGTACGTAGAAATGATTAAAATGATCATGAGTTAGAAATACAAAAATATACTAAAGATTAAAATATTATCATTGATATGTTAGCAATATTAGAAAATTGGTAGTATGTTAAAAATATGATTTGTGCTAGATTAAAACATTATCATAATAATGTTAATATTAATATGGCAGTTGAAATTAGATTATAAATATCCATTTATATTTTTACAGTGAAAATATGTTATATAGAAAATAATTCAAAGTGAATTATAATTTGTTAAATTTATTAACCAATGATTTATTTATATAAAATGTTGTTGTCTGAAAATCCCACACGGGTATTGGGATGATATTTGGCATACACTAGTCCCAATATTCAGTTGTATGTCAATCGATGGATTGACAGCCTGTGACGTGCGTTATTTATTTATTTATTTTAATGCTCACACAGTTGTAAAACTTCACTCTGTATGTAAATGGATTGTTTATTGATTATTTATCATTATTGTTATATACATGCGATGTATGAAATCCATATAGCTGAAATTATATGGTAATTGTAACGAACTGGGATTTTCGACTCCGAAAATCAACATCAAACTACCATGTTGACCATTCAGACATTGAACATTCCAGATCATTAATAGAAAGAAGTTATGGGGTGAGAATAGATAAGATAGAAATATTAGAATAGAAGAAGAAGAAGAAACACCACATAGAGTCTCACATCGCAGCGGAACAAAATATAATACAGAAATAAATCTTTATTGAGAGCTTTAAAATACTTACAGTATCAGAGTACATCATATAGTGGGACAGTTATAGTAGCCTGTTCCCATATACAACACACAGCGGAATAGTAGCTATATAATATCATACGTCTGAACATCTCCAGCTTGTCTCTTCACAGCTTTCGATAACTTGAACCTGTACACCCTGGGCTAACCCGAGCATTTACAAAACACCGGGTCAGTCTGGTGAACCAGAGTGAGATAAACTCGCACAGTATTAAGGGTAAATCATCCAATCATGATTTTAAAGTTCTAAAATCTTTTCAAAAGAAAAGGATAATCGTAAGACCAAATCCACACATAAACACGGACGGTTTTTACCTTACGATAACCCAAAACAGTTTGAAACCAATATCTTGTCTGATATTATAATAATGTCTAAACACAAGTAAATAGAAATCTAGTGGAACGCTTGCATCTCACGCTCCACATATATAGTATACAATCAAAACCCGCAGGCGCTTATTGGAGATTGGATTCCGACTATGACAAGGTATGGGACCACCTGCCGATAGTGTACCTCTAAAGACGAATACACTGGGTTCAACAAGAACGTCTTGTAACCCGGCCCTCACATGACCGACCACTCATTTCGCTTGAGTGTATCGAATGTATATCACCGACGGTTGGGATCAGCAACCGTCTGCCCGAATAGGGACAGCATCGAAACATAGATTAAAGAAGCAAATAAGATTTTCTCTAGATAGGTGATTATACGCCCTAATGGGAGCGACCCACATAGCCATGCTGCCTGCCCGATTTTTGTCATTTCCCGGTTGATGAGGCTTGAGGTCAGAATACTTCTGAACATCTGGTCATCACTCACTTTGAATGCCACATCGTCAGATCCGCCAGATATCACTAATTGACGACCCCAAAAATACTCTAGCAGTAAGCTAAGAGAACGGCGATTCCCCGCCAACAACTATAGCACGTTTGAAGAAATCAACGTACGTGATCCTTTGGAAATACTCTGTCAGACATCCGTCCATACACGTCATCCAGGAATAGGATGAACCGAAGGCACTATCGTACTACATCCATATAGGAATCACCCCATGGATCAGTAGCGAGAAGTCCTTGCAACCCGTAGATTCCAACCACGACAGAATCACAGCTTATCTCTGCTTGCCAGGCAGAGAATATTAGTGGTTCTTCCGTTTGTGAAAATCCATGGTCTTCACAGTACCATCTCGATCATCTTCTGATATCTTCAAGTATTTGTTGGTCGGAATGGTTTTCGAATATAAATTCGATCCCGGTCTTTCCACACCAACAATCGTATTGGACAGATTTGATAGTCGGTGATTTAACTATCAAAATATACAGTGTTTAAATCATGACACTCCAATGAGTTCACTGGTTCAGTATTCAACAACACTTGGCCTTTATTTCAAATAAACTAGTTCACTTCTACTTAGTTAAAACTTCTAACTCCTTTAAACATGAAAAGTACAATAATTGAATTCTTGTATAGTATACAAGTGTTCTCAAAACCAGTTCTATATAATACTTAGCAAAATGACCAAATTAAATTTTCACTTAATTTCCCCTTCAAAACATTTGTTACATCCTTCTTTATTATTAACTTGGAAAATCTATTCAACTTATTACTTTATAAACAACGTTACGTGATATCGTTTATCCCTTTCTTGAACGATAACTAATATTTATTAGTATAAAATAAACTAGCTTTACATTCCTTTCACTTCGAATCTCTTGTTATATATTCATCAAATTCCACCAACGTTGCATTATTTCACCAATAGAAAGAATGAACTATCGCCAAACTCTTTTACGATTACCAACTAATATCATCTTCGGATAATCCTGATGTTGTTCAAGTTGGGTTATTTTAATTACCTCTCAGACCTTGATCAACAACATTCATATCTTCAGATAAATATAAGCTGTAAACAAAACCCAATATTCCATTCAAATCTCAAACCAAATTTCCATTTAACTTGGATTTTGTTATACAACCCTATAACCCACTTCTTTAACCATATTCACTTATACCCATTCTCCTTTTAAATCTATTTGACAATTTCCCATTTTTGAAATCTTATTTCAAAAATCTTCCCTTGTTACTTGATTTAAATTGCAAATAACGTTAATCAAATATCAATGCTTTTACACTTAAAATTTCATTTACATAACCCTGGTCTTATATAAACCCTTTGTCCTACATTCCTCTAACTTAATTCAACTGATTAAGTATCATTTATTCCAAGCTATTTCATTCGCTCGGTCTTCTCTTTATAACTTCGTTATAAAAAGTTTGGGTTTTAAATATAAAACCTGTTCATAACTCCCCTCACCATTTCAACTAGATTTCATTCCAAATTCGATTACCTTTCTAAATGAATTTCCATTCAAAAGAAATTTTCTAAATTATTATTAATTAAAATAATAATTTATTTCTATCGTTAACTACATTAGTAGTTAATTCCTTTATTAACTAAAATAAATAGTAAATCCCTTTAAAACCCTTTAAAGTTTAACAATATACATTTAACTATTTTAATCAAAACACGTTAATTTGAAAACCAATTTCAATTCAAACTGGTCGATTTAATTAACTCAAAATTCAATTATCTTGTTAATCGACTCCAATTGATTCTCACTTTAAATAAACCAAAATATAATTAAGATAAATTCCTCGACAAACCAATTATTCAAATTTAACTACGCGACTTTATTTCTCATCTTGTACTTTATAAATCTGATTTACATTGGAATTTTCTTAATAAAAATTATTAAAATGAATCAAAGTCTTAAATAAATAAGGTATTTATTAATTTCTCATTAATAACTATGATTCAAAATAAAATAATCAAAACCTAACTCCAGTTATAAAATAAATTTTATAATTTTATCTCTATCGATTCACCTGACGGTGAATCAATATTTATAACACGATTGATTTTATAGGCCATATACTGTCAAATACCCAACCAATATCACCCATTGGTTTAAACTAACAGATGTTGAACATTCAATAATCAACCATCAAATCAATCACACCAAACAGGACAGTTCATATATATTGATATGAAAACAAACAATATTTTTGAGGAATCCAGTTGGATCCCTCCAACCTGTTCTTCCCTGTATTCAAACCGGTTATCACAAAGCAGGTCATTCAGTTTTGTTTAACTGATAACAATAAATATTGGCCATTAATCAACCCACAAGGAATGCAACCAATTCAACAATTTAAACATGTTTATAAATAAGCGCGACCAATAAGGTAAGTTACCTCTATTGGAACCAACCGTTAAAAATAACGATTTGGTATTTCACTGAAATTAAACACAGTTTAATTTCATCAGTTCAATCAACCAGCAAATGTATAACTAGCAAACAGGTAACCATAGCAAGCAGAGCACACACAATATAAACCCAATTTATATAAAATATAAATGGGAAAAACTGAGTGAGTTTAACTCACCTGACTTATTTTGCCGTTAAATCGATAAAGCTTCAGTTAAATTAAACAACGTTTAATTTAACCAAAACTTTCAGCTGCTTCCACCCCGTCTAGATCAGTTCCAAACTATGAAGCTCGTCCATACGGTCCCGGCGTCTCTTGTCTGATCAAATTCTGATAACACATGCACAATTAATTTAGTTAATCCCTTAATTAGTTTTAAATAATTAATAAAATTTAATTTACTTCTATTACGTTGTTTATCAGACCGGTTATGATTTCCTTTTCGTTGCGTATACATATACTTCGTTCGATCTGCTCATGTTAACAAATGTTTAGTACATAGGAGTCGGATTAAATAAAAATCCTTCAATTAAATGTTTTGGTTAGGTTCATTACTATTGGATTCGGTTCCGGCCACTTTGGTTCCTTGGTCTTTTGAACGGTTTCACAACAAATCCTCCTTTGTTCTGAACTGAAGACCATGCCTGCATCAATCATCCACGGTTTTAAATCAATAAGAATTAACTTAAATTAAAATTGCTTAAAAACTAATTTACGTTGTACTTAGGAATTCATGCCACAGTATTCCTCTTTGTTGGCTCATACCAGAACAGTGCGGCCCTCCTTTGTTTTAGACTATTTCCACTATCCCACACCCTTCCACTTCCCATGCCACTCACTCCAGTACCAACGTCCACAAAGGAACCCACACTGTGCCTTCCTCATGTCGCCACGTCATGACCATTTGCCATCCCTTCACCGAGTTCCAACAGACATCCCAAACCGCACCTTGCTCCAGTTCGTCGGAGCAGCATCAGGGACCACTACCTCGAACGCCTTCAACCCCTCAAACTATGGCACCAGCCTCAACCAACCCGGTGACTCTATTCGCCTGCAGTTGCGGTCGTTCGACGTCCCCCGGTCGCCGCAGATTTTCTCTCGAACGGTTGTGAAAACAAAAGCTGGTAGAGGACTTTATATTAAACGAGGGTTCGGTTTGATTTTTGGATCTGGAGAAAGAAATGGACAGTGGGGGTTTAACTGGAGAATGGAGCAAAGTGTATTGAGCACGCACATATAAGTAGAAGAAGAAGTTTGGGTGCCAAGGTATTGAAATATCATATTTAATTCAGCAGCTTGATGGGCACGGTTTACAGACAATTTGGGACGCAAGGCAAGGGACTTACAGAAAATTTGGTTAGTTTTAAATATATAGATTATTATTATATTATTATCGAAACTTCGTCATGAAGTAATTGACAAAAACCACTACAGACGCTTTCTGTTTACTGATAAAAAGGCTTTTCTTGATGTAAAAAGATATTCCGGATCCAATGGGACAAGTTTCGTCGTAATCCGAGGTCGTTTGAAAAAAAATTCCTTATAAAACCAGAAATAAACGCGTATTTTAATTTACCACGATCACCAGATAAATCAAATCAACTCGAAACTGCGAAGTCTGATAATAACTTTTCGATACGAACCCAACGACACTAATTTCGTCGCATTCTAAGACTGTTGCCCTGGTAGGCCATTTTTAATGCGTACCGCACTGCCCTTCCGAAAACCAAATTTCCCGATCTCTAAAAATAACAAACTATATACCTATCCTGACTATAATCGATGCTACGAACTCAACGGAATTAGGTTCGCGGCTTAATTCAATCATCTGCTCCAGTTACACTCAAATATCTCTCTATTTATTTAAATACGCGCTACATAAATTTGAACGGGCGTTTATGACTACCGTGGTCACCTACGACATCGGTTTTCCACGCAGTTTTATTTTCTGACAATAATTTAACGATACGGTTCTAATGAAACTAGTTTCGTCGAAAACGGTGTTCGTTTGCAAAACGGCTATTTTAAAGGCCGATAATTTAATAACGATTTTCCACAGCGACTATTTCAAATTTTGATTTGGCCATAACTCGCAATCTATAATATGGAATCTGGATTTTCTCTTTCATATGAAGATTATCGTCAACACGCTCCCAACGTTTCTTGTTTCACAGAAATCCGACTTATATCGGACTTTGTATGCCCAGTTGAAGTTCAAACTCGAATTTTCAAACTGCAGTGCTATATTTCAAGCTCTATTTATAATTATATAAATATATAACGTCAAACTTTGTTTAAAATAACGAATTAAATATTAAAACCCATTATATTCCCAAATATAATATTTAAAATAAATAAATTGAATTAAATATTCGACGGCCAAAAACACGGGTCGTTACAGTAAATGATTGAGTCGCATTTCGATTTAGAATATCTTTTATACAAAAAATATTGTTAAATAACAAATATTTTAAAATAATATTCAATGTAGAATAAAATCTTGATTTTTATGTCCATTCTTGGATGGACACAAGAATATAAAAATGTAAAACCGAATTAAGTAGCAAACGTTATTTTAACCCGAACGGGTTTACAGATCGATTTTATTCATTCTATAATGAATACCGAAAAGAAGTGATTTCAGAATATAATATTTTGAAAATATTATATTTTAATATGACAAAAATATAGAATATTCAATTTTGATTTAAAATTAAAAATGAAGTTAAAATCTTTTTAAAATGAATTTATACATATTTTATAAAATACGATTTAAATGAAATTCGCTGAAATATATAAAATATATGTTATATATATAATGGCCGGAATAGAACGCACCGCGCAGCGATCGTTCATGAATTTCGACCATTAACTTCAAACATATTTAACGGGAGATCCGACCGTCGGATTCTCCTAATACCAGAACCGTTGGGTTCGTATCGAAAAGAGCTTTCCAATGAAAGTTTTGAAATCTAACGGTTGGATTTAGAATTATGTCCAAATAAAATTTGAAAAAGGTCGCTATGGATGTAGTTCGGTGGCTGTTAATGGAAACCGACTGTAAAGAACTTAATAAAATTATTAAAAATATGGAAAAATTATGTAAAATCATAATTAATAATTTGGAAAGATTTTGAATGAAAAATTCCATATTTGAAAAGATAAAAATATATTTTTATCGTCATGAACTAGTTATTAACTAGAATAAACCTTTAAATTAAGATTTAATGAAGCTTTCCAATAAATTGATATTTAATTGGAATTAAATAATAAATTGGATTTTTGGGTTTGTCGTGAATGGTGTCTTCAATAACACTATTCTTAAACCTCGTATGAAAAGAATAAATCTTTTAATTAAGATCATTAGAGTTTACAATTATATTTAGTAATTGGAATAAAATGAAATGTTAATTGGGTTTATTGTGAACTGTGTTTTAAACGACATTAGTTCTTTAAGCCAATTAACTATGAAAACATAATTTGTAATTTATAAATCTTTTATTAAGATTTAAATGGAAATTTTCCAAAGTAAAGTTTTCCAATTTAATAGAATAAATTGGAATTGAATGGAATTCGATTTAATAATAACCGAGATGAGCTTCTGTAAAAGAAGACCGTTACTATATATGGAATTAAAAAGGCTTTGCCGTTATTCCATTTATGTTATAAGTCTGATACAGAAATTTATATCGATTATATATTGATTTGATTTCTGCGAAAATTCCATATTTAATGGAAGATGATTTTGGGTTTATCCTGAACTGTGTTTTAAATGACATTGGTTCTTTAACCCAGTTAAAGAGAAGATTAATTTCTTAAAGTTGAATAATCATAAAGTGATGATTTTTGATATTAAAACCAAATTGAGTTTTAATGAATCTTTAAAAAGAAGATTAATGAATAAATTTAAAAGATTTTGTCTTTGATAAAATTAATGGGAACATTTCCCTAATAATGAGAATATTTTATTAAAAGAAAATTCTGAATGGAATGAGGTGTATGATGTGTTTCTATAGCACTTAACTATTGATTATAAAATACGCGAGTTATTTGGAAAGACGGGTTTAACCCATTCTGAATAATTACTATGACGATTAAGAGTCGAAGATGAAGACGGTGGTTGAAGACCGGAGAACTTCACATCGTTTGGATGATTACTGATGTCTTGATTGGGAGGCATCCCAAGACAAGGTAATAAGTGGTGATCGTCCAGACGTACTTGGAGGTCAATGGATATGCGAGAACCTCTCTCCTGTATTGGACATATGGGACGAGGAATAAGGTGTCTCCAGTTTCATTCAGACCCAGAACGTACTTATAAATGGATGGTATGTCTGATGTTGTATTCCTTTATGCTGTATTCATTGATCTCTACTAAATATATATTTGTTTGGTGGCGGAGAATTTATTCTCTTGCTTAACACCCTTCTCTGAGACGTACGAGCTTAGAGGTTATATATTGCCAGAAATCAATGGTATGGTATGGATTGACAATATGGCATGCTAAGATGCAAATGATCAAGGCTTTTGTTGAAAAGCGGAGACTTGTGGTTGATGATCAAAGCACAACATTAATTAGCATAGCTTTGTGTAGCGATACTTTGCGAGCCTTACACCCCGGTATGAACAGAAACGGGAGAAGGATTCGGGGAGGACATACATATCTTTCTAGCTAGAAGTGGTGTTAGGGTTTTACAAGCCCAGACATTATTATTTATGTGGATGATGGATTGCGAGGCGCCTCGGTATTTGAGTCCCTAGTGGCTCTATTTTATGCCCCAAAGGGCAGGGAGACGTATTGTTCAGGATTTATAATCAACTAACATATTTGTGGACCGGCCCAACGGCTCCTAGTGTCACTCGAGCTCTGATCCAGAGACATGGGCTAGATTGTCTCGAATTCGGTAAGGATTATCTCTTGCGTTGGTTCATGATGGAAATCCTTCTTCCAATACGACACCATATGGTTTTGATTGTATAACTAGTATGGCGACATAGTATATGGTAGTTATGCCGCCCATGATTGATATACTACGATTGAAATGTTTTTGAAACATATAGACACTAATAATAATATCAAATCCGTTTTATGGTATCAAGCCTTTTTTACCATTGTAAGGTAAAACTCTATCCTCCGGTTTGCGTTGCATTGTGTGATGGGACTTGAGTCTTATAATGGTTGCATTTTTCTAAAAAACATTGCGTTATTTAACGATTTACTTTATTTCTTGCACTGGCAATCAAATGGAGTAAACCCGTTCCGCGTTAGCGGCGTGGTCCTGTGATTAGCCTTATTATTATTAGATAAGTTAAGTAAGATTTCTCATACAGGTCCCATGACTGACTCGTAGTTTGTTTCACTTTGAAAACTCGGGTGCCCTCTTTTCCACATGGGCAGTCGAGTGGCTTGTTTTGCAGATATCTATTTATTAGGCAGGATTCTGGATCGAAGCTTAAAGCTGCGGCCAGAGCAATGATAGTCTTCCGCTGCATTGTGTTAAGTTTATTGTAAATTAATCTTTCGTTGTATTATTATTTATTCGATGTACTATGATATTCTGTACTCTGATGTAACATTATTATAAGGTTTATAAAAGTATTCTGTTATTTTTTCTGATGTGTTGTATGCCTAAAGTTAGTGTATCCGGCCATTTCCCACGAGGGGAATTTTTGGGTCATTACATGTGGTATCAGAGCTTTGGTTAATACAAATCTTTAGGATACATCATATTAGAACTGAACAAAAGACTCATCAAAGGTTGGATTAAGAATATCTTATAAAAGAATACTCATTAGAGATAGGATCAGTAGCATCCTAGAATGAGAAAACTCGTTAGAGATGGGGTTAGAAATGCCCTAGAATGAGTTGAGAGTGACAAGTTTATAATTAACATATTTGTGATTATATATATATAATCGGGTCTTAGAAAATATGAGTTTTGAATACATAAAAGTTATATATATTTGGAAAACTAATCAACTAATTGATTGATGATTGTGTTGTGTGATTTTTAGTTCAACTAATAAAATTATTGAAACCAATAAAAAAAATTGAGTCTGTTAGTTAAACAATTTTTAGCTTCGTTCCTTTTCGAGGATGAAAAGATTTTAAGTGGGGGAGATTGTAACAACCTAGAATTTTGGAACCAATGTAAAATTTTTATTTTAGCAATTTTAGTGAATTTTTAATATTAAAAATAATTTATTTTAAATAATAACGATTAAAAATTTGTTCAAATTGAAGTTAGAATGAATATATTTATTTTAATTTTAAAAGGAGTTAGAAATAGCGCGGCAAGTTGAAAATTTGAATTTGAATTTGAATTTGACTGACTGTACAGGATGCAAAATAAATATGATTTTGATGAAACCAAAAATATTTAAATCTGTTTAACAATATCTTTCCAACGAATCCGAAAAATTGAAATTTCATAGCGGGAATCAAAAGTTATGCCTAGTTTAAAATTCAGAATAGTCGCTATGGAATTTAATATAATATATAGCCAGTATAAATAGCCATTTTGCAAACGACCTCCATTTTTGACGAAAGCACTTTGGTTGGATCAGGAATGTCAAATTATTGTAGATTCCAATTTTCATAATTTTTGGAATTAATATGTGAGCACATTAAACATAAATGTGTTTTGTCAATTTCAATCAAATTGGATCGACCAGAAAATGGTCATTGCTCAAAAGGTCTCCAAATCCGACGAAATTAGATTTGTTAAGACCGTATCCTCGAAACATAGCTAGATTTATTTTTCGAGAATTTTTGGAGTTAGTATGTGGCCCCGGTAAATTAAAATGTACGTTTAAATTAAATATATATTGATTTATATTTTAATTATGATAAAAACTAATCAAAACATCCGAATTGGGTTATGAAACATATTCCATTGTGTCCGAAACGGGGGTATTTAGCTAGGGACGACATTCGTTGGGCTTCGTTCGGAGTTCGGAATGGTAAACTTTGAAATTTGAAATTGAATGAATAAAATATTAAATAAAAATGGGTATAAATAATTAGATTTTCCTAGAAACCCTAGTATCATAACGTGGCCACCACCCTCTTCATATAAAAGGCCGAGATGGTCCCAAATTCTCCTGTTATTTTCTTCAAATCGTATCAATAAAATTCGAAGTTCCTAAAGCAAAAATCAAAGAGATTTTCATGAATTTTAAATCCATATGGGAGCGATTATTTCTAGCGTTATATTTGGTTGGAATTTTGACCTCAAAGTCACGCCGTTGCGAGTCAAATTCCGGCAGCAAGAGGTGATCGAATCAGCTCTGGTTGGCGGCACTGGAAGTTGTCACGGCGGGGGTTGGAGTCGTGGTCCCTGATTAGAGTTCGGTCTGATGATGTGGCGGCGCGCAGTGAAGATCGATGTCGAGGTTTTGAGCTGGAACAATACAGAGAAGAAATAATATATGCAGCCTTAATTTAATGACATGATAATTAGTGAAAATCAGTGTAATTATTTATTTAATTATCGAATTAATAATAGAAAATCTTCAAATGATCGTATCCTGTTCGTATTTAGTCAGAATTAGACAATTCGAAATGCGTTGGAATCACAAAAATGAAAGCTTCGCAATGGAAAAGATTAGAAGAGGAACGAAGCTAGTGGGAAATTTCTAATTAAATTAAACCATCGATTTAATTTAAATTAGAACAATCGTTATATAAAGATTCCAGAAACAATCAAGGTGAGAACTCTCGCACTAAATTCTCTTGTACAGATATTTATTTTAACTGCCATGATTTTTATCAATATTTAATCACCACAAATATTTGTTCGCTAAAATATTATCTTTAGCTAATAGGTGAGATTTCTAAATTTAAAATAAAACTTATTATTGATTGTGGTGTGAATTTTATATATGCGTTGTATAAAATTGAGATTGATTGGTCGGTTGTGGTTGTGATGATTTGGTGAATTATATTCATGTAAAATAAAAATAACATTTTGTTAGATAGTGTTATGCTGAAGCAAAATATTCATTTTTGTTAGATATAAAAGTGATAAAATAAAATATTCATTTTTGTTAAATAGAAAAGTGTTAAAACAAAATATTCATTTTTTTAAATAGAAAAGTGTTAAAGCAAAATTTTCATTTTTGCTAAATAGAAAAGTGTTAAAACAAAAATTATATTTTTATCAAATAGATTTCTGTTAAAACAAAAGTAACATTTTTGTTAAATACATTTGTGTCAAAAACAAAATATCATTTTTGTTGAATTATATTTTTGTCACATAAAAATATCATTTTTATGTTGAACTAGAATTGTCACATAAAGATATCATTTTTATGTTGAACTAGAATTGTCACATAAAAACATCATTTTTATGTTGATAAATGGCGTCCTCCTCATGGCGTTCGTTCATGGCGTCCTCCAAGAATGCTTTCTCCAAATTAGCGTCCTCGGTCAACGAATTACCGAATTTTTTTGATTCTTTGCCCAATTCTTCGAATAAGTGTGATTCTCACGTGCCTTCGTACAGGGATGTTTTGGTGAATAATCCCATGAAATACTCAATCCCTAAAGAGAAATTCAAAGTGTCTTCTAATAACAATTACAACGATTTTCTTAGTGGTGTCAAATCCAAGAAAGGGTGTTTTCGATGTGGATTATCAAATCACTGGGCGCGTGATTGCAGAAATGCTCTGGTATGTTTTAAATGCAAGAAAATTGGACATAAGGGTTTCAATTATCAGTTTAATCGCAATTTCTCTCCAAATTCAAAAATGGCGACTGGAAAATATGTCAATATCTCTTCGACCAATTTTCCTGAGTCGTTTCGATGGGCAAGATCTATGGTTGTTATTTCGATTGTTCAGGGTTCTTTTTCTATGTTTCAAATTGAAGATCTACTTAAGACGAAATACGCTGATAAGGTGCCTAATTGGAGGTGGGATGTTAAGTGATTGGGTGATGAATTTATTGTGCGATTTCCCCCTGTTTTGTTGAAGGAGCGATTCTTTGAGTCCATCATGACTAATGGTGGTATGTTGCGGATGAGGAAATGGAGTGCGCAGTTAGGACGTGTGGGTGTGAGGAAGAAGAGGAAATTTTGGATCATTCTTAGAGATGCTCCGGTGATTTGTCGTAAACTGGATGTTCTGAGGAGAGTGATGTGGGATGTGGGTAATGTGACGAAATTGCAGTTGGACGCTATGCATGCTGCTGATTACACCAGTATTAAGGCTGAGATTGAAGTTGATGAATCTTGTGAACTCCCGCATATGGTTGGTGTGTGTGTTGAGAATTTTGTCCATGAGATGGTGCTTATGAAATATGAAGGAGATCCAAATTTTATGATGGATAACAAGACTTATAAAGGGTATGTGTTTGCGAAGGCTTTGAATGGGAAGTTGAAGATATTATGTAGCAAGAAGACCTTTGTTCCAGACGTTGGTACTTCTAGAATGGGTGTAAATGTCGAGGAAGTTGGTGGTGAGGAAAACCCAATTAATATTTCTTCTGATAATGTTGTGGGTGATGAGGAGATTCCCTGTGATGTGATGGGCGAGAAGGTTGTGGGAGGTTGTAATGTGGGTGATGATGAGGAGGATCCCAGCGATGGGATGGGTGAGGAGGAGGTGGGAGGGTGAAATGTGGGTGTTTGTGGTGGTGTGGAGCTAGTAACTGACAAGTATGGGGATTTGTTGGCTGTAGGGGGTGAGAGGGTAAATGCTGATGATAGGGATGTTGCTAACTCTGATGCTTGCTCTGGGGTTATGGGTGGCAAAGGCAAAAGAGCTTTGGAGCACGGTGGAGTGGTTATGCTACGCAGGAGTGCTATGAGCTTGGACCACCCTCTGGAAGGTAGTGTTTTTATCCCTGCCTTCTTAAATTCATTATCTAGTGATCAATTGCATGAATTGGGTAACAGCACTGGTTTTGTGATGAGTGAAGATTTGATTAATGAGTTTATGAAGAAGGAATTGGAGAGGGTAGGCAATTCATCATGATTATAGTTTCATGGAATGTAAGGGGTTTGGGCACTTTAGAAAAGTGCCATAGAGTTCGGAATTTTCTGAAGTCATGCAAGCCAGATATTGTGCTTTTGCAGGAAACTAAGCTCGAAATTCCAGAAGATAATGTGTTCAACGGTTTGGGTTGGGGTGTTTTAGATGGGTGGAGTTTTATACGAGCTACTGGAAGTGCGGATGGTTTGTTCACTGGCTGGAATAGTGATAGGTGGCTGCTGAAGCAGGAGGTTAAGCAGTCTCATTGTATTCATGTATCATTGGAATATAGAGCCTCTAAAGTGTCTTACTTCATTTCCAATGTTTATGGTCCTAATTCGAGGAGTGAGAGGAAGATTTTGTGGGAAGAGGGGATTGAATTTTTGCATTCTATTCAGGGTCCATGGCTTATTGGAGGAGATATCAATGCCACCAGGTTTGAATTTGAAAGAAATGTTAGAGGAGCTGATCATTCAGGTGACATTGAAGACTTTAGTGAGTTTGTCAGGGAGTGTAACCTTATTGATTTTCCCATGCCAAATAGAAAATACACTTAGAGTAGTAGAAGAGATCCTCCTACCTTAGTAAGATTGGACAGATTCTTCATAAACACTGAATTTGAAGATGTTCATCCTCTTTCTTCCCAGAAAGGTATGTCATCCTTGATTTCAGATCATTGTCCAATTTTATTTGACAGTGCTGATAACGATAAAAGAGAAGCATTATTCAGGTTTGAGAAGGTGTGGTGTTTGGAGGAAGGTTTTGATGATTTGATTAGTAGGAAGTGGGAGGAATTTGGTGTGGTTGGAGATGCTGCGAGTAGTATTTGCAGAAAATTGAAACTACTTAGAAAGTTTTTGAAGAAATGGAATAGTGAAGTGTTCGGAAATATTAGAGTTAAAAAAGAAAAGCTTGAAAATGAAATTCTTGAGCTTTGCATTTTAGAAGAGGAGAGGGTGTTGGATATTGAGGAGAAGATGTTACTCCAGAATAAGGAGAAAGAGTTGTTAAAAGTGACTGATCAAGAGGAAGTTTATTGGAGGCAAAGATCGAGATCACAGTGGTTAAAGGAAGGTGATAATAATACTAGTTACTTTCATCGAGTAGCTAATGGCAGAAGGAGATCGAATTTGATTAGTGTTGAGAAAGAGGGGGTTGAAATTTCTGGGCAGCAAGGTTTGAATGATGCTTTTACTGATTTTTATAAGAAGATTTTTGGGGAGTATAGTGCTAAACGAGTAGATGTTGAGTGGAAGTTGCTGTATCCAGTCAATGCTGATTTGAGTGGTTTGTATGCACCATTTACGGCATAGGAAATTATGGTTGCACTTAACAAAATGCCAAGTGATAAGGCACCAGGTCCTGATGGTTTTCCAAAAAAATTCTTCAAGAAATATTGGAATTGGTTGCAAGCAGATGTGTTGAAGTTGTTTGATGAACTTTATGAAGGGACGTTGAGAATGGACAAGCTGAGTTGTGCTAATGTGGTGTTGATACCAAAGAAAGAGGGTAATGTCACTATTGTGGATTTTAGACCAATTAGTTTATTGAATTGCACTTTCAAGCTAATTACGAAGGTATTAGCTAATCGGCTGAAGCTGAAAATGGAAATACTGATTGACAAGTCTCAAACTGCTTTCATTAAGGGAAGATCAATTTTGGATGGAGCGGCTTTAGTGCAAGAGGTGATCTCGCATTGTAATAAATTCAATGATCCTTGTGCAATTCTGAAACTTGATTTTGCAAAGGCCTTTGACACTGTTGATTGGAACTTTCTCATTGATGTTTGCAAAGCCAGAGGTTTTCCTGCTAAGTGGGTGGAATGGTTTATTTGTACTTTGTCCTTTAGTAGATCGAATATTTGTGTTAATGGTGTTGCTGGGAAGACGATTAGATCTAAGAGAGGGCTTAGGTAAGGTGATCCGCTTTCACCATTGCTGTTTGACTTGGCTGCAGATGTCTTTGTTCAAATTCTGAGAATTAGTAGTGATCGAGGTATTATTCAGAGTTTCGGTAGTGAACACATTGTTGGTGGTATTAATTCGTTGCAATATGCGGATGATACTATAATTTTCATTAAGCCTATTTGTAAATACATCACTGCTCTGAAATTTTTACTCTATGCTTTTGAGAGTTTATCAGGTTTGAAGATAAATTTCCACAAAAGTTGCGTGTTTACTATTGGCTGTTCTGACGAGCTTACATCTCGTTGTGGTGAGATTCTGAATTGCAATATTGGAGAGTTTCCACTCAATTATTTGGGTATGTATATCAGGCCTAAGAAGCTTTTGAAACAAGATTGGCAACAGTTGATTGATAAAGTTGATCGTAGGCTTGCTAGATGCAATTCAAAGAAAGAGGGTGGATTAGGTGTGATTAACTTGATGAATATGAATTCAGCCTTGCTTTGCAGATGGATTTGGGATATGATTGGGGATAGAAACTCATTATGGAAGGATTGGGTTATTAATACATGTTATGATGGGTGTTTTGACTGGAATGGTGACTTTTCTAATTGTTCGGTGTTTTGGAGGGGGGTTATGAGTAATGTGGGTTGGTTTAAGATTGGCATTGAGGTTGTAGTGAAAAATGGAAGAAGTGTCTCTTTTTGGCATGATAGATGGCTTCTTCCAATCTCTTTTGCCGCGGAATTTGGGGAGTTATTTGCATTAGCATGTTATAAAACTTACACTGTTGATGAAATGTTTGATGGGGAGGCTTTAAATTTTAAATGGAAGCTTGCGTTTTGCAGAGAGGTAACTGGTTTGGCACTTAACCACTTATACTGTTTGGTTAGACTGTTAGAAGGGATATCTTTATGTGATGAAAGAGATGAGTTCGTTTGGAAACTAGGTGGTGCTGGGGGTTCTTTCTGTGTTAAAAACATGTATGAATTGTTGAATTTTGGTGGAAGAAAATGGTCTTGTTTTGACAATATGTGAAGTTAATAAGTGGTGCCATTAAAAGTCAGAATTCGCATGTGGGTGGTGATTCATGGCAAGCTGAATACAACTGCTAACTTGAGAAGGAAAGGAATGAATTACACTGAAGCATGTGTCTTTTGTGATGGCAATGTGGAGGATTTTAAGCATATTTTTGAGGAATGCGACTTTGCATTCTATGTTTGGACGAAGTGTTTGGTGTTTTTGAACGTGGATTTGGCTTGGAAAGATTATATTAGAGATCCATTTGAGTTTTGGCAGTATCAGTTTGGTGACATGAGGCATGCTGATCATAGAGATGTGTTATGTTGTATTTTGCATATACATGGATTTTATGGAATGAGAGAAATTCGAGAAAATTTAAATTCAAGATGAAATGTGGCAATTCGATTATTATGATGATTCTCAAATATGTGTTTTCATGGACAGGAAGCTCGAATTGGAATTACTTTGACAACATTAGTGCAAGGGTGCATGATAGAGCAATACGCCGAAGGAATTGAAGTGGAAGAAGATGTTTGCTGTACTATCTGTTATGAATGAATATGTAGTATGATGTGTAGTATATTTTCTTTTGCTTTTGGGTAGTAGTTGTACTCTGTTGTATGTATGGCTGTTGTATTTTCTTTTGGTTGGGTTGCTGTCTGTACTTCTATGTAAACCCTTTTTGCTGTTTTATTATAATCAAGGCGTGAATCTGCTGATTCACCACCTTTTATTTCAAATCATTTTTATGTTTATTTATAATTGTCACATAAAAACATCATTTTTATGTTGATTTAGAATTGTCATAATTAAAAATATCATTTTGTTAGAATAATATTATGTTAATTAAAAATATCATTTTGTTAGAATAATGTTATGTGAATTAAAAGTATCATTTTGTTGAATTATAATAGTTGAAACCAAATTTGTCATTTTGGTCAAAATATAATGGTTGAAACAAAAATTACATTTTTGTTAATTAGAATTGAGTTAGAACAAAAATTACATTTTTGTCAAATAGATTTATGTCAAAATACAAATAACATTTTTGTCAAATAGATTTGTGTCATAACGAAAAATAACATTTTTGTATAGGAGATTTATGTTAAAACAAAAATAACATTTTTGTTAGATAAATTTGTGTTAAAGAAAAAATATTAATTTTGTCGAAATAGAATTGTCAACAAGAATGAGAAGATGACTTTTATTTATTTTGTTAAACTAGAATTGTCAACACAAATGAAATTGTCATTTTTATTCATTTTGTTAAGCTAGAATTGTTAACAAAATGAAGTCGTCACTTTTATTCATTTTGTTGAAATGGAATTTTGGATAAAATGAAATTGTCATTTTTATTCATTTTGTTATGCTAGAATTGTTAACAAAATGAAGTCATCATTTTTATTCATTTTGTTGAATTATAATTATCAGCATAAAATTTTCATTTTTATTTGTTATGTTGAATTAGAATTGTCAACACATAAAAGTATCATTTTTACTTGTTATGGTGAAACATTGAATTTGTGTATAAATAAATTATTCTTTTATTTGTCATTAAAATACAAAGAAAAATGTATGCAAAATAAATACCTCTTCTTATTTGCCATTAGATATGTAGAACATTAAAATTGTCATGTTAAATAAAAATGTTATTTAGTTAGAAAATGTCATATGAAATAAAAATATCATTTTTTCAGATTATGTTATGTTAATTAAAAAGATCATTTTGTTAGAATCATGTATGTTAGATTTAAAATGTCATTTTATTAGAAAATGTCAGGTTAAAACAAAAATGTCATTTTATTAGAAAATGTTATGTTAAAATATGTCAATGATAAAATTTACATTTTTGTAGTGTATGTAGAAATGATTAAAATGATCATGGGTTAGGAATACAAAAATATGCTAAAGATTAAAACGTTATCATTGATATGTTAGCAATATTAGAAAATTGGTCGTATCTTAAAAATATGATTTGTGCTAGATTAAAACATTATCATAATAATGTTAATATTAATATGGCTTTTGAAATTAGATTATAAATATCCATTTATATTTTAAACAGTGAAAATTTGTTATATAGAAAATAATTCAAACTAAATTATAATTGGTTAAATTTATTAACCAATGATTTATTTATATAAAATGTTGTTGTCTGAAAACCCCACATGGGTATTAGGATGATATTTGACATACACTAGTGCCAATATTTAGTTGTATGTCAATCGATGGATTGACAGCCAATGATGAGCGTTATTTATTTATTTTAATGATCACACAGTTGTAAAACTTCGCTCTGGATGTGAATGGATTGTTTATTGATTATTCATCATTATTGTTATATACATGTGATGCATGAAATCCATATAACTGAAATTATGTGGTAATTGATTGAGTCGCATTTCGATCTAGAATATCTTTAATATAAAGAATATTTTTAAATAATATTCAATGTAGAATAAAATCTTGATTTCTATGTCCATTCTTGGATGGACACAAAAAATATAAAAATGTAAAGCCGAATTAAGTAGCAAACGTTATTTTAACTCGAACGGGTTCACTGATCCATTTTATTCATTCTATAATGAATATCGAAAAGAAGTGATTTCAGAATATAATATTTTTAAAATATTATATTTTAATATGATAAAAATACAGAATATTTAATTTTGATTTAAAATTAAAAATGAAGTTAAAATCGTTTTAAAATGAATTTATAAATATTTTATAAAATACGATTCAAATGGAAATCGATGAAATATATAAAATATATATTATATCTATAATGGCCTGAATAGAACGCGCAGCGACCGTTCGTGAATTTCGACCATTAACTTCAAATTGATGTAACGGGAGATCCGACCGTCGGATTCTCCTAAAACCGGAACCATTGGGTTCATATCGAAAAGAGCTTTCCAATGAATATAAGAGTTTTGAAATCTAACGGTTGGATGTAGAATTATGTCCAAATCAAATTTTAAAAAGGTCGCTATGGATGCAGTTCGGTGGCCGTTACTGGAAACCGACTGTAAATACCTTAATAAAATTATTAAAAATATGGAAAAATTATGTAAAATCATAATTAATAATTTGGAAAGATTTTGGATGAATATCTGAAATGATAGAAACATGTTTTTATCATCATGAACTATTTATTAACTAGAATAAACCTTTAAATTAATATTTAATGAAGCTTTCCAGTAAATTAATATTTATTTAGAATTAAATAATAAATTGGATTTTTTTATAAGGACCCGTAACTTCCCCGTGAAAGAAAGAGCGGATGCTTTGAGGACAAGCCACATCAGAACACAAAGAGAAGAACGTTTCATTGTTAATTTCAAAAATTCATCAGAATACAAGAATATACAGAGTATAAACAAATAACATATATTTGATAAATATCAGAGATTACAATACATTACATAGCAGCGGAAAAATAATACAAAACACAACTGAAGGAGATATACGGATATAGAGCTTTTCGAATATCATTCCAGCTGTAAACCAGGATCCTGTGAATATAAATCTTCAAGACCAAAACTACTAGCTGCCCGTGTAGAAATATGGGCACCCAGAGTTTAGGTTAAAACAATAAACTCCAGTTCAGTCATGTGACTGGTAAAACACCACACCCTCCATTAAGGTCACTCACAAAGGGAATGCTTTAACTTTGCTGGAGGTTTGTAAGTAAAAGTCATAGATAAAGCACAAGACAGATATAAACACATATATTTAAGCAGTGGAAAAGAACAAACTTTTTATTTCATATATATGTATTCATACAAAACATTTCTATAACTGTCACATAATAATTTCCAAAATATTACATCATCATTTCTGCCTTGGTTATTAAATAAAGAAGCATAAAAACATAATTAAAACTGCATAAATCCCCATAGAGTGTGTCCAACAGCCATAGCCAAGGAAAGAGAGTCCAAACCGTACTTCTACTATCTTGAAGCTTGCAAAGAGTATGACTAAGCTTGGTTGTTTCCTTCCTGTGGACCTTGGGGGGGAATGGAAGAAAAGAAGACGAAAGAAAATAGGGTCAGACATAAAGCCTGGTAAGTCTAGTGACTCTTCAGTATGTGAATAAGAAAAGGGCATGATAGGTATAAACCGAAAATAGGAAGTATCATAAACTAAGATAAATCAGCTTTGAATCGACTATACTATCGCACCCCACACTAAATCTCTGCACCTACATGCATTGTCTCCACTGGCACCCCATGATCAGGGTGAAGTGATCCCCTTTCTAAAGATCGGCTCCTACTCGCATAATCATCTGTGTCCTACGGCCCCCAAAGATTGTAGATACCTATGCTGGTCCTACCATGGGGTGTATCAAGTCCCATGGTGGCGACCCCACACAATTCTAGAATGCATTGGTTATACTACTTGTAAAACCCCACATCCGTTAGTGTCACTCGCAAATAGAATGCACTAAGTTCTGTGGAGCATTTTGGGTAAAAGATGTAGATAAATTACAAGACAGACAGAAATTAAACAGCGGAAAATAAAACTTTGCTTTATTGATGAAATAGTTTGTACAAAGATTTCTTTACAATATCAGAGTATCATCTGTCTTACAAAATAAAGAAGCATAAAACAACATTTATATTCCCTAATTTTAGCAAGAGCCAGCCACAGCATCTGAAAAGAGAATCCAAGCAAAACTTCGGCAAATCTTCAAGCTGGGGAAAAAGTGACAGTCCAACATAACCTGAGCTATACTATTCCCTCCTTTACTACCTTGGGGGGGGGGGAGAAACGGAAGAAAAGAAGACGAAAGAAAAACAGAGTCAGACATAAAGCCTGAGTAAGTTCAGTAACTTCTAGCATATGAACATGGAAAAACAAAACGACATGAATTAACTGAATACAAGATAACACCATGATGATAGGGTTGGCAAGATTAGACAAGATAATCACGAGATATGCTAAGATAAGATAAACTGGATATACTCTAATACTTTCGCCACTTCGCTCTAATACTTCGTCGCTTCGCTCTAATACTTCGCCGCTTCTCTATTTCCTTGTTATACCGATTTCTATACCACTGCACCACCTAACTAGTGTCCCAACTAGTAGCGATAACGTAATCCCAATCCCTGTAGTTTTCATCGCCTTCAGGCATACATTTATTATTTATTACCTAGATCAAATTTAG
Organism: Allium sativum; assembly: GCA_030737875.1. NCBI lineage: Eukaryota > Viridiplantae > Streptophyta > Magnoliopsida > Asparagales > Amaryllidaceae > Allium > Allium sativum. The sequence continues at coordinate 405,520,944 of CM060926.1, forward strand.
GGATTTCTACCAAGTGCCTTTTAGATTCAACTAGAGTTTACGATATCTGTTGAACGCTTCTCGGATTCAGGGTTTATGCCACCTAGTTCCACTAGGAATTATGCTACTTGTCGAACGATGCCCCCAAGTCTAGGACACACTACTTAGAGTGGTATATGTTCCTATACTTCCCCACGCATGTATCACGAATCGTTATCGCTTGTCCAGATGCACATGTCCTGTAATGTGCGGTCCGAGTCCTGTGACAGGGCAAATCAAGGAATACAGAACTCGGTCGGGAGCTTTCAGATATCTGCCGATGCAGATGCTAAGGTCTGTTTTTATTCCAGTGCTATGGTCCCACTTGACCCCTCCCTCAACTAATGAAAGGCACGCCTTGTAAAATGAGAACTATACGCCGGCCCCCGGTGCCCCACTATCCTATGGCCATCCTCACCCATAACTAGATAGCAAGTATATGGTCTTTTGGAGTTCTCCGCCTTTCCGCTTCACGTATCTCGATTGACTCAAGATGGATGGTAGACGACGAGTCGCTATCACAGGGCTACCGTTTGCTCGCCGAATCACGCCGGTCCATCCTAGTCTTTAGGTTGCCATGTATTGCAACCAAGGCATACCCCTGGTTCTTCTACGCAGACCTTAACCTCTGTGGGCCCAAGCGGGTCATCTGCAGCCTCACAGAGGGATACCAAGAGTACCCTCACGTTCCCTCGAAGCCTCGGGCTTCGTATCCCAATTCGTTGGAGCCTTCTTTCTACTCAGACGGACATTCGCTCCTTCCCGTGTTATACTAAGAATTACTACTTAGTTTTACTAACTAAGATTTACCACTTAGTTTCCAGAATCGTTGTTTTCTTAACTAAGGTTTATTACTTAGTTCCCTTTCCCGTCAATTTGTATTGGTTAAGTGTCATTGGTCAATTCAAGCCAACTTAACCCTCTTCATTCATCCTGTTATACTGGTTAAGTGTTATCAGTAATTCATGTTGACTTAACCCCACCACAAACCAAGTTATATTGGTTAAGTATTTCTTATTACTTAACCCTACCCATTCACCCTGTATTGGTTAAGTGTTCCTTTTTAACTTAACCTTGCCCGTCTGTCTTAACTAACTTGTTATTAATGGTTAAGTATTATCCCTTCATGTTTTAGACTTAACCTCATTCCTTTATCACAACCTGATGGTTAAGTGTTCAGGTTTACTTAACCCTATGGTCTAGCCCAGCTAACGTATCAAAATTGGCTAAGTGTATTAGATTTTACTTAACCCCAACCTCTATTCTAGTTAACATATTAATTTGGCTAAGTGTATTAACTTTAGTTAACCCCTATAAGTCTCGTTTTGCTACCTTGAGTTTGGTTAAGTGTGTCTATGGACTTAGACCTCCCATTCTAGCTTAACCGTGTTAAGTTGGTTAAGTGTTCCTATGGACTTAACCCTCCCATTCTAGCTTAACTGTGTTAAGTGTCAGTCTGAACCTAACCCCCACCCATCAGTCTAGTTATCATGTTACACTGGTTAAGTGTCTTAGTTAACTTAACCCTACCATTCTTGTTCTAGCTTTAACTAAATAAATTAAAGCCGCTACCACTCACATTAGATAGATATTGTTGCGAATACTGGATGTGCCGGTTGGTTCCGGGCAGGTTTACATCGCAACTCAGTCTAACCTCGGGTTAGGCATATTCATGTTTTCTAAGTTCGAAGGGGTTTTGATTATTTTTCAAATCAGGTTTTGAAAGTAACCATCCGGTCAGTCGGATCAGTTAGGGATAGCCAGGGAGAGCATGAAACTTGTATTTTCCAAACTCAAGCCTAGACACTATCCTCTCTGTCACCCTAGAACTTTCTGGCTTATTATTAAAAGAGATGTCGTTAATAAACCTTTAATTTGACTAAATTTACATTTCCTCATTTAGGCCAAATTCTATAAGTAAATTATCCCTAATTTACTTATTTCCTAATTACCCTTTTAATGTAAACTGTCAACATTTATTCTTATGGCCCATTTTCCCTTCTATATCATATTTATGCCTTTTGTTATGTAAACTGTACCAATTAAGTGTCACTAACCCTGATTTTGCTAAACCTGACAGTTATTCCCAATTATGGCCAATTTCACATTTATGCCAATATACTTACCGTGCCGAATTAGCTAATCCAATTTCGATTCAACATTCTAATTCACGTCAAACTAGACTTATTACTCTAGTTCCCTATTCATGTAAATGCTAGATTTACACGTCAATACTAGATTCAAATTACACATCTTATAACTCATGTCAAATTTATCCAATTTGCATTTCTATGAACACGCATAATACATGTTCCCAATTTATGCTAATTTCCAAGTTAAACTACGTTTTCATATTTTGCCCAAACCGCATTCCCACCGTTCGTATAATTGTGATTCAGTCTAGATTATAATAAATCTAGGTTCGTAGAAAATAGGGAATGAACCAAAGATGCTATGCAAAAGATGGACATACTAACTGGCATAAAAAGGGTTGAATAACGACGTCGGTTCAAGAACATGGGTAGACCTAACTTAATAGGTAAATTCCCAAGGTCTAAAACCAAGAATAGACAGAATAAAGGCGTAGGTTCGAGAACATGGGTAGACCTAACTTAATAGGTAAATTCCCAAGGTCTAAAACCAAAGAAAACAAAGAACAGACAGAATAGATAATTGGGTTTAGACCCAATTTCACAGCCACAAAACTTAAACACTTTCCTAGTCATGAACCATAGTTGCTTAATCACAGTTGTCCCATTTATGTCATAGACAATAGTTTTGTTTCCTAATCAAAGGTATAGGCTTGTTTTCATAGTCATGGAAATACTTCTCATAGTCACAGTCACAGTCATAGGCAATGTCCATAACCATAGGCAATGTTCATAGTCATAGGCAATGTTCATAGTCATAGAGGCATATGGTTCTGAGGTCCATAGTTTCATAGTCACGGTCTTATTTGTCCTTGAATCATGACAGTTCTTAATTAGGTCCAAAGAGATAGGCACAGATTCGAATAGAAAGATTTGTCATATTCTTTTATTCCTTTAATTTCATGTCACGAACAGAGAAAAACGTTCAAATCTAAAAAGTAACTGACTTACAAAGATTAGATTAGAACAGAAAGACGGCATTGCTATGATTCGTAGAAAAAAGTCGTTGCATTCGTTCGAATCTTTACTAGAATTCTAACTTGAATCTCCTCTTTGAAAGTCTTTGAGCAGCACCTCCTCGTCTTGATTTATTATATATATATTATTTATTTATATATTTTCTCAGAGGCAGCATAAGGATAGAAAAGAATTGTGAATAGAGAATAAGACCAGGGTTGTTTATATAGTGTTAGGTGGACGAACCTGGTCAGAAAACGTAACCAGATACATCAGAACGAACCAGTGCAGAAAGCTGGAAAAACGGGGGGGGGGGGGGGGCGACCCCCAAGTCGACTACCCAGTCGACCTGGGTGTCTTGGGAGGGAAAAGTCCCGCCCTGGCCAATCCGGCCCGATTTTGAAATTTGAATTTGTTTTCAGTCAGTTCGAATTTTAAACTGAATTCTGAAACTTCCGGAGGCCATATCTCCCTCATACGTACTCCGATTTACGCAAACTCGGTCTCGTTTTCATGCATAATTCCGAGACGAACGCAATGGCGTAGCCCGTTTCCCTTGATTTTGATTTTAACTTTTAATTCTGCCTTGATTTGTAAATCTTAGTGTTACAAAACTACAGGGTGTTACACTACTGGTGCCCCCAGTGCCCTGTTTGTTTGCTCCGAAGTGTATGCACGCTCGCACTCCGTTAGAACCCACACTGATGCACCCACCGCCGTCGCTTTTGACTGCTTACAATCAGCCCAGTAATCGTGCCACACCATGCCTAGTTTCAGGGTACCATGATACCTAATTGGGTTACTACTGAAATGGGTCCCCATTACTTGGCTTTTCTAGTCAGACATGTTAAGTGGTTAAGTGTCTGTATTTACCTAACCCCACACATCAATTTATTTAACATGTTGAATTGGTTAAGTGCTTTAGTTAACTTAACCCTACCATCCTGGCTTGTCTGTCCTTAGCTTTTTAAAGCACCGACCACTCACATTAGACAAGTATTGTTACGGTTACTAGATGTGCCGGTCGGTTCCGGGAAGATTTACACTGTAACTCAGTCTAACCTCGGGTCCTTATTGGGCTCAATGCTTAACCACCGACATTGGATAGGTATTGTTGTGACTACTGGACAACCGGGCGGGTCCGGGCAGGTTTACATCACAACTCAACCCAACCTCGTGTTAAGCATACTCGGATTTTCTATATTTACATATTTGTCTTTATTACTTATTATATGTAAATTTGTCAACAATTAAATGTTGTGGCCCACTTTCCAGGTTTAACATTTTTGGTATAAGAATTTATACCATTCAAGTGCCACAAATTTTGGCATGTGACAAACATGCCAATTTCATATATTTTCACCAATTTATGTCAAGTTACCCATTTTTCCCAACGTTACCCCGTCTAAATATTAGGCTAACAATCTTAGCCTAATTTTTCGTTCGCATGGTTTTTAACATATAATATTAGGCTAAAAACTTAGCCTAATTTAGCGCACACAAAATTGGCATAAGGGAATTCATAAACATAAACATGACATAGGTGTAAACTTGGCATAACTTGCATTAAAAAAAGGGATCTAACTAAACAGGTGTCACATGAATTAGCATATGATTTAGACAACATAAGCCTAAACATGTTTAGATCTAGGCATTACATCGAACATCACTAGCATATGACAAGTATGTATAATTTCATCGAATGTGTGAACTAGATCCAATCATGTTTACTACATTAACATGAAACATGTATTAAAATGGATCTTGGCATGGATCCAATTATGAACTTTGCAAATTTTGTATAAACATATGAACATGTATATGAACTTAATCATTTAGGCAAAAAGTATATACATGAGATCTTAACTTGGACATATCACATACAACTTATATAATCACGTAAACATATAGGTGTAGATTACAACATGAACTATACAACTTGCATGTGATGTTGTTTTCATTTGAATGGATCCAACATTAAGTAAATTTAACCACAAACATTCCGGTTGTTCGCAATACAATCATTTCAATACATAGATATGAATTAACATTATCGTTATACAATAACACAATTTAATTTCCATTTTACATCGAATCAAATCCTAACTTTTATTCACATCGGAAAAATCACTATACTTACAACAAACGACGGTCTTGTTTTCTGATTTCTGAGTTCTGAATTTGAATTGCTTTCCTTTGGGTAGACAAACGTTGATTAATTTTTGTTTTAACTTTAATTTTGGCTCGTCTCTAAACTTTTCTACAAGTGGAGGCTACTCTCAGTTTTCTCCTGACAGCAAGGCGGCTCCGTCTCTAATTTTTTTATGTGAATTTAGGTTGGAGTCTTAAGTTATTTATATAGAATTTCAGATTGATTTGAGCCGTCAGATGATCATAGATGAATCTAGACCATTCATTTCGAGAGGAGCCAACCAAAATGTGACAAATCAGCCCTAGTGAAAAGGCCAAGCTCCTAAATTCGACCAGAAACTGACCAGGCCAGCCAGGGCCAAACCAGGTCGACTGGGTAGGTCGACCCCTAGGTCGACCCTATGGTCGACCTAGTTACCCTGGTCGATCCCCAGGTCGACCCTATGGTCGACTTGGTGCCTGGGCGGAATTTTCCCGCCCAGCCCAGTCTGGGTCTGAATTCGAAATTTGAACTAACTTTTGAACTATTTGAAATTTAAATTGAATTCTGAAACTTCCGGAGGTCATAACTCCTTCATACGGAGTCCGATTCCCGCAAACTCGGACTCTATCTCAAGCAGAATTCCGAGACGAACGCAATGGCGTAAACCGTTTCCCTTAATTCTTTTGTTTAGAATTAATTATACTTTAATTTTTTAATTTACGGTTAACAAAAAATTCGGGGTGTTACATTCTCCCCTCCTTAAAGGATTTTGTCCCCGAAATCTTCAAGTCTAGGAGAACGTAAGTCCTAACATCCAATCGTCCATCTACACAACCAACAAACACAGGCGTCCATTGTCCTTAAAAGACTTCTAATGCTTGATGATCATATGCATAGTGTGTGTATATGTCCTTATCTAATGCAAGAATTAGGCGGTATACTAATTCAGTTGACCTCCTTAATGTGAATCATGTAAGTGCCATGAATCCATTATGTATGCAAATTTTTCCTACTCGTAATTCTACATGAGTGTGCAACCATTCATACAAATGCGACATCCATATGAAAATAAATCAAGTTTCAACCACATACAAATATGAATACATATATTCATATGCAATATTAAGTGACTGAGCCGACCTAAAACCTAGGTTGTGTGTGTATATGCATCCACGAGCAACCACTAGCAACCACTTACAACCACTTGCAGCCATCAACCATAACATGTTTCAAATACATATTTACATCCAAAGGGGTTTCTACCTAAGGATAAAGGATAATATCGAGGAGATATACCTAAAAAGATAGATAAAAGCACAACTTAAGGAAAAAGAGAGGTCAAAGATGCACCCTCAAAAAGAAAAGGGTAAGCCGCACGTATTCTGTCCTTAGTTTCCCAAGTTGCGTCTTCCTCGGCGTCGCTCCACTGAACCTTAACAAGCTTGACTTCGCGGTTGCGTAGCTTTTTGATTTCAGTTCCTACGATTCGAGTTGGAACTCTCCTCATAGTTGCTTCGCGTTCCACTTCGTCTTCTTCTAGAATGCTTGGCTCCACCACTTCCGTAGATTCATGTAGACATTTCAGGAGATGAGAAACGTGAAAGACGTTGTGAATTCCAGCCAACCTTTCGGGCAGCTCTACTCTATAAGCCATTTTCCCAATCCTCTCGATGATATGGAACGGTCCTACAAATCTTGGTGCTAGCTTTCCTGTGGATCCAAAGTGAACGACGTTCCTTAATGGGGATACCTTAAGGAAAACCCTGTCCCCAACCTCAAACTCATGGTCAGTCCTTCTTTTGTCTGCATAGGATTTCTGTCTGTCTTGGGCAGTCTTCATTCTCCTTCGTATCAGGTCCACTTTTTCTGAAGTCTCTCTAATCATGTATGGCCCAAGTATAATCTTGTCAGTAGACTCCCACCAACAAGTTGGTGATCGACAAGGTCTTCCATACAAAGCTTCGAAGAGCGCCATACCGATGGTGGCTTGGTAACTGTTGTTGTAGGAGAATTCCACTAAAGGAAGATGATCCTCCCATGTCCCTCCGAAGTCAAGAACGCACAGTCTCAAAAGATCTTCTAATACCCTATTCACCCTTTCTGTCTGACCATCAGTTTGGAGGTGATAGGCCGTGCTCAAGCATAACTGTGTGCCTACAACTTCTTGCAGACTCCGCCAAAATTCGCTCGTGAAGATGGGATCTCTGTCACTCACTATGCTGGAGGGTTTTCCATGGAGTCGAACTATTTCCTTGAGATAAAGAGAAGCTAGAGACAAGGCAATCCTTCTACTCTTGATGGGTATAAAGTGGGCGCTTTTAGTAAGCATGTCCACTATTACCCAAATGTTAGTATTGCCTCTTCTTGACCTAGGCAACCCATCAATGAAGTCCATTGAAATGCTATCCCACTTCCATTGCGGGACTTCTAGAGGATGATGCAGTGCTCCAGGATTCTTTTGTTCCGCCTTGACATGTTGGCAGGTCACACACTTAGAAACAAAATCTGCCACGTCCTTCTTCATGCCGCTCCAATAGAAAACTCTTTTTACGTCCTTGTACATCTTGTCCCCACCTGGGTGTATTGTCATCTTGGAATGATGTGCTTCCTCGAGAACCATCTTTACTAAATCCCTTACTTGTGGGACGCATAGTCTCCCATCTCGCCTCAGCCAACCCTTATCATCGATGGCGTACCTATTGAGGTGACTGGAAGTTTCACCCCTAATTAGTTTATCAATCACATCAACAAGCTGAGGGTCCTCGCGTTGTGCGGCCCCTATTGAGTCTAAAAGAGTTGGTCGTACTTTTAGGGATGCCAATAAACAAGGTATAAAATCAGAGGAGGGCCTAAAGTCGAAACTGGATATATACTCCAAGCTTTGCCTTTCTACAAAGAGAGGGCTTAGGGTTAGCTTCTTTCTGCTCAACGCGCCTGCTACTACATTGCCTTTGCCAGGAGTATAGGAAATCTCAAAGTCATACGAGGCAAGGAACTCCATCTACCTTTGCTGCCTCAAGTTGAGATCTTTCTGCGAGAAAAGATACTTCAACGATTTATGGTCAATATATAATTCGAACTTCTCACCTAGGAGCTAATGGCGCCAAGACTTAAGCGCAAATACGATGGCGGCCAACTCAAGATCGTGGGTTGGGTAGTTCATTTCATGAACTTTCAATTGTCTTCCACCATAAGCTACTACCCTCCCTTCTTGCATCAAAACAGCTCCTAGTCCCGTACCATAAGCATTCGTATATACTGTGAACATCTTGCTTCCATCCGGCAAAGTCAGAACTGGTGCTGTTGTGAGAGCCTTTTTAATCGTTGGAAAGCAAACTCGCAATCCAAATCCCAAGCGAATGCCAGATTTTTCTTTGTTAGCCTTGTGAGTGGAGCTGAGATTTTCGCGAAATCCCTAATGAACTTTCGGTAAAAACCGGCTAGCCCAAGAAAGCTTCGGACTTCGGTTGCATTTCTCGGTGTCTTCCAATCTTGCACTGCCACTACTTTCGCGGGGTCTACAGCTAACCCCTCTTTGGACACTATATGTCCAAGAAATCTTACTTCTTCTCTTCAAAAGTGGCACTTGGAGAATTTGGCTTTTAGCTGATGAACTCGAAGAGTTTCCATGATCTCCTTCAGATGTTGAGCATGTTCTTCCTCATTCTTTGAGAAGATCAAAATATCGCCTACGAAGACCACCATGAACTTGTTGAGGAATTCTCGGAACACCCTGCTCATTAGGTCGACGAAATAAGCAGATGCGTTTGTCAAACCGAAAGGCATGAAAAGCCACTCATAGAAACTGTCTGGGATTCTGAACGTCGTTTTATCAATGCTATCTTCAGCTACCCTTAGCTGATGGAACCCAGTAGACAGATCAAGTTGGGAGAAGACCGACGCACCTACAAGCTGATCAAACAAATCGTCTATTCTGGGAAGCGGGTGTCTATTCTTTTTAGTCAGCTTATTTAGCTCCCTATAGTCCACACAAAGACGTAATGAACCATCTGGTTTGGTGGCGAACACCACTGGAGCAACCCATTCTGAGATACTCCGTCTTATAAACCCCTTCTCGAGAAGCTCCTTAACTTGCTTACTGAGCTCCTTTCTCTCCTTTGGAGCCATGTGTCTAACAGGCAGAGCTACGGGCTTTGCATTATCAACAAGATATATGCGGAAGTCTATTTCCCGCTTCGGAGGTAAGCCTTTTACCTCTTCAAAGACATCCGGATATTCCCGGACCACTCTAACCGACTGCAAATTCTCAACAGAAGCGTCAAGCAACTCTAGATAACTAAGCGTAACAGCATTCAAGGGATTACAAGAAATTTCTAGAGTGTTACCAAGCCGAGTGAAGAGCCTAACCACTCTTTTCTCACAATCAACAATGGCACCATTACTGGATAACCAGTCCATGCCTAAGATCAGTCCATATCCTGAGAAGCCCAAAACAAAGGCACTACATCTAAATTCAACACTTAGAATAGAGATTTTCAAATCCAAGAAAACCATCGACAAATAAGCCGAGCCCCCAATTGGATTTGAAACAACCAAGGGATCTTCTACCATACTAGTGTCTAGGTGCATAGATTCTACTAAGGCAGATGAAGTAAAGGAGTGTAATGCACCAGAATCAAAGAGAGTGCGAACTAGATGATCATAGAGATAAACTAAGCTTTCTACAGAAATATTTCTACCTCGTTCCTATGGAGGTACCACCAGCGCGTGAACCTGTCCTCCTTAGGTGGATCCAGTCCTCTGTCCCTGCCCCCGCTTCTTTCGTCGGTCCTTAGCCAAGTGTCCAGTCTCTCCACAATGGAAACAACTTCCATTCATCTTTGCCTTCTTCTTCCTGCAGTCTTTCGCTATATGTCCGACAATGCCATAGAAATTACACCTTCTCTTTTTGCGGGGATTGTTGTTCTTCCTGCCTTTCTTAATGTCTGTCTTCTTATCCTATAAACCCTCTTTCTTTTCTTGAAGCACTTCCACCTTTGCCTCTTTCTAGCCTTTATCTTCCTCGTGTAGCAGCGCCATGTCCACCAAGCTTTCATAGGTCGCTCCCATGGGTATATGGGTCATTGCAAGGCTGTGTAGAGGCTCATTAAGACCTTTGACGAAGCGAAGGGCCTTCTTGTGTTGGGTTTTCACTAAATCCAGCCCAAATCTGGCAAGTTGATTAAACTGATTGACATACTCCTTGATTGTCATACTTCCTTGCTTAAGAGTTAGGAACTTCTCCATCCGCAAGCTTCTTTCAGCTTGGGAGAGGAACTTCATCTCAAACCTCATCCTGAAATCTTCCCAAGTTTCCACTGGCCTTTCAGCATGGGTAACTTCCCACTAATAGGAAGCTTCATCTTTAAGCAACCACACTGCTAGTTGTATCTTTTATCTGTCGTCAACTTCAAAGATGACGAACAAATCTTCGGTCTCCTTCAGCCAGTTCCTTGCTGCCACAAATGATTTAGTTCCATAAAAGTCCTTCCCCCCCATAGCCTTGAAGTCTCTACATGTCTTAGCGAAAGTATTTCCACGAGGAGGAGGAGGAGGAGGAACCGCTGCCACTGTAGGATGAGGAATGTCTTCTGGGCCTGCGCCATTGGCCCTAGCCTCTAGGTACCTTTGGACCCAGCCAGGGATCGGTACCCCTTCTGGAAGGTTACGATCTCCAGACATGCTGGAACAAAAAGGAAAGTATTCAAGACAAAGGATAGAGAGATAGTGCATATGGCTTTTAGGGAATTATGCCTTTTAAAAACAATGTTTTTCTTGAAAACAATGCTTCTTTAAACTTCTTTTTGAAAATATTTTCAAAAACCTTTATCTAATCTGTTAAATCTGTGCTCTGATACCAAGTAAAACACCCCACCCTCCATTAAGGTCACTCACAAAGGGAATGCCTTAACTTTGGTGGAGGTTTGTAAGTAAAAGTTACAGATAAAGCACAAGACAGTTATAAACACATATATATAAGCAGCGGAAAAGAGCAAACTTTTTATTTCATAAATATGTGTTCATACAAAACATTTCCATAATTGTCACATAATAATTTCCAAAACATTACATCATCATTTCTGTCTTGGTTATTAAATAAATAAGCATAAAAACATAATTAAAACTGCATAAATCCCCATAGGTTGTGTCCAATAGCCATAGCCAAGGAAAGAGAATCCAAACCGTACATCTACTATCTTGAAGCTTGCAAAGAATCTGACTAAGCTGGGTTGTTTCCTCCCTGTGGACCTGGGGGGGAACGGAAGAAAGGAAGACGAAAGAAAATAGGGTCAGACATAAAGCCTGGTAAGTTTATTGACTCTTCAGTATGTGAATAAGAAAAGGGCATGATAGGTATAAATTGGAAATAGGAAGTATCATAAACTAAGGTAAAGCAGTTTTGAATCGACTATACTATCGCACCCCACAATAAATCTCTGCACCAACATGCATTGTCTCCACTGGCACATCATGATCAGGGTGAGGTGATCCCCTTTCTAAAGATCGGCTCCTACCTGAATAATCATCTGTGTCTTACGGCCCCCAAAGATTGTAGATAACTATGCTGGTCCCACCATATGGTGTATCAAGTCCCATGGTGGCGGCCCCACACAATTCTAGAATGCATAGGTTATACTACTGGTGCCCCCAGTGCCCTGTTTGTCTGCTCCGAAGTGTATGCACGCTCACACTCCGTTAGAACCCACACTGATGCACCCACCGTTGTCGCTTTTGACTGCTTACAATCAGCCCAGTAATCGTGCCACACCATGCCTAGTTTCAGGGTACCATGATACCTAATTGGGTTACTACTGAAATGGGTCCCCGTTACTAGGGTTTTCTAGTCAAACATGTTAGGTGGTTAAGTGTATGTATTTACCTAACCCCACACATCAATTTATTTAACATGTTGAATTGGTTAAGTGCTTTAGTTAACTTAACCCTACCATCCTGGCTTGTCTGTCCTTAGCTTTTTAAAGCACCGACCACTCACATTAGACAGGTATTGTTACGGTTACTGGATGTTCCGGTCGGTTCAGGGAAGATTTACACTGTATCTCAGTCTAACCTCGGGTCCTTATTGGGCTCAATGCTTAACCACCGACATTGGATAGGTATTGTTGTGACTACTGGACAACCGGGCGGGTCCAGGCAGGTTTACATCACAACTCAACCCAACCTCGTGTTAAGCATACTCGGATTTTCTATATTTACATATTTGTCTTTATTACTTATTATATGTAAATTTGTCAACAATTAAATGTTGTGGCCCACTTTCCAGGTTTAACATTTTTTGTATAAGAATTTATACCATTCAAGTGCCACAAATTTTGGCATGTGACAAACATGCCAATTTCATATATTTTCACCAATTTATGTCAAGTTACCCATTTTTCCCAATGTTACCCCGTCTAAATATTAGGCTAACAATCTTAGCCTAATCTTTCGTTCGCATGGTTTTTAACATATAATATTAGGCTAAAAACTTAGCCTAATTTAGCGCACACAAAATTGGCATAAGGGAATTCATAAACATAAACATGACATAGGTGTAAACTTGGCATTATTGGCATAGTCAATATGAACATCATAGGTGTGAACTTGCAAAATAGTCAACATACATATATGTGAATTTGCAACATAGACTGAATCATGGGTTTCAATTTGTCATGTGAACTTGCATTAAAAAAAGGGATCTAACTAAACAGGTGTCACATGAATTAGCATATGATTTAGACAACATAAGCCTAAACATGTTTAGATCTAGGCATAACATCGAACATCACTAGCATATGACAAGTATGTATAATTTCATCGCATGTGTGAACTAGATCCAATCATGTTTACTACTTTAACATGAAACATGTATTAAAATGGATCTTGGCATGGATCCAATTATGAACTTTGCAACTTTTGTATAAACATATGAACATGTATATGAACTTAATCATTTAGGCACATAGTATATACATGAGATCTTAACTTGGACATATCACATACAACTTATATAATCACATAAACATATAGGTGTAGATTACAACATGGACTATACAACTTGCATGTGATGTTGTTTTCATTTGAATGGATCCAACATCAAGTAAATTTAACCACAAACATTCCAACCATTCACAATCCAATCATTTCAATACATAGGTATGAATTAACATCATTGTTATACAATAACACAATTCCATTTCCATTTTACATCGAATCAAATCCTAACTTTTATTCACATTGGAAAAATCACTATACTTACAACAAACGACGGTTTTATTTTATGATTTCTGAGTTATGAAATTGAATTGCTTTCCTTTGGGTAGACAAACGTTGATTGATTTTTGTTTTAACTTTAATTTTGACTCGTCTCTAAGCTTTTCTACAAGTGGAGGCTCCTCTCAGTTTTCTCCCGACAGCATGGCGGCTCCGTCTCTAATTTTTTTATGTGAATTTAGGTTGGAGTCTTAAGTTGTTTATATAGAATTTCAGATTGATTTGAGCCGTCAGATGATCATAGATGAATCTAAACCATTCATTTCGAGAGGAGCCAACCAGAATGTGACATATCAACCCTAGTGACACAGTCAATCTCCGAAATTCGACCAGAAACAGACTAGGCCAACCAGGGCCAAACCAGGTCGACTAGGCAGGTCGACCCCCAGGTCGACCCTATGGTCGACCTGGTTACCCAGGTCGACCTCCAGGTCGACCTATTGCCTGGGCGGGAATTTTCCCGCCCAGCCTAGTCTGGGTCTGAATTCGAAATTTGAACTAACTTTTGAACTGTTTGAATTTTAAATTGAATTCTGAAACTTCCGGAGGTCATAACTCCTTCATACGAAATCCGATTCCCGCAAACTCAGACTCTATCTCAAGCAGACTTCCGAGACGAACGCAATGACGCAGCCTATTTCCCTTAATTCTTTCGTTTAGAATTAATTATACTTTAATTTGTTAATTTACAGTTAACAGAAAATTTGAGGTTTTACAACTGGTGTGAGAACTAAAACAGTTATTAATCTTTATTTTAAAGTTAGGTAAATCAAGGGACCATGCCGTATAACACGAAACGGGTTTCCTCCCAAGAGTACCACTACATAAAACAACAGTGCAATGCTAAGTAAAGAACAATGAAGCTATTACAAGACCCAGGTCCCATCACACAATGCAACACAAGCTAGAGGGTAGGGTTTTACCTTATAATAGACAAAGCATGCTTGATACGCTAAATTTCATGTTTTATTATTACTATAAGTGTATAGTGTCAAAACAATTTCAATTATAAGTATCAATCATAGACGGCATAAGTACCCCATACCACTATGTCGCCATATATAGGTGTATAACTAAAACCGCAAAGACGCATATTGGAAGTTGGATTTCCATCTATGGACAGAGGCAAGGGATCGTACTCACCGCTTCGAGACGCTCTAGCACATGTCTCAGGAACAGCCGCAACTGACCCTCGGATCGTCAGGGTCGGTGCACCGATGTGTATTATAATGCCTGAACACTGCGTTTCCCCGCCATTTGGGGCGTTAACGAGCCAAATGACTCCATCGGCTCCACATAGTCACCGATATATCTAAGGCGCCTCGCAATCCAACAACCACACAGGTGAAAATAATATAAATGTCAGGGCTGGTAGGTCACTGACACCACCCTAGCAAGAAGGAAGCGCATGCCCTCCCTGAGGTCCTCTCCCGTTTCTGGTTCACAACCGGTGTGTGAGGCTCGCGAATTAACGCTACACAAAGCTATGCCTCACAGGCCGTGCTTTGATCATCAACCACAAGACTCTGCTTTTCAACAAAAGCCTTGATCATTTTCCACTTAAGCATGCCACATAGACAATTCACTCCATGCGATTGATATCCATCAATATATAATCTCTGAGCTCGTACGTCTCATAGAAGGGCGTTAAGCAAGAGAATAAATTCTCCGCCGCCAAACAGATATATTTAATAGAAATCAATAACACAGAATAAAATCTAATGTCAGACACACATCCCATTTACAAGTTCGTTCTGGGTCTGAACGAAACCGGAGGAACCTTGTACCTCACATATCCATCGATCTCCAAGTACATCTGGACGATCACCAACTGATTCCCTCCTCTTGGGTGTACAGCCCAATCAAGATCATCAGTAATTATCCAAACGATTTGAAGACCTCCGGTCTTCGACCACCGTCTTCATCCTCGACACATCGTCGAATCAGTTTTACAAAATGGGATAAACCCGGTCTTTCTGAATAACTCGCGTATATAATAAACAAGTGTTACACAAACACAACATACGCCTCATTCCTATTAAGAATATTCTTTTATTCAAATATTTTTGTACTTTGGGAAAGGTTCCCATTAATTTTATCAAGGATAAATTCTTTAAATTTATTCTTTAATCTTCCTTTTAATATCAATTCAAACCAAATTATGGTTTATCCAAACTAGTCGGGATTAGCGAACCTTACTGAAGTAATCACTTGTTAAATTTCCCAACCCCAACCTATTCATCCAATGAAGTAAAACGGGTCATACTTCATATCTAACACCACTGTGTTATCGGTAAATTCAATTGCCATTTCACGTTCAAATCTAATTAAAGATTTAACTATCGCATGGAGCAAAACTGGTGATACTCCATTCTCGATCATTCCAATCTAATTAAAGATTCATTAAAACTCCACTTGGTTTTAATCTTCCCAAAAATCAATATTAATGATTGTTTGACTTGGGAAATCATATCCTGTCTTTAACTGGGTTAAAGAACCAATGTTATTTAAAACATGGTTCACTATGTGACTTTTATTTATATATGAACAACGTGAAAAGGATGCGTTGGAATTTCGAACAAATCCAAACAGTTCAGAAAGAAAGACTGACGGAGTGGAACCCTCGGTGAGAACTCCTCACTAAAGTTTTCTGTTCAGTTATTTATTTTATAACTGCATATATAAACTGTTCCCCGTCATCCACAGACCATGGACGACTTGTGTGATTGTTTGTGTTGAAATAAAATATATATTCATGTGTTGAAAAAAAATATATATATTCATGTGCTGAAATAAAATATATCTTCATGTGTTGAAAGAAATATATATTCTTGTGTTGAAATAAAATATATATTCATGTGTTGAAATAAAAAATATATTCATGTATTGAAATAAAATATATATCCATGTGTTGAAATAAAATATATATTCATAGGTTGAAATAAAATAAATATTCATTTACAAATCGAACGATTTGTTTATGTACACCGATTTGACTGATATTGATTGGGACGATAAATTTTACACATCGCCCAACTGCACAAATAAAATCTATGTTTGATTGTTTGAAACCCCACATGGGTGTTGGGATGAAATTGGACATACACTAATCCCAATAATTAGCTGTATGTCGATTGATTGATTGACAGGCTGTTATAAGCGTTGAATATTTATATTTGATGCTTATACAGTGTAGAGTGCACTCTGGATGATGGTTGATTATTTATCGTTGCTGTTATATAAATATGTTGTATGGAATCCATATAAATAATATTATATGGTAATTGAGTGGGTCTCATTCAATTTAGAAAATAAATTAAATTCACGTGTTGAATAAAATATATATTCATGTGTTGAATAGAAGAAAATTCAGGTGTTAATAAAATATATATTCATGTGTTGAATAGAAGAAAATTCATGTGTTGAATAAAATATATATTCATGTGTTGAACAGAAGAAAATTTAGGTGTTGAATAAAATATATATTCATGTGTTGAATAAAAGAAAATTCATGTGTTGAAGAAAATGTTCATTTGTTGAATAGAATAACGAAGTTATTGAAATACATAAAGCCGTGTTGATTAGATATGCGCCATTTTGACTCAAACGATATTTATATCGATTATATTCATTTTTATAATGATTATAGAAAAGGAATACACGGATACAGAGCTTTCCGAATATCGCTTCAGCTGTAAACCAAGATCCTGCAAATATCTGCCAAAAGCTACTCGACTGCCCGTGTGGAAAATATGGGTACCGAGTTCGCCAGTGAAACAAACTACAGGTCAGTCATGGGACTAGTATGAGAAATCTTAACTTATCTAATAATATGGCTAATCACTGGACCACGCCGCTAACGCGGAACGGGTTTACTCCATTGGATTGCCAGTGCATAAAATAAAGTAAATCGTTAAACAACGCAATGCTTTTTAGAAAAATGAAACCAATATAAGACCCAAGTCCAATCACACAATGCAAACCGGAGGATAGGGTTTTACCTTATAATGGTCAAAAGATGCTTGATGCGATAAAACGGATTTAATATTATTGTATATATGTTTTAATAAAAAACAATTTCAATCATAATATATCAATCATAGGCGGCATGGGTACCACATATCATATCGCCATACTGGTTCTACAATCAAAACCGCAAGGTCGTATTTGAAATTGGATTTCCATCATGAGTCGAGGCTAGGGGCAAGCAGCTCTCCGATTCGAGACACTGTAGCAAATGCCTCAGGATCCCCCGCAGTGAACCCTTGGAGCGGTAGGGCCGGTCCCCGCCTATTGGCAGTGGATTGGTTATGCTTGAACACATGCTTCCCGGTCCCTTTGGACCTCCATATGACCACTAACGACCTATAATCCTGAGGCGCCTCAATCCATCATCCACATAAATAAATGCCAGCCAGTTTAAGCACTGACACCACTTCTAGCTAGAAAGAAACGTGTGCACTCCTTACAGTCCATATCCCGTTTTTGACTCATACCGGGGTGTGAGGCTCGCGAAGTCACGCTATACACAAATCTATGCCGTAATAGGATATACTTTGATCATCCCACAAGGCCCTGCTTTTCAAGAAAAGCCTTGATCATTTGCATCTTGGCGTGCCACATTGACAATTCACGTCATGCGATCAATCATTATTAATATATACCAGGGTGTTAAGTAGAAAATAAATTCTCCACCACCAAACAGACATACATTAATAGAAATCGATTTAATTCACATGGAACAAAATCCAATGTCAGACACGCATCCATTTACAAGTCCGTTCTGGGTCTGAACGAAATCGGAGACACCTGAGAGGTCCTTGCATATCCGAAACAATCAACAATAGTCTGGATGGCTACCACTGAAGCCCCTTCAAGGTAGCTACTCCCATCATAGGTCTCAGTAGCCACACATCCATCCGATGTGAAGATCGTCGGTCTTCAACCACCTTCTTCATCTTCAACTCTTTATCGTCGTAGTAATTATTCGAAATGGGTTAAACCCGGTCTTTCCGAATAACTCTCGTATTTTTATAATTAAAAATCGAGTACTATAAAAACACATACAACGCCTCATTCCAATTCAGAATATTCTTTTAATAAAATATTCACATTATTCTATCAAAGATAAATTCTTTACATTTATTCTTAAATCTTTTCTTAAATCTTTCTTTTAAAGATTTAATAAAACCCCAATTTGGTTTTAAATATCAAAAATCATTATTCAATGATTATTTAAATTTAAGAAATTAATCTTATCTTTAACTGGGTTAAAGAACTAATGTCATTTATAACATATTTCACGATAAACCCCAAATCGTTTTCCATAAAGTATGGAATCTTCGCAAAAATCAAATCAATATATACTCGTTGGAAAACTCTTTTCGATACGAACCTGTAGGTTCCGGTTTCAGAAGAATCCGACGGTCGGATCTTCCATTACGTCTAATCAAAGTTAAACGGTCAAAATTCGCGAACGGTTGCTGTGCGAACCATTCTATTCGAACCATTATATATATATATATATATATATATATATTTCATCGATTTCCTTTATAAAAACATATTTTAAAACATTTATAAATTTATTCCAAAACGATTCAAACTTCGGTTTCAATTTTAAATCAGAATCCAATATTCTATATCTTATTTAAATAATAAAATAATATCCTCTTAAAATATTAATTTTAAAATCACCTCTTTCAATATTCATAATTTAACTGGATATAATTTGATAACCACGTTCGAGTTCAATTGGCGTTATATTTTTTTAAAACAGGCTGAATGGCCCAATTTAATATTATATCTATTTATTATTTTATACTGGGCCAGACCTCTCACATTAAGCCTACAACTTGTGGATGCTGGATATGCTGGTCGGTTCCGGGCAGACTTATCACATAAGTTGGGCTTAACCTCGTGTCAAGGCCCAATTCGTATTCGTGTACCTGGACCTCTCACATTAGGCCCGAAGTTTGTGGCTGCTAGATATGCCGGTCGGTTCCGGGCAGACTTCCACCACAAATGTGACCCAACCTCGTGCCCAAATACAATTGTGATTTATAATTATAATTATCCTACTGAAAATATTATTTTGAAATATTCTTTATTTCAAAGTATTTTGGTTCTTAAAATATCATTAATTTCAAAATATCACTTTAAATTAAAATCTTCATTATTCTTGAAATACCATTTATTCTTATATTTAAACTTTAAATAAAAATCGAAACCTTTCATATTATTGTAATATTATAATAGTAATTCTTGAATTTCAAACTCTTAACATTAATTAAACATCTAATATAGCATTTGTTCTTATAATAATATTATAATAACATTTTCAAAATGTATAATTTCAAATTTCAAATTTTAATCCTTCATCATTTATTACATAATAAATAAAATTCATGGAAATATCCATTCCTGTATAAATAGCGCCAATCTACCTAATCGGTTTTGTGCACATTAAATAATGTTAAAATCGTTAACATTACATTTAATCCATTAACTGAAAAGCCCCTTTTGGAAACTTTGGAAATTCCTTCATTGGAATGAGACCCAAAACAAATTCCATTAAATAATGGATTTCAAACCATACATGTATTTAATAATAAAATTCCTTATACATCTCAATAACATAACATTCAAACAATGTCCAATTAACATTCAAACAACATCCAAATAATAATATATTATTTGTGCACTTGGGCGATGTGTGAAAATATCAGCCCAATCAACATATATGAGTCAGGTAACTCATATACGGCAGTGTAGCATACTTGGATTATTATACATAATAAAATAACATTAATTGATATGTTACAAATTCACAGATTTCAAATATCGCATCACGACCAAACATTAATACACAACACATCATGTGTGACGACAAAGAATTTCGCTCGATCCTGATTGATCGCTAAACCGACCAAGACCATTGGAAACCCCTGATGGCTTTGAGAACACGACAAATCAGAACCCACGGAAGAACATTTCATTGTATATTACAACAATTCCATCAGAATACAAGAATATACAGAGTATAAATAAATATTACACATTCGATAAATATCAGAGATTACAATACATTACTTAGCAGCAGAAAATAATATAATACACAACTAGAAGAGATATACGGATATAAAGCTTTCCAGATATCATTCCAGCTGTAAACCAGGATCCTGTTAATATAAATCTGCAAAACCAAAACTACTAGCTGCCCATGTCAAAATAAGGGCACCCAGAGTTTAGGTTAAAACAATAAACTCCAGGTCAGTCATGGGACTGGTGTGAGAACTAAAACAGTCATTAATCTTTATTTTAAAGTTAGGTAAATCAAGGGACCACGCCGTATAACATGGAACGGGTTTCCTCCCAAGAACACCAGTGCATAAAACAAACAGCGCAATGCTAAATAAAGAACAATGAAGCTATTATAAGTCCCAGGTCCCATCACACAATGCAACGCAAGCCGGAGGATACGGTTTTTACCTTATAATAGCCAAGAATGTTAGATACGTTTAAAACAAATCATTTATTATTACTATAAGTGTATAGTGTATAAAACAACTTCAAATCATAAGTATCAATCATAGACGGCATAAGCGCCCCATCCCACTATGTCGCCATACTAGGCTCTACAAATAAAACCGCAAAGTCACGTATTGGAAGTTGGTGTAGTGACCCGAAAATCCGGTCCAATTTGAGCTGACTAAATAACACAAGTCCAACCACAAATTGCACTGGAAATTCAAGAAACTAATAGAAAGAAGATAGAGGGTGAGGAAAGATAAGGTAGAACTATTAGAATAGAAGAAGAAGAACAACAACAACAACATCAGAGTAACACGAATCTCACAGCGGAACGAATAAAATATAACAAAACTTTTGAAATACAAAGTTATAACTGTTTATACATACCATTTTCAGAGTACAACATATAACATCACAGCGGAATAAATAATAGCTATCGACTGTTGAAGCCTCCTGCTCCAAGCTCTCCAAGTGCATCTGTAAATCCCGAACTACTTGACTGCCCGTACAAATTTAGGCACCCAAGAGTTTAGGGAAGACAAAACAAATAAACTCCGGGTCAGTCATGTGACTGGTGTGAGTAAACTCAAATCATTTAAACAGGTATATGATATCTCATAAGACCACGCCGTGAATACGGAACGGGTTTTTCCCTTATGAGAATCCAAACATCTTTGAAAAGCAATATCATTCTGATATTATGATAATGTCTAAATACAAATAGATATCAGTCTAGTAGAAACGCTTGCATCTCACGTTCTACATATATAGTATACAATCAAAACCGCAGGTGCGTATTGGATGATTGGGTTTCCAACTATGACAAGGTATGGAATCACCTTCCGATCAGTGTACTCTAGGAACGATACACTGGAGTTCAACAAGAACATCTTGCAACTCAGCCACACATGACCGACCACTCATTTCGCTTGAGTGTATCGAATGTACATCACCAACGGTCGGGATCAGCAACCGTTTCCCGTATATATATGGGACAGCATCGATAGATTAAAGAAGCAAATGAATATTCTCTAGATAGGTGATTATACACCCTACTTCGGTGCGACCGACTTAGCCATGCTGCCTGCCCGATTTCTGTCATTTACCGGTTGATGAGGCTAGAAGCTACGCTTACTTTCCATTCATTTAACACGATCACTTTGAATGCCACATTATCAGATCCGTTAATCATTAGTTGGATCTGCACAAATAGATTCTGGATATTATGCGAAGGGAATAAATCCGTTGGCCACCATATATATTTGTACAGTCCAACTCTTTCGATCATTGGAACTATTCTGTCAGACATTCGTCCATATACGTTCGTTCTGGGACTGAACGAAACTGAAGGCACTATTCTGTAAACAGGACAGCCCTTGCACTTTACTCTGTCTTCAATTTCTTCATCGTATTTGATCACAACGCTTATGTCGATACGGAGTGGTTCTTCGGATAATAATCCAACCGGTCTCTCCATATTAACAACGTAAAATGGTCAAAACTTCGATAGTCTGTGATTTAACTATCAAATGAAAATATGTCGGTGTACAAACAACGATCTAAATTCCAAATAGAATTATCGATCCAATCATCAATCATATATATATATATATATATATATTCATATTTCCTTATTTTCTAAAACTAGAAAATATACATTTTCAACATTTGAAAACATTTCCAATCCTCATTTACGCATCACTACCATTCCACAACTATTAGTCCCTGACTGTAAACTAGCAAGAGAATAATTCTCTAAGTATAAACCCCGAAGGCCGAAACCAACATCAGATCAACACTCAGAAAAATATTCAACTTACCAATCTCTAGT
Organism: Allium sativum; assembly: GCA_030737875.1. Taxonomy (NCBI): domain Eukaryota; kingdom Viridiplantae; phylum Streptophyta; class Magnoliopsida; order Asparagales; family Amaryllidaceae; genus Allium; species Allium sativum. The sequence goes on from CM060926.1 coordinate 405,543,838, forward strand.
CAGTTTCAAATATTGTTTAACTTCACTTCTTAATTTCTATAGTCGATTAACCCCTTTTGATAAACTACGTTTGATTAACTCCTTTTGATAAACTACGTTTGATTAACTCCTTTTGATAAACTACGTTTGATTAACTCCTTTTGATAAACTACGTTTCCCGTTACAACTATTTCCTTTTTTACAACTTCTATTTACCGTTACAAATATTCCTTATTTACAACTTCTATTTACCGTTACAAATATTCCTTATTTACAACTTCTATTTACCGTTACAAATATTCCTTATTTACAACTTTTATTTACCGTTACAAATATTCCTTATTTACAACTTCTATTTACCGTTACAAATATTCCTTATTCTATTTATTTTCTAAATAAATACCCCTTTTATAAAACTCTATTTGTTTTATAAATACTTCCTTTTATAAAACCGTGTTCGTTTTATAAATACTCTATTTTCAAATTGTTTCCTTTTATAAAATCGGTTGATTTTATAAAACTCCTTTATTTCGATATACATTGAAATATTCTTTTTCACAACTCAGGGTTTCTTATGATATTCAAAATATCAAACAACGATGACCAATATCGTTCTAACATCCATAATCAATAACAGATTATAAATCACACATATATCACAATATATGAAAACAGTAAAATAATTGTTGAGGAACCCAGTCGGATTCCTCCAACCTGTCTCCCTGCATCCACAGATGTTACACAGTATAATATACATCATATTTCATTTTGAAATGAAATATCCTGCTGTACAGAACCATATTTGATTAACAGTACATAGACTACTATAACTACGTTTTCAATCAAATCTATTTAACAGTCCAGTTTAGCAATCAATATACAGCAGTCAATAAATAAAGTACAATTTATATTAAAATATAAATTGAGGAGAGTTAGTGAGTTTTACTCACATTGTCGGTGTATCGTTAAACAACGATAACCGTTTAGCAGTCCTGTTCTGACGATATTTTCCCGTCATATTTTCCTATAAATCTCCAACTCATTCCAACTGATCTCATGTTGTAGCCCCCGTCCGTGTGATCCTGTCGGATCCCATATTCATCTCGGCCCGTTAACTATTTCTCCAACCCGGTTCCTTACTTCTTCCTCCTTCCTTGGCTCATGTTTAACTGGCGATCCCCTTTTTGAAAACTTGATTAGCTACCCATGAAGTCTTCCAGGTCCTCACGCATACAACAAGCTCAGTCCACTTCATACACTCGCGTGTTCAAAACCCGCTTCCCGTTCTCCTCCATCACGAGACATACACTTTCAGTATTTACAAACCGTAACGTCCCTATGTGAAAGCAACTTCACCAGCTTTTCAGTACACCCACATAAAAGCTCCTTCTTAAATCTGTTCATTTGTAAACACACGCTCCCACTTCACAGTTTAAACGCCATGCATGGATCTCCTCGCCCTCCCCTCTTAAATCGCGTCAATAGCTTCATCTTTCTGTACAGGACACAACAACGAACCATTTAAACACCCATTACAAATCACGTGAGTGCTCCTTTTGCGTGTAAGGGATCTCCTGGTCCTTGCGTTTTGTCCATCTTCTAGCCAGCATCAAAAACGAACTTGAGCCATAGTCTTAGAAACGCGACATCAGCTCCAAACCCGTACGCCATCTACAGAAACTCACTCAACACCCCTCTCTTTTGATCATGGTCATAAGCTTTATGGGAAGGATGTAGTACTGCAACCAAACCTGCCCATTCTCGCAAATTGTACTGCCGTTTTAGCCTCTAGCTCACCACAACTCTCGAACTGAAAATAACATAGTGCCCCCCTTCAATACTTCACACAACTCATCCACGTCTCCTGCATTTTCGCCATGCTACTGTCACTTTGCTTTCGCATGCCCCCCCTCCACTTCTTTCTTTCCCAAATGTCACTTCTGGACTCATTCCTTCATTCACTAATAACATGCCCCATGGACAAACAAACTCAGTACTGCTCATTTACGTTGGTTCCAGATATACTCCAGCACTCTGCGAACTTCGTCTCACCGTGTCCTCCTTTGACGATCTGACAACCATCGGCTCTCGCCACCTGGGGCGCTGTAACGTCGCTGATGATCGACCAAAGCCCTGTCTCGCCAAACACCGTCATTTAACTGCTGCCAAGTCATAACTGTGGTGACTTTCGGTCACAAATCTGGCCACCCTGATGCTCCGATACCCCTCATATCAGAACACGCTGAAGATCCCGCATAGCTGAACGATGGTGTCGTTGAGAGTTTATGGAATGGATCGACGGTTTGTGCGATTTAAGTGGAGAAAAGATTTGAAGAATATCGTTCGTTCTTATCCATGGTGGCGGCTGTGAATTTATTGAAGACAGTGGAAAAATATCTAGGGTTAAGTTACATAGGGGGTATTTATATATTTCATGTTTTTAAAATAGATTAAGTTGGCTTTGCTGTTAAGTAATACAGCTGTTCGTGAAGTGTGACATTACACTGACCTAGTTGTTTCTGAAGGCACTAGGAAAGGAACGACAGACGTTTCTTCCTTCTTTTTTTTTCTTCTATCGAAAGTGACAAACGGTACGAAACTTGGTCCTTAAGTTTTTGCAAATATATATATTTTAATTTAGAATAACGTTCTAACATTTAGATATTATTGTCAGCACTAAAACTCGACCCGTGTCCTGGTATGCAGCTATATAAGTTAGTATTCATCCTATGTTGTTTGGTTTTCAAAGTGAAGTTTTAATGTATGCTAATTTCATTTGTTTTACAGGCCGTTATAGACAGAATTAGACATACCGATGTGTCCAGTAAGGTGTCGCGATCCCAAAAATATAAAAATACCGGTAGGTGGACTCATATTGTGAAACGCCGAAATGTCGGTACAGGGTACCAAATCCTCCAAATAAAAAGTTGCTTATTTAATTAATTAAAAATTACCATAAAATTCTAAAAATTAAATTGTCACTACTTCCCAAAAGAACCTTGTCCAGATTCAAACCCGGTCTCTAGTTATATCGAATAAACCGTTACGGTCGATAAACGATTCTATAGCGACTATTCTAAAATTTGATTTGAACATATCTCAAAATCTACACAACGAAATCTTGATTTTTCTCTTCCACTAGAAAGATATACTCCACCAGCTCCACACGTTTCTTGTTTCACAGAAATCCGGCTTAAAACAGATGCTGTACACTCAGTTGAAGTTCGAATCGCCACATTACGAACTGCAGCGCCATTTCGAGCTTGATTTTAATTATAATATAATTATACGTTCTAACGTCGACGATTAAATAATATATCCATTATTTAAATAATTAAATAAGTTAATTATTACACCGTCAAATATCCGGGTCATTACATTCTTCCCCACTTAAAATAATTTCGTCCTCGAAATTGCTAAGGTAGAGGACGACCCTATCTACTGGAATCCCTAAGAAGATTCTTTTTTTTTTTTTTTTTTTACCCCTTATTTCTGATTTCAACTGAACCAATTAATATTGACTAAAATATTAATTCCTTCCGACTAACCTAAGTTTTCAAAAAAAATTGAAATTTTTCTAACACTTTAATTTTTTTCGGAAAATTTCGCCATAACCTCCTTTGTACAGCCCTATCTGTAAAACCACAACTCGCCTCTCTAGGCCTTCTCCAACTCAAAAGAAAATCAAACAGCCAAGCGGCTTGCCGATTCGGCTCATAAATTCCAAACTCATATCAATTTTAAACTTGTACCTTTTTGTCGGGCATATCACTATATCCTTTCCATCTGCTATCAACTTAACATATATTAATGTCATCTCAATCAACTCAAATCGATTGATCCTCAAATCCAACCATTCGGTCATATCTAAACCAAATTCCATTCAAAATCCAATCTCAAATTTCAATCTCTCAACTTACCAACTCAATTTCATATTCTTTTATTTCAAGTTAAATCCCAATTTATAAATCACTTTTACCAGTTCACCTATTTAACTCATAAGTTAATTTAATTTCCAAATTTAAATTCCTGGGTTTTTCAAATCATTTGAAATCATAATAACAATTCAAAATCCTTTGAATTCCTGAATAACTTGTTGTTTTTTTTTGCAAAACCATTTCAAAACAAAATCTTTGGTAGTAATCCGTCACTTAGCAACTCGAAAATTACACCGATGATGTATCGATCCATCCTCGGAATTATTTCCCAGCGATCAAAGTGAGTTCAATAATATATTCCTTTCAAAACCACTTTTAAACACTTCCCATTTTGAAATCAATCCCAGATATCCTTATCAAACAAATTTAAAACCTCCCAGGATTTTAAAATTCACGTATACTTAATCCAGATTCAATTACAAACACTGGTATGAATTTTCAGTTTTAAATTTCAATTCTAACTTTAATTTCAGATTTAATTCATCTTATTTCATATACTTTACTTATATGAATTTTGTTTAGTTATTTATAACCATTTCACCTTTATAATCTTATTCAACTATAATAACAACCAACACATTAATATTTCCAGTATATATACTTGGGTAAAATTATTTCATTTACCCTCTTTTCAAAACATACCATGTCGGTTTATCGTATTCAAGTGTTTAGTAACTCCTAATAATATTGTGGTGCCCCACTATCGACCAGAATTCATAAGCCACTCAACCAATAAATCTCCACAATATAAAACAAATTTTTATATCAAATAACAAATACGTTCACTCGTATATATACACTCAATCTCAGTCTAGGGTATTACAAACCCCATCTCTACTGAGTCACGCCACAGAGCCAAGGTAATTCGCTTAACTTAAGCTCCGATACCAACTGTAGTGACCCGAAAATCCGGTCCAATTTGAGCTGACTAAATAACACAAGTCCAACCACAAATTGCACTGGAAATTCAAGAAACTAATAGAAAGAAGATAGAGGGTGAGGAAAGATAAGGTAGAACTATTAGAATAGAAGAAGAAGAACAACAACAACAACATCAAAGTAACACGAATCTCACAGCGGAACGAATAAAATATAATAAAACTTTTGAAATACAAAGTTATAACTGTTTATGCATACCATTTTCAGAGTACAACATATAACATCACAGCGGAATAAATAATAGCTATCGACTGTTGAAGCCTCCTGCTCCAAGCTCTCCAAGTGCATCTGTAAATCCCGAACTACTTGACTGCCCGTACAAATTTAGGCACCCAAGAGTTTAGGGAAGACAAAACAAATAAACTCCGGGTCAGTCATGTGACTGGTGTGAGTAAACTCAAATCATTTAAACAGGTATATGATATCTCATAAGACCACGCCGTGAATACGGAACGGGTTTTTCCCTTATGAGAATCCAAACATCTTTGAAAAGCAATATCATTCTGATATTATGATAATGTCTAAATACAAATAGATATTAGTCTAGTAGAAACGCTTGCATCTCACGTTCTACATATATAGTATACAATCAAAACCGCAGGTGCGTATTGGATGATTGGGTTTCCAACTATGACAAGGTATGGAATCACCTTCCGATCAGTGTACTCTAGGAACGATACACTGGAGTTCAACAAGAACATCTTGCAACTCAGCCACACATGACCGACCACTCATTTCGCTTGAGTGTATCGAATGTACATCACCAACGGTCGGGATCAGCAACCGTTTCCCGTATATATATGGGACAGCATTGATAGATTAAAGAAGCAAATGAATATTCTCTAGATAGGTGATTATACACCCTACTTCGCTGCGACCGACTTAGCCATGCTGCCTGCCCGATTTCTGTCATTTACCGGTTGATGAGGCTAGAAGCTACGCTTACTTTCCATTCATTTAACACGATCACTTTGAATGCCACATTATCAGATCCGTTAATCATTAGTTGGATCTGCACAAATAGATTCTGGATATTATGCGAAGGGAATAAATCCGTTGGCCACCATATATATTTGTACAGTCCAACTCTTTCGATCATTGGAACTATTCTGTCAGACATTCGTCCATATACGTTCGTTCTGGGACTGAACGAAACCGAAGGCACTATTCTGTAAACAGGACAGCCCTTGCACTTTACTCTGTCTTCAATTTCTTCATCGTATTTGATCACAACGCTTATGTCGATACGGAGTGGTTCTTCGGATAATAATCCAACCGGTCTCTCCATATTAACAACGTAAAATGGTCAAAACTTCGATAGTCTGTGATTTAACTATCAAATGAAAATATGTCGGTGTACAAACAACGATCTAAATTCCAAATAGAAATATCGATCCAATCATCAATCATATATATATATATATTCATATTTCCTTATTTTCTAAAACTAGAAAATATACATTTTCAACATTTGAAAACATTTCCAATCCTCATTTACGCATCACTACCATTCCACAACTATTAGTCCCTGACTGTAAACTAGCAAGAGAATAATTCTCTAAGTATAAACCCCGAAGGCCGAAACCAACATCAGATCAACACTCAGAAAAATATTCAACTTACCAATCTCTAGTCAGTTTCAAATATTGTTTAACTTCACTTCTTAATTTCTATAGTCGATTAACCCCTTTTGATAAACTACGTTTGATTAACTCCTTTTGATAAACTACGTTTGATTAACTCCTTTTGATAAACTACGTTTCCCGTTACAACTATTTCCTTTTTTACAACTTCTGTTTACCGTTACAAATATTCCTTATTTACAACTTCTATTTACCGTTACAAATATTCCTTATTTACAACTTCTATTTACCGTTACAAATATTCCTTATTTACAACTTCTATTTACCGTTACAAATATTCCTTATTTACAACTTCTATTTACCGTTACAAATATTCCTTATTCTATTTATTTTCTAAATAAATACCCCTTTTATAAAACTCTATTTGTTTTATAAATACTTCCTTTTATAAAACCGTGTTCGTTTTATAAATACTCTATTTTCAAATTGTTTCCTTTTATAAAATCGGTTGATTTTATAAAACTCCTTTATTTCGATATACATTGAAATATTCTTTTTCACAACTCAGGGTTTCTTATGATATTCAAAATATCAAACAACGATGACCAATATCGTTCTAACATCCATAATCAATAACAGATTATAAATCACACATATATCACAATATATGAAAACAGTAAAATAATTGTTGAGGAACCCAGTCGGATTCCTCCAACCTGTCTCCCTGCATCCACAGATGTTACACAGTATAATATACATCATATTTCATTTTGAAATGAAATATCCTGCTGTACAGAACCATATTTGATTAACAGTACATAGACTACTATAACTACGTTTTCAATCAAATCTATTTAACAGTCTAGTTTAGCAATCAATATACAGCAGTCAATAAATAAAGTACAATTTATATTAAAATATAAATTGAGGAGAGTTAGTGAGTTTTACTCACATTGTCGGTGTATCGTTAAACAACGATAACCGTTTAGCAGTCCTGTTCTGACGATATTTTCCCGTCATATTTTCCAATAAATCTCCAACTCATTCCAACTGATCTCATGTTGTAGCCCCCGTCCGTGTGATCCTGTCGGATCCCATATTCATCTCGGCCCGTTAACTATTTCTCCAACCCGGTTCCTTACTTCTTCCTCCTTCCTTGGCTCATGTTTAACTGGCGATCCCCTTTTTGAAAACTTGATTAGCTACCCATGAAGTCTTCCAGGTCCTCACGCATACAACAAGCTCAGTCCACTTCATACACTCGCGTGTTCAAAACCCGCTTCCCGTTCTCCTCCATCACGAGACATACACTTTCAGTATTTACAAACCGTAACGTCCCTATGTGAAAGCAACTTCACCAGCTTTTCAGTACACCCACATAAAAGCTCCTTCTTAAATCTGTTCATTTGTAAACACACGCTCCCACTTCACAGTTTAAACGCCATGCATGGATCTCCTCGCCCTCCCCTCTTAAATCGCGTCAATAGCTTCATCTTTCTGTACAGGACACAACAACGAACCATTTTAACACCCATTACAAATCACGTGAGTGCTCCTTTTGCGTGTAAGGGATCTCCTGGTCCTTGCGTTTTGTCCATCTTCTAGCCAGCATCAAAAACGAACTTGAGCCATAGTCTTAGAAACGCGACATCAGCTCCAAACCCGTACGCCATCTACAGAAACTCACTCAACACCCCTCTCTTTTGATCATGGTAATAAGCTTTATGGGAAGGATGTAGTACTGCAACCAAACCTGCCCATTCTCGCAACTTGTACTGCCGTTTTAGCCTCTAGCTCACCACAACTCTCGAACTGAAAATAACATAGTGCCCCCCTTCAATACTTCACACAACTCATCCACGTCTCCTGCATTTTCGCCATGCTACTGTCACTTTGCTTTCGCATGCCCCCCCTCCACTTCTTTCTTTCCCAAATGACACTTCTGGACTCATTCCTTCATTCACTAATAACATGCCCCATGGACAAACAAACTCAGTACTGCTCATTTACGTTGGTTCCAGATATACTCCAGCACTCTGCGAACTTCGTCTCACCGTGTCCTCCTTTGACGATCTGACAACCATCGGCTCTCGCCACCTGGGGCGCTGTAACGTCGCTAATGATCGACCAAAGCCCTGTCTCGCCAAACACCGTCATTTAACTGCTGCCAAGTCATAACCGTGGTGACTTCCGGTCACAAATCTGGCCACCCAGATGCTCCGATACCCCTCATATCAGAACACGCTGAAGATCCCGCATAGCTGAACGATGGTGTCGTTGAGAGTTTATGGAATGGATCGACGGTTTGTGCGATTTAAGTGGAGAAAAGATTTGAAGAATATCGTTCGTTCTTATCCATGGTGGCGGCTGTGAATTTATTGAAGACAGTGGAAAAATATCTAGGGTTAAGTTACATAGGGGGTATTTATATATTTCATGTTTTTAAAATAGATTAAGTTTGCTTTGCTGTTAAGTAATACAGCTGTTCGTGAAGTGTGACATTACACTGACCTAGTTGTTTCTGAAGGCACTAGGAAAGGAACGACAGACGTTTCTTCCTTCTTTTTTTTTCTTCTATCGAAAGTGACAAACGGTACGAAACTTGGTCCTTAAGTTTTTGCAAATATATATATTTTAATTTAGAATAACGTTCTAACATTTAGATATTATTGTCAGCACTAAAACTCGACCCGTGTCCTGGTATGCAGCTATATAAGTTAGTATTCATCCTATGTTGTTTGGTTTTCAAAGTGAAGTTTTAATGTATGCTAATTTCATTTGTTTTACAGGCCGTTATAGACAGAATTAGACATACCGATGTGTCCAGTAAGGTGTCGCGATCCCAAAAATATAAAAATACCGGTAGGTGGACTCATATTGTGAAACGCCGAAATGTCGGTACAGGGTACCAAATCCTCCAAATAAAAAGTTGCTTATTTAATTAATTAAAAATTACCATAAAATTCTAAAAATTAAATTGTCACTACTTCCCAAAAGAACCTTGTCCAGATTCAAACCCGGTCTCTAGTTATATCGAATAAACCGTTACGGTCGATAAACGATTCTATAGCGACTATTCTAAAATTTGATTTGAACATATCTCAAAATCTACACAACGAAATCTTGATTTTTCTCTTCCACTAGAAAGATATACTCCACCAGCTCCACACGTTTCTTGTTTCACAGAAATCCGGCTTAAAACAGATGCTGTACACTCAGTTGAAGTTCGAATCGCCACATTACGAACTGCAGCGCCATTTCGAGCTCGATTTTAATTATAATATAATTATACGTTCTAACGTCGACGATTAAATAATATATCCATTATTTAAATAATTAAATAAGTTAATTATTACACCGTCAAATATCCGGGTCATTACAGTTGGATTCCCATCTGTGAACTGAGGCCAGAGATCGTCCTCAACCGATCTGAGACTCTCTAGCCCGAGCCTCAGGAATAGCCGCAACTGGCCCTTAGATCGTCAGGGCTGGTCCACCGATGTGGATTATAATGCCTGAACACTACGTTTCCCCGCCCTATGGGGCGTAATGAGCTAACAAATGACTCTATCCGCTTCATATAGTCACCGATAAATCCGAGGCGCCTCGCAACAGCAACAACCACATAAGTCAAACTCGTCAGGGCGTGTAAAACCACTGACGCCACTTCTAACTAGAAAGAAACGCATGTCCCCCCCGAGGTCCTTCTCCCGTTTCTGGTTCACAACCGGGGTGTGAGGCTCGCGAATCCACGCTACACAAAGCTATGCCACACAGGCTGTGCTTTGATCATCAACCACAAGACTTTGCTTTTCAACAGAAGCCTTGATCATTTGCCACTTAGGCATGCCACACAGGCAATTCACTCCATGCGATTGATATCCATCAATATATAACCCCTGAGCTCGTACGTCTCAGAGAAGGGCGTTAAGTAAGAGAATAAATTCTCCGCCGCCAAACAGATATATATTTAATAGAAATCAGTCACACAGACTAAAATCCAATGTCAGACACACAGTCCATTTTCAAATTCGTTCTGGGTCTGAACGAAACCGGAGGCACCTAGTACCCCGCATATCCATCGATCTCTAAGTACGTCTGGACGATCACTAACTGTTTCCATCTTCTTGGGTGTACAGCCCAATCAAGATCATCAGTAACCACCCAAACGACTTGAAGACCTCCGTTCATCGACCACCGTCTTCATCTTCAACACCACATCGAATTAGTTATTCAGAATGGGATAAACCCGGTCTTTCTGAATAACCCGCGTATATAATAAACAAGTGTTACACAAACACAACATACACCTCATTCCAATTCAGAATATTCTTTTATTCAAATATTCTTATACTTTGGGAAAGGTTCCCATTAATTTTATCAAAGATAAATTCTTTAAATTTATTTTTTAATCTTCTTTGAATATCAATTCAAACTAATCGGGATTAGCGAACCACACCGAAATAATCATTTATTTTATTTCCCAATCCCAACCTATTCATCCCATGAAGTAAAACTGGTAAAACTTCATATCTAACACCACGGTGTTATCGGTAAATTCAATTACCATTTCACGTTCAAATCTAATTAAAGATTTAACTATCGCCTGGAGCAAAACTGGTGATACTCCCTTCTCGATCTTTTCAATCTACACTTAGTTTTAATCTTTAACTGGGTTAAAGAGCCAGTGTCATTTAAAACACGGTTCACGATAAACCCAAAATCACATTCCTTTAATTGTCGGGTTAAAGAACAAGTGTTATTTAAAACACTGTTCACGATAAACCCAAAAATCAATACCAATTCAATTCCAATTAAATGTCATTTAATTGGTACAATTCATTAAATCTAAATAAAAAGATTTAACCTTTTTCTCAACTGGGCTTAAGAACAGTGTTAATGAAGACACCATTCACGACAAACCCAAATCACATTTGATATTAAATACAAGGCTCTGAATAGAAAATATATCGGTTTATATTCAATATCAAATTCTACGACCAACAAATATCGTATTGGAAATAACGATATATGTACACATCTTTCAAATTTCCACAACAATATCTGTATAATCACGAAATCCCACATCGAAATATTCCGAAGACAATTTCAATTCAAATCCATTCCAATGCAATTATTGGAAATTCTGGTTATTTTCAAAACCATTTCAGATCCAATTTATTTATTTTAAAATAAATAAATAAATTATTATTCTAGTTCAAAACTAGTTCATTTCAATAAAAATCTATTTTTATCTTTTCAAATTTGGAGTTTTTCATCCCAATTCTTCCCAAATCACTTCTTATGATTTTACACAAATTATTCTTATTTTTAATAATTTTATCAAGGCCCGTAAAGTCGATTTCCATCAACGGCCATCGAACTGCACTTACAGTGACCTTTTCCAAATTTGATTTGGACATAATTCCAAATCCAACCGTTAGATTTCAAATCTCTAATATTCATTGGAAAGCTCTTTTCGATACGAACCCAACGGTTCCGCTTTAAGGAGAATCCGACGGTCGGATCTCCCGCAATATCCATTCGAAGTCAATGGTCGAAATTCACGAACTGCCGCAGCGCGGCGCGTTCTATTCAGGCCATTATATTATATATATAATATATATATATAATATTTACTTTGTAACACCCCACTCCCGCTATGGTCACTCTCTAAGGGAATGCCATAGCATCGGTGGAGTATTTTAGTGAATATAGAACAGAAAAATTACAACAAGACAGATATAAATAGTACTTGAAATTTAAAACATCATCTCATAACAGCGGAAATAAACATGTCTGGTTACATCATAAAACCACAATAAAAGTCAAGTACAATATCCATCAAAATAAAGAAGTACATAATCCCACTCTCTCATACAATAGCCAGGACAAAAGAAAAGATAACTGGGTAACTGGAGCTTTACATCTATCCAAGCTCCTAAAGACTGGAACAGCAATCCGATCAAGCTCCACTACTGCTAGGATCCACCGTAGGACCTGAGGGTTGGGAAAAAGATAAAAACAACGGGGTCAGACATAAGTCTGAGCGAGTCCTATAACTTTAACAATACAATCATTAAAGTAACCAGAGAAGACATAAACTTGACATACGGTAATGTCCGGGGATGAATGGCTACACTAAGCAGCTTGGTAGACTCAGGATAAACTAAGATAACTGTAAAGACGCATCTACCCACCCAAGGATAATTACTAACTGCACCACACCAGTCATTCCTACTCAAAGATTGATCCCACCCAAGGACTTAAAAGAAAGATATAACTAGTAGTTTCATGTACCCCTAGCTGACCACATAGGTGCCGTCTGCCCCTATCTCCACCAGGTGTACCCCACTACTCCCCAATGATCGGCTCCCTACCGTAGATACCCGTGCTGGTCCCACAGTGAGGTGTATCACTCCCCTAAAGTGGCAACCCAATACAACAAACGGTGCACGGCTTATATCTACACGATGCAACAACGTCTTACCTACCAGCCCGGGTCCACACACGCATATGAAACCCGTTGGACTTGCGTTGCCACCGCTACCCCGTTTTGGCCTCTTATAGTCAAGCCCAGTACGCGTGTCCCGTCCTCGGCATGGGTCGAGCCCAATAAGATACATATGGGTTACTGGTTGAAATGGGCCCCCACAAGCTACCCACCTAAGCTTGTCCCTTTATCTAGTGCATCCCACTTAACCCTTTAATCATGTTTAATTACATGTTTCCACTTGGTTAAATATTCTAATCGTATTTTCTATTGCCACCCAAGGCAACCACTAGATTTCCACATGCCACCCAAGGCACCCACTTAACCCCTCATGTCCCTCTACATGCTAATATGGTTAAGTGTTTCTTAATTAATTAATTAAGATCATGACCTCATAAAGACCTCCCACATTAGACCGTCTTTTATGACTGCTGGATATGCCGGTTGGTTCCGGGCAAACTTCTGTCATCAAAAGGGTCTAACCTCGTGTCTTTATTTTAATCACGTATTTAATTTATGACTAAGACCTCTCACATTGGGCCAATCATTTGTAGCCGCTGGATGGCCGGTCGGTTCCGGGCAGACTTCTGCTACAAAAGGGTCCAACCTCGTGTCTTAGTTGATTAATTACACCTAATTAATCACCCCCTCAATTAATTATCCCTAATTAATTACACATTTTTCATAACATGGGTAGACCTAACTCAATAGGTAAATTCCCATGGGGTAGACCTAACTCAATAGGTAAATTCCCACTTATGTTAATTTATTTTTATGGTATGCTTAATCATACCCAATCATTAACATATTTATTAACCCCATCGTTCCCCACGTAAATCGTTCTCATTTCATGACATAATAAAGGGAAGAACCATCACAAGTATCATGGGTTTAACCACATCTTAGCATATAACTTTATCATGGGTTAAGAGGATGTCAACTTGCATATATGAGCATATATTAACCCAACTACATTTAACCCAAACTTGCATATTATCATACACACATCTTGCATAACATGTTGAACATGCATATAAGCATTCTCATAACTTGCATAACATGCATTTAAGCATACACATAACTTGCATAAGCATTCACATACTTGCATAAGCATGCATAACTTGCATATCACATTAAACTTGCATTTAAGCATATACATAACTTGCATAAGCATCCATATACTTGCATAAGCATCCATATACTTGCATAAGCATCCATAACTTGCATATCACATTAAACTTGCATTTAAGCATATACATAACTTGCATAAGCATTCACATACTTGCATAAGCATGCATAACTTGCATATCACATTAAACTTGCATTTAAGCATATACATAACTTGCATAAGCATTCATATGCTTGCATAAACATGCATAAACCCACTTATTAAATATGCATAAACCCACTTATTTAACATGCATAAACCCACTTGTTAAACATGCATAAACCAACTTATTGAACATGCATATCATTACAAATGATTCAAACTCACTAATCCGCATTCAAGACCATAAGTCTCATTACACCCAATCTACTTACTTTAGAAATTGATGTTAAAGTGATAGAAACTCACCAAACCCAAGATTAGCAAACTTATGAAGTGGAATTAGTTGCTAAATATGAAGATGGTGATGATTAGAGAGTGATTAGCTTGCAACTTCCTTCATAAACTAGTGGAGGCTACTTCTAGGATTTAATTTGGCGGCATGAGGCCATCATTTCTATTTTTAGTATGGATTAGGGTAGGTTTAGGGTGTATTTATAGATTAGGTGAGTGTTTTAGGCCCTTAAATTAAACGTAGATTAGATTAGGTCCATTAGATTTAGGAAATCTCTAGAACCCAGCCCTCCAAGCCAGCCTAAAACCCAACCTGGTGCACCCAGGTTCTCTGGACGCCGCGCCCAGGTCGACAGGCAAGTCGACCCCCCAGTTGACAGGCCTGTCGACAGCCCTGTCGACATGGGTAGGGCGGGAAGCTTCCCGCCTGCCCCCTGCTGGCTCCAATTTGAAATTTGAATTTAAATTTTTAAATCTGTTTTTAGCTTTAATTTTTCTGCAAACTTCATTGGGCCATAACCGGGCCATACGGACTCCGATTCTCGAAAACTCGGACTCTATTTCGCGTATTTTTCCGAGACGAACGCAATGACGCAGCCCGTTACCCCCAATTCCCACATCTGAGATTATTTATCCTGTAATTAGTGAATTTTAGTATTAACTACAATTCGGGGTGTTACATACTTCGTCGATTTCAATTCAAAACACGCTTTATAAATCATTTTAAATTCATTTTCAAAATGGTTTCAACTTCATATTCAATTCCTTTCAATCTCAATTTGAATTCAATTCCTTTCAATTTCATTTTGAATTCAATTCATTTCAATTTAATTCGAATTTCAATTTCAATTTGAATTCAATTCTTTTTAATTTCAATTTGAATTCAATTCCTTTCAATTTCAATTTGAATTCAATTCCTTTCAATTTCAATTTGAATTCAATTCCTATTCAATTAAATTCGAATTTCGATTATTTTCAATATAATTCAAATTTCGAAAACACTTTCAATAAACAGTGAAAATTGATTAAAATCGATATAAATATCATTCACGTCAAAATGGCGTCAATCTAATCAACACGGCTTCATATATTTCTATTTTCAAATATTCTATTTCAAATATTTCTTTTTGAAATATTTCTATTTCAAAACTGGAATGAGGCCCAATCAATTACCATATAATGTTAGTTATATGGATTTTCTACCACACGTGTCCAAAATAAAAACGATAAATAATCAACCATCATCCAGAGTGCGTTCTACACTGTACAAGCATCAAATATAAATATTCAACGCTCATAACAGTCTGTCAATCAATTGATCGACATACAACTAATTATTGGGATTAGTGTATGTCATCTATCATCCCAATACCCGTGTGGGGTTTCAAACAATCAAACACAGATTTTAGTTGTGCAGTTGGGCGATGTGTAAAATTTATCGTCCCAATCAATATCAATCAAATCAGTGTATATAAACAAATCTCCGATTTGTTTATAAATATTTTTTATTTAAGTACATGTTAAAAATTCTATTTTTAACTATAAAATATTTTTAACTATCTAAATATTTTATTTCATTTCACACCACATCACACAATCAACTACACATCAAAATCAATCAAACAAGCATACAAGCCGTCCATGGTCTGTGGACGATGGGTATCGGGTGCTACTAAACACCGTCTGCATCCTAGTATATATTTCAACTAGAAATCAAATTAAATGTGAGAAGTTCTCACCGAGGGTTCCACTCCGCCGTGCTTTGCTTTTGAACTGCTGAATCGCCTGGATTCCTTTTTGAAATTTCAATGTGGTTCCATCACATTTCTTTTCACGCTGTTCAAGTAGAAATAATATTTTTATTACTTCCTTTCAATAAATAAATATCATATTTTATTTCTACTTCCTATATTTTTATTCTTTCTATAAAATATAAAAATTTCAACTCTCCTTATATAAAAATCGAATTTTTCTTCTAAACCATTTCATATAAAAAGATTATATTTTCTTCATGAACACCCTATAAAAATCATTTCTTTATGGATCCGCTCATACGATAAAAATCCTATTTTTATTTCTATGCTATTCCTATAAAAATGATAGCTTTTCAAATCTAAAAATATAGTCTTTTCTAATAAAAATCCAAAGTTTAAACCAATTAAAAATCATAACTTTCTTGGAGTAGAAATTATTACTTTATATGCTAAAAATTATATTATTATTTTTCATGAATAAAAATCCCATTTTTTTAAAAAAATTAAATCTTTCCTTATTTAAAAAAAAAAAACTAAACCTTTATATTATATATAAAAACGAAAATAAATCAATGTTGCTGAATTTTAAAAAGAAAGAAAGAAGAAATAAAAATACTTACAATGTTTTCAGCGAATGGTGGGGGTTCACTATTGGAGGTGAGGGTCGGTGGCGGCGCTGGAGGCTGAGGGTGGCGCAGGCGGTCTCTAGAAATCGACGGTGGGTGGCTCTGGTGGGTTCAGGGAGGCGGAGGTCCAAGAGGGGCGGGCTGTGAGTTCTACAGAGGAGGAGAGGGAGCTGCGAGGGGAGAGGATCGAAGGAGGGAGAAGTAGAGGGAGGAGAGAGAGATCGTCAGAGTGGGGAAGGAGGGTCTGGCCAGGCGCGGCGCCTCCTTGGGGTGGTGGAGAACGACGAAAAGGGGGGCGGGTTTTGGGAATCGGGGTTTCCCCCCTTTTCTTTTCTATTAATTAAAAACTGACGGGTAGGATAGGGTGAGAGAGAGAGGTGAGTGTATTAATATATAATTTAATTATTTATTTTAATTTATTTCTCCTTTAGAGTTGACGTTTTCATCTGAATCCCGATTCGAACCCAACGACTGTCGTTCCTAGCGTATTACCCCCATTCCGAACACAATGGGATATGTATCATAGGCTGATTCGATCGATTCGATCAGTTTTCGTTAAAATCAAAACATAAATCTATATATTGAATTTGAACGCGCATTTCAATTTACCGGGGTCACATACTAACCAGAAATATTCTAGAAAAGTATTTTCTAGCTTCGTATTGACGATACGGTTCTAACAAACTAGTTTCATCGAATTCTGAGACCGTTTGAGAAAAGGCCATTTTCCAGTCGATTAAAATCAACTGAAACTGGTCAAACGCGTTTTCCTTTTCCACGCTCACATATTGATTCGACAAATTATGAAATTTGAAACCTAGCAATTATTTGACATCGTGGATCCAACAAAAGTGGTATCGTCGAAATCCGAGGTCGTTTGCAAAATTTCCATTTTTTTAATGGCCGAAATTCCATAGCGACTATCCTGAATTTTCAACTGGACATATCTTTTGATTCTCGCTATGAAATTTCGATTTTTCGGATTCATTGGAAAGATATTCTCAATTAGATTCTATTATTTTTGGTTTCACTAAAATCCAGTTTATTTTGCACCCGGTATGTTCATTTGAACTTTGAAATCGAATTATCGAACTACCGCGCCATCTTCAATTCCTTTTATATATATAAATAAATATTTATATTCTAACGACGATCTTTATAAATATATACGTTCGAATTATATTCAAAATAAATTTCTCGTCGATATTATTTAAAATAATTCATTTTAAATATTCAAAATTCATTAAATTTGCCAAAATAAAAATTTTAAATTCGCCCGGATTTCCGGGTTATTACGTTATGCATAACATAGAAATAAATCATAAACATCTTCAAGGTGTCATAAAAAAATATTGTTTTAAATTCCATTTAATTTATTATCTCTAATATGATAACACTATGTCAGAATTTGATCTTTTTATATGAACAAAATCAATGTCTAAAATCATGTCTTTTTTTTTCTATTAACATTAAAATGTGAATAAAATTGCTGGCAAAATCTAGTCTTTTATTTAACATTAAATTCTATGTCACAATTCCATCTTTTTAATTCAACAAAATTTATGTCAAAAATTCCATCTTTTATATTCAAAAAAAATTATGTCAAAAATTTCACCTTTCTAATTCAACAAAAATTATGTCAAAATCCTATTTTTTATATTGCAACAAAAATACTAACTTTTATATTGCAACCAAAATATGACAAAAATCCTATCCTTTAATGTAAACAAAAATGTCTATTCTTGTTTAACTCTTTTAAATGCACAAAAATGTTTATTTTTGATTAATTCTTTTAAATATATAAAAGTGTTCATTTCCATTTCACTAACAGGTTTCTACACAAAATGATATTTTCCTTCACTAACCATGTTTTAACACAAAATGTTATTTTATCTCACTAATATGTTTTTACACAAAATGATATTTGTCTCACTAACCATGTTTTAACACAAAATGTTATTCTTATATGATCCTTATTAAATGACAAAAATATGATTTTTGTAAAATCCCTATTTAATAACAAAACTGTGTATTTTTGTATAATTCTTATTAAATGACAAAAATGTCTCTTTTTATTTCATTCTTATTACTTTGCAAAAACTGGGCATTTCACATTCATTCTTTTAATTAACCAAAAACTGATAATTTTGTTTAATTCTTTTAATGTAAACAAAATGACAAATTTGTCTAATTCTTTTTATGTAAACAAAATATGGTAATTTGTCTAATCCTTTTTATGTAAACAAAATATGGTAATTTTAAATGAACATCATTAACAAAAGTGATGTTTTAATTCTAAAGTAACATTTCTAGAAAAATGTGTATTTTTATTCTCATTCAGCATTTTATAACAAAAATGTATATTTATTCTCATGTACACTTTATTTCTAACAGTTCTTATTGACATAAAATGAAAATTCAATTTAACATGTCATTTTTTTCTAACATGATAATTTAAAATTAACATATCATTCTTATCTAAAAATAATAATTTTAATCATAAATGACATTTTCTAACTGAACAGAAATGATACTTCTGAATGAACATAATTGATACTTATATTTTTGACAATCTTAATACAATAAAAATGACATCTTTTTATCATATCAATTCTAATACACATAAAAGGACATTTCTTATTTTGCCAAATTCTAATACGTATAAAAGAGAACATTTCTTATTTCAACATAAAACGATGTTTTTATATAACAATTCACATTCAACATAAAAACGATGTTTAAATATGATAATTCTTTTTCAACATAAACGATGTTTTTATATGTCAATTCTCATTTAAATACAGCAGTCCACCAAATCAACAGATTAACAAATCAGCATCAATCAATCAAATCATGCAACATGTAAGAATTTGTATACATGATAATAATTAACTGATTATAATTATTTAAGAAGAAATCTCACATCGATATTTGAATTTTCAACGTACTCCTTTTCAGATATGCGTTGCCCCATGTCGTAGATCGGTATCCCACGATTTCAACGGACTTCGTTTCGTCTGATTCTGTTTTGATTTGACCGAGTTATGGTCATATAAACATTGAGTAAATTAAATATAATTAGATTTTCTTAATTACAAAATTTAATAAGTTATCACGTTAAGGAAAAATGCGATACCGTTCTTTCCTTCTTCTTCGTTGCCATTCAGAAACCGAACCCATCACGCACTGCTTCCAAAGCTCATTGATCTCGAAAATCTCTTTGAATTTTGGAATGGTAATTTAATTTGGATCGAATTATGAAAGATTAGAGAAGGGGAAATCGAACGATTATGGCCATTGGAGAAGATAGTTGCGGCTTTCCTACAGAATTTTGAGAGAGAGAGGGAAAAGAGCTGCTGTTAAATTTTTGAGGAAGAAGAGAAATGAATGTTATATAGTGGAGGTTTTAGTTTCAGGTATATGAAGAGAAGCGGTCACAAGATCCACCAATCATGCCATTAAATATTAATAATACCAGTTCAATGTATTACATTTATGATGACAGGTTTATTTATTTATTTTTATGAAGCATGGTTACATGTAGATTTTTATTTCAAACAATTGAATTATTGTTTCCACATTTCCTAGTGACAAAACAAGAAAGAAAACAAAATTGCTTGTTTCTATATGAAAGTAATTCCTACATTCTATCCAATTTGACGTATTCCACATTTTGAATTTTCTTAATTTAATTTTGATTATAATTTATTTATATTTTTCTTCTTTTTGTTATACATTTGTTATCTATGTTAATTCAAAGAGCAATATTTTTGTTTACTTAAGTAAATAAATGTTTAGATTTTAAAGTAAGATAATAAATAGGAAACACATGTATGGAAAATTGAAAGAAAGTGGCAAAGAAGCATGAAACATTTCAAAAATAAAGTGGACATAAATGAGCAAATGAATGCATGCATTGAGAACAAGGTAACAGACTTGCATGCATGCATTGAAAAATAACGAAATTAAAATGAATTAAGTTGAAATGAAATGAATGCATAATTAACTATAAGTGAAACGTTAGAATTCAATGTATAAAAAAAAGAAATGAAATGATCCTTGTAGGTTGCATGCGCAAGGTTTAAAATGTAAGGGAAATAAACAAATATAAAGAATGAAATGAATGCATAATTAACATTTCAAATTAAATTAATTAATGGAGGTAAATTGGACATGTAATCCACGTTTGAATTCCTAAAAATTATATTTTAAACAAGCAGAGAAAGAATTAAAGACGATAGCCAAAGATATATATACATGTATGTATTTATTTCATCTAGAATGCACACATTATTTTCAAATCAACCTATCAGCATATATTAATAAATCTCATTAAAACATTTTTTTTAAATGGAAATTTTAAATTCTGACGCATTTTCTATAAAAATTTCCTTAGAATAAATTTTTAAATTGGTTCTAAATTTCCGGGTTGTTACACTCCCTGATGTCCTCTCCTGTTTCTTGTTCACAACCGGGGTGTGAGGCTCGCGAATCAATGCTATACAAAGTTATGCCACACAGGCTGTGCTTTGATCATCAACCAGACGACTCTGCTTTTCAACAAAAGCCTTGATCATTTTCCACTTAGGTATGCTATAACGACCCGAACTCCCCAGGTAAGGAAAGCCCAGATTGAGATGAGAACAACACACATCGGAACGCAGACATAAGTACATTTCATTGTTATTTCAACAATTCCATCAGATACAAGAATATACAGAGTATAAATGAATAAAATACATTCAACAAATATCATAGATTTAAATTACATTTAAATACATTGTAGCGGAAAATAATACAAAAGCACAACTAGAAGTAATGCACGGATACAGAGCTTTCCGAGCATCGTTCCAGCTGTAAATCAGGACCCTGTGGATATAAATCTGCAAAACCAAAACTACTAGCTGTTCGTGTGGAAAATAGGGGCACCCAGAGTTTAGGTTAAAACAATAAACTCCAGGTCAGTCATGTGACTGGTGTGAGAACTAAAACAGTTATTTAAAACTTTGCTTTAAAAGATAGTAATTCAAGTGACCACGCCGTATAACACGGAACGGGTTTCCTCCCAATAATACTAGTGCATATAACAAAATAGCGCAATTCTAAATAAAGAAAAATGAAGCTATTATAAGACCCAGGTCCAATCACACAATGCAACGCAAGCCGGAGGATAGGGTTTTCCCTTATAATAGCCAATTAATGCTTGATATGTTTAAAACAAATCATTTGATACTATTATAGGTGTATAGTGTCAAAACAATTTCAATCATAAATATCAATCATTGAAGGCATGGGTACCATATATCATGTCGCCATACTAGTTCTACAATTAAAACCGCAATATCACGTATTGGAAATCGGATTTCCGTCATGAGTTGAGGCAAAGGGCAAGCTCCTCTCCGATTCGAGACACTCTAGCAATGCCTCAGGACCCCACTCTGATCCTTTGGAACCTCCAAGGCCGGTCCTCTCTTACTTTTGAGGATTAATTATTCCTGAACACACGTTTCCCGGTCCTTACAAACCTATATCCGAGGCGCCTCGTATCCAACAACCACACAGGTGAAAAGTATATAAATGTCAGGGCTGGTAGGTCACTGACACCACCCTAGCTAGAAAGAAACGTCGTGCACTCCTTGGGTCCGTATCCCGTTTTTGACTCATAATGAGGTGTGAGGCTCACGAAATCAGGTTATACACAAAGCTACGCCACACAGGCCGTGCTTTGATCATCAACCACAAGACTTTGCTTTGCAACAGAAGCCTTGATCAATTGCCACTTACGCGTGCTACACTGGCAATTCACTCCATGCGACTGATGTCCATCGATATACAACCACTGAGCTCGTACGTCTCAGAGAAGGGCGTTAAGCAAGAGAATAAATTCTCCGCCACCAAACAGATGTATATTTAATAGAGATCAATCAACACAGAATAAAATCCAATGTCAGACACACAATCCATTTACAAGTTCGTATTGGTCTGAATGAAACCGGAGGCACTTTCCTCGCATATCCATCCATCTCCAAGTACGTCTGGACGATCACCAATTGTTTCCCTCATTTTGGGTATACAGCCCAATCAAGATCGTCAGTAATCACCCAAACGATGTGAAGACTTCCGTTCTTCAACCACCGTCTTCATCTTCGGCATCTCGTCGAATCGGTTATTCAGAATGGGTATAACCCGGCCTTTCTGAATAACCCACGTATATAATAATAAAATGTTACACAAACACAACGAACGCCTCATTCCAATTCAGAATATTCTTTTATTCACAAAATCACATTCTTAGGGAAAGGTTCCCATTAATTTCATCCAAGATAAATTTTTCTAAATTTATTCTTTAATCTTCCTTTGGATATCATTTCAAACCATTTTATGGTTTTCTAAACTAGTCGGGATTAGCGAGCCACACCGAAGTACTTATTTATTTTCTTTCCCAATCCCAACCTATTCATCCCATGGAGAAAACTGGTAATACTCTATATATAACACCACGGTGTTATCGGTAAAATTAATTACCATTTCACGTTTAAATATAATTAAAGATTTAACTATCGCTTTGGAGCAAAACTGGTGGTACTCCATTCTCGATCACCTTTCAGATTTGATAATTTAAATTATCAATTCACATTTCAATCTAGTTAAAGATTCATTAAAACTCCACTTAGTTTTAATCCTTTCAAAAATCAACATCTTGCCTTTAACTGGGTTAAAGAACCAATGTCATCTAAAACACGATTCACGATAAACCCAAATCACATTTGATATTAAATACAAGACTCTGAATCGAAAATATACCGGCTTATATTCAATATCAAATTCTGAAAAAAACAAATATTGTATTGGAAATAACAATATAAAATATATCTTTCAAATTCCCATAACAATATCTGTATAGTCACGAAATCCAACATCGAAATATTCCGAAGATAATTTCGATCCAACTCCAGTCCAATTCACGAATTGGGAATATTGATTATTTTTAAAATCACTTTCAAATTCAATTTATTTATTTCAAAAATAAATTGATTTTAATTCTAGTTCAAAACTAGTTCATTTCGATGAAAATCTATTTTTATCCTTTCAAATGTGGAATTCTTCAGCCCAATTTTTCCCAAATCATTTCTTATGATTTTACACAAATTATAGATATTTTTAATAATTTTATCAAGGCCCGTACAGTCGATTTCCATCAACGGCCATCGAACTGCACTTACAACGACCTTTTCTAAATTTTATTTCAACATAATTCCAAATCCAACCGTTAGATTACAAATTTCTAATATTCATTGGAAAGCTCTTTTCGATACGAACCCAATGGTTCTAGTTTTAGGAGAATTCGACGGTCGGATCTCCCGCAACGTCAATTCGAAGTCAATGGTCGAAATTCACGAACTGTCGCGACGCGGCGCGTTCTATTCGGGCCATTATATATATAACATATATATATATATATATATATATTATATATTTCATCGATTTCCTTTTAAAACGTAATTTATAAATCGTTTTAAATTCGTTTTCAAAACCATTTCAACTCTATATTCAATTTCAAATCAAAATTGAATATTTCATATCATTACTATATAAATGATAATATTTTCAAAACGTTATATTTTGAAATCACTTCTTTCTATATTCATTATAAAAACGGATATAATCGATATACATGTTGTTCACGTCAAAATAGCGCAACCCTAATCAACACGGCTTTATATATTTCAATAAATTCGTTATTCTATTCAACAAATGAATATATATTTTATTCAACACATTAATCTATAATTCTTCTATTCAACACATGAATCTGTATTTCTTTCAACACACGACTATTTTTATATTCAACAAATGAATTTTCTTTTATTATATTCTTTATTTTCCCGATTGGAATGAGACCCAACCAATTACCATATAACGTTAATTATATGGGTTCCATACAACACATGTATATAATAGCAACGATAAACAATCAACCATCATCCAAAGTGCACCACACAACTGCATAAGCATCAAATATAAATAGTTGACGCTTACACAGCCTGTCAATCAATCGATCGACATACAATTAAGTAATTGGGATTAGTGTACTCAAATATCATCCCAACACCCATGTGGGGTTTCAAATCAACAAACACGGATTTTTATTTGTGCACTTGGGCGATGTGTAAAATTTATCGACCCAATCAATATCAGTCAAATCAGTGCATAAAAACAAATCCGCCGATTTGTTTATAAATATTTATTTATTCACGTTCACGTTAAAAATTATATTTTTAACGATAATTAATTTATTTCAACCATCTACATTTATTATCGATTTCACATCAACATCACAAACAATTTTCACAACACATCAATCAAACAAACAAGCCATCCATGGTTTGTGGATGACGGGTGTCGGGTGCTGCTAAGCACCGTCTGCGTCCTAGTATATATATATATATATATTTATATATATATATATATATATATATATAACTAGAAAAGGAAATTTAAGGTGAGAAGTTCTCACCGACTAGCTAATCCAATACCACGACACTTTCAATGTAGGGAATCATCACTGTCCTCACCTTTTGTCACTTTCGTTGCCCGTAGCCACTACATATATAAAAAATCACATTTGTATATTCTTGCCATGTATATAAAAATCATATTTTTATAATTGCTCCATATGGATAAAAATTCTATTTTTACATCGCTACTATATAGATAAAAATTCTATTTTTACATCGCCACTATATAGATAAAAATTCTATTTTTACATCGCTAGTATACAGATAAAAATTCTATTTTTACATCGCTACTATATAGATAAAATTCTATTTTTACATCGTTACTATATAGATAAAAATTGTATTTTTACATTGCTACTATATAGATAAAAATTGTATTTTTACAACGTTACTATATAGATAAAAATTCTATTTTTACATCGTTACTATATAGATAAAAATTCTGTTTTTACATCGCTACTATATAGATAAAAATTCTATTTTTACATCGCTACTAT
The DNA here is from genome assembly GCA_030737875.1 of Allium sativum. Taxonomy (NCBI): domain Eukaryota; kingdom Viridiplantae; phylum Streptophyta; class Magnoliopsida; order Asparagales; family Amaryllidaceae; genus Allium; species Allium sativum. The sequence continues at coordinate 405,569,727 of CM060926.1, forward strand.
ATAGATAAGAATTCTATTTTTACATCGCTACTATATAGATAAGAATTCTATTTTTACATCGCTACTATATAGATAAAAATTCTATTTTTACATCGCTACTATATAGATAAAAATTCTATTTTTACATCGCTACTATATAGATAAAAATTCTATTTTTACATCGCTACTATGTAGATAAAAATTCTATTTTTACATCGCTACTATATAAATACAAATTCTATTTTTACAACGTTACTATATAGATAAAAATTCTATTTTTACATCGCTACTATATAGATAAAAATTCTATTTTTACATCGTTACTATATAGATAAAAATTCTATTTTTATATCGCTACTATATAGATGAAAATTCTATTTTTGCATCGTTACTATATAGATAAAAATTCTATTTTTGCATCGCTACCATATAGATAAAAATTCTATTTTTGCATCGTTATTATATAGATAAAAATTCTATTTTTACATCGCTACTATATAGATAAAAATTCTATTTTTACATCGCTATTATATAGATAAAAATTCTATTTTTACATCATTACTATATCGATAAAAATTCTATTTTTACATCGTTACTATATAGATAAAAAATATATTTTTACATCGCTATTCTTCATATAAAGATTTCGCCTTTTCAAATATAAAGATTTCGCTTTTTTATTTCATCACTATAAAAATAACATTTTTATTTTACTATATACATAAAGATGATATTTTTACTATCTTACCTATATAAAAATCAGATTTTTATTAATATACAAAGTTAATTAAACTAATTACATAGAGCTAAATAAATACAAAGAGTAAAACTCACTTTTTTATCGAAGGAGGGGGGGTCAATGGGCTGAAAGGAGCGCGTCGGAGGTGATCACCTGGCTTGCAGGGGGCGGCGGGGCTCGCTGGCCTTCGATTTGGGGGTGGTGCTCTTCTTGGATTCGGGCTTGGGAGGATGTTTTGGTTCGAGGAAGGAGGGGGAGAGCGGAAGTTGAACGGAGGGGGCAGAGTTGGCCACGTCGGTGGCGCAGGCGGTGGGTCAAGGGGGTTACTGGCGCGGGTTCCAATCAGAAGGGGGGGTTTGCGGCGGCCTGGGAAGCCCAGCCATAGGCGGCGACGCCACCATCGAAGGAGCGACGGCTCCTCCGCCTCCTCTTTTCCTTTTTTTTTTCGATTTCGTTCCTGAAATGAAGGGGGGGCCTGATCGTGGGTATAGGCGAGAAAAGGGGGAAATATTATATTTTAATTAATTTATTTATTCAAAGATGTTGAATTTTCACCCGAAGCCGAAACGCGGCCCAACGACTATCGTTCATAGCTAATTACCCCCATTCCGAACACAATGGGATATGTATCGCAAGCTGATTCGATCGTTTCGATCAGTTTTCGTCAAAATCAACATATACTTCTATATATTGAATTTGAATGCGTATTTCAATTTACTGGGGTCACATACTAACTCTATAAATCCTAGAAAAATATTTTCTAGCTTCGTATTGACGATACCGTCCTAACAAAACTAGTTTCGTCGAATTCTGAGACCGTTGGAAAAATGGCCATTTTCCAGTCGATTAAAATCAATTGAAACTGGTCAAACGCGTTTTCCTTTGCCACGCTCATATATTGATTCGAAAAATTATGAAATTTGAAACCTAGCAATAATTTGACATCACGGACCCAACAAAAGTGGTTTTGTCGAAATCCGAGGTCGTTTGCCAAATTTCGATTTTTAAGGGCCGGAATTTCATAGCGACTATTCATAATTTTCAACTGGACATATCTTTTGATTCCCGCTATGAAATCTTGATTTTTCGGATCCGTTGGAAAGATATTCTCAATTAGATCCTATTGTTTTTAGTCTCACTAAAATCCGGTTTATTTTGCGCCCGGTACGTTCAATTGAAGTTTGAAATCGAATTATCGAACTACCGCGCCATTTTCAATTCTATTTATAATTAAAATAAAATTATTTATATTCTAACGATGACGTATATAATATATACTTCGAATGCAATTCAAAATAAATTTCCCGTCGATTTTATTTAAAATATTCTATTTTAAATATTCAAAATTCGCAAAAATTGCCAAAATAAAAATTTTAAATTGGCTCGCATTTCCGGGTTGTTGCAATCTCCCCCACTTAAATCTTTTCATCCCCGAAAAGGAACAAAGTCGAAAGTCGTTTGATCAATCAACTCTACGTTCGATCTGGCTTCCATTCTCTAACTTTTCAGTTTCTGAGAATTTTCAAATTCTTCAAAAATTTGGCTAACACCCGGAATTTTCGAAAAATTTCGCCATAACCTCCTTTGTACGGGGAGAGGTTTGGAAATTTATTGGGTCGTATTAGGTACCCAATAAATCCTAATAAGCATACTCATATTTATAGTGATATATTCTGGTGTTACAGGGGAGCGTGTATTGATAATAACTCCAGAGAATAAATTCTCGTCACCCTGTCAAAGCCTGAGGGAGTGTATATTTTAAATGCTCCAGAGGATAAATCCTCGTCACCTCGTGCCATGTGGGAAATAAATATTCCATGTGCCGTATCTAATAACTAGAGAGACGTGATTATTGTCAACTCTAGACCCGTGTGGGGTTTTTATTAATCTAGCAATTTTGTCGTTACAATTTTAAATAGCCCATATCAGTCATCAGTTCAGCCTGTAAAATATAGTCATCGCCATATAAGCCTCTCGCTCGTATGGTAAATCTTCCACCTCGTCACACAAGCTCCAAATGCTTATGGGGTATATGATGAAGTATGCCTATCTTCCAGAAGTATGCCATGTAATGTAGTTCAAAATTAATTGTTGCTACCCTATGGCGATGTTTATTATTTACACACAGAATAACCAGCACTCCGCATCCAATGGCACTCACAGGAGTTGATATAATAATAAAAGTGCGCATCCAACTCATTAAGGTTTACCTATTTGTCGGGCACGCAAATAAAATCTTTACTGAACAGCTATCCAATTTCCTGTTCAAACATATATAATGCACAAGTATATATTTCTAACTATTTTCTTATCAGTTCAATGAGTGATTTAATTGAATAAATTTGTTCTGGTTTTTATTGATGATATTCTAATCTTCTCTAAATCAAAGGCCGAAAAGGAACATAACAATGGAAGCCAAAAAGGAACAAAGCCGAAAGTTGTTTAACAAATCAACTCAACTTCCGTTATTTGGACTACGGCTTAAGTTCTTCAACTTTTCAGTTTCTAAGAACTTTTCAAATTTTCAAAAATTTGGCTAACACCCTAAATTTTTGAAACATTTCGCCATAACCTCCCCTGCACCGGGAGCAACGGGAAAATCCCGAAATTGCCATATAGGCCTTCTGATCTCAAAAAGAAAAAGAAAAAGCCAAGCAGCTAGCCAAGCGGCTAGCCAATTGGCTCATAAAATCATCATCACCCAAACAAAATAGTAAATTATAGTAAATATGTACCTATTTGTCGGACAAACAAATTTTTTTCTCTGCTCTAGCCTCCTTGCTATGACCTGTTCAATGTAAGTACTTGTATATGCATGCAAATGCAACTAATTTTCGATACAATTCAATATTCGATACAATTAGGCGTAATGGTTCAAAATTTCAAACAAATAAACAAACAACACAACCATCAATCAATTAGTGAATTAGAGTTTCAAATTCATAATTTTGATATATAGTCAAAAATCATGTTTTTGATGCCGAATCACAACAATGAATTCTAGCTATATTAGTTTTGGTTCTCACACCAGTCTAATGGAAATATATAGAAATCACACCTTCGAAACACGAACACAAATTTTGGTGATGGAGCTCCATCATCAAAATCATCTCCAAGCGACTAGAGTGTAATCCTATATCTATCTAGTATATTAAAACTTCGAATATACGTTCATGACGCGTATATACAAAACCTTTATATATTGGATTTTCCTTATTCAATACAAATAAAATATTCAAATACGTATAAAACGATTTAAATTTCAAAACAAAATTTGTTTTTATTTGAAAAATATACTCTTCACTCTCGTTCTAGGATACTACTGATCCTATCTCTAACGAGTCATTCTAATTGGATATTACTAATCCAATATCTGATGAATTCTTTCGTATGGTTCTAATGTGTCTTGTTCTCGAGCTCTGCAAACCAAAGCTCTGATACCACTCTATAACGACCCGAACTCCCCCGGTAAGGAAAGCCCGGATTGAGATGAGAACAACACACATCGGAACACAAACGTAAGAACATTTCATTGTTATTTCAATAATTCCATCAGATACAAGAATATACAGAGTATAAATGAATAAATTACATTCAACAAATATCAGAGATTTAAATTACATTTAAATACATTGCAGCGGAAAATAATACAAAAGCACAACTAGAAGTAATGCACGGATACAGATCTTTCCGAGTATCGTTCCAGCTGTAAATCAGGACCCTGTGGATATAAATCTGCAAAACCAAAACTACTAGTTGCCCGTGTGGAAAATAGGGGCACCTAGAGTTTAGGTTAAAACAATAAACTCTAGGTCAGTCATGTGACTGGTGTGAGAACTAAAACAGTTATTTAAAACTTTGCTTTAAAAGATAGTAATTCAAGGGACCACGCCGTATAACACGGAACGGGTTTCCTCCCAAGAATACTAGTGCATATAACAAAACAACGCAATGCTAAATAAAGAAAAATGAAGCTATTATAAGACCCAGGTCCCATCACACAATGCAACGCAAGCCGGAGGATAGGGTTTTCCCTTATAATACCAAATAATGCTTGATACGTTTAAAACAAATCATTTGATACTATTATAGGTGTATAGTGTCAAAACAATTTCAATCATAAACATCAATCATAGACGGCATGGGTACCATATATCATGTCGACATACTAGTTCTACAATTAAAACCGCAATATCACGTATTGGAAATCGGATTTCTGTCATGAGTCGAGGCAAGGGGCAAGCTCCTCTCCGATTCGAGACACTCTAGCAATGCCTCAGGACCCCACTCTGATCCTTTGGAACCTCCAAGGCCGGTCCTCTATTACTTTTGAGGATTAATTATTCCTGAACACACGTTTCCCGGTACTTACAGACCTATATCTGAGGAACCTCATATCCAACAACCACACAAGTGAAAAGTATATAAATGTCAGGGCTGGTATGTCACTGACACCACCCTAGCTAGAAAGAAACGTCGTGCACTCCATGGGTCCGTATCCCGTTTTTGACTCATTCCGAGGTGTGAGGCTCGCGAATTCACGTTATACACAAAGCTACGCCACATAGGCCGTGCTTTGATCATCAACCACAAGACTTTGCTTTGCAACAGAAGCCTTGGTCAATTGCCACTTACGCGTGCTACACTGGCAATTCACTCCATGCGACTGATGTCCATCGATATACAACCTCTGAGCTCGTACGTCTCAGAGAAGGGCGTTAAGCAAGAGAATAAATTCTCTGCCTCCAAACAGATGTATATTTAATAGAGATCAATCAACACAGAATAAAATCTAATGTCAGACACACAATCCATTTTCAAGTTCGTTCTGGGTCTGAACGAAACCGGAGGCACTTTCCTCGCATATCCATCCATCTCCAAGTACGTCTGGACGATCACCAACTGTTTCCCTCATTTTGGGTGTACAGCCCAATCAAAATCGCCAGTAATCACCCAAACGATGTGAAGACTTCCGGTCATCAACCACCTTCTTCATCTTCGACATCTCGTCGAATTGATTATTTAGAATGGGTATAACCCGGCCTCTCTGAATAACCCACATATATAATAAACAAATGTTACACAAACACAACGAACGCCTCATTCCAATTCAGAATATTCTTTTATTCACAAAATCACATTCTTAGGGAAAGGTTCTCATTAATTTTATCCAAGATAAATTCTTCTAAATTTATTCTTTAATCTTCCTTTGGATATCATTTCAAACCATTTTATGGTTTTCCAAACTAGTCGTGATTAGCGAACCACACCGAAGTACTTATTTATTTTATTTCCCAATCCCAACCTATTCATCCCATGGGGAAAAACTGGTAATACTCCATATATAACACCACGGTGTTATCGGTAAAATTAATTACCATTTCACGTTTAAATCTAATTAAAGATTTAACTATCGCTTTGGAGCAAAACTGGTGGTACTCCATTCTCGATCACCTTTCAGATTTGATAATTTAAATTATCAATTCACATTTCAATCTAATTAAAGATTCATTAAAACTCCACTTAGTTTTAATCCTTTCAAAAATCAACATCTTGCCTCTAACCGGGTTAAAGAACCGATGTCATCTAAAACACGATTCACGATAAACCCAAATCACATTTGATATTAAATATAAGGCTCTGAATAGAAAATATACCGGCTTATATTCAATATCAAATTCTGAAACCAACAAATATAGTATTGGAAATAACGATATAAAATATATCTTTCAAAATCCCATAACAATATCTGTATAGTCACGAAATCCAACATCGAAATATTCCGAAGATAATTTCGATCCAACTCCAGTCCAATTCACGAATTGGGAATATTGATTATTTTTAAAATCACTTTCAAATTCAATTTATTTATTTCAAAAATACATTGATTTTAATTCTAGTTCAAAACTAGTTCATTTCGATAAAAATCTATTTTTATCCTTTCAAATGTGGAATTCTTCAGCCCAATTTTTCCCAAATCATTTCTTAAGATTTCACACAAATTATAGATATTTTTAATAATTTTAACAAGGCCCGTACAGTCGATTTCCATCAACGACCATCGAACTGCACTTACAGCGACCTTTTCTAAATTTGATTTGGACATAATTCCAAATCCAACCGTTGGATTTCAAATTTCTAATATTTATTGGAAAGCTCTTTTCGATACGAACCCAATGGTTCCAGTTTTAGGAGAATCCGATGGTCGGATCTCCCGCAACGTCAATTCGAAGTCAATTGTCGAAATTCACGAACTGCCGCGGCGCGGCTCGTCCTATTCGGGCCATTATATATAATATACATATATATATATATATATATATTATATATATTATATATTTCACCGATTTCCTTTTAAAACGTATTTTATAAATCGTTTTAAATTCGTTTTCAAAACCATTTCAACTCTATATTCAATTTCAAATCAAAATTGAATATTTCATATCATTACTATATAAATGATAATATTTTCAAAACGTTATATTTTGAAATCACTTCTTTCTATATTCATTATAAAAACGGATATAATCGATATACATGTCGTTCACGTCAAAATAGCGCAACCCTAATCAACACGGCTTTATATATTTCAATAAATTCGTTATTCTATTCAACAAATGAATATATATTCTATTCAACACATTAATCTATATTTCTTCTATTCAACACATGAATCTGTATTTCTTTCAACACACGACTATTTTTATATTCAACAAATGAATTTTCTTTTATTATATTCTTTATTTTCCCGATTGGAATGAGGCCCAATCAATTACCATATAACGTTAATTATATGGGTTCCATACAACACATGTATATAATAGCAACGATAAACAATCAACCATCATCCAAAGTGCACCACACAACTGCATAAGCATCAAATATAAATGATTAACGCTTACACAGCCTGTCAATCAATCGATCGACATACAATTAAATAATTGGGATTAGTGTACTCAAATATCATCCCAACACCCGTGTGGGGTTTCAAATCAACAAACACGGATTTTTATTTGTGCAGTTGGGCGATGTGTAAAATTTATCGACCCAATCAATATCAGTCAAATCAGTGCATATAAACAAATCAACCGATTTGTTTATAAATATTTATTTATTCACATTCACGTTAAAAATTATATTTTTAACGATAATTAATTTATTTCAACCATCTACATTTATTATCGATTTCACGTCAACATCACAAACAATTTTCACAACACATCTATCAAACAAACAAGCCATCCATGGTCTGTGGATGACGGGTGTCGGGTGCTGCTAAGCACCGTCTGCATCCTAGTATATATATATATATATATATATATATATATATATATATAACTAGAAAAAGAAATTTAAGGTGAGAAGTTCTCACCGACTAGCTAATCCAATAACATGACACTTTCAATGTAGGGAATCATCACTGTCCTCTCCTTTTGTCACTTTCGTTGCCCGTAGCCACTACATATATAAAAAATCACATTTTTATATTCTTGCCATGTATATAAAAATCATATTTTTATAATTGCTCCGTATGGATAAAAATTCTATTTTTACATCGCTACTATATAGATAAAAATTCTATTTTTACATCGCTACTATATAGATAGAAATTTTATTTTTACATCGCTACTATATAGATAAAAATTCTATTTTTACATCGCTACTATATAGATAAAAATTCTATTTTTACATCGTTACTATATGGATAAAAATTCTATTTTTACATCGCTACTATATGGATAAAAATTCTATTTTTACATCGCTACTATATAGATAAAAATTCTATTTTTACGTCGTTACTATATAGATAAAAATTCTATTTTTACATCGCTACTATATAGATAAAAATTCTATTTTTACATCGCTACTATATAGATAAAAATTCTATTTTTACATCGTTACTATATAGATAAAAATTCTATTTTTACATCGCAACTATATAGATAAAAATTCTATTTTTACATCGTTACTATATAGATAAAAATTCTATTTTTACATCGCTACTATATAGATAAAAATTCTATTTTTAACATCGTTACTATATAGATAAAAATTCTATTTTTACATCGCTACTATATAGATAAAAATTCTATTATTACATCGTTACTATATAGATAAAAATTCTATTTTTACATCGCTACTATATAGATAAAAATTCTATTTTTACATCGCTACTATATAGATAAAAATTCTATTTTTACATCGTTACTATATAGATAAAAATTCTATTTTTACATCGCTATTCTTCATATAAAGATTTCGCCTTTTCAAATATAAAGATTTCGCCTTTTTATTACATCACTATGAAAATCACATTTTTATTTTACTACATATATAAAGATGATATTTTTACTATCTTACCTATATAAAAATCAGATTTTTATTAATATACAATGTTAATTAAACTAATTACATAAAGCTAAATAAATAAAAAGAGTAAAACTCACTTTTTTATCGAAGGAGGGGGGGTCAATGGGCTGAAAGGAGCGCGTCGGAGGTGATCACCGGGCTTGCAGGGGGCGGCGGGGCTCGCTGGCCTTCGATTTGGGGCGGCGCTCTTCTTGGATTCGGGCTTGGGAGGCTGTTTTTGTTCGAGGAAGGAGGGGGAGAGCGTAAGTTGAAAGGAGGGTGGGCGGAGTTGGCCACGTCGGTGGCGCAGGCGTTGGGTCAGGGGGTTTACTGGCGCGGGTTCCAATCTGAAGGGGGTTTGCGGCGGTCTAGGAAGCCCAGCCATAGGCGGCGGCGCCATCATCGGAGGGACGACGGCTCCTCCGCCTCCTCTTTTCCTTTTGTTTTTCGATTTCGTTCCTGAAATGAAGGGGGGGGGGCCTGATCATGGGTATAGGAGAGAAAAGGGGAAAATATTATATTTTAATTTATTTATTTATTCAAAGTGTTGACTTTTCACCCGAACCCGAAACGCGACCCAACGACTATCGTCCATAGCTAATTACCCCCATTCCGAACACAATGGGATATGTATCGCAAGCTGATTCGATCGTTTCGATCAGTTTCCGTCAAAATCAACATATACTTCTATATATTGAATTTGAACGCGTATTTCAATTTACTGGGGTCACATACTAACTCTATAAATCCCAAAAAAAATATTTTCTAGCTTCTTATTGACGATACGGTCCTAACAAAACTAGTTTCGTCGAATTCTAAGACCATTGGAAAAATGGCCATTTTCCAGTTGATTAAAATCAACTGAAACTGGTCAAACGTGTTTTCCTTTGCCACGCTCACATATTGATTAAAAAATTATGAAATTTGAAACCTAGCAATAATTTGATATCACGGACCCAACAAAAGTGGTTTCGTCGAAATTCGAGGTCGTTTGCAAAATTTCCATTTTTAAGGGCCTGAATTCCATAGCTACTATTCAGAATTTTCAGCTGGACATGTCTTTTGATTCCCGCTATGAAATCTTGATTTTTCGGATCTGTTGGAAAGATATTCTCAATTAGATCCTATTATTTTTGGTCTCACTAAAATCCGGTTTATTTTGCACCCGGTACGTTCAATTGAAATTTGAAATCGAATTATCCAACCACCGCGCCATTTTCAATTTTATTTATAATTAAAATAAAATTATTTATATTCTAACGACGACGTATATAATATATACGTTCGAATTCAATTCAAAATAAATTTCCCGTCGATTTTATTTAAAATATTCTATTTTAAATGTTCAAAATTCGCTAAATTTGCCAAAATAAAATTTTTAAACTGGCTCGCATTTCCGGGTTGTTACACATGCCACACAGGCAATTCACTCCATGCAATTTGTATCTATCAATATATAACCTCTGAGCTCATACGTCTCAGAGAAGGGCGTTAAGCAAGAGAATAAATTTTCCGCCGCAAAACAGATATATATTTGATAGAAATCAATCACACAGAATAAAATCCAATGTTAGACACACAGTACATTTACAAGTTCGGTCTGGGTCTGAACGAAATCGGAGGCACCTTGTACCTCGCATATCCATCGAGCTCCAAGTACGTCTAGACGATCACCAACTGATTCCCTCCTCTTGGGTGTACAACCCAATCAAGTTCATCAGTAATCACCCAAACGATGTGAAGACCTCTGGTCTTCGTCCACCGTCTTCATCCTTGACACATCGTCGAATAAGTTATTCAAAATGGGATAAACCCGGTCTTTCTGAATAACCCGCACATATAATAAACAAGTGTTACACAAACACAACATACGCCTCATTCCAATTCAGAATATACTTTTATTCAAATATTATTATACTTTGGAAAAGGTTCCCACTTATTTTATCAAAGATTAATTCTTTAAATTTATTCTTTAATCTTCTTTTGAATATCAATTCCAATTAGTCGAGATAAGCGAACCACACCGAAGTAATCGTTTATTTCATTTCCCAATCCCAACCTATTCATCCCATGAAGTAAAACTAGTCGTACTTCATATCTAACACCATGGTGTTATCAATAAATTCAATTATCATTTCACGTTCAATCTAATTAAAGATTTAACTATCGTTTGGAGAAAAACTGGTGATACTTCATTCTCAATTATTTCAATCTAATTAAAGATTCATTAAAACTCCACTTGGTTTTAATCTTCCCAAAAATCAATATTAATGATTGTTTAACTTGGGAAATCATATCCTGGCTTTAACTGGGTTAAAGAACCAATGTCATTTAAAGCACGGTTCACTATAATCCCAAAATCACATTCTAATTCAATTCCTATTAAATATCATTTTATTGGTATACTTCATTAAATCTAAATAAAAAGATTTAATATTTTTCTCAACTGGGTTTAAGAACATTTTAAATATATAAGGCCCTTAAAAATAGCCATTTTTCGAATGACCTCTGTTTTCGATGAAACCACTTTTGTTGGATCCGTGATGATAAGTTATTACTAGATTCCAAAATTCATAATTTGAATCAATATGTGAGCGTGGCCAAGTTAAACGTGTTTTAAAAGTTGCAATCAATTTTGATCAACCAGAAAATGACCATTTTTCAAACGGTTTTCAAATTTGACAAAAATAGTTTTGTTAGGACCATATCATCAATACGAAGCTAGAAATAATTTTTCTGGAATTTTAGAGTTAGTACGTAGCCCCGGTAAATTGAAATGTGCGTTCAAATTTAATGTATACTGAATTATATTTTAAATTTGATAAAAATAGATCATAACAGCCGAATTGGGTTACGAAACATATCCCATTGCGTTCGGAATGGGGGTATTTAGCTAGGGGCAACATTCGTTAGGTTCAGATTGGAGTTTGAATAGAAAAGTTACCTTTTTGGAGAAATAAAATAATTAAATAAATTTATATTTTTTTTTTCAAATACCCCCTTTCACTCATAATCAAACCCGTAACCTCTCTCCTTCAAAATTGTTCAGCCGCCCTCCACCCAATCGACGCCGCCACCCATGTTCGAACATCCACCGCGCCTTTAGGTGACCGCCGCCACACTCCTCCCCTCGCACTCCTCTCCATCCCCGTCTGTTTCGAACCCCAAACGCAAACCCTAACTGAACCGAGAAACCCTTGTTGACCCCGTCGCCTCTGCCACCACCCCCAGCGCCGACGTGTACCCCTGCCGACCTCCCTATCACCTGCGCCACCTCCCATTGCCCCTCCTCCTCTGTATAAACACGCACCACCCCAAAACAGCCCCAAACCGCCCCAAATCCCGCTGCAATAGCCACAACAAGGCGCTGCGACCTCGATCCCTGTGCCATGGAGGTTCGTGACCTCTCTTGGACCTCCCCGAGCATCAAAATCCGGTTTTTACAAAGTAAGTTTTCTTGTTTTATTTTTATTTTGTTTTAAAAAAAAATCTGATTTTTACATAGATGTAGCTTTAATGAAGATCGTATTTTTATGTGTATAGGAGAACGAGATAAAAATATAATCTTTGTTATGAAAAGAATGAGATAAAAATATAATCTTTACAGTATATGAAGGGAAATAAAAATATGAACTTTATTTTCATCATGAAGTAGTGAGGATAAAGATTAGATTTTTATATGAGTAGCGGATTAAAAATATAATTTTTATAAAATAGAGAATATAAAATTAAGATTTTTATATATGTAGCATTGAAATAAAAATGTGTTTTTTTAATATAAACATCAAGTGAAACATATTGCGATGGAACGAATTGAAATCAAAAAGGAATTCAAACGGTTCAGAAATTCAGAAATGAAATGGCGGAGTGGAAACCCAAGGTGAGAACTCCTTACTAAATTATCTGTTCAGTTACTTATTTTATAACTGCATATATAAACTGCTCCCCGTCGTCCACAGACCATGGACGACTTGTTTGATTGTTTGTGTTGTGAAAATTGACTACTGATTGTGAAGGGAAATATATATTCATGTGTTGAAATAAAATAAATATTCATTTACAAATCGAACGATTTGTTTATGTACACCGATTTGACTAATATGGATTGGGACGATAAATTTTACACATTGCCCAACTACACAAATAAAATCTGTGTTTGTGGATTGAAACCCCACACGGGTGTTGGGATAATATTTGACGTACATTAATCCCAATTGTTTAGTTGTATGTCGATATATTGGTTGACAGACTGTGTAAGCGTTAATTATTTATATTTAATGCTTATGCAGTTATGTGGTGCACTCTGGATGATGATTGATGATTTATCGTTCCTATTATATACATTTGTTGTAGGAAATCCAAATAATTAACATTATATGGTAATTGATTGGGCCTCATTCCAATTGGGAAAATAAGGAATATAATAAAATAAAAATTCATGTGTTGAATAGAAAGAAAATTCATGTGTTGAATAGTATAAAGTCATGTGTTGAATAAAATAAATATTTTTGTTTTGAATAGAATAAATATTCATGTGTTGAATAAAATAAATGTTCATGTGTTGAATAGAATAAACATTCATGTGTTGAATAAAGCCGTGTTGATTAGATATGAGCCATTTTGACGGGACGATATTTATATCGATTTTATTCATTTTTATAATGAAAACCGAAAAGTAACTGATTTCAAAATATAACGTTTTGAAAATATTATCATTTATATAATAATGATATGGAATATTCAATTTTGATTTAAAATTGAATATGAAGTTGAAATCGTTCTGAAAACGAATTTAAAACTATTTATAAAATATGTTTTAAAAGGAAATCGACGAAATACATATAATATATTATATATACATAATGGCCTGAATAGAACGCGCCGCGCTGCGGCAGTTCGCGAATTTCGACCATTGACTTCGAATGGACGTTACGGAAGATCCGACCGTCGGATTCTCCTAAAACTGGAACCGTTGGGTTCGTATCGAAAAGAGCTTTCTAACGAAGATTAGAAATTTGAAATCTAACAGTGGGATTTGGATTATGTCCAAATCAAATTTGGAAAAGGTCGGTGTTAGTGCAGTTCGATGACCGTTGATGGAAATCGACTATACGAGCCTTGATAAAATTATAAAAAATAGTAATATTTTGAGTAAAATCATAAGAAATGATTTTTTAAGAATTGGGGTGAAAAATTGCATATTTGGAAAGATAAAAATAGATTTTTATCGAAATGAACTAGTTTTGAACTAGAATTATAATCCATTTATTTTTTAGATAAATAAATTGGATTTGAAAGGGTTTTAAAAGTAACCAGAATTTCCAATAAATGAATTGGAATAGATTTGAATCGAATTTGTCTTTGGAATATTTTGATGTTGGATTTCGTGATTAAACAGATATTGTTATGGAAATTTGAAGGATATATTTATATCGTTATTTCCAACACGATATTTGTTGGTCGTAGAATTTGATATTGAATGTAAGACGATATATTTTCTATTCAAAGCCTTGTATTTAATATCAGATGCGATTTGGGTTTGTCGTGAATGGTGTCTTCATTAACAGTGTTCTTAAACCCAGTGGAGAAAAAGATTAAATCTTTTTATTTAGATTTAATGAAGTATACCAATTAAATGGTGTTTAATTGGAATTGAATTTGAATTGATTTTTGGGTTTATCGTAAACGGGGTTTTAAAAAACACTTATTCTTTAACCCGATAATTAATAGAATGTGATTTTGGGTTTATAGTGAATCATTTTTTAAATGACATTGGTTCTTTAACCCAGGTAAAGACAGGATATGATTTCCCAAGTTAAATAATCATTGATAGTGATTATTGGGAAGATTAAAACCAAGTGGAGTTTTAATGAATCTTTAATTAGATTGAAATGATCGAGAATGGAGTATCACCAGTTTTGCTCCAGGCGATAGTTAAATCTTTAATTAGTTTTGAACGTGAAATGTTAATTGAATTTACCGATAACACCGTAGTGTTAGATATGAAGTATGACCAGTTTTACTTCATGGGATGAATAGGTTGGGATTGGGAAATGAAATAAATGATTACTTCGGTAAGGTTCGTTAATCCCGACTAGTTTGGATAAACCAGAATTTGGTTTGAATTGATATTCAAAAGAAGATTAAAGAATAAATTTAAATAATTTATCTTCGATAAAATTAATGGGAACCTTTCCCAAAGTATAAGAATATTTGAATAAAAGATTATTCTGAATTGGAATGAGGCGTATGTTGTGTTTGTGTAACACTTGTTTATTATATACACGAGTTATTCAGAAAGACTGGGTTTATCCCATTCTGAATAACCGATTCGACGTGGTGTCAAGGATGAAGACGGTGGTCGAAGACCGGAGATCTTCACATCGTTTGGATAATTACTGATGGTCTTGATTGGGCTGTACAACCAAGAGGAGGGAATCAGTTGGTGATCGTCCAGATGTACTTAGAGATCGATGGATATGTGAGGTACAAGGTGCCTCCGGTTTCGTTCAGACCAGGAAGAACTTGTAAATGGACTATGTGTATGACATTGGATTTTATTCTGTTTGGTTGATTTCTATTAAATATATATCTGTTTGGCGGCAGAGAATTTATTCTCTTGCTTAACGCCCTTCTCTGATACGTACGAGCTCAGAGGTTATATATTGATGGATATCAATCGCATGGAGAGAATTGCCTTTGTGGCATGCGTAAGTGGCAAATGATCAAGGCTTTTGTTGAAAAGCAGAGTCTTGTGGTTGATGATCAAAGCACTGCCTGTGCGGCATAGCTTTTGTGTAACATTAATTCGCGAGTCTCACACCCCGGTTGTGAACCATAAACGGGAGACAACATCAGGGAGGGCATGCGTTTCTTTCTTGCTAGGTTGTTGTCAGTGACCTACCAGCCCTGACATTTATATTATTTTCACCTGTGTGGTTGGTGCTGTTGCGAGGCGCCTCGGATATATCGGTGACTATGTGGAGCCAATGGAGTCATTTGGCTCATTTACGCACCAAAGGGAGGGGAAACGCAGTGTTCAGGCATAATAATCCACATCGGTGGACCAGCCCTGACGATCCATGGGGCAGTTGCGGTTGTTCCTGAGACATGGGCTAGATTGTCTCGAAGCCGGTGAGGACGATCCCTAGCCTCGGTTCGCTGATGGAAATCCAACTTCCAATATGCGACTTTGCAGTTTTGATTGTAAACCTATATATGGCGACATAGTGGTATGGGGAACTTATGCCGTCTATGATTGATACTTATGATTGAAATTGTTTTGACACTATACACTTATAGTAATAATAAAACATGAAATATCACGTACCAAGCATTCTTGGCTATTATAAGGTAAAAACCCTATCCTCCGGCTTGTGTAGCATTGTGTGATGGGACCTGGGTCTTATAATAGCTTCATGGTTCTTTATTTATCATTGTGCTGTTGTTTTTTGCACTGGTATTCTTGGGAGGAAACCCGTTCGATGTTATACGGCGTGATCCCTTGATTTACCTAACTTTAAAATAAAGATTAATAACTGTTTTAGTTCTCACACTAGTCACATGACTGACCTGGAGTTTATTGTTTTAACCTAAACTCTGGGTGCCCTTATTTTCGACACGGGCAGCTAGTAATTTTGGGTTTTGCAGATTTATATTCACAAGATCCTGGTTTACAGCTGGAACGATACTCGGAAAGCTCTGTATCCATGTATTACTTTCTGTTGTGTTTTGTATTATTTTTCCGCTGCAGTAATGTATTTAAAACTCTGATAATTTATGACGTGTAATATTTATTCATAATTTGTATATTCTTGTAATCTGATGGAATTATTGTAATAAACAATGAAATGTTGTGCGGAAAATAGGGGCACCCAGAGTTTAGGTTAAAACAATATACTCCAGGTCAGTCATGTGACTGGTGTAAGAACTAAAACAATTATTATCTTGGTTTTAAAGTAAGGTAAATCAAGGGACCACGCCGTATAATATGGAAAGGGTTTCCTCCCAATAATACCAGTGCATAAAACAACAGCGCAATGCTAAATAAAGAACAATGAAGCTATTATAAGAACCAGGTCCCATCACACAATGCAACGCAAGACGGAGGATAGGGTTTTTACCTTATAATAGCCAAGAATGCTTGGTGCGTGAAATTTCATGTTTTATTATTATTATAAGTGTATAGTGTTAAAACAATTTCAATCATAATTATCAATCATAGACGACATAAGTGCCCCATACCACTATGTCGCCATATATAGGTTCTACAATCAAATCCGCAAAATCACGTATTGTAATTTGGATTTCCATCTGTGAACCGAGGCAAGGGATCGTCCTCACCGTCTTCGAGACTCTCTAGCCCGAGCCACAGGGTCCGAGAGCGTCGACCCTTGGATCGGTAGGGCCGGTCCACCGATGTGGATTAAAATGCCTGAACACTGTGTTTCCCCGCCCTTTGGGGCATAAATGAGCCAAATGACTCCATCAGTTCCACATAGTCATCGATATATCTGAGGCGCCTCACAATCCAACAACCACACAGGTGAAAATAATATTAATGTCTGGGCTGGTAGGTCACTGACACCACCCTAGCTAGAAGGAAACGCATGTCCTCCCTGAGGTCCTCTCCCGTTTCTGGTTCACAACCGGGGTGTGAGGCTCGCGAATCAACGCTACACAAAGCTATGCCACATAGGCCATGCTTTGATAATCAACCACAAGACTTTGCTTTTCAACAAAAGCCTTGATCATTTTCCACTTAGGCATACCACACAGGCAGTTCACTCCACGCGATTGATATCCATCAATATATAACCTCTGAGCTCGTACGTCTCAGAGAAGGGCATTAAGCAAGAGAATAAATTCTCCACCGCCAAACAGATATATATTTAATAGAAATCAATCACACAGAATAAAATCCAATGTCAGACACACGGTCCATTTACAAGTTCATTCTGGGTTTGAACAAAACCGGAGGCACCTTGTACCTTGCATATCCATCGATATCCAAGTACGTCTGGACGATCACCAACTGATTCCCTGCTCTTTGATGTACATCCCAATCAAGATCATCAGTAATTATCCAAACGAAGTGAAGACCTCTGGTCTTCGACCATCGTCTTCATCCTCGACACATCGTCGAATCGGTTATTCAGAATGGGATAAACCCGGTCTTTCTGAATAACTCGCATATATAATAAACAAGTGTTACACAAACACAACATACGCCTCATTCCAATTCAGAATATTATTTTATTCAAATATTCTTATACTTTGGGAAAGGTTCCCATTCATTTTATCAAAGATAAATTCCTTAAATTTATTCTTTAATCTTCTTTTGAATATCAATTCAAACCAAATTATGGTTTATCCAACTAGTCAGGATTAACGAACCTTACCGAAGTAATCATTTGTTTTAATTTCCCAATCCCAACCTATTCATCGCATGAAGTAAAACTGGTAATACTTCATATCTAACACCACGGTGTTATCGGTAAATTCAATTACCATTTCACGTTCAAATCTAATTAAAGATTTAACCATCGCCTGGAGCAAAACTGGTGATACTCCATTCTCGATCATTTCAATCTAATTAAAGATTCATTAAAACTTCACTTGGTTTTAATCTTCCCAATAATCACTATTAATGATTATTTAACTTGGGAAATCCTATCCCGTATTTAACTGGGTTAAAGAACCAATGTCATTTAAAACACGGTTCGCTATAAACCCAAAATCAGATTCCATTCTATCAGACTTTAATCGTAAATTAGCAAGTGAACAATTCCTTAAGTATTTACCACGAAGGACGAAACCAACATCAGATCAAAACCCAAGAAACCATTCAACTTAACTAATCTCCAGTTAGTTTCTGATTTTCTTATCTCCGTTGGGTCTAAGAACAGTATTATTAAAGATACCATTCACGACAACCCAAAATCACATTCCATTAAATACCATTTAATTGGCATACTTCATTAAATCTAAATAAAAAGATTTAATCTTTTTCTCAACCAGGTTTAAGAACAGTGTTAATGAAGACAACATTCACTACAAACCCAAATCTCATTTGATATTAAATAAAAGGCTCTGAATAGAAAATATATCTACTTATATTCAATATCAAATTCGGCGACCAATAAATATCGTATTAGAAATAACGATATAAATATATCTTTCAAATTTCCATAACAATATCTGTATAATAATGAAATCCAACATCGAAATATTCCAAAGAAAATTTCGATTCAAATCCATTCCAATTCAATTTTTGGAAATTCTGGTTACTTTTAAAACCCTTTCAAATCCAATCTATTTATTTCAAAATAAATTGATTATAATTCTAGTTCAAAACTAGTTCATTTCGATAAAAATCTATTTTTATCTTTTCAAATATAGAGTTTTTCATCCCAATTCTTTCCAAATCATTTCTTATTATTTTACACAAATTATTGCTATTTTTGATAATTTTATCAAGGCCCGTACAGTCGATTTCCATCAATGGCCATCGAACTGCAATTACAACGACCTTTTCCAAATTTGATTTGGACATAATTCAAAATCCAATCGTTAGATTTCAAATCTCTAATATTCATTAGAAATCTCTTTTCTATACGAACCCAATGGTTCCAGTTTTAGGAGAATCCGACGGTCGGATCTCCCGTAATGTCCGTTCAAAGTCAATGGTCGAAATTCGAGAACTGCTACAGCGTGGCGCGTTCTATTCAGGCCATTATATATAATATATATATTATATATATTTTTTGTCGAATTCCTTTTAAAACATATTTTATAAATCGTTTTAAATTCATTTTCAAAACGATTTCAACCTCATATTCAATTTCAAATCAAAATTGAATATTCCATATCATTAATCTATAAATGATAATATTTTCAAAATGATAATATTTTCAAAATGTTATATTTTGAAATCATATTCATTATAAAAATGAACAAAATCGATATAAATATCGTTCGCGTCAAAAATGGCGCATATCTAATCAACACGGCTTTATATATTTCGATAACTTCGTTATTTTATTCAACAAATGTAACACCCCGTATTTTTTTAATATAATTAAAAATGAAATAAAATATATGAAAACATGCTTATGATAGGTAAATAATAGTGATGCATAAGGAGAATTAATTAATACATGGAAGAGAAGAAAAATTAGTTCGATAACGGCGTATGTAACGGAAAAGATAGAAAAATAAGGATAACTAATTCAAGAATCAGAAACTAGGTAAAATGGACATCACCATTGCGTTCCTCTCGGAAAAATACGCGAAATAGAGTTCGAGTTTTCGAAAATCGGAGTCCGTATGACCAAGATATGGCTAAAACAAGATTTCAGCAGACTTTCTGGCAGACTACCCGTGTCGACTGTAGTGTCGACACCCTAGTCGAACTGCCCCCCTGTGTCGACTGTAGTGTCGACTCCCCCCCTGTACAGGTCGACCTGGTCGGCCTGGGGTGGCCCAGAACCCATTTTTGAGGTCGGGACGAGTTTTGATGGTCCGGATGGGTTTTAGGTTTAATCCGATGGCTGAAATGAATTGCTACACCTATAAAATAACACCTAGACCTAACCTAATTCATAACAAATCATTCTTACACCTAAATGCTGTCGGAATCTCTCTTGAGCCATGGCCGTCGTCTCCAAATTAAAGCTTAAGCGTTCAAACTCAAATCAAATCAAAGATCAATGCTTCTACAACAAATTCAAGAGGATAGATCAATGACGCTGCAACTTTATACGACAAATTCACTTCTTAATTCATTAGTCGTTCTCTGTAAGTGCTAGTTATTTTCAGATTTAAATATTTAATTACAACATGGCGATGAAATAAAGTGAAATTGATGTAAGTTTAGCTATATTTGCGGAATGTGAATTAAGATTAAAATCATGTTTTGCGGTCAAATGAAAATAGTACGATGCTTATTATGTTTGGTTATGTTGTATAATATTATGCCAGTGATTTGATTCTATCATCATGTTGGATTGGGAATTATTGAGTACAATGTTTGTCATGTTGTATAATATGCCAGTGATTTGATTCTATTATCATGTTTAATTGGGAATTATTGACAAGTTTATTATGCAAGTTTATGTTGTAGATTCATGCGACAAATTGTCAAATCTACATGTTTATGTATAAGAAAAACCTATGCCACACTTGTCATATATTTGTGATTGGCTTTTGAGTATGTTAATTTAATCTATGTTGCCAAGTAACGCATGTGTATGTTGATTTGCCTATGTTGCAAATTACCATATGTATATTGATTAGTTCATATTGCTAATTCTCATGTATCTATGTTAATATGGCCTATGTTAAAAATACACATATATGTTGAATTAGCTTATAATTGCGAGTTCACACTTATGACGCTATAATGTTCATGATGTCATTTTGCAAGTTCACCCCTGTAATGTTCATGATGTCATTTTGCAAGTTCACCCCTATAATGTTCATGATGTCATTTTGCAAGTTCACCCCATTATGTTCACATTAATTATGCCATCAATGTCAAAATTATACCTTTGTCATGTTTATGATTGTGTATTTGTGTACATTAAATTAGGCTAAGTTTTTAGCCTAAACTTTATACTCAAAAATCATACGAACGTAAATTAGGCTAAGATAATTAGCCTAATATTAGACGGGGTAACGGTGGGTTAAAATGATTAATTATAGGAAAACTTGCCATAAATTTGTCATTTATCACATAAGTGATTTATGGCATAAAATGGTATTAATTATATACCTAATTTAATGAGATTGATTGGAAACAAATTGGGCATTAAATTTGAATTTGAATAATTTACATAATTAAAATGTAAATTAGAATTATGGCATAAAATGGTATTAATTATATACCTAATTTAATGAGATTGATTGGAAACATATTGGGTAGTAATATGAATTTGAATAATTTACATAATTAATGTAAATAGGAAAATACGAATATGCTTAGCAGGAGGTTGGATTGAGTTGTGATGTAAACCTGCCCGGACCCGCCCGGTTGTCCAGAAATCACAGCAATACCTATCCAATGTGGGAGGCTAAGCATTAGGCCCAATAAAGACCCGAGGTTAGACTGAGTTGTGGCGTAATACTGCCCGGACCCGACCGACACACCGGCAGCCACAACAATATCTGTCTAATGTGAGAGGATGGTGCCCTAATAAGACAACTAGAGTTGAGCTAGGGTTGGTAGGGTTAAGTTAACTAGAACACTTAACCAATTTCAACATGTTAACTAAATTGGTGGGTAGGGTTAGGTTAATCTGGACACTTAACCAATTTAATATGTTGACTACGGGAGTAGGTAAGGTTAAGCAAATGTTTAACCATTATAACATGATTAAACTGGACTAGAGAGTGAGGTTAAGTTAATGAGAACACTTAACTAATACAATGGGTTAATTAGACAAGTGGTTGCGGTTAAGTAGTAACACTTAACCAACAGAACAGGACAAGCGGGTGGGCTAAGTTAACTTGAATAAGTTGATAACACTTAACCATTATAATATGACTAGTGGATGGGGTTAAGTTAACATGCACTTAACCAATCTGATGTGATGCATGGTAGGGTTAAGTAACACACGGGGTTAAGTTAACAAGAAAATTCTTAACCAATGTAACCAGATAGACGGACGGGGTTAAGTTAATAAACCACACTTAACCAATCAAACATAATAAGCGAGAAAGGTTAAGTTAACTAAGGTAAACACTTAACCATGGTAACATAACGAGTAGAAGGGTTAAGTACATATCGGTTTGGTGGGTAATATTAGTAAATATAGGCCTACATACACTTAACCATTAAATACACATGCTTGAATCAGTAGCGGGGTTAAGTACACATCAGGGTTGGTGGGTAATATCAGAGAATATAGGCCCACAGACTTAACCATTAGAAAAACCTAGTAACGGGGACTCATTTCAGCAGTAAGCCACATTAGGTATCAACGGAACCCTGAGCTAGGCAGGGTGGGGCATGATTACTGGGCTGATTATAAGAGGTCAAATTTGCGGTGGTTGGTGCAGCAGTGCAGGTTCTAACGGAGTGCGGGCGTGCACACACTTCGGCGCAGAAAATTTAGCCACTGGGCATCAGTAGGTATAAAGCTGTGCATCTTGATTGTGTCAGGGTTGCCACCATGGGACTTGATACACCCCATGGTAGGACCAACACAGGTATCTACAAGTAGGGGGCCGCGTGACACAAACGAGAACTAGGTCAAGTAGGGAGCCGATCAATAAGGTAGTAAGGGTGCATCGAATATATACATGGCCATTGGGGTGATCGAGGTGGAATCCTCATAATCGATGTACACCTGAAGGCTACCATAATTGCGGGGATTGGGATCACATTGTAATTATTATATAACACGGGCTACTAGTTGGGACACTAGTAGGGGGTACGGATCCTTGTTACACAGGACACTAGTTGGGACACTAGTAGGAATACAGATCATTCCATGTAAGACACTTATGAGGATGCTAGTTAGGTGGTGCAGAGCAAATAGATATCATTTTAATGATGAAGCTTAGAAACCTTGCGATGTTATTCTTGATAGAAACCATGCAGTGGGATACTTGATAGGAATTATGGGATGTTATACTTGTTTCATCGTGCCCGAAGTTTATCTTGTTACCTTAGTTTATCTTGTTATCATAGTTTATCTTGTTATCTTAGTTTATCTTGCCTACCTTGTCATCATGCTTATGTTTACTTTCAGTTTATTCATGCCATGTTATCTTTACCTATTTTTATGCTGAAAGTCACTAGGACTTACTCAGTCTTTATGACTGACCCGTTTTGTTTTGCCTCTTTTTCTTCCGTCCCCCCCCCCCCCCCCCAGGTTCACAGGGTGGGAATACAGCTTAGTTCGGATCTTACCAAGCTCCAAGGCTCTTTCATGTATGGCTTGGATTTCTCTTGGCTATGGCTTGCTTTGCTTTATTGGGGAATACTGCAGTTTGTTTTTATGCTTCTTTGTTTTTGAGCAAGACAGATATTTTAACTATGAAATTGGGTATTGGAAGTTGATGGGCTTTTCTTGTAAACATTTATATTTAATAAATGATTTGAACTACTTCCACTTTAGTTTCCGCTGTTTTATATATGTCTGTCTTGTAATATTTCTGTTCTAGTACCCATAATACTCCATTGAAGTTAAGGCATTCCCTTTGTGAGTGACCTTAACAGATGTGGGGTGTTACAACAAATGAATATTTTCTTCAACATATGAATATTTATTTTTATTCAACACAAGAATATTTATTCTATTCAACACATGAATTTTTATTTTCTTTTCTAAATTGGAATGAGGCCCACTCAATTACCATATAATGTTATATATATGGATTCTATACAACACATGTATATAATAGCAATGATAAATAATCAACCATCATCCAAAGTGCAACCCACAACTGCATAAGCATTAAATATAAATAATTAACGCTTACACAGTCTGTCAACCCAACGGTCGATATACTACTAAACAATTGGGATTAGTGTACATCAATGTCATACCAACACCCGTGTGGGGTTTCAAATCAACAATCACAGATTTTTATTTGTGCAGTTGGGTGATGTGTAAAATTTATCGTCCCAATCAATATCAGTCAAATGGGTGTACATAAACGAACCATCCGATTTATTTATAATTATTTATTTAATATACACGTTAAAAATTATATTTTTAACTATAAAATATTTTATTCTATTCCACTTCACACAATCAACTTTCACAACACATCATTTAAACAAACAAGTCATCCATGGTCTGTGGACGACGGGTGTTGGTTGCTACTAAGCACCGTTTGCATCCTAGTATATATTTTTAACTAGAAAATAAAATAAAGTGAGAAGTTCTCACCGATAAGCTAAACCAAACGCCGCAACTCTTCTTACGTAGAAAATCTTCGCCGCGTTTCCAATCGGTTCCATCACACTCTGTATCACACGATTTATATAAAAATCATATTTTTATTATCTCTATAATATAGATAAAAATCACGTTTTTATTTCGATGTTTACATTACAAAGATCACATTTTTATGGTGTTCATATAAATGAAAATCCAATTTTTATTAGTGTTAAAAATCTAACCTTTCCGCATATAAAAATCCTATCTTTTTATATGATAAAAAATATAATCTTTTATATGACAAAGATGTAATCTTTTTATACTTTAAAAATATAATCTTTCATACATTAAAAAAAATATAGTCTTTCATACATTAAAATATAGTTTTTCATACAAAAAATATAATCTTTCAATAGTAAAAAAAAAATCATAACTTTATGGTATCAAAAATACGATCTTTATATAAGCAAAATCATGGCTTTATACACTAAAAAATCGTATTTTTATTCGCTTAAAAATCTAATCGTTTTCTTTATCTAAAAAGAAAATTTAATGGTTAATTATTTAATAATAAAAAGGAAGAAATGCTCACCGTTTTGCTTCCAAGACTTCACTACAGAAAGGTTCATCGTCAGAGGGGTTGTTGGAGGTCGTGGCGGCTCCATTGGGGTCTGGCGGTGGTGCTCTGCTCTGCGGCGGCTAGGGATGGGCGCCAGCCAGAGGGGGTCGTGGCGGAAATGGGTCGTTTGGGGGGGTACAGGTTTGATCAGATGAGGGGAGAAGGAAGAGGATCGGATGGGGGTTTGGTCCTCGCCGGAGGCGGCGCGTTCGCCAGGGCGCGGTGGCCTTCGGTGGAGGGGCGGCGGTCTTCATCGATTGTCGTTCCCCCCCCCCTTTTCCCTTTTTTTATTTCGTTTTTAATTCTAATGGTGAATGGTGAGTTGTTGACTAGGTTAGAGAGGTTAATGGGCTTTGACCCAATCCTTTATTTAATTATTTAATTATTTTGAATTCTAAAAGGTAACCTTCTTATTTGAACCCCAAATCACATCCAATGACTGTCATTCCTAGCTAATAATCCCCTTCCCGAACACAATGGGATATGTTTCGTAACTCAATTCTATCGTTTCGATCAGTTTTAATTTAAATTAAAATATAATTCAATATACAGAATTTTAAATGTACATTTCTATCTACCGGGGCCACATACGGACCCTAAAAATTCCCAAAAAATATTTTCTAGCTTCGTATTAACGATACGGTTCTAACAAAACTAATTTAGTCAAATTCCAAGACCGTTTGAAAAATGGCCATTTTCTGGTCGATCGAAATTGACAAAAACTGTCAAAACACGTTTTTTGTCGCCACACTCACATATTGCTTCGAAAAATTATGAATTTTGAAATATAGAAATAACTTGACATCTCGGATCCAACAAAAGTGGTTTTGTTGAAAACTGAGGTCGCTTGCAAAATTTCCATTTTTAAGGGCCAAAATCCCATAACGACTATTCTGAAAATTCAACTGGGCATAACTTTTTATCCCCGCTATGAAATTTCAATTTTTCAGATTCGTTGGAAAGATATTCACACATAGATTCTAATATTTTAAATTTAAAATATTTTAAGGGCCTGAAATGGGGCGGTAGTTCGAAAATTTGATTTCTAATTTCAAATGAATATACAGGATTCAGTATAAATCGGAATTGAACGAAACAAGAAATATTTGAACCTATTTAATCATATCTTTCTAACGGATGAAAGAAACTGAGATTTCACTTTAGAAAGTGAGAGATATGTCCAGTTTAAAATTCAGAAAAGTCGTTGTGGAATTTATATATATTTTGATATATATAAACCCTTAAAAATGGAAATTTTGCAAACGACCTCTGTTTTCGACGAAACTACTTTTGTTGGATCCGGGATGTCAAGTTATTGCTAGGTTTCAAAATTCATAATTTTCTGAATCAGTATGTGAGCGTGGCTAAGCTAAACGTGTTTTAACAGTTTCAGTCAATTTCGATCGACCAGAAAATGACCATTTTTCAAATGGTCTCAAAATTCGACGAAATTAATTTTGTTAGGACCGTATCGTCAATATGAAGCTAGAAATGATTTTTCTAGAATTTTTAGAGTCGGTATGTGGCCTCGGTAATTTAAAATGTACGTTCAAATTGAATGTATAATAATTTATATTTTAAATTTAGCGGAAACTGATCGTAACAGCTGAATTGGGTTACTATACATATCCCATTGTGTTTGGAATGGGGGTAATTAGCTAGGGACGACAGTCGGTGGATTTGATTTGGAGTTCAAAAGAAAATTTTACTTTTTGAATAAAATTAAATTAAATAAATATTGAAGTTTATTGGTCAACCCTCTCCCCTTCTATTCTCTCTTCCCCCCCCCCCCCCCCATGCCCAGTCCTTCATCTCAGAAAACGAGAAAAAAAAGAAAAACAAAAAACAAAAAAACCGACGTAGCCCCTCCAGCGCCGTTCCAGGCGTCGCGCTCCCCCACCCTGCTCCATCGCGACTACCCCCTCCGCTCCCCTCTACATTCTCCCCCATCGCTCCCTCTCTCCAGCCCTTCGACTTCCCCCCTAAGCCTAAAATCAACCACTGACTGACCACTATGGCCCACCGCGGCCTTATACTCCGCCCTCAGTCGAATGCCGCTGTCCTCAACCACCCACCGCCGCCAGGGACCCCCTCTTACGCAACATTCTTCCTCCCCCCTTCACCGTTGACTGTAAGATTTTTTTATTATTATTTTTATTAATATAAAATCTAGTTTATTTTATTTAAATTAGTTTAGATCTTTATATAAAATCAGTTTAGATCTTTATTTAAAATTAGTTTAGATCTTTATTTAATCTAGTTTAGATTTTTATCACCTAAAGATTAGATCTTTGAAAACATATAAATATGATTTTTAAAAATGCAAAGACTTAATTTTTAAAAATTCAAAGACTTGATTTTTTAAAAAGTGCAAAGACTTGATTTTTGTTCATAGTTGTTGCAGAAGAAAAATGTGATTTTTCTCATTTGAAGTAGCAAAGGAAAAATATGATTTTTTATAATTGAAGTAGTGATATTTTTTTTTATATAAGTAGAAACTTAAAAATATAATTTTTATATACGTATGAGAATAAAAATATAATTTTTATATATGTATGAGAATAAAAATATAATTTTTATATATGTAGCATAATAAAAAAATGATTTTTATTATATGAGAAGCGGAATAAAATATAATCTTTACAGTATATGAAGTGAAGATAAAAATTCGATTTTTATATAGATGAAGTGGATAATAAAAATATGATTTTTATGTACATGTAGTGATAATAAAAATGTGATTTTTAATATGAACATCGTGTAAAGGATTGCGTTGAATTTCGGGCAAATCCAAGCCATTCAGAAATTCAGAAATGAAACGGCTGAGCGGAAACCCAAGTTGAGAACTCCTCACTTTTAATTTGTTTTCTAGTTTGAAATATATACTAGGATGCAAACGGTGCTTAGTAGCACTCGACCCCCGTCGTCCACGGATCATGGATGACTTGTTTGTTTGATTGATGTGTTGTGAAAGTTGATTGTGTGATGTGGAATGGAATAAAATATTTTATAGTTAAAAATATAATTTTTAACGTTGATGTGAATAAAATAGATATTCATTTACAAATCAGAACTATTTGTTTATGTACACCTATTTGACTGACATAGAGTGGGACCATAAATTTTACACATCGCCCAACTGCACAAATAAAAATGTGTTTGATAGATTGAAACCCCACACGGGTGTTGGGATGCTATTGACGTACACTAATCCCAATTGTTTAGTAGTATGTCGACCGATGGGTTGACAGACTGTTTAAGCGTTACTTATCTATATTTAATGCTTGTGTTGTTGTGCGGTGCACTTTGGATGATGGTTGATTATTTATCATTGCCATTACATACATGTGTTGTATGGAAATCCATATAATTAACATTATATGGTAATTGATTAGGCTTCATTCCAATTTGGAAAATAAAATAATATATATTCATGTGTTGTATAAAATATATATTCATGTGTTGAATAGAAGAAAATTCACATGTTGAATAAAATATATATTCATGTGTTGAATAGAAGAAAATTCACGTGTTGAATAAAATATACATTCATGTGTTAAATAAAAGAAAATTCACGTGTTGAATAAAATATATATTCATGTGTTAAATAGAAGAAAATTCACGTTTTGAATAAAATATATATTCATGGGTTGAATAAAAGAAAATTCATGCGTTGAATAGAGTACACATTCATGTGTTGAATAAAATAAATATTCATGTGTTGAATAAAATATATATTCATGTGTTGAATAAAAGAAAATTAATGTGTTGAATAGAATAAATATTCATGTGTTGAATAAGATAAATATTCATGTGTTGAATAAAATATATATTCATGTGTTGAATAAAAGAAAATTAATGTGTTGAATAGAATAAATATTCATGTGTTGAATAAGATAAATATTCATGTGTTGAATAAAATATATATTCATGTGTTGAAGAAAATATTCATTTGTTGAATAAAATAACGAAGTTATTGAAATATATAAAGCCGGGAAGGTTAGATTGATGCCATTTTGACGTGAACGATATTTATATCGATTTTATTCATTTTTATAATGAATATTGAAAAGGAATTGATTTCAAAATATAATATTTTGAAAATATTATTATTTATATATCGATGATATGGAATATTCAATTTTGACTAGAAATTGTGTAACAACCCGAATTTTTAATAACGTGTTAAGACAAGAATCGAGGCAGAATTAAATTTTAAAATAACAATCAAGCGAAACGGGTTGCGCCGTTGCGTTCGTCTCGGAATTCTGGTTGGAAACGAGTCCGAAATTTCGTAAATCGGAGTCCGTATGACCGAGATATGGCCTCTAGAAGTTTCACAAAAAATCAGAAACAAAAACAAATTTTCGAATTTCAAAATTTAGCCCCAAACGGACTGGACGGGAAATTTCCCGCCCAGCCCCAGGTCGACTGGGGAGTCGACCCCCCAGGGACCAGGTCGACTGCCCAGTCGACCTGGGTGTCGACCTGGGGGTCGACCTCCCTGGTCGGCCATCTTGGCTTGGTGCACCTGTTTGCTCCTTTGGGTCTGCTCAGCTAGCCTGTGACGAGATCTCCAACTTCAAAGGCTTGAGCATTCAAACTAGATCCATGACAAAGGAGCAAGCTTTCTACATCAAATCAAGGAAGTAGAGCATCATCTCAACACCATTCTACGACAAATGCTTGCTCATAATTCTCTATCCACGCTTTGTAAGTTCTAGCTACTTTTAGATCTAAACGGTAGTTCTAATGTTGACATGGAATAAAATGAGATGAAACCTAAGTATGTTAGTCTATGTGAATCTAGTCTTGCCTCTCTCTTGAACCTATGACTTTGGGCTATTTCTTAGTGATTAAATCATGCCACTCATGTTGTGTTTGACTTAGTTTATCATGCAAGATTGAATTCTTACTTATGGAATGTTGGCATGACCCCTTAGAACCATTTGGCTTGTGGAACATTCATATGAACTTGACTTGGGGCTTATGCATGTAAATGAACCTAAACCCCTCATGACCATTGACATGCCTATGATGATGAACCTAGTGTTATGCTATCATACATGCTTGAGGCCAATCCTTTTATGCTATCATACATGCTTGAGGCCAATCCTTTTATGCTATCATACATGCTTGAGGCCAATCCTTTTATGTTATCATACATGTTTGAGGCCAATCCCTTTATGCTATCATACATGATTTGAGGCCAATATGTTGTCATATTATTCCTACTATGTTGACTCGCTTTCACTTGCGTTGGGAATACGCCTTGGGTAGTACAGGCAAACGTGGGATGGGCTATGAAATTTAACATGAATTATGTAATGGGACAATGGGCACAAGTGTAAAACGTGGACTTTGTCGTAGCCTAAATTTGACATGAACATGATAAGTAGAAAACATGAAAGTGGCCAACTCGAGGTTGGGTTGAGTTTGTAGCATAAATCTGCCCGGAACCGCCCGGCAAATCCAGTAGCTACAGACAATAGGACCCAATGTGAGAAGTTGGTCATATCACGCACAAAACCCGAGGTTAGACTAGGTTGTGGTGTAAAGCTTCCCGGACCCGCCCGGCGTCACCAGTAACCACAACAAAGTATAATGTGAGAGGTTGGGGTGCATTAATTTACTTAATGCCACATGATAAGGTTAAGTTAGTTGACTAATGGAACTTAACCGATATGACATGAATGGGTAGGTCAAGTAAGACCAGACTTGATTACTTAAAGACACATAACCATATAACATGATTAGCGGATGGGTTAGTTTAACCTAAATGGGTTGAAAACACCCGACTGGGATAACGCGATGCGTGGTAGAGTTAAGTAAACCCACAAGAAGGATACTTAACCATTATAAATACGACTAATGGATTGGGTTAAGTTAACCTACACTTAACCAATCCGACTCGGTAATTTGATAGGGTTAAGTTAACTTACACTTAACCAATCCGACTTGATGATTTGATAGGGTTAAGTCACGAACCTCTTAAATATACTTAACCAATCCGACTCGATAATTTAATGGGGTTAAGTTAACCTACACTTAACCAATTTTCATCGGTAATTTGATAGGGTTAAGTTAACCTATACTTAACCAATCTGACACGATAATCTAGGGTTAAGTCATGAATGTCTTGATATACTTAACCAACTTGATACATGGTTTGTAGGGCTAAGCCTTAAACTTGAATACTTAGCCAATTTTGACATGATTCATAGGCGGGGTAAGTCATGAACTCGAATGACAAAACTTAACGCATTAGACAAAACCCTAGCTTCAGGGGACTAAGTGGAAAATCGTAGTTAACAAGGATAACGGGAAGGGAAACTAAGTGATAAACCTTAGTTAAGGATAACTAAGTAATAATTCTTAGTCAAGACAATTGGACCAGTTCACAGATAGATGAGTAACCTGATACGGTAGGTCATCGTTTAAAACGAACACACGAGGAGGAGCGAATGTTTATCTAACTTAGATAAAGGCTCCAGCGAACTGGGTAACGAAGTGGTAGCTTCAGGGGACGTGAGGGTACCCTTGGTATCCCTCTGTGAGGTTGCAGATGATCCTCCTAGGCTCACAGAGGTTAAGGTCTGCGGTAGAAGAACCAAGGGTATGCCTTGGTTGCTGTGCGAGCAACCTAACGACTGTGGTGGATTAGCGTGGAGTCGACGATATCTAGTTTAGCCCTATGATAGCACGTCATCGACTACCTACCATCTTTAGTCAATCGTGTACGTATGCGGAAAGGGAGAGAACTCCCAACAGACCATATACTTGCTATCTAGTTATGGGTGAGGTTGGCCAATAGGAAAGTTGGTCATGGATGGTCGGAGTATAGTTCTCGTGCATGATTTTCTTGGATTGCCTTTCAGTAGTTGAGGGAGGGGTCACGTGGGACCATAACCACCCGTAGAAAAACTGTCCTTGATATCTGCATCGGCAGATAACCTAAAGCTCCCGACCGAGTCCTGTATTTCTTGATTAGCCCTGTCACAGGACTCGGATGGCACATTGAAATACATGTGCATCTAGACATGAAAAAACGATTCACGATACATACGTGGGAAAAAGGAGCGTGGTTGACGGGTAGCGTAATCCCTAGTGGTCCTAGGTGGCTTATGTAACACCCCGTATTTTTAAGTATAATTAAAAATGAAATAAAATGTATGAAAATATGCTTATGATAGGTAAATAATGGTGATGCATAAGAAGAATTAATTAATACATGAAAGAGAAGAAAAATTAGTTCGATAACGGTGTGTGTAACGGAAAAGATAGTAAAATGAGGATAATTAATTTAAGAATCAGGAATTAGGTAAAATGGACATCACCATTGCATTTCTCTCGAAATTTTACATGAAATAGAGTCCGAGTTTTCGAAAATAGGAGTCCGGATGAAGAAGTTATGGCCTGTAGAAGATTCAGAAGATTTCGCTCAGCACAGAACTGGGCAGGTCGACCTGGGGGCCAGGTCGACCAGGGGGTCGACCTCCCCCATAAGGGTCGACTATAGTGTCGACCTCCCCCCCCCCCCCCCCACAGTTCGACCTGGTCGGCCTGTTTCGGTCCAGAACACGTTTTTGAAGCCCAAGGACGATTTTTGATGGTCCGGATTGGTTTTAGGGTTAATCTGATGGCTGAAATGAATTGCTACACCTATAAAAACAACCTAAGACCTAGCCTTCTCTACACACAATTTTATTCTGCTTCTTCTCTGCCTCTGTTCTAAATAAAAATAAAAATGGCGTCGCTACTCTGCTGGAGTCAAAACTAGAAGCTAATCAACATCAACCTAAGCAACTCAATTCAAATTAGAGATTAAAGCTTCTGCAATGATTCTACAACAACTAAAGTTCTTTCTTTAATCCAACCAAGGCAAGTACAGTTATTTTCAGATATAAACGTTAATTTTGATTGTGACATGAATTGTAAATCTGAATCTGAGGTTATATCTATTCTATTCTGTTTGGATCTATCTTATTTTGTATCTCTTTCCTCTTTCTGTTCTATAGCCAGGCTACCACGAGCCTGAGCCAATTTCATAAGAGATTAACATGCGCTAAAATGTTTGGCACAATAAAATGAATGATGCATAAATTGGGCATGACCAATAGGTGACTGATTTGAGGAAAGAACATGGACTGTAGCCAGAACGTAAATCAAAGACATATGACTGGACATGTTATATTTATAACATAAATGGGTATTGAACATATGATTTGTGATAAAGAGAATATGGCTTAGGTATAAAGATTTACATGGGAGTAGGGTATCTATTAATGTAAGTAAACACCTAAGTAAGGGATCTTTGGGGATATATGACATGCATAGTAATCGATGGCTATATTTGGTATAAGTTATATATGGATCTTCTGTACTATGCAAGTTTAGTAAAAATTGAAACATATGATATATGGTAAATTATGACCATAGTCTGAGCTATGTAAATTTAATGCAAATATGGGATATATGATCATATTATGAATCATGACTATTATTTATGCATGTGAACTTAGGCAAGATTTATAATTAGGCAAGATGGGTCAATGAAACCTTAAGGAATAATAAAATCTGTTATATTTGCCTAATTTAGTTCTGCTATATTTGCTTAATCTGCTAGTCTGTTACATTGCTTAATCTGCTAGCTCTGCTCTACTGCCTAGTCTGCTATATTTGTTCATCTGCCAAATCTGTCATCTGTTAAGTCTGTTGAAAATGCCAAATCTGCTAAACTAAATCTGTTGAGATGCCTAATTTGTTATCTGCTAAATCTGCTAGTTTGCGTAATCTGCTGAATCCGTTAAGACGACTAATCTGCGAAAATCTGTTATCTACTGTATCTGTTAAGTTGAGATATTCAGTCTGTTATTGACATAATCTGAACTAGCTATGAATAATTGATATGTATATTAGGCGTGGGTATAAATGGTAAATCATTAATTAATTGGCCGCAAAGATAAACATGACAAACTCGAGGTTAGAATGAGTTTGCGGCGTAATTATGCCCGGAACCGTCCAGCATATTCCAGTGGCTGCAAACAATAGGTTCTAATGTGAGAAGTTAGTCATAACATGCTTGAAACCCGAGGTTAGACTCAGTTTGCGATAGAAACCTGCGTGGAACCAACCGGCCTAACCAGTAGCCGCAAACGGTCAGTCTAATGTGAGAGGTCTGGGCATAAATATTTAATTAATGAAAATCCGAAATAAATATGATGTCTAAAATGTGTTGGGCGGATAGGGTTAAACCCACTAGACTGATGAATTTAATAAATCTGTTCCGTGAATCTATAGGCCCAATTACAAAGTTAGACAAATCTGTAAGTCTGTTAATCTATAACCAGTTAATCCGTAAGCCTGTTAATCCGAACATCTGATCCGTTAGTCTGAAAACCTGTTAACTTGATTGTCTGATCTGTGAACTAGTTAAATCTAAATTTTGTATGTCTGAAACTTGTAGACAAGTTAAGCTGAAATCTGTTAGTCTGGGGGCACAAGGTTAGGAGGGGAATTACTTCTGTCGTCTGTTGTTTGGGACCCATGTTAGTCAGTAACCCTTTCTGGTATCAAAACTTTGACCCAACAGTAAGTAGGGTCCGGGCACGCTTACTGAACTAATTATAAGCGGTTCATTCTGATAATGGCGAGGGGTGTTGATGGTGCATTCCATCCGGGTCATGTGCGTGCATGGATCCCGGTCTGCCGCTGAGGATGTAAGACGCCGTGACATCTGTAAATAGGTATGTGCCAATTGGTTGTCACTTTAGGGAGTGATACACCCTACTGTGGGACCGACACAGGATATTTATGTATTAGGGAGCCGATCGCTTGGGGTAGAGTTTTAGGGTACACTTAGTTCTGTCTGTTTCTGTTGGTACCGTCTGTTTCTGTTGGGTGGTAACACCTGTCTGTTTCTGCGTGGTACCGTCTGTTCGGGTGGTAAAGGCCCATTACTAGTGTACACCTAATTCTACATTCTGTTTCCGTAGGGATTAATCAGTTTTTGCTTCTGTCTGTTTCTGATCGGGTAGTAAAGGCCCATTATTAGCATTTTGTTTCTGTTAAATTATTATGTACCCGTTTCTGTTTCAGTTTAGACATTAGGGTGACACCTACTTCTGTTATACTAGTATTTGTGCAGAGAAGTGTAAAACAATAGCTTATATCATTCTGTTCTTCTGTTATACCTGTTACAGTTATCTCTCATCCAGTTTTATTTTCATGTCATGTTATTATTATTTGTTCATAACAGAAAATCACTGGACTTGCCAGACTTTTTGTCTGACCCTTGTTGTTTCGCCTCTTTTCTTCCGTTTCCCCACCAGGTTATCCAAGGAGGGAATACTTTAGCTTGATCCGGATTTCTTCTGCTTGAAGTGCTTAAAGTATGGCTTGGCTCTGTATAGCTTCCGTTCTATGGGGATTATGATTTTAAACTATGCATTCTGAAGGCTTTTGTACAAGACTGATATTTTGTACTTGAATTCTGATAATGTGATTTGAAAGGATGTAACCAAGTTTATTTCGGTTTCACTTGAAATAAAGTTATAAATTTTTCAAGTACCATTCTATCTGCCTTGTTAGTTTCTGTTCTGTTCACTAAAATGCTCCACCAAAGTTAAGGCATTCCCTTTGTGAGTGACCTTAACGAAGGTGGGGTGTTACACTTGGTATCAGAGCTAAGGGTTACCAGATTAGATAAAAAAAATTTGAAAACTATTTTCAAAAAAAAAAGTTTTGAAAGGAAGTATTTTAAAAAATAAAGCTTATTTTTGAAAAACGTAATCCCCAAAAGCCATATATCTACCTTTTAATCCTCTGTTTGAATCTTTGTTTCCTTCTTTCTCAGGGGCTCCCGGCTTTCTGGGAGGTAACCTCATCGCGGCATGGTTCTGCAGGCTTGATAAGACTACGACACCGGTCAAAGGGCAAATAAACGCCCGACTTCCATCTGTAGCCATATTAATCTCGCCTACGGCTAATTTTCTTTCGAGCTTTGTAGGATTTTCCGTGCGATGGAGGCAGCTTTCGAGGGACTTGTCAAATAGTAAAGACGAGAATGAGGGAGATTAGCTAAGGAGCACAACCCAAGGATGAGAAACTCATGGATATGGACTTGGTTCACAAAGGAGGCGAAAAAGGAAACACAAAAGAAGGAAGAAAAGTCTGATGATAAAGGAGGAGAAATGTGCTTTACTTATGGAAGCTTGACTCATCTAAACAAGGATTGCCAAAAGAGGAAGGACACTCACTTCAACTGTGGTGAGATGAGACACTTCACTAGGGACTGCACGAAGAAACGGGGGCAAGGACAGAGGACATGACCTACTTCGGGAAGGCAGGCGAATGCTCTCATAGTTGGTGGATAGGATATAAGTAGGAAAATTTCCGTAGAGAGTTTAGTTTCCTTATCTGATTATTGAGTTAGAACTCTTTCCGATTATGGCATTCTGATTCTGTAGTCGAGTCTCTACGCTTTAATACTAGTCTTGTTTCTGATCTGGTTATAGTCTCAAACCCCATAGGGGTTACGACTCATCTACTGGTGATAGGTTGCGGTTTGAGGGATATCTGTGTTAGGCGTCAAGTATCATGCTTAACTTCCTAAGAGCCATTAGGGAACCTGATCTGTACCAGTAGTCTGTAAATATCTGAATACTTCCGATAAGATTTCCAGTTTTGACATTGTCTAAAGAGGGTAATCCTCTGGGTGTCAATTTGATGTTGGTTTCGGTCTTCGGGGCCGATACATAGGACCCATGCCTAATGGGAACCAAGTTTTTGTTCTATCTGTACTCGCTTCCATCATTCGACTGTATCCTATCGATCGAATCTTGGAACATTAGGTAGAAACTAATGGGTGTAAACATGTGTTTGAGACATGTTATGTTTGATGGTTGCAAGTGGATGCAAGTGGTTGCTAGTGGTTGCCCGTGGATGCATATACACACACTAGGCACTAGATCGGCTCGAAAACACTCTCATACTGCATATGGATGTGTGAGCATTTTAAATTTTTGTGGATGCAAAATGATTAACTCAGCACATGGATGTTGCGTATGACTGAATGGTTGTGCACTCATAAAGAAATGATATGTATCGAGTAGGAAAATTGCATACATGTTGGACTCATGACACTGGCATAATTCGCATTAAGGAGGTCAACTGAATCAGTGGACCGCCTGATCTTGGCATTAGACAAGGAACATATACACACACTTCTTGCATATGTTCATACAGCATTAGAAATCTCTTAAGGACAATGAATGCCTGTGATTGGTGATTGAGTAGATGGATGATTGGATGGTAGGACACATTCTTCTTAACTTGAAGATTTCGGGGACGAAATCCTTAAGGAGGGGAGAATGTAACACCCCGCATTTATAAGTATAATTAAAAATGAAATAAAATATATGAAAATATGCTTATGATAGGTAAATAATGGTGATGCATAAGAAGAATTAATTAATACATGAAAGAGAAGAAAAATTAGTTCGATAACGGTGTGTGTAATGGAAAAGATAGTAAAATGAGTATAATTAATTTAACAATCAGGAATTAGGTAAAATGGACATCACCATTGCGTTCCTCTCGAAATTTTACATGAAATAGAGTCCGAGTTTTCGAAAATCGGAGTCCGGATGAAGAAGTTATGGCTTATAGAAGATTCAGAAAATTTCGGTCAGCACAGAACTGGGCAGGTCGACCTGGGGGTCGACCTCCCCCTTGGGGGTCGACTATAGTGTCGACCTCCCCCCCCCCCCCCCCCCTACAAGTCAACCTGGTCGGCCTGTTTCGGCCCAGAACACGTTTTTGAAGCCCAGGGACGATTTTTGATGGTTCGGATTGGTTTTAGGGTTAATCTGATGGCTAAAATGAATTGCTACACCTATAAAAACAACCTAAGACCTAGCCTTCTCTACACACAATTCTATTCTGCTTCTTCTCTGCCTCTGTTCTAAATAAAAACAAAAATGGCATCGCTACTCTGCTGAAATCAAAACAAGAAGCTAATCAACATCAACCTAAGCAACTCAATTCAAATTAGAGATTAAAGCTTCTGCAATGATTCTACAACAACTAAAGTTCTTTCTTTAATCCAATCAAGGCAAGTACAGTTATTTTCAGATATAAACGTTAATTTTGATTGTGACATGAATTGTAAATCTGAATTTGAGGTTATATCTGTTCTGTTCTGTTTTGATCTATCTTATTTTGTATCTCTTTCCTCTTTCTGTTCTATAGCCAGGCTACCACGAGCCTGAGCCAATCTCATAAGAGATTAACATACGCTAAAATGTTTGGGACAATAAATGAATGATGCATAAATTGGGCATGACCAATAGGTGATTGATTTAAGGAAAGAACATGGACTGTAGCCAGAACGTAAATCAAAGACATATGACTGGACATGTTATATTTATAACATAAATGGGTATTGAACATATGATTTGTGATAAAGAGAATATGGCTTAGGTATAAAGATTTACATGGGAGTAGGGTATCTATTAATGTAAATAAACACCTAAGTAAGGGATCTTTGGGGATATATGACATGCATAGTAATCGATGGCTATATTTGGTATAATTTATATATGGATCTTCTGTACTATGCAAGTTTAGTAAAAATTGAAACATATGATATATGGTAAATTATGACCATAGTCTGAGCTATGTAAATTTAATGCAAATATGGGATATATGATCATATTGTGAATCATGACTATTATTTATGCATGTGAACTTAGGCAAGATTTGTAATTAGGCAAGATGGGTCAATGAAACCTTAAGGAATAATAAAATCTGTTATATTTGCCTAATTTAGTTCTGCTATATTTGCCTAATCTGCTAGTCTGTTACATTGCTTAATCTGCTAGTTCTACTCTACTGCCTAGTCTGCTAGATTTGTTCATCTGCCAAATCTGTCATCTGTTAAGTCTGTTGAAAATGCCAAATCTGCTAAACTAAATCTGTTGAGATGCCTAATTTGTTATCTGCTAAATCTGCTAGTTTGCGTAATCTGCTGAATCCGTTAAGACGCCTAATCTGCGAAAATATGTTATCTACTATATCTGTTCAGTTGAGATATTCAGTCTGTTATTGACATAATCTGAACTAGCTATGAATAATTGACATGTATATTAGGCGTGGGTATAAATGGAAAATCATTAATTAATTGGCCGCAAAGATAAACATGGCTAACTCGAGGTTAGAATGAATTTGCGGCGTAATTCTCCCCGGAACCGCCCGACATATTCCAGTGGCTGCAAACAATAGGTTCTAATGTGAGAAGTTAGTCATAACATGCTTGAAACCCGAGGTTAGACTCAGTTTGCGACAGAAACCTGCCCGAAACCAACCGGCCTAACCAGTAGCTGCAAACGGTCAGTCTAATGTGAGAGGTCTGGGCATAAATATTTAATTAATGAAAATATGAAATAAATATGATGTCTAAAACGTGTTGGGCGGATAGGGTTAAACCCACTAGACTGATGAATTTAATAAATTTGTTCCGTGAATCTGTAGGCCCAATTACAAAGTTAGGCAAATCTGTAAGTCTGTTAATCTGTAACCAGTTAATCCGTAAGCCTGTTAATCCGAACATCTGATCTGTTAGTCTGAAAACCTGTTAACTTGATTGTCTGATCTGTGAACTAGTTAAATCTAAATTTTGTATGTCTGAAACTTGTAGACAAGTTAAGCTGAAATCTGTTAGTCTGGGGACACAAGGTTAGGAGGGGAATTACTTGTGTCATCTGTTGTTTGGGACCCATATTAATCAGTAACCCTTTCTGGTATCAAAACATTGACCCAACAGTAAGTATGGTCCGGGCACGCTTACTGAACTAATTATAAGCGGTTCATTCTGATAATGGCGAGGGGCGTTGATGGTGCGTTCCAACCGGGTCATGTGCGTGCATGGATCCCGGTCTGCCTCTGAGGATGTAAAACGCCGTGACATCTGTAAATAGGTCTGTGCCAATTGGTTGTCACTTTAGGGAGTGATACACCCTACTGTGGGGCCGACACGGGATATTTATGTATTAGGGAGCCGATCGCTTGGGGTAGGGTTTTAGGGTACACTTAGTTCTGTCTATTTTTGTTGGTACCGTCTGTTTCTGTTGGGTGGTAACACCTGTCTGTTTCTGCGTGGTACCGTCTGTTCGAGTGGTAAAGGCCCATTACTAGTGTACACCTAATTATACATTCTGTTTCCGTAGGGATTAATCTGTTTCTGCTTCTGTCCGTTTCTAATCGGGTAGTAAAGGCCCATTATTAGCAATCTGTTTCTGTTAAATTATTCTGTACCCGTTTCTGTTTCAGTTTAGACATTAGGGTGACACCTAATTCTGTTATACTAGTATTAGTGCAGAGATGTGCAAAACAATAGCTTATATCATTCTGTTCTTCTGTTATACCTGTTAAAGTTATCTCTCATCCAGTTTTATTTTCATGTCATGTTATTATTATCTATTCATAACTGAAAATCACTGGACTTTCCAGACATTTTGTCTGACCCTTGTTGTTTCGCCTCTTTTCTTCCGTTTCCACCCAGGTTATCCAAGGAGGGAATACTTTAGCTTGATCTGGATTTCTTCTACTTGAAGTGCTTAAAGTATGGCTTCGCTCTGTATAGCTTCCGTTCTATGGGGATTATGATTTCAAACTATGCATTCTGAAGGCTTTTGTACAAGATTGGTATTTTGTACTTGAATTCTGATAATGTGATTTGAAAGGATGTAACCAAGTTTATTTCGGTTTCACTTGAAATAAAGTTATAAATTTTTCAAGTACCATTCTATCTGTCTTGTAAGTTTCTGTTCTGTTTACTAAAATGCTCCACCAAAGTTAAGGCATTCCC
This sequence comes from Allium sativum, assembly GCA_030737875.1. Classification (NCBI taxonomy): domain Eukaryota; kingdom Viridiplantae; phylum Streptophyta; class Magnoliopsida; order Asparagales; family Amaryllidaceae; genus Allium; species Allium sativum. Next base: position 405,611,174 of record CM060926.1, read on the forward strand.
TTTGTGAGTGACCTTAACGGAGGTGGGGTGTTACAGCTTAAACCCAAAACGAGTTACGAAAACGTTTCGTAGGTATCGTAATCCCTAGTGGTCCTAGGTGGCATAAATCCTAGCCGAACATTCGAGAATTCATGGTAAGAAAATACAGCTAGATCAAGGGTGATAGTCCAAACGATTTCAAGGATAATGGAACTACGTTGAAGTAGTATAGAACTACGTGAGGAAGCCTTTAGGATTTACGGCAAAGGACTAAACATATACATGGAAAGAAACATACGAGTTGAGAAAACCTACATTAGGTTGACATGGACCATTTCATTGGGCAAGGGACATTTTGTAGCTAACACATGATACGGGTTGGGATACTAGTACGGAAGGTGCAGGGCAAATATACTTGATAGAACATTGGGGTGTTATACTCGATAGAACCTTGGGTTGTTATACTCAACAGATCCTTGGGATGTTATACTCGATAGAACCTTGGGATGTTATACTCGATAGAACCTTGGGATCTTATACTTGATTCATAGTGACCGTAGTTTATCTTGATACAGTAGTTCATCCTGTTACCTTGGTTTAGCTTGTCTATCTTGTCATCATCCTTATGTTTACTTTCAGTTTATGCATGTCATGTTACCTTTACCTGTTTTTATGCTAGAAGTAGATAGGACTTACCAGTCTTTATGGCTGACCCCGTTTTCTTTCGCCTCTTTGTCTTCCGTTTCCCCCCTAGGTTTTCAGGGAGGAAATACTGTTATTTAACTCAGGCTTCTTCTGCTTTAAGGTCATCATGTATGGCTTGGATTTTACTTGGCTATGGAAGCTTTACCGTTTTACTTGGGGAATATTTTATGACTGTGGTTTTATGCTTCTTTAACTATTGCAAGACAGGTTTCTAATGTAATGGCTTTTAAAGGCATTTTGATGTAAAAGGTTTTAGACCTTATAATTTTATGAGGTAATGAAATTTGATTTTTCTTCCGCTGTTTTATATGTTCTGTCGTGTAATATTTCTGTGCATGTTTACCTTGACAACGCCCCTCCAAAGCTAGTGCATTCCCTTGTGAGTGACCCTGGCGGAGGTGGGGTGTTACAAATTGAATAGGAAGTTGAAATCGTTTTGAAAACGAATTTAAAACGGTTTATAAAATACGTTTTGAAAGGAAATCGACGAAATATATATATATATATATATATATATACATATATATATATATATATATATATATATATATATATCATGGCCTGAATAGAACGCGCCGCGCTGCGGCAGTTCGCAAATTTCGACTATTGACTTCGAATGGACATTACGGGAGATCCGACCGTCGGATTCTCCTAAAACCGGAACCGTTGGATTCATATCAAAACGAGCTTTCTAACGAATATTAGAGATTTGAAATCTAACGGTTGGATTTGGAATTATGTCCAAATCAAATTTGGAAAAGGTCGCTGTAAGTGCAGTTCGATGGCCATTGATGGAAATCGACTGTACGGGCCTTGATAAAGTTATTAAAAATAGTAATAATTTGTGTAAAATCATAAGAAATGATTTGGAAAGAATTGGGATGAATAACTCCATATTTGAAAAGATAAAAATAGATTTTTATAGAAATGAACTAGTTTTGAACTAGAATTGTAATCCCATTTATTTTTAAAATAAATAAGTGGATTTGAAATGGTTTTGAAAATAACCAGAATTTCCAATATATAAAGTGGAAATGGATTTGAATCGAAATTGTCTTTGGAATATTTTAATGTTGGATTTCGTGATTATACAGATATTGTTATGGAAATTTGAAAGATATATTTATATCATTATTTCCAATACAATATTTGTTGGTCGTAGAATTTGATATTGAATATAAGCCGATATATTTTCCATTCAGAGCCTTGTATTTAATATCAAATGGGATTTGGGTTTGTCGTGAATGGTGTCTTCATTAACACTGTTCTTAAACCCAGTTTAGAAACAGATTAAATCTTTTTATTTAGATTTAATGAAGTATACCAATTAAATGGTATTTAATTGGAATTGAATTTGAATTGATTTTTTGGTTTATCGTGAACCGTGTTTTAGATGACATTGGTTCTTTAACCTAGTTAAAGACAGGATATGGTTTCCTAAGTTAAACAATCATTAATATGATTTTTTGGAAGATTAAAACCAGGTGGAGTTTTAATGAATCTTTAATTAGATTGAAATAATCGAGAATGGAGTATCATCAGTTTTTCTCCAGGCGTTAGTTAAATCTTTAATTAGATTTAAACATGAAATGGTAATTGAATTTACCGATAACTCCATGGTGTTAGATTTGAAGTATGACCGGTTTTACTTTATTGGATGAATAGGTTGGGATTGGGAAATAAAATAAATGGTTACCTCGGTGTGGTTCGTTAGTCCCGACTAATTTGAATAGATATTCAAAAGAAGATTAAAGAATAAATATAGAGAATTTATCTTTGGTAAAATTAATGGGAACCTTTCCCAAAGTATAAGAATATTTGAATAAAAGAATATTCTAAACTGGAATGAGTTGTATGTTGTGTTTGTGTAACACTTGTTTATTATATACGCGAGTTATTCAGAAACACCGGGTTTATCCCATTCTGAATAACTGATTCGACGATGTGTCGAGGATGAAGACGGTGGTCGAAGACCGGAGGTCTTCACATCGTTTGGATAACTACTGATGATCTTGATTGGGATGTACACCCAAGAGGAGGGAATCGGTTGGTGATCGTCCAGACGTACTGGGAGATTGATGGATATGCAAGGTACAAGGTGCCTCCGGTTTCGTTCAGACCCAGAACGAACTTGTAAATGTACTGTGTGTCTGACATTGTATTTTATTCTGTGTGATTGATTTATATTAAATATACATCTGTTTGGCGGCAGAGAATTTATTCTCTTGCTTAACGCCCTTCTCTGAGACGTACGAGCTTAGAGGTTATATATTGATGGATATCAATCGCATGGAGTGAACTGCCTATGTGGCATGCCTAAGTGGCAAATGATCAAGGATTTTGTTGAAAAGCAAAGTCTTGTGGTCAATGATCAAAGCACGAACTATGTGGCATAGATTTGTGTAGCGTTGATTCGCAAGCCTCACACCCCGGTTGTGAACCAGAAATGAGAGACGACCTCAGGGAGGGCATGCATTTCCTTCTAGCTAGGGTGGTGTCAGTGACCTACCCGCCCTGACATTTATATTATTTTCACCTGTATGGTTGTTGGATTGCGAGGAGCCTCGGATATATCGGTGACTATGTGGAGCCGATGGAGTCATTTGGCTCATTTACGCCCCTAAGGGCGGGGAAACACAGTGTTCAGGCATAATAATCCACATCGGTGGACCGGCCCTGAAGATCCATAGGGCAGTTGTGGCTGTTCCTGAGACATGGGCTAGATTGTCTCGAAGCGGTGAGGACGATCCCTGGCCTCGGTTCATAGGTGGAAATCAAACTTCCAATACGTGACTTTGCGGTTTTGATTGTAGAGCCTAGTATTGGCGGCATGATATATGGTACCCATGTCGTCTATGATTGATACTTATGATTGAAATTGTTTTATACACTATGCACTTACAATAGTATCAAATGATTTGTTTTAACGAACCAAACATGTTTGGCTATTAAAAGGGAAAACCCTATCCTCCGGCTTGCGTTGCATTGTGTGATGGGACCTGGGTCTCATAATATCTTCATTTTTCCAAAAAGCATTGCGCTATTTTGTTATTTGCACTGGTATTCTTGGAAGGGAACCCGTTCCGTGTTATACGGCGTGGTCCCTTGATATATCTGGTTTAATGTAAAGTTTTAAATAACTGTTTTAGTTCTCACACCAGTCACATGACTGACCTGGAGTTTATTGTTTTAACCTAAACTCTGAGTGCCCCTATTTTCTACACGGGCAGCTAGTAGTTTTGGTTTTGCAGATTATATTAACAGGAACCTGGTTTACAGCTGGAATGATATCCGGAAAGCTCTGTATCCGTATATCTCTTTCAGTTGTGTATTGTATTATTTTTCCATAGCAGTAATGTATTTAAATCTCTAATATTTATCTAATGTATAATATTTATTCGTACTTTGTATATTCTTGTATTCTGATGGAATTGTTGTAATAAGCAATGAAACAGTAACGACTCGCATTCTATGCATCGCAGGATCGTAGAATATTTATTTCTTTCACATACGAAGTCGTATGGTCATGTAACTTTGGGAGATGACTATTGGAGTCATTTCCCCTGTTCATGATTTTTGCCGATTTTTAAATGACTATTTTGCGCCTAGCTGATCTTGTTTTGGCCATAACTTTTGATTAGAAAGGAGTTTTGACCTGAAACAACTTCCATTGGCTCCGGATGATGGTTTACAATTCGGTAGGGTGGTCACATTAGCCAAACGGACTCGCCGTTTGGGAGATATGATTGAAACAAGTTTTAGAAGGTGAAAAACTGCTTAACCGGGCCAAATGAGGTGATTAGTAAATGGGCCCATAACCCATTTCGGGATTAAGGTTATGGGGAGGCTGAAATGAGTTAGGTTTTCATTTCATTTCAGTTTTCTAGCCACCATTTACCTCCTAAGAACCCTAATAATGGCCTTTGACATCTAAAACATCCCCAAATCACTTTCTAATTGAAGATTTGGCTTAGCAACATCAAATTGAGGCGGATTAGCATAGAGATTGAGATAGGGCTACTGTATTGCATTGGGAACAGTGCCAAACAGAGAATTATTTTAGATTTGGTATTTTATTTAAGGCCAAGGTGAGTGATTTGCATAGTTCCTCACTAATTATGGTTAATTAAGGGTATTTAGTGTTAATTAGCGAATTTAAACATGATTAAAATCTGGAAAAATATTTATAAATTTCGAAATATTGTTTAAGACCTCTGTTAGAAGTTTGGGTTAATTTGGTTAAGTTTTGGTAATCATATAATTAGTTTTTCTTAAGCATGCTTAAGGGAAAATATGGAATTTTGGCTATGTTTGATCCGTTTAACCTTGTCATATTGTTGTTTTGGTGTTTATAGTTGATTCTATTTGTTACTATGACTGTATGGTATGCTTTGTGATTGATTAGAACAGGTAGAATGGTCGAAAACGCCGTTGTATGGCGTAAAATAGTCGCTGGAAAGTCGCATGAAATGTGCAGGGTTTCAAACTGGATTGGATCGGATTATTGGGCTCGGATCGGATAGGAGAACCGGGCAAGTGGACTCGATTCGGGGTGGAACTCAGCATAAGCGGCTTGGCAAGAAGGAAGGCCATTTGCTTAGAGTTGGATTTGGGCAGGGGATTGGATCGGAGAGACCAACAGGGGATCGGATCAGAAGCAAGGGCGTGGAGATTGGATCAGACTAGAGCCATGGAGCGGGATCGGATCGGAGGACCAAGCTTGGATCCGGAATTGGAGCGAAGCACCGAGTCAGATCGATACATCTAGGAGGGAGCAACCACCGAGCCGAACGCAGGCAGAGGCATCCGAACTGAACCGATGAGGATTGGAGCACTATGCACAACCGACCCGAACCGGATTGGAGCTGCGATTACGCGATGACTTTTCTGAAGACCAACTCCAATTCGACCAAAACCCGAGATGCAAATGAAGTCCAAATAGGAAGTAGAGCTCAGGATCCAGTTGGGAACCAACGAGTTAACTTCATGAGTTGGGCTTTTCTACGGGACGTGTGCTAAGGAGATGTCGATGTCTACAACTTTGGATCACTATGTGTAGGGGGTATGTGAACGGATTCAGGGCCACCGTGGCCTAGGTACGACTAAAGAGCTATAGACCAATGACGTGGGGTCATTTGTAAAGATGTGGTCATGACTCCATGAGGCAAGCTTGGTAGTAGCAGTAGTTGTACAAGTCGAACTCAGTCACTACTTTGGTGGGTCTAGTGATTGACAGTGGTGGACATCGTATGCTTTACGCACCGAGTGAGAGATGTGAGGATGGTTGCAATGTTTGATTTGTTTGCCATCATTACGGCATGCACACCCCCACCCCCGTTATCTTTACACCAACTGTTCAGTGGCACCTTAGAGTATTGTACGGTATGTAGTGCTAAATCTTTGGTTGTAGGTCCAGGTTCAGGTATGGTTTAGTATACCTGTTATTGTTCTGTTTAGCTGCTTATCGCTCATACTAGACTTTTTGTCTGACCCAGAGTTTTATGTCTCTTCTTATTACTCTGGGTGCTCTCACGAGCAGACTAGAAACAGCTTAGGTGGTATGCATGAGTAGCTGTATCGTAGACGAGCAGGAGGCTTCCACATATGATACATATATATAGATATTCTCCCTGTGTTGCTGCGGTCACAACTTTGGGCATTAGTGGTGTACCTTTTTTTTTTTAGAGACAGTAATTTGGAAAGTTGTAATAAGCTGTATTTGGATTTCCACTACCCTGATGATGATGTTGATGTTGGTTTTAGTTATCAGCTTATGCACTGTCTCGCCTGTTTTATGTCAAGTACATTATTATTATATTTTGTTCCGTGCGCTGTGAGACATTCTACAGGTTTTCGATTAGTTCGTTCTCTTCTTTCCTTTCTTTGGCGATCGTTCTATGCTAGTCGGGCATGTGTACAACGCACTTCTGGAGGAAATGCCGGCTGGTGCGGGGTGGGATGTCACACTTGGTATCAGAGCTCTAAGTTGCGTAGTTAACCTAGGAAAAGACACCAGGGAGAGATAATACGTATATGAGAGCGCGTATTTGTGAATAATTTGGTTTTCAAAAGCTATAAATATACTATTAGTATAGTTAAGGATGAAGTCGCACTGCACTGGCACCACTATGGAGATGGTTAATCGTTTTCTCTTTACAGATTGAACGATGAGCCGATATGCAAGGTGTACCGGTAGAGGAGACAATAACGGGAATGCTGTTGACATGAGGATGATGTTTACTTACCTCATGAGAGAGATGCTTAGGGATGTGCAGGGGGCAGCTCCCAATGCTGGTAATGGTGGTGGTCCAATAGTGCAGGCGCCTAGGGCCGATTTCGCCAAGCTGAACAAGGATTATATTAGTTTTGGTAGGTAGCCGTTCCATGGAACGGAGTCGGCTACAGATGTTCAAGACTGGTTGGATAGCGGTGAGCGTATCTTCGAAGATTTGGGTATCGAGGATGCGATGAAGAGAAGGCTAGCATCTCGTCAGCTGCAAGGATGGGCAATGAATTGGTGGAATGCTATAAAGGCAGCTACTCCCGAGGATCAGATTACTTGGGATCAGTTTAAGGTTCGCTTTAGCGATAAGTTCATTCCAGCGGCTCAGAAGTCGGTGCTGTTTAAGAAATTCTTGGAACTCAAGCAGAATGGCAGAGCTATCTTGGAGTATATTGCCGAATTCGACACTTTGTCGAAATATGGGTTATCCCTAATAGATACTGCCGAGAAGAAGAACATGAAGTTCATAACTGGCTTGGATCAGTACTTGGGGGAAAGGCTTATTAACCACATCGATGAGACGTTTGAATCGATTGTGGGGAAAGCATTGATGTCAGAGAGTCTTTACACAAAGTCGAAGACTGAGGTCGCATCTGCAGAGGAGCCAAAACCGCAAGTAAGCGGTGGAGGCAAGAATGGTTCTCAGAATAAGAGAAAGTATAATCATACCAAGGATGACCAGAAGAAAAGAATAAGAATGATGTTGAGTGGTTCAGCTGTGGTAAGAAGGCCCATTATGCTAGTAATTGTCGGGCCAAACCAGCGGATAGGAAGTGCTTCAACTATGGCCAAGTGGTACATCACAAGCACAAGTGTCTGCAACCCCCTAAAGAAAAGCAGATGGTTAAAGCATATGCCCTTAATGCTATTCCTTCTTCGTCGAATGCCCCAACTGCGGTGGAGAAGGGAAAGAATGTCGTCATTCAAGGTATGCTTTCTGTTTATGACGTTCCTGTTAGAGTTTTTTTTGATACCAGAGCTTCCAATTCTTTCATATCCAGTGACCTGGTAGATAGGTTGGGATTGGAGCCCGAAATTGTCGATAGACCTTTAGTAGTGACGAACCCGATTGGTAGTTCGACTAACCTTAGAATGATTTGTCGTAATGTGGTCTTATCGAGTCATGGATGCATGTTTGTTTGTGATTGCTTTGTTTTGGGCTTTACTGGGTTTGGAATTATTTTGGGAGTCGATTGGCTCCAAAGCTACGGGGTGGTGGTAGACTGTGAGCGCTTTTTGGTGACAGCTAGAGCGGATGATAGGCAGAGGGTATTGTTTGGTGGTCTACCTAGTGATGGGGAAATGGCTAGTTTTCTAAATTCCCTCGACATCCTGGATAGTGAGTTGTCAGGTTTGCCCGTGGTTGGCCAGTATCCGGACGTCTTCGAAGAAGTGACCGGGCTTCCACCACACCAAGAGATTGAGTTCCATATTGATTTAGTGAAAGATGCCAGACCTATAGTGATGCCACTTCGTCGTATGGCACCAAGGGAGCAGCGAGAGCTCGGGGTGCAAGTCAGCGATCTTTTGAAGAAGGGATTTACCAGAAGGAGCATTTCTGAATGGGGAGCACCAGTTGTGTTTGCTACCAAGGCCGATGGTTCCCTTCGATTGTGTGTAGACTACCGCAAGTTGAATAAGGTGACGAGGAAGAACAAGTATCCTCTACCACGGATATATGATATGTTTGATCAGTTGAGTGGCGCGAGAGTATTCTCTCAGTTGGATCTCGCGATAGGTTTTCACCAGCTTAGAGTTGAAGCTGAGAGTATAGCTTAAACGACATTTCGGACACCGTCTGAATTTTATGAGTGGTTGGTCATGCCATTCGGGCTGACTAATGCCCCAACATATTTTGTGGATCTTATGAATAGGGTATTCAGAGATCAGTTGAATAAGTTTGTTCTTGTGTTCGTGGACGATATACTTGTTTATTCGAGGATAGAGGAAGGACACAAGGAACATTTGAGGATAGTGATGGAGGTGTTGAGAAAACACCAATTGAAAACAAAGTTCTCTGAGTATCACTTCTGAAGGAGGGAAGTGAGATTCTTGGGCCATGTTGTTTCAGAGAATGGTATTGCCGTGGATCCTGCGAAGGTGGCTACGGTACAAGATTGGTCTACTCCCAAGAATGCAATGGACATACGAAGTTTCTTGGGATTAGATGGATATTATCGTAAGTTTATCCAAGACTTCTCCAAGATAGCAGCACCGTTGACTCAGTTGACCAAGAAGAATCAAGCTTTCGTCTGGGACGAAAAGTGCGAGAATGCATTCCAGAGTCTAAAGGAAAAGTTGACGTGTGCACCAGTATTAGTCATTCCTAAGGGGAATGAAGAGATGACTGTGTATACGGACGCATGTGGTACCGGACTAGGTGCTGTATTGATGCAAGGTGGTTGGGTTGTAGCTTATGCAAGTCGGTAACTGAAACCGCATGAGAAAAGATACCCTACCCATGATTTGGAATTGGCAGCGATCGTGTTCGCACTGAAGATGTGGAGACATTATCTCTTGGGAGAAAGATTCGAGTTGATTACCAATTATAAATCATTAAAGTATCTCTTCTCTCAAAAGGATCTAAATCTCCGACAGCAAAGACGGTTATAATTCTTAGCTTCCTATGATTTCGATATCACATACACACCAGGAAACGACAATGCGGTAGCTGATGCATTGAGTAGAAGACATGCCAGTTTAGGGGCTATGTTTGTTGAATGGAAGCAACTGGAGTACATCGCTGGGTATGATTTCAGACCAAAGTGCGAGTTGGATCCAGAAATGTTAGCAAGTTTGATGATCAGACCCACTTTGATTGAGCGGATTGGTTCTAGCCAAAGGGACGACCTAACCTTTTGGAAATCATCTCAAAGTTAAAGATGGGAATCGACGAAGAGATGAACAAGTATGGGCTTGATCGAGATGGATGGCTTAGAAAGAATGGAAGGCTAGTTGTACCCAAAATCAATGGATTGAGAGATGAAGTGCTAAGAGAATGTCTTCACTCAAAACTGACTATACACCCCGGTGGTAACAAGATGTATCGAGACATGAAGCAAACCTACTACTAGGAAGGGATGAAAAGAGATGTTGGGACGTTTATATCCAAATGCATGAATTGCCAGCTAGTCAAAGCTGATCAAAAGAAGCCTAGTGGTTTGTTACAACCATTAGAAATTCCATAATGGAAATGGGAACAAGTGTGAATGGATTTCATTGATGGGCTACCAAGGACTAGATCGGGCCATGATAGCATTTGCGTGATTGTGCACCGATTGACTAAGAGTGCAAGGTTTATACCCGTCAAGTCAAACAGGACGGCAACTAAGTTAGCGGAACTGTATATAAAGTAGGTAGTGAGATTTCATGGAATACCCAAAGTCATTGTGAGTGACCGAGATCCGTTGTTCACTAGTGGATTTTTTAAGAGCTTACAATTGGCGTTAGGATCAGAACTGCATCTCAGTACCGCGTATCATCCTCAAACCGACGGTTAATCAGAAAGGGTGAATCGTATATTAGAAGTCCTCTTGAGATCCTGTGTATTGGATTTTGGTGGATCATGGGATGACCATTTGCATCTAGTAGAGTTTGCATATAAAAATAGTTATCAATCCAGTACTGGTATGGCTCCATTTGAAGCTTTGTACGGAAGACCGTGCAACTCACCATCATGTTGGTTAGAGACCGGTGAGAAATATGTGCTTGGACCAGAAGTAATAAGAGAAACATCAGACAAGATCAAGGTTATCCAACAGCGAATGAAGGCTGCCCATGATAGGCAGAAAACTTATGCTGATAAGAGGAGAAGAGAATTAAAGTTCTCCGTTGGCGACTTGGTGTTTGTCAAGATTTCTCCATTGAAGAGCGTGATACGATTTGGCAGGAGAGGCAAGTTAGCACAAAGATTTGTTGGTCCATTCTGAGTTCTTGAGCAAATTGGGAATTTGGCATACAAAGTTGAATTACCAGAGAAGATGGCAGGAGTCCACAACATATTTCATGTTTCCCAGTTAAGGATGTTCGTACACGACCCAGATGTGACTATTTCACCTGATCAGTTGGATGATATCGAAGTTGAACCCGAGGCGGTTGGGAACCGCAAGCCTATGCGTATTGTTGGGAACGATACGAAGCAACTTCGAAGGAAAGCGGTGAATCTAGTAAAAGTTCAGTGGGGCGAAAATGAGGATGACTGTACTTGGGAGACAGAGGAGAGCATTAGGAAGACGTATCCAGAACTCTTCGCCTAGTAACATTTCAGTTTCGATTTAGTCTTTCCGCATGCTAGGATAAGTTTGTTTATTTGTATTGCATGTTTGATTGTTGTGTATGGCTGGTAGGCATGCAGGATCCTTTGTATGTTTTGGGTTAAGTAATTTCGGGGACGAAATTTCTTAAGGGGGTGAGAGTGTAACGACCCGCATTCTACGCATCACAGGATCGTAGAATATTTATTTCTTTCACATACGAAGTCGTATGGTCATGTAACTTTGGGAGACAACTAATGGAGTCATTTCCCCTGTTCATGATTTTTGCCAATTTTTAAATTACTATTTTGCCCCTAGCTGATCTTGTTTTGGCCATAACTTTTGATTGGAAAGGAATTTTGACATAAAACCACATCCATTGGCTCCGGATGATGGTTTACAATTCCGTAGAGTGGTCACATTAGCCAAACGGGCTCGCTGTTTGAGAGATATGGCTGAAACAAGTTTCAGAAGGTGAAAAACTGCTTAACCGGGCCAAATGAGGTGATTAGTAAATGGGCCCATAATCCGTTTCGGGATTAGGGTTATGAGGAGGCTGAAATGAGTTAGGTTTTCATTTCATTTCAGTTTTCTAGCCGCCATTTACCTCCTAAGAACCCTAATAATGGCCTCTAACATTTAAAACATCCCCAAATCACTTTCTAATTGATGATTAAGCTTAGCAACATCAAATTGAGGCGGATTAGCATAGAGATTGAGATAGGGCTGCTGTGTTGCATTGGGAACAACGCCAAGTAGAGAATTATTTTAGATTTGGTATTTTATTTGTGCCCCAGGTGAGTGATTTGCATAGTCCCTCACTAATTATGGTTAATTACGTGTAATTATTGTTAATTAGCGAATTTAAACATGATTAAAATCTGGAAAAATATTTATAAATTTCGAAATATTGTTTTAGACCTCTGTTAGAAGTTTGGATTAATTTGGTTAAGTTTTGCTGATCATATAATTAGTTTTGCTTAAACATGCTTAAGGGAAAATATGGGATTTAGGCTAGGTTTGATCCGTTTAACCTTGACATATTGTTGTTTTGGTGTTTATAGTTGATTCTATTTGTTTCTATGACCATATGGTATGCTGTGTGATTGATTAGAATTGTTAGAATGGTCGAAAACGCCGTCGTATGGCGTAAAACAGTCACTGAAAAGTCGTAGGAAATGTGCAGGGTTTCAAACCGGATCGGATCGGATTATTAGGGTTGGATCGGATAGGAGAACCGGGCAAGTGGACTTGATTCGGGTTGGAACTTAGCATAAGGGGCTTGGAGAGAAGGAAGGCCATTTGCTTAGAGTTGTAGTTGGGCAGGGGATTAGAATCGGAGAGACCAACAGGGGATTGGATCGGAAGCAAGGGCGTGGAGATCAGATTGGACTAGAGCCATGGAGCGGGATCGGATCGGAGGACCAAGCTTGGAGCTGGAGTTGGAGCGAAGCACTGAATCATATCGGGACATCTAGGAGGGAGCAACCACCGAGCCGAACCCAGGCAGAGGCATCCGAACAGAACCGATGAGGACTAGAGCACTATGCACAACCGACCCGAACCAGATTGAAGCTACGATTACGCGACGACTTTTCTGAAGACCAACTCCAATTCGACCAAAACCCGAGATGCAATGGAAGTCCAAATAGGAAGTAGTGCTCAGGATCCAGTTGGGAACGAACGAGTTAACTTCTTGAGTTGGGCTTTGCTGTGGGACATGTGCTAAGGAGTTTTCGATGTCTATAACTTTGGATCACTATGTGTAGGGGGTATGTGAATGGATTCAGGGCCACGGTGGCTTAGGTACGACTAAAGAGCTATAGACCAATGAAGTGGGGTCATTAGTAATGATGTGGTCATGACTCCATGAGGCAAGCTTGGTAGTAGCAGTAGTTGTGCGAGTCGAACTCCGTCACTACTTCGATGGGTCTAGTGATTGACAGTGGTGGACATCGTATGCTTCACGCACCGAGTGAGAGATGTGAGGGTGGTTGCTATGTTTTATTTGTTTTCCATCATTATGACATGCACACCCCCACCCCCGTTATCTTTACACCAACTGTTCAGTGGCACCTTAGAGTATTGTACGGTGTGTAGTGCTAGCTCTTTGGTTGCAGGTTCAGGTATGGTTTAGTATACCTGTTATTGTTCTATTTAGCTGTTTATCGCTCATACCAGACTTTTTGTCTGACCCAGAGTTTTATGTCTCTTCTTATTACTCTGGGTGCTCTCACGAGCAGACAAGAGACAGGTTAGGTGGTATGCACGAGTAGCTGTATCGAAGACGAGCAGGTGGCTTCCACGTATGATACATATATATAGATATTCTCCCTGTGTTGCTGCGGTCACTACTTTGGGCATTAGTGGTGTAACTTTCTTTGTTTTTTTAGAGACAGTAATTTGGAAAGTTGTAATAATCTGTATTTGGATTTCCACTACTCTGATGATGATGTTGATGTTGGTTTTAGTTATTAGCTTTTGCACTTTCTCGCCTGTTTTATGTCAAGTACATTATTATTATATTTTGTTCCATGTGTTGTGAGACATTCTACAAGTTTTCGATTAGTTCATTCTCTTCTTTCTTTTCTTTGGCCACCGTTCTATGCTAGTCGGGCATGTGTACAACGCACTTTCAAAGGAAATGCCCGCTGGTGCGGGGCGGGCCATCACCGAAATGTTCTTCTGTTTGTGTCCCGATGTGTGTTGTTCTCAAGGCAATCCGTTCTTTCCTTACCGGGGAAGTTACGGGTCCTTACAGTGCGATCGATCGCTAAACCGACCAAGACCATTCGAAACCCCTGATCGTTTTGTTGTATGTCAATCGATGGGTTGACAGACTGTGTAAGCATTAATTATTTATATTTAATGCTTATGCAGTTGTGTGGTGCACTCTATATGATGGTTGAAGATTTATCGTTGCTATTATATACATGTGTTGTAGGGAATCCATATAATTAACATTATATGGTAATTGATTGGGCCACATTCCAATTTGGAAAATAAGGAATATTATAAAAGAAAAATTCATGTGTTGAATTGAATAAAAATTCATGTGTTGAATAAAATAAATATTCATGTGTTGAATAAAAATATAAATTCATGTGTTGAATAGAATAAATATTCATGTGTTGAATAAAAATATATATATTCTTGTGTTGAAGAAAATATTCATGTGTTGATTAGAATAAAAATTCATGTGTTGAATAAAATAAATATTCATGTGTTGAACAAAAATATAAATTCATGTGTTGAATAGAAAAAATATTCATGTGTTGAATAAAAATATATATTCATGTATTGAAGAAAATTTTCATTTGTTGAATAGAATAACGAAGTTATTGAAATATATAAAGCCGTGTCAATTAGATATGCGCCATTTTGATGCGAACGATATTTATATAGATTTTATTCATTTTTATGATGAATATTGAAAAGGAATTGATTTCAAAATATAACGTTTTGAAAATATTATCATTTATAGATTAATGATATGGAATATTCAATTTTGATTATAAATTGAATAGGAAGTTGAAATCGTTTTGAAAACGAATTTTAAACGATTTATAAAATACGTTTTGAAAGGAAATCGACAAAATGTATATAATATATGTATATATATATATATATTATATATATAATGGCCTGAATAGAACGCGCCGCGCCGCGGCAGTTAGCGAATTTCGACCATTGACTTCGAATGGATATTACGGGAGATCCGACCGTCGGATTCTCCTAAAACCGGAACCGTTGGGTTCGTATCGAAAAGAGCTTTCTAAAGAATACAAAAAATAGAAATATAACGGTTGGATTTGGAATTATGTCCAAATCAAATTTGGAAAAGGTCGCTATAAGTGCAATTCGATGGCCGTTGATGGAAATCGACTGTACTAGAATTATTAAAAATAGTAATAATTCGTGTAAAATTATAAGAAATGATTTGGAAAGAATTGGGATGAAAAATTCCATATTGAAAAGATAAAAATAGATTTTTATTGAAATGAACAAGTTTTGAACTAGAATTATAATCCATTTATTTTTGAAATAAATAAATTGGATTAGAAAGGGTTTTAAAAGTAACCAAAATTTCCAATAATTGAATTGGAATGGATTTGAATCGAAATTATCTTTGGAATATTTCGATGTTGGATTTCGTGATTATACAGGTATTGTTATGGAAATTTGAAAGATATATTTATATCATTATTTCCTATACGATATTTGTTGGTCGTGGAATTTGATATTGAATATAAGCCGATATATTTTCAATTCAGAGCCTTGTATTTGATATCAAATGGGATTTGGGTTGTCATGAATGGTAACCTTAATAATACCGTTCTTAGACCCAACGGAGTTAAGAAAATCAGAAACTAACTGGAGATTAGTTAAGTTGAATGGTTTCTTGGGTATTGATCTGATGTTGGTTTCGGCCTTCGTGGTTAATACTTAGGGAATTGTTCACTTGCAAATTTACGGTTAAGGGCTGACAGAATGGAATGTGATTTCGGGTTTATCGTGAACCATGTTTTAAATGACATTGGTTCTTTAACCCAGTTAAAGACAGGATATGGTTTCCTAAGTTAAACAATCATTAATATTGATTTTTGGGAAGATTAAAACCAAGTGGAGTTTTAATGAATATTTAATTAGATTGAAATGATCGAGAATGGAGTATCACCTGTTTTTCTCCAGGCGATAGTTAAATCTTTAATTAGATTTGAATCTGAAATGGTAATTGAATTTACTGATAACACCGTGGTGTTAGATATGAAGTATGACCAGTTTTACTTCATGGGATAAATAGGTTGGGATTGGAAAATTAAAACAAATGATTACTTCGGTAAGGTTCGTTAATCCCGACTAGTTTCGATAAACCATAATTTGGTTTGAATTGATATTCCAAGGAGGATTAAGGAATAAATTTAAGGAATTTATCTTTGACAAAATTAATGGGAACCTTTCCCAAAGTATAAAAATATTTGAATAAATGAATATTCTGAATTGGAATGAGGCGCATGTTGTGTTTGTGTAACACTTGTTTATTATATACGCGATTTATTCAGAAAGACAGGGTTTATCCCATTTTGAATAAGTGATTCGACGATGTTTTGACAATGAAGATGGTAGTCGAAGACCAGAGGTCTTCACATCGTTTGGATAATTACTGATGATCTTGATTGAGCTGTACACCCAAGAGGAGGGAATCGGTTGGTGATCGTCCAGATGTACTTGGAGATCGATGGATATGCGAGGTACAAGGTGCCTCCGGTTTCGTTCAGACCCAGAACAGACTTGTAAATGGACTGTGTGTCTGACATTGGATATCATTCTGTGTGATTGATGGATTTCGGTTGCATGGACTGGTCGGCCTGTGTGGCATGCTATGATGCAAATGATAAAGGCTTCTGTTGAAAAGCAGAGTCTTGTGGTTGATGATCAAAGCACGGCCTGTGTGGCATAGCTTTGTGTAGCATTGATTCGTGAGCCTCACACCCCGGTTGTGAACCAGAAACGGGAGAGGACATCAGGGAGGGCATGCCTTTCCTTCTAGCTAGGGTGGTGTTAGTGACCTACCAGCCCTGACATTTATATGATTTTCACCTATGTGGTTGTTGGATTGCAAGGCACCTCAGATATATCGGTGACTATGTGGAGATGATGGAGTCATTTGGCTCATTTACGCCCCCACAGGGCGGGGAAACGTAGTGTTCAGGCGTTTTAATCCACATCGGTGGACTGGCCCTAACGATTCAAAGGCTTGACAGAGTACTTACCTGAGACTCGGGCTAGACAGTCTCGAATTCAGTAAGTACTCTCTTTTGACTCGGTTCATAGATGGAAATCCAATTTCCAAATACGACATTGTGCGGTTTTGATTGTAAATATATATGGCGACATGATATATGGTACCCATACCGCCTAGGATTGAAACATTTATATTTGAGGTTGTTTATACACTATGCACTTACAATAGTATCAAATGATTTGTTTTAACGTACCAAGCATGTTTGGCTATTATAAGGGAAAACCCTATCCCCTGTCTTGCGTTTCATTGTATGAAAGGACCTGGGTCTTATAATAGCTTCATTTTTTTCAAAAAGCATTGTGTTGTTTTGATATATGCACTGGTATTCTTGGGAGGAAACCCGTTCCGTGTTATACGGCGTGGTCCCAGGATATATCTAATTTAAAGTAAAGTTTTAAATAACTGTTTTATTCCTCACACCAGTCACATGACTGACCTGGAGTTCATTGTTTTAACCTAAACTCTGGGTACCCTTATTTTCGACACGGGCAGCTAGTAGTTTTGTTTTTGCAGATTTATATTCACAGGATCCTGGTTTACAGCTGGAACGATACTCGGAATGCTCTGTATCCGCGTATTACTTTCAGTTGTGTTTTGTATTATTTTTTCATTGCTATGTAATGTAAATTGAATATCTGATATTTTTCTGATGTATAATATTTATTCATACTCTGTATATTCTTGTATTCTAATGGAATTGTTGTAATAATCAATGAAATGTTTTTCTGTTTGCGTTCCGATGTGGCTTGTTCTCAGTACAATCCGTGATTTTTCCGCAAGGGGGATTTTGGGTCGTAACAGCTTGGTATCACCCAAAATAACATTCCATTCCATCAGCCTTTAACTGTAAATTAGCAAGTGAACAACCCCCTAAGTAATAACCCCGAAGGCCGAAACCAACATCAGATCAATACCCAATAAACCATTCAACTTAACTAATCTCTAGTTAATTTCTGATTTTCTTAACTCCGTTGGGTCTAAAAACAATATTATTAAAGATACCATTCACGACAACCCAAAATCACATTCCATTAATGATGAAATCTTCATGGAAAACAAGTCGATATATATGATCGATTTAAACTTCCATATCCGAGTAATAATATAAATGGAATAACGGCAACGCCTTTTAAATTCCAGATATATTAGCAGTCTTCCTTCACAGAAATTCACTTCGATTATTACCAAATCGAATTCCATTCAATTCCAATTTATTTTATTAAATTGGAAAACTTTACTTTGGAAAATCTCCTTTAAATCTTATCAAAAAGATTTATAAATTCAAAATCCCATTTCACTGTAAATCGGGTTAAAGAACGAGTGTTATTTAAAACATCATTCATGATAAACCCAAAAATCAATTCAAATTCAATTATTGGAAATTCTGGTTACTTTTAAAAACCATTCAAATCCAATTTATTTATTTCAAAAATAAATGGATTATAATTCTAGTTCAAAACTAGTTCATTTCGATAAAAAACTATTTTTATCTTTTCAAATATGGAGTTTTTCATCCCAATTCTTCCCAAATCATTTCTTATGATTTTACACAAATTATTACTATTTTTAATAATTTTATCAAGGCCCGTACAGTCGATTTCTGTAAATGGCTATCGAACTGCACTTACAACGACCTTTTCCAAATTTGATTTGGACATAATTCCAAATCCAACCGTTAGATTTCAAATCTCTAGTACTCGTTACAAAGCTCTTTTCTATACGAACCCAACGGTTCTGGTATTAGGATATTCCGACGGTCGGATCTCCTGTAATATCCATTCGAAGACAATGGTCGAAATTCGCGAACTGCCGCGGCGCGGTGCGTTCTATTCAGGCCATTATATATATATATATATATATAATTTTTTCATTGAATTTCTTTTAAATTGTATTTTATAA
The DNA here is from genome assembly GCA_030737875.1 of Allium sativum. NCBI lineage: Eukaryota > Viridiplantae > Streptophyta > Magnoliopsida > Asparagales > Amaryllidaceae > Allium > Allium sativum. The sequence continues at coordinate 405,630,099 of CM060926.1, forward strand.
ATTGTTTTAAATTCGTTTTCAAAACGATTTCAACTTCATATTCAATTTCAAATCAAAATTGAATATTCCATATCATCGATATATAAATGATAGTATTTTCAGAATATTATATTTTGAAATCAATTCCTTTTCGATATTCATTATAAAAATGAATAAAATCGATATAGATATCGTTCACGTCAAAATGGCGCATATCTAATCAACACGGCTTTATAAATTTCAATAACTTCGTCATTCTATTCAACAAATGAATATTTTCTTCAACACACGAATTTTCTTTTATTCAACACATGAATATATATTTTATTCAACACATGAATTTTATTTATTTTCCAACTTGGAATGAGGCCCAATCAATTACCATACAATGTTATTTATATGGGTTCTATACAACACATGTATATAATGACCATGATAAATAATCAACCATCATCCAAAGTGCACCACACAACTGCATAAGCATTAAATATAAATAATTAATGCTTACACAGTCTGTCAACCCATCGATTGACATACAACTAAACAATCGGGATAAGTGTACGTCAAATATCATCCCAATACCCATGTGGGGTTTCAAATCAACAAACACAGATTTCTATTTGTGCAGTTGGGAGATGTGTAAAATTTATCGTCCCAATCAATATCAGTCAAATGGGTGTACATAAACAAATTGTCCGATTTGTTTATAAATATTGATTTTATATACACGTTAAAAATCGTATTTTTAACTATAAAATATTTATTTATTCCACTTTATACAATCAACTTTCACAACACATCAATTAAATAAACAAGTCATCCATGGTCTGTGGGCGACGAGTGTCGGGTGCTGCTAAGCACCGTCTGCATCCTAGTATATATTTCAACTAGAAAATAAATTAAAAGTGAGGAGTTCTCACCTTGGGTTTCCACTCTGCCGTTTCATTTCTGAATGGCTTGAATTCGCCCGAAATTCCAATGCAATCTTTTTCACGCTGTTCACATAAAAAATCAAATCTTTTATCTCACTATATATATAATAAAAATCAGATTTTTATTTCGCTACAACATATATAAAAATCATATTTTTATATTCTCTATCTTATAAAAATCATATTTTTATTATCTCTGTAGTATAAAAATCATATTTTTATTATCTCTATAATATAAAAATCATATTTTTATTATCTCTATAATATGAAAGTCATATTTTTACATTATCAAAAATTCATCTTTTTATATTTTCAAAAATCCCATTTTTTTATTCTATGATATTATATCTATAATCTGAAATTTAAAACAATTTTATATTATCTTTAAAACTGAAATTTAAACCATTATATTTTCTTAAGTAAAAAAAACAAAACCTTTCTTCCTTATACCTTCTGTTAACCCTCTAGGTCCATTGTTCCCAAATTAGCTCCCCCCATCAACAAGGTCGCGCCACTGATTCTGACCGCCGGAAGATGATCGAGCTCCGACACAGGGAAGAGCATCGCGCCTCCTCTCAACAGCCTTAACCGCGTCGAAGTCGGAGTTCCCCGTCGCCTTGAAATCCACCGCGAGCCGGGGATATTTGGGTGGGAAAATCGAGAATATTACCGCTCATTCCTTCATCAATTTCAAACCTATGGAAAGGCCACGAAACGATCTTTGATTTCCTCTTCATACGGTTGGGATAATACTGATCAGGTCTTGAGATATTTGGAGGAGGAGCGTCGTTTGTTTCAGCCGTTGAATATTAAAAGGGTGGCGGCTGTAAAGAATGAAGGGAGAGGGTAGGGCTTGGAATATATATTTAATTTATTTTATTATTTAATTCTAATAATACTCGTTTTACACCACGAACTCCAAACGAATCCCAACGACTGTCGCCTCTAGCTAAATACTCCCATTCCGAACTCAATGGGATATGTGACATAAGCCGATTCGATCGTTTCAATAAGTTTCCGTCAAAATCAAAATATAAATCTATGTATTGAATTTGAACGCACATTTCAATTTACCGGGGCCACATACGGACTCTTGAAATTCCCAAAAAATATTTTCTAGATTTGTATTGACGATACGGTCCTAAAAACCCAATTTCGTCAAATTCTGAGACCGTTTGGAAAATGGTCATTTTCTGGTCGATCGAAATTGACTAAAACTATCAAAACGCGTTTTACTAAGCCATGCTCACATATTGATTCGAAAAATTATGAATTTAGAAACCTAGCGATAATTCAACATCCCGGATCCAAAAAAAGTTGTTTCGTCGAAAACAGAGGTCGTTTGCAAAATTTTCATTTTTAAAGGCCAAAATTTCCATAGTGATTATTCTGAATTTTCAACTGGGAATAACTTTTTATCCCCGCTATGAAATTTCAATTTTACAGATTCGTTGGAAAGATATTCTCAAATAGATTCTAATATTTTTGGTTTCGCAAAAATCCGGTTTATTTTGAATCCTGTACATTCATTTGAAATTTTAAATCGAATTTTCATACTACCGCGCCATTTCAGGCTCGTTATATAATTAAAATAAATTTATTCATTTTAACTTCATATAAATTATATTTTCCATCATTATTATTTAAAATAATTCATTTTAAATATTCAAAATTCATCAAAATCGCCAAAATAAAAATGTTAAATTGGCTCAGATTGTCGGGTTATTACATTTTGGGTTTGTCGTGAATGGTGTCTTCAATAACATTGTTCTTAAACCCCGCATGAAAATAGTAAATCTTTTAATTAAGATTATTAGAGTTTACAATTATATTTAGTAATTGGAATAAATTGAAATGTGAATTGGGTTTATTGTGAACTATGTTTTAAATGACATTAGTTCTTTTACCCAATTAACAATGAAGATATAATTTGGAATTTATAAATGTTTTATTAAGATATAAATGGAAATTTTCCAAAGTACAGTTTTCCAATTTAATAGAATAAATTGGAATTGAATGGAATTCAATTGAATAATAATCGAGATGAGCTTCTGTAAAAGAAGACTGTTACTATACATGGAATTATAAAGGCTTTGTCATTATTCCATTTATATTATTAGTCTAATACGGAAATTTATATCGATTATATATTGATTTGATTCTGTGAAAATTCCATATTTAATGGAAGATGATTTTGGGTTTATTGTGAACTGTGTTTTAAATGACATTGGTTCTTTAACCCCTTAAAGACAAGATTAGTTTCTTAAAGTTGAATAATCATAAAGTGATGATTTTTGATATTAAAACGAAATTAGATTTTTAATGAATCTTTAAAAAGAAGATTAAAGAATAAATTTAAAAGATTTTATCTTTGATAAAATTAATTGGAACTTTTCCCTAATAATGTGAATATTTTATTAAAAGAATATTCTGAATTGGAATGAGGCGTATGATGTATTTCTATAGCACTTAACTATTGATTATAAAATATCACAGTTATTCTGAAAGACTGGATTTAACCCAATTTGAATAATTACTACGATGATTAAGAGTCGAAGATGAAGACGTTGTTGAAGACCGGAGATCTTCACATCATTTGTATGATTACTGATGTCTTGATTGGGAGGCATCCCAAGACAAGGTAATAAGTGGTGATCGTCCAGACGTACTTGGAGATCAATGGATATGCGAGAACCTCTCTCCTGTATTGGACATATTGGACGAGGAATAAGGTGTCTCCAGTTTCGTTCAGACCCAGAACGGACTTGTAAATGGATGGTATGTCTGACGTTGTATTCCTTTATGTTGTATTCATTGATCTCTGCTAAATATATATCTGTTTGGTGGCATAGAATCTATTCTCTTGCTTAACACCCTTCTCTGAGACGTACGAGCTTAGAGGTTATATATTGGTAGAAATCAATGGTATGGTATGGATTGACAATGTGGTATGCTAAGATATAAATGATCAAGGCTTTTGTTGAAAAGCAGAGTCTTGTGGTTGATGATAAAAGCACAGCTTTAATAAGCATAGTTTTGTGTAGCGATACTTCGCGAGCCTCACACCTCGGTATGAACTAGAAACGGGAGAAGGAGCCAGGGAGGACGTATGTTTCTTTCTAGCTAGAAGTGGTGTTAGGGTTTTACAAGCCCAGACATTTTTACTTATGTGGATGATGGATTGTGAGGCGCCTCAGTATTTGAGTCCCTAGTGGCTCTATTTTACTCCCCATGGGGTGGGAAGACGTATTGTTCAGGAGTTATAATCCACTAACATATTTGTGGACTGGCCTTGTGGCTCCTAGGGTCACTCGAGCTCTGATCCTGAAACATGGGCTAGATTGTCTCGAATTCGGTAAGGACTATCTCTTGCCTTAGTTCATGATGGAAATCCAACTTCCAATACGACACCATGCGGTTTTGATTGCATAACTAGTATGGCGACACAGTATAAGGTAGCTATGCCGCCAATTGTTGATACATTATAATTGAAATGTTTTTGAAACATATATACACTAATAATAATATCAAATCTGTTTTATCGTATCAAGCATTTTTGACCATTATAAGGTAAAACTTTATCCTCCGGTATGTGTTGCATTGTGTGATGGGACCTGAGTCTTATAATGGTTCCATTTTTTTAAAAAGCATTGTGTTGTTTAACAATTTACTTTATTTCTTGCACTGGCAATCCAATGGAGTGAACCTGTTCAGCGTTAGTGGCATGGTCCTGTGATTAGCCTTATTATTATTAGATAAGTTAAGTAAGATTTCTCATACCAGTCCCATGACTGACTCGTAGTTTGTTTCACTTTGCAAACTCGGGTGCCCTCTTTTCCACATGGGCAGTCGAGTCGCTTGTTTTGCAGATATTTACATATTAGGCGGGATTCTGGATCGAAGCTTAAAGCTGTGGCCAGAGCAATGATAGCTTTCCGTTGCATTGTGTTAAGTTTGTTATAAATTAATCTTTCACTGTATTATTATTATTTATTCAATGCACTTTGATTTTCTGTACTCTGACGTAACATTATTATAATGTTTATAAAAGTCTTCTATTATTTGTTCTGATGTGTTGTATGCCCAAAGTTAGTGTATCTAGAGATTTCCCGCGAGGGGAATTTTCGGGTCATTACAATCTTCCATTTAATTCCAATTTATAATTGGAAAACTTCATTAATCTTAATTAAAAGATTTATTCCTTTCTCAGCTGGGTTCAAGAATAGTGTTATTTAAGACACCATTCACGACAAACCCAAAATCCAATTCGATATTAAATACAAGGCTCCAGATGGAAATTATATCGGCTAATATTCAATATCAAGTTCTGAAACCAACAAATATTGTATTGGGAATAACGATATATATATCTTCCAAATTCCTCAACAATATCCATATAATCATAAAATCTAATATCGAAATATTCCGAAGATTATTTCCAATTCAAATTCATTCCAATTCATACGTTGGAAAATTCCGATTATATTAAAACCATTTACAAATCCGATTTATTTATTCAAAAACAGTGGATTATTATTCTAGTTAATAACTTGTTCATTCAGATAAAATATCTTTTATCTTTTAAAAACTTGGAATTTTTAATCCAAAATCTTTCCCAATCATGAATTATAATTTTACATAATTTTTCCATATTTTTATAATATTATTAAGGCCCTTTCAGTCGATTTCCATATACGATCATCGAACTGCATTTACGGTGACCTTTTCCAAAATTGATTTGGACATATTGTAATATCTAACCGTTAGATTTCAAATCTCTTATTACCACTCGAAAGCTCTTTTCGATATGAACCCAACGGTTCAAGTTTTAGGATAATCCTACGGTCAGATCTCCCAATATTAATTTGAAGTTAATAGTTGAAATTCGCAAACGGTCACTGCGCGGCGCATTCTATTCAAGCCATTATATATAATATATATATCGTCGATTTTCATTCAAAACAAATTTTATAAATTCATTTTAAAACGATTTTAGCTTCATTTTCAATTTTAAATCAAAATTGAATATTCTATATCATTATAATGTTAAAATCATAATATTTTCAAAATATCTGATTTTGAAATCTATTTCCTTTCCGTATTCATTATAAAATGAATAAAATCATTTAATAAACCGGTTCGAGTAAAAATGGTGTAACATCCCATAATTTTAAAATATTAAAGATGACAAATTTAAGAATACTTAATTTTTAGAAGAAGAATTACATGAAACGGGTTACGCCATTGCGTTCATCTCGGAATTCTACTTGAGATAGAGTCCGAGTTTGCGTAAAACGGACATTGTATGAAGAAGTTATGAAGCTCGGAAGATTTAAAGATTAAAGCTGTAAAACAAGTCGACCGCCTATTTTTCACTAGTCGAAGTGAAAACAGTGGATCGCCCATTTTTCACCATTCGGCCGTTTCTAGACAGAAGTGAAAACAGTCGATCGGTTGAAATTGGCCAGTCGACTGGTTGATTCTGGGCAGTTTCCTGGTGACGTGTTTTTCTAATTTGAGTGGTTCGGATGGTTCCTAATCAAATCTGACGGTCCTAATTAACCTAATACATCTATAAATAAACACCTAAACCTAACTCTAATCTCTTCAACCTTAATCCATGGCGCCTCCATGCTGCTGCTCCAACTCAAATTAATTTAGCTTTTCTTCTTCAATAACCAAAGAAGAGGTTATTCAAGATCAGATTTGCTACAAAAACGCCTAATTCTATTTTCTAAGAATCCTATCGCTGTGAGTTTATGTTACTTTCACATATAATTAAGTTAAAATTAATTGTGATAGGATTTTAAGTTGGATCTAATGTATATGCCTGTAAATAAGATGAATCATATCAAGTTTTGTAATTTATTATCCTTCAGATTCATACCCAATTGCTATTATCGTATGCCTGTCTGATCTATATTATCGTTATTCATTTCACATGCCTATTTATACGTTTATGCCAATTTTTATGTTTGATTCTCTTCCCTTCTTCTTTTCCTTTTTCCTATTGAGATTATGCTAACTTCGAGCCTAAGCATATTACGTTGAGATTTACGTATGGATAACGTTGGGAAAAGTTTGGGAAATATGTAATAAAATGAGATTTGGCATAAATTGTTGATAACTATGAAATTGATTTGGGCATAATTTAGTACAACCATTATACATGGAATTATAGGCATAACTTGAATCAGCATTATAAGCATAATTGGAAATTATGGGCAATTAGAATACATTAATTAAAGATTTGAAATTGGGGATGAATAAAAGGAAAAGAAAATGAATGCCTAGGACATGAGGTTAGATTGGGTTGTGGTAGAAGTCTGTCTGCAACCGTCCGGCATATCCAGCAACCGCCAACAGCAATCTAATGTGAGTGGTCAAAGGCAGAAATTAGATGCGTAATAGTGCTAAGGCACGAGGTTAGATTCAGATTGTGGTAGAAGTCTGCCTAGAACCGCCTGACACATCTAGCAACATCAAACGGCAATCTAATGTGGGAGGTCTTACATGATTACGAGTATAATGAATTAATTAAAAACACTTAACCAAGATAAGACATGTTGTAAGACATGGGAATAGTAAATGGGTTCAGTGGGTGACATGGATAGCATGTGAAACATAATTAAGAGCACTTAACAATAATGAGACACGTGGTAAGACATGGGAGAAATAAAATGGGTTAAGTGGGATATCCTAGTGGGGACCAAGCCTAGGAGGGGAGCTTGTGTCAAGTGTGGGGACACTTTTCAACCAGTAACCCATTTTGGTATCAATATGAGCTCGAACTAGGTCGAGGATGGGACACGCTTACTGGAGTTGATTGTAAGAGGTCAAAAGAGTAAAGAGCGATGGCAACGCAAGTCCAATGGAGTCATGTGCGTGCATGGGTCCGGGCTAGTACGTAATACGTTGCATCATGTAGGTATAAGCCGTGCATTTTAGTAGTATCGGGTTTCCACTTTAGGGAGTGATACACCTTACTGTAGGGCCAGCACGGGTATCTACGAGTTAGGGAGTCGATCGAATGGGGAGGGTAGTGGGTACAACTAGTAGGGGTAGGAGCAAGTGGGCACCTACGAGAGGAGCTAGGAGTACACGAAGCTACCATTATTATGATTAGTAGGGATGGATCACCTTTTAGTATGAGACTAGTATTGGTGCGGTGCAGGAAATATCTTATAGTGGTTAGAAGCGCAATCGATATTATCCCTTGTTCATCTTGTTTACCTTGTCATACTTGCTTATGTTACAGTCATTTCTTATATCCAGTTTATGTTCTTATCCTGTTACTTTACTAGTTATATTGTTCAAGTCACTGGACTTGCCAGACCTTATGTCGGACCCTTTTTGTTTCGCCTCTTTTCTTTCCTTTCCCCCCAGGTTCTCAGGGTGGGACTAGCGAGGCTTGATTTGGATTTCTCTCTCTCTACTGGAAGTGCTTGGAAGTGCTGAAAGTAGTGCTCAGCTTTGTTTCTCTTTCATATGGCATTTTGGAATGGGATTATGGTTTTTCTTTTATGTACTCTGATAATAATTTTGTTCAAGATGGATATTTGTGTACTTGGCTTTAGTATGTGGTTTTGATGTTGTAACCAGGCATGTTTTTCTTTTCCACTGCAATGAATAAATTTTGAATTTTTAAGTACCATTTTATATATTTGTCTTGTGATGTTCTATTCTATACTCTTATAACGCTCCATGAAAGTTAATGCATTCCCTTAGTGAGTGACATTAATGGACGTGGGGTGTCACACGTCGTATCAGAGCTGAAGTTTACCAGAACAGATAAAAAGATTTTTTTTATAAAATGTGCTTTTGAAGTATTTTAAAAGATTTTTAAAAGAAGTATTTTCGAAAACATGTTTTAAAGAGGGTATTTCCAAGAGAAAGGTTTATTATGAAAAACATAATCCCCTAAATTCATATATCTTTCTTTCGATTCTTTGTTTTGAATATCTTCCTTTTTCCTTTCAGCATGTCTGGGTAACCCGATATACCCGAGGGCATACAGATACTAGGCTGGTTCAGAAGGAATCTGGAGGCTAGTGCTACTGTCGCAGGCCTAGCAAACGTTCCTCCTCCCCCAGCTGCAGCCATTGTTCCACCTCTTCCTCCGCATGTAGATGATTTTTCCAAGATATGTAAGGACTTTCGTGGGATTGGGGGAAACCGTTTCATAGGACTAAGACGTTTGTCGAGGCTAGAAATTGGCTCAAGGAAGTGGAGGCCTTGTTTAGTATTTTTGACGTAGACGATGGAAGGAAGGTTCAACTAGCAGCTTGGCTATTGAAGGATGAAGCCTCTTTTTTGTAGGAGGCAATGAATGGAGAACGTGCAGTGGAGGCTTGGATGGATTTCAGATAGAGATTCGAGTTGAAATTTATTTCACAAGCAGAAGAGAGTATGTACATGGAGAGGTTCTTGGCTTTGAAATAAGGAAATTTGTCTATTAAGTAGTATGTTAACAAGTTTAATCAGTTGGCAAGATTTGGTTTAGAGTTGGTGAACTTGCCGCATAAGAAAGCCTTGAGATTTGCTAAGGGCTTCAACAAACCGCTTCACGGGTTGGCTATGTCCCACATTCCTATGGGGGCTACTTTCGAGACACTTGTTGATATGGCGTTGATAAATGAGGAGGAGAAAGGTGCTAAAATGGATAGGACACAGGATAAGAAAGTAGATCCAAAGAAGGCACAACAACAACAAAAGAAAGGCGGTAAGTATAATAAGGGCCAAGAGAAAAGAAAGTGTCACAATTGTGGAATACCTGGCCACTTAAAGAAAGACTGTAGAAAGAAGAAGAAGCCGGGCTGTTACCATTACAGTGAGGTAGGACATATGATTAAAGATTGCCCGAGGAGGCAAGGACAAGGGCAAGGGCAGAGGACATGATCTACTTTTGGAGGGCAGGTTCATGCTCTCATCGCACCGGGGCAAGAAGGAGGTAGAAACATTTCTTTCGAAAGTTTGATTTTCCTGTTTGGTAATGTTGTTCGAACTTTGTTTGATTCTGGTGCTTCACATTCGTTTATATCTGCTTCGTTAGTTCAAACACTGCACCTAAATACTAGTTTAATTATGGATCCCAATGTAGTCTCAAATCCTATTAGTGGTTCGTCTCATTTATCTGTGATTTGTTGGGATTTGAGAGTGTCTATCTTGGGCATTAAGTTTTAATGCAACACCTACATTCTTGGGTTCATGGGCTATGGTTTGATTCTAGGGATGGATTGGCTAGCCAGGTATGGTGTCGTCCTAGACTATGAAAGGAGGGTACTTAGATTGTTGACTCATTGTGGAAGGACCCTTAATATTTCTTATGACCCTAGAGGTTCAGTGATGCTTTGCTACATAGAATCACTTGACACATGCATCGATGATTTCAATCTGTTCCAATAGTCCATGAGTATGATGACGTCTTTGATGAGGTTCGGGGTTTACCCCTGAGGCACGAGATAGACTTCCGTATATACTTAGTAGATAATGCAAAGACAGTTGCATTTCCAGTGCGCCACATGGGTCTGAGAGAGAGAGAAAGGAACTCAGTAAACAAGTAGAGGAGCTTCTTGAGAAAGGGTTCATAAGAAGAAGTATTTCAGAATGGGGTGCTCCAGTTGTTTTTGCTACGAAGGCGGACGGTTCGCTTAGATTGTGCGTGGACTATAGGGAGCTAAAAAAACTCAGAAAGAAAAATAGGCACCCATTGCCAAGGATAGATGATTTGTTCGATCAGTTGATTGGTGCTTCAGTTTTCTTGCAGTTGGACTTGGCTATAGGATTTTATCAGTTGAGGGTAGTTGAGGATAGTATAGATAAGACTGCCTTTAGGACTCCCGACGATTTCTTCGAGTGGCTCGTCATGCCTTTTGGTTTGATGAATGCGCCCGTATATTTTGTAGACTTGATGAGTAGGGTGTTTAGGTAGTTTCTAAATAAGTTCGTGGTAGTCTTTGTTGATGATATCTTGATATTCTCTAGAAGCGAGGAAGAGCATGCCCTACATCTTAGGGAAGTCTTAATGACCCTTCGACCACATCAACTCAAAGCTAAGTTCTCCAAATGTCATTTTTGGAGGAAGGAAGTGAGGTTCTTAGGGCACGTGGTCTCTAAGGAAATGATAGCAGTGGATCCCGCGAAGGTGGTGGCAATCCAAGATTGGAAGATTCCTAGGAATGCAACGGAAGTAAGAAGTTTTCTTGGGTTTGCAGGCTATTATAGGAAGTTCATTAAGGACTTTGTGAAGATATCAGCCCCACTTACACTGTTGACAAAAAAGAATTTGACCTTTTCTCGGGATGTTGACTGTCACGATGCTTTCCATCGTATAAAGAGGGCTTTGATGACAGCTCCACTTTTAGTTTGTTCGGATGGTAGAAAACCATTCACGGTGTATATTGATGCTTGGGGGACATGGCTTGGCCAGTTTTGATGCAAGAGGGAAGGGTGATATGCTATGGTGGAAGGCAGTTAAAGGTCCATGAGAAGAATTACCCTACCCATGACTTAGAGTTAGCTGCTATAGTTTTTACGCTTAAGTCTTGGCGTCACTATTTGGTTGGAGAGAGGTTTGAGTTGTATACAGATCATAAGTCACAAAAATACTCGTTCTCTCAAAAAGATCTAAACTTAAGGCAACATAGGTGGATGGAGTTCTTGGCATCCTACGATTTTGAGATTGCATATACCCCTGGCAAGGGTAACGTTATAGCTGACACATTGAGTAGAAAGAGTTTGACTCTGAGTCCTTTGTTTGTCGAGCGGCAGAGTTTAGAGTACATATATACCTTTGACTTTAGACCCTCTATCGATTATGTACTCGGTTTGTTGGCATCGTTAGATGTGCGGCCTACACTTTTAGGACAGATAGGAGCGACACAACGAGATGACCCACTGCTGATAGAGATAGTAGAAAAGCTCATAAGAGGGGAGTCTTCGAACCATATTAGTAGGTATACTATAGATGAAAACGGTTGGCTGCGTAGAGATGGGAGACTTTGCGTATCACGAGACGAAAGCCTGAGGAGTACGATCCTTGAAGACTCACATTATTCTAAGATGACCATACATCCCGATGATGACAAGATGTATAGGGACATGAAGCAAGTTTTATTTTGGGACGGAATGAAGAAGGATGTAGCTGAGTTCGTTTCTAGATGCTTAGTGTGCCAGCAAGTCAAGGCTGAGCAAAAGAAGCCTGGTGGTTTGCTTCACCCTTTAAAGGTTCCACAGCGGAAATGGTAGAGTGTTTCCATGGATTTCGTCGACGGGTTGCCAAGGTCAAGGAAGGGTAATACGGGGATTAGGGTTGTAGTAGATAGACTTACCAAGAGCACCCATTTCATTCCCATTAAGATAAAAAGAACAGCGACATGGTTAGCATCTGTTTATCTCCGAGAGATAGTTCGTCTACATGGCATACCTTCTTGTATCGTAAGCGAACAAGATCCCATTTTCACTAGTGAGTTTTGGAAGAGCTTGCAAGAGGTGGTAGGAACGCAATTATGTTTGAGCACCGCTTATCACCCTCGGACGGATGGCCAAACAGAATGAGTGAACGGGATTCTAGAAGATCTTTTGAGGTTATGCATCTTGGACTTTGGAGGAACATGGGAGGAATACCTTCCATTAGTAGAGTTCACGTACAACAACAGCTATTAGACTAGTATTGGCATGGCACCTTTTGAAGCTCTAAATGGACGACCTTGCTGATCACCAACTTGTTGGTGGGAATCTATGGATAAGATTTTGCTTGGGCCCGAGATGGTTAGGGAAACCTCGGAGAAGATAAACTTGATTCGAAGATGCATGAAGATGGCACAAGATCGACAAAAGTCTTATGCTGAAAAGAGACGAACCGATCTTGAGTTCGATGTTGGAGACACGGTTTTATTAAAGTATCACCATTGAGGAATGTAGTTCGTTTTGGATCTATAGGGAAATTGGCACCAAGGTTCGTACGGCCATTCCCCATTACAGAAATAATTGGACAGATGGCCTACAGAGTAAAGTTGCCTGAGAAGCTTAGTAGTGTTCATGACGTATTTCACGTGTCGCATTTGTGGAAGTGTTTACATGATACCGTGGAATTAGTGGAGCCGAGCATGCTTAGGGAAGTGGAAGTAGAGTGAGATGCCACGATTCGACGAGTTCATACTTGCATCCTTGGATCGGAGGTCAAGAAATTACGCAACGAGTGGTCAAGTTGGTTAAAGTCCAATGGGGAGATGATCAAGGAGATGCGACTTGGGAAACGGAAGATAAGATACGTGCGTCGTTTTTTAGGGTATGTTCTTAACTTCTCCTTTTTCTACCGCTTTGTTTATACTTGTTCTATCATTTAGTGTATCCTCTCGATTATATCTTCAATCTTTAGGTAGAAAATCCTATAGTTGTAAACATGTGTTTGAGACATGTTATGTTTGGTGGATGCAAGTGGATGCAAGTGTTTGCTAGTGATTGCCCGTGGATGCATTTACACACGCACTAAGCACTAGATCGGCTCAATCACTTTCATATTGCATGTGGATGAGTGTTCATATTTAAATTAATGGATGTATATTGAATGTGTTATCATATGGATGTTGCATTTGGATGAATGGTAATGCACTCATATAGAAATGATATGTATCTTTAGGATTTTTTTGCATTCATAATGGACGCATGACACTATCATGATTTGCATTAAGGAGGTCAACTGAATCTGTAGAACACCAGATTTTGCATTAGGATAAGGGTATATACAAACACTTTGCATATGTTCATGAAAGCATTAGAAATCTTTTAAGGAAAATGGACACCCATGATGGATGGATGAGTAGATGGATGATGGATGGTAGGACATACATTCTTCTTAACTTGGAGAATTCGGGGATGAAATCCTTTAAGTATGGTAGAATGTAACACCCCGAAATTTTAAAATATTAAAACTGACAAATTTAAGAATACTTAATTTTTAGAAGAAGAATTAAGTGAAATGGGTTACGCCATTGCGTTCGTCTTGGAATTCTATTTGAGATAGAGTCTGATTTTGCGTAAAATAGACATCGTATGAAGAAGTAATGAAGCTCGTAATATTTAAAGTTTAAAGCTGTAAAACAAGTCGACCACCCATTTTTCACTAGCCAAAGTGAAAACAGTCGACTGCCCATTTTTCACCATTCGAAAATATTTAGACAGAAGTGAAAACAGTCGACCGGTTGAAATTGGCCAGTCGACTAGTTGATTCTGGGCAGTTTCCTGATGACTTGTTTTTCTAATTTGAGTGGTTTGGATGGTTCCTAATCAAATCTAACGGTCCTAATTCAGCTAATACATCTATAAATAAGCACCCAAACCTAACCCTAATCTCTTCAACCCTAATCCATGTCACCTCCATGCTGCTGCTCCAACTCAAATTAATTTAGCTTTTCTTCTTCAACAATCAAAGAAGAGGTCATTCAAGATCAGATTTGCTACAACAACGACTAATTCTCTTTTCTAAGAATCCTATCGATGTGAGTTTATGTTACTTTCACATATAATTAAATTAAAAAGTAATTTTGATAGGATTGTAAGTTGGATCTAATGTATATGCATGTAAATAAGATGAATCATATCAAGTTTTGTAATTTGTTATCCTTCAGATTCATACACAATTGCTATTATCATATGCATGTCTGATCTATCTTATCGTTATTCATTTGACATGCCTATTTATATGTTTATGCCAATTTTGATGGTTGATTCTCTTCCCTTCTTCTTTTCTTTTTTCCTTTTGAGATTAGGCTTACTTCGAGCCTAAGCATATTACGTTGAGATTTACGCACGAACAACGTTGGGATGATTGGGAAAAGTTTGGGAAATATGTAGTAAAATGAGATTTGGCATAAATTGTTGATAACTATGAAATTGATTTGGGCATAATTTGGTACAACTTGTATACATAGAATTATAGGCATAACTTGAATTAGTATTATAAGCATAATTGGAAATTATGGGCAATTGGAATACATTAATTGAAGATTTAAATTGGGCATGAATAAAAGGAAAAGATAATGACCGCCTAAGACACGAGGTTAGATTGGCTTGCAGTAGAAGTCTGCCCGGAACTGCCCGACATATCCAGCAACCGCAAACAACAATCTAATGTGAGAGGTCAATGGCAGAAATTAGATGCGTAATAGTGCTAAGGCATGTTGTTAGATTCAGACGGCGGTAGAAGTCTTCCCGAAACCGCCGGCACATCCAGCAACCGCAAACGGCAATCTAATCTGGGAGGTCTTACACGATTACAGGTATAATGAATTAGTTAAAAACATTTAACTATGATAAGACATGTGGTTAGACATGGGAATAGTAAAGGGGTTAAGTGGGTGACATGGATAGCATGTGAAACATAATTAAGAGCACTTAACCATAATGAGACATGTGGTAAGACATGGGAGTAATAAAAGGGGTTAAGTGGGAAATCCTATTGGGGACCAAGCCTAGGAGGGGAGCTTGTGTCAAGTGTGGGGACCCTTTTCAACCAGCAACTCTGTTTTAGTATCTATATGAGCTCGAACTAGGTCGAGGACAAGACATGCTTACTTGGGTTGATTGTAAGAGGTCAAAAGAGTAAAGAGCGATGGCAACGCAAGTCCAACGGAGTCATGTGCGTGCGTGGGTCCGAGCTGGTAGGTAAGACGTTGTTGCATCGTGTAGGTATAAGCCGTGCATATTAGTAGTATCGGATTGCCGCATTAGGGTGCGGTACACCTTACTGTGAGGCCAGCATGGGTATCTACGAGTTAGGGAGTCGATTGAATGCGGAGGGTAGTGGGTACAACTAGTGGGGGTAGGAGCAAGTGGGCACCTACGAGAGCAACTAGGAGTACACGAAGCTACCATTATTATGATTAGTAGGGAGGGATCACCTTTTAGTATGAGACTAGTATTGGTGCGGTGCAGGAAATATCTTATAGTGGTTAGAAGCACAGTCGATATTATACCTTGTTCATCTTGTCATACTTGCTTATGTTACAGTCATTTCTTATATCCAGTATATGTTCTTATCCTGTTACTTTACTAATTATATTGTTACAGTCACTGGACTTGCCAAACCTTATGTCTGACCTTTTTGTTTTGCCTCTTCCCCCCCCCCCCCCCCACAGGTTCTTAGGGTGGGACTAGCAAGGCATGATTTGGATTTCTCTCTCTCTCTCTTTACTGAAAGTGCTTGGAAGTGCTGAAAGTAATGCTCAGCTTTGTTTCTCTTTCATATGGCATTTTGAATGAGATTATGGTTTTGCTTTTATGTACTCTAATAATAAATTTTTTCAAGATGGATATTTGTGTATTTGGCGTTAGTACATGGTTTTGATGTTGTAACTAGACATGTTTTGCTTTTCCGCTGCAATGAATAAATTTTTAATTTTTATGTACCATTTTATATATTTGTCTTGTGATGTTCTATTCTATACTCTTATAATGCTCTATGAAACTTAATGCATTCCCTTAGTGAGTGATTTTAATGGACATGGGGTATCACAAATGGCGTTTAGATACTTAACTCGGCTTCATGTACTCCAATATTTCCATGTCCATCCAAAATCGAACATCAAAATCATATTTTGATTCTTTACTGAATACTATTTTAAAATATTCGTTATTTTTGAATCGGAATGTGACTCAATCAATTACCATATAATTTTAGTTGTATGGATTTCATACATCGCATGTATTCAAAAAAATAATGATAAATAATCATTCAACATTCAAGTATCATCCAGAGTGCATTCTATAACCGTGTAAGCGTTAAAATAAATAACGCTCACCACAGTTTGTCAACCAATCGATTGACATACAACTAAACAATTAGGATTAGTGTATGTCAAATATCATCCCAATACCCATGCGGGGTTTTCATCCAACAAACACCATTAATTATTTGTGCATTTGGGCGATGTGTAAAAATTATCGCCCCAATCGATATCACATAAATATGTGTACATAAACAAGTCGTCTGACTTGTAAATGAATATGTAATTTTATTTTGAAAAAATTTGCCATTATAACGGCGCTATTTGTAGAACCGGAATAATGTCTATGCATTATCCCTCTCCTGACTAGGCTTACTCCATACACATCAATCACCAATCAATTCTAATCAACATCCTTCCATATAAATAAATAAATAAATACTCAACATCCAATGCCATTTAAGGCGCCAGAAGTGTCCATCCACGTCGTATGAAACGTGAGTATCGCTAATATCCATACGATTCTTCTAATGCAGGGGCTTTGTCAAGAGTTCCTGTTTTGAACTCCAAAAAGGGGTAACATTCCATTATAATGAAATTTCTAACTTGCAACCTAAAATTCATAACTACTTAACTACTCTAGGTCACCAATTTAAGATAAAAGTTTTTAGAGCTCTCACCCAAGCTAAACCATCACCTCGCCACTTCTACTGTACAATCCTGTTGTGCGGTCTCCATTTTGTCATTCTCCGCTTTCTGAATTTGTCCTCTTGACACTAAAATTTGCATACGAGCTCCAGTCTTCACCAAACTCTTATTTTAGCACTATCGCGCCATTCCGGACAACTTTTGCCTGGCAGGCTTCCTTCCGAAAATGCACCAGTTCGCCGAAAATTGCGAAGACAGCATCCACTCTGCTGACTTTGGACGAGTTTTTTGAACAGCTCCAAACTTTAAGTGTCATATACTCAAATCGAAGAGAAAATCATGCTCTTCGATTTTGCCACTTTGGAGTTTTGTCTAGAAGTGCACGGTTTGGGAGTTATTGAGGAAAGAAGGTCAGAGGCTTATTTGCAAATATGGGATTTTATGGAAATTGGGTTTTTTGTCAATGGGGGCCCCACGGTCGGACTAGGGTGGCCAGAGGCGGCGGCGTGGGGCGTGACATAGGTGGCCGGCGGTGGGCCCACGGTGGCTGGGGATAGTGGATTTGGGCTAGGGCTCTCGAAATGGAGGTGGAGAGAGAGGAGAGAAGAGGGGTGGTGGCTGGAAGGGGTGCGGCAGAGGCGCTGGGGCGCGACAGGAAGGGGGGACGATGGGATGAACGATTTGTGGATTGGGGTTTGGTAGGGAGAGAGGGGGTATATATATTATAATATTATTTTATCCCAAAAATACTTGTTACCAATTCGAAATCAAAATTGAACCCAACGACTGTCGCCCATATCCAAATACCCATATTCCGGATACAGTGATATATGTTTCGTAAGCCAATTCGACTATTTTGGTCAGTTTTTCTTTAAATTAATATATAAATCAATATATATTGAATTTAAACATACATTTTAATTTACCGGGGCCACATACTAACTTCAAAAATTATAGAAAAATAAATCTAGCTATGTTTTGACGATATGCTCCTAACAAAACTAATTTCATCGAATTTGGTGGCCGTTTGAAAAATAGCCATTTTTCGATCGATTAAATTCAAATTGAAATTACCAAACACATTTAAATTCACCATGCTCACATATTAATTCCAAAAATTATGAAATTCGAAATATAACAATAAGTTGACATTCCGGATCCAACAAAAGTGGTTTCATCGAAAACGGAGGTCGTTTGCAAAATGGTTATTTTTAAGGGTTTATATATTATTAATATATATAAATTCCATAGCGACTATTTTAAATTTTAAACTAGACATAACTTATAATTTATAAAGTGAAATATCAGTTTCTTACATTAAATAGAGAGATATTATTAAACAAGTTCTAATGGTCCTTGTTTCGTCCAATTCTGACTTAAATTGAATTTTATATATTCATCTGAAGTTTAAAACCAAATTTTCCAACTACCGCGCTATTTCAAACTCGTTTTACAATTAAAATAAATTTTGTACATTATAACTTTGATTTAAATAAAATTTTAATCGTTACTATTTAAAATAAATCATTTTAAATATTCAAAATCCATTAAAATAGCTAAAATAAAAATTTTAAATTGGTTCAGAAATTCCGGGTTGATACACAACACATCCGAAAACAGCCACCGTAGTTTATATAATAAATAAAATTGCGCAACCACCTCATTAAGGTGCACCTATTTGTTGGGCAATCAATATATTTTTCTACTCAATAGTAAATCCATAACCTACTCAGCATGTATGTATATGTACATATCTATCTAATATATAAATCCAATTCAAACTAAATTTTATATTCAGCTCTATATTATATTTGGTTTGGTTTTATTTATCATTCATTCTCATATGGGTTTTATCATTCCAATATTTTTATTATTCAAACAAATAATCACGCATCACAACCAGCAATATATTAATTGATTAGCTTTTCAAATATATGACTTTATATATACTCAAAAACCCAATTTCAAGGTCAAATCAAAAACAATAAATTCTAACTAAGGTTTTGGTTCTCACACCGGTCAATTGGAATCATATAGACATCCCACTTTCGAAACTCGAACATAAATGCTGATTATACTTGAGTAATCATCAGAATCATCTCCAGGCAACTAGAGTGTGATTCTATATCTATCCAGCATATTTGAGACTTCGTATACACGTGGATCACACGTATATGCAAAACCTTTTCTTTACTCGGTAGTCCAAATCAATATAAAATAAAATACTCAAATTCGTATAATAAGATATGATTTTCAAAATTAAATTCTCTTTTAGAAATAGTACTCTTCAAACTCATTTTAGGGTATTACTAACCATATGTCTAACGAGTTATTCTTATAGGATATTACTAATCCTATCTCTGATGAAATCTTTCGTTCAGTTCTAAATTGTTTTGTTCTCTAGCTTTATAAACCAAAGCTCTGATACCAACTTAGATGACCCAGACTTCCTTGATCCCCGAAGAGACAGAGGAGCGTGGATTGTTTTCACAAAACGACGCATCAGAACACAAACACGAGAACTTTCCATTGCTATTACAACAATATACATCATAGTACAAGATATCAGAGTTTAGATAAATAATACACAACGAAAAATTAAATATATACATAAATATAATGAACAGTGGAAAACATCAGCTAACACAAATGAGAGAAATACACGAATACAACGCATTCCGAATGTAGCTCCATCTATAGTCCAGGATCATGTGAAAAGAAATATCTGCGAAAAACAAAACTACTAGCGGCCCATGTGGAAAATATGGGCACCCAGAGTTTAGGTAGAAATAATAAACTCTGAATCAGCCATGGGACTGGTGTGAGAACCAAAACAATTATTAACTTTATTTTAAAGTTGGGTAAATCAAGGGACCATGCCGTATAACACGGAACGGGTTCACTCCCATGAATACCATAAAACCAACAGTGCAATGCTAAAAGGAAAAATGAAGCCATTATAAGACTAAGGTCCCATCACATAGTGCAAACACAAACCAGAGTATAGAGTTTTACCTTATAATAGCCAAACATACTTGGTACGCGAAATTTATCATTTATTATTACTATAAGTGAAGAAATCAACTTCAAATATAAATGTATGAAACATAGACATTATAGTGCCCCATCCTGCTACGTCGCCATATAGGTTTACAACTAAAACCGAAAAGTCGTGTATTTGAAGTTTGATTTCCATCTATGAGTCGAGGCAAGGGATCTTCCTCACCGGTTTCGAGACACTCTAGAAAATGCCTCAGGACTCGGACGCTGGCGAGCCCTTGGATCTTCTAGGTCGGCCCACACTTACTTTAGTGGATTAGTTATTTTTGAATACATGTTTCCCGGTCCTATCGGACCTATCTCTGAGCCTTCAGAGACTCAATATCCGAGGTGCCTCATTCCATCAACCACATAAGTAAAAATGTATAGGCACCATACCATGACGCCACTTCTAGCTAGAAAGAAACGTAGTGCACTCCATGCAGTCACTATCCCGTTTTTGACTCGTACCAGATGTGAGGCTCGCGAATTAATGCTATACACAAAGCTATGCTACTTAAAGCCGTGCTTTGATCAACATCGACAATACTTTGCTTTTCACCAAAATCCTTGATCATTTGCATCTTAGCATGCTACACTGGCAATTCATGCCATACAACGGATTTCTATCAATATATAACCTCTAAGCTCATACGTCTCAGAGAAGGGTGTTAAGAAAAAGAATAAATTCTCCACCACCAAATAGATATATATTTGATAAAAATCAATCAACATAAAATGAAATCCAATGTCAGACACACATCCATTTGCAAGTCCGTTCTGGGTCTGAACGAAACTGAAGGCACCTTATTCCTCATCCTATATGTCCAATACAAGAGAGAAGTCCTCGCATATCTGAACGATCTCCAAGTGCGTCTGGGCGATCACCACTTATTACCTTGTCTTGGTTGTATAGACCAATTAAGACATCAGTAATCATCCATACGATGTGAAGATCTCTGGTCTTCAACCACCGTCTTCATCGTTGACTTTTAGTCGCTGTATCAGTTATTCAGAATGGAATAAAACCGGTCTTCCTGAATAACTCGTATTTTATAATCAATAATCAAGTGCTATAAAAATATATCATATGGCTCATTCTAATTCAGAATATTATTTTATTCAAATATTCACTTCTTAGGGCAAAGGTTCCCGTTAATTTTATCAAAGATAAGTTCTTTTAAACTTATTCTTTAATCTTCATTTGGATATCAATTTCAAAAGATTTTATTTTATCTTTTCACAACTTAAACCAAATTAAGGTTTATTAACTAGTTAGGATTAGCGAATCTTACCAAAGTGATCATTTATTTTTATTATTCCCAATCCAAATCTATTCGTCCCATGGAGAAAAACTGGTAGTACTCCATATCTAACACCCACTGGGTTATCGGTAATTTTTTTTACCATTTCTCATTAAAGTCTAATTAAAAATTCAGCTATCGTGTGGAGTAAAATTGGTGATATTCCATTCTCGATCATTTCATGAATTTGCTAAATTTAATTACCCTATTCTCATTTCAATCTAATTAAATATTCATTAAAACTTAGTTTTAATCTCAAAATTCATTACTTAATGATTATTCAATTTTTGGAAAATTTATCCTGTCTTTAAATGGGTTAAAGAATCAATGTCATTTAAAACACAGTTTACGATAAACCTAAATCATCTTCCATTAAATATTGAATCTTCGTGGAAAGCAGCTCAATATGTAATTGATATAAATTTCCGTATCAGACTGATCATATAAATGGAATAACGACAAAGCCTTTTAAATTCCATATAGAGTAATGGTCTTCATTCACAAAAGCTCATCTCAATTGTTATTAAATCAGATTCCATTCAATTCCAATTTAATGTATTAAATTGGAAAACTTTACTTTGGAAAATTTCCGTTAAATCTTAATAAAAAGATTTATAAATCCCAAATCATAGCTTTATTGTTAGCTGGGTTTTAGGAACAAATGTTATTTAAAATATCGTTCACAGTGAACCCTAAATCATCTTCTATTTAGTTCCAATTTATAATTATAAATTGGTAAACTTCACTAATCATAATTAAAAGATTTATTCCTTTTTTTCAACGGGGTTTAAGAACAATGTTATTTAAGACACCATTCAAGAAAAAACCAAAATCCAATTTGATACTAAATACAAGGCTCCGAATAAAAATAATATCATCTTATATTCAACATCAAATTATAGACCATCAGATACCGTATTGGGAATAACGATATCGATATCTTTCAAATTCCCATTACCATATCCGTATAATTACGAAATCCAATATCGAAATATTCCGAAGATTATTTCCATTCAAATCCATTCCAATTCATACGTTGGAAAATTCTGGTTATTTTAAAAACCATACCCTATCCAATTTATTAATTTAAACTTATTGGATTATTATTCTAGTTGTTAACTAGTTTGCTCAAATAAAAATATCTTTTATCCTTTAAAATATGGAATATTTCATCCAAAAATCTTTCCAAATCATTTATTATGATTTTACATAATCTTTTCATATCTTTAATATTTTATAAGGCCTTTATAGTCGGTTTCCAATATCGGCCACCGTACTACATTCATAGCGACCATTTCTGAAATTGATTTGGACATATTTTAAAATCTAACCATTAGATTTAAAATCTCTTATTACCATTCGAAAGCTCTTTTCGATACGAACCCAACGGTTCCGGTTTTAGGAGAATCAGACAATCGGATCTCCCGTTATGCTAGTTTGAATTTAATGGTTAAAATTCGTGAACGGCCGCTGCGCGATACGTTCTATTCAAACCATTTAAATATATACAATATATTTCACTGATTTCTATTTAAATGTATTTTATAAAACGTTTATAAATTCATTTTTAAATGATTTCATCTTCCTTTCCAATTTTAAATCAAAATTGAATGCTCTATATCATTATAGTATTAAAATGATAATATTTTCAAAATATTAGATTTTGAAATAAAATCTTTTCGATAACCATTATAAAATAAATAAAAGCGACAGAAAATTCCGTTCAAGTAAAAATGGCGTATATCTACTTAACTTGGCTCCGTATATTAATATTTTCGTGTCCATCCAAAATCGGACATTAAAATTATATTTTGATTCTTTACTGAATATTATTTTAAAATATTCATTATTTCTGAATTGGAATCAGACTCAATCAATTACCATATAAATTTATTTATATGGATTCCATACGTCGCGTGTATTCAAGAATAATGGTAAACAACTATTAAACAGTCAATTCACATCCAGAGTGTCATTTACAACTGTATAAGCATTAAATAATTAAGTAACGCTTATTACGGTATGTCAATCAATCGGTTGATAAACAATTAATTCCAAGGGAGACGTGAATAAATTATCGTCTGTAGACCCGTGTGGGGTTTCAACTAACAACAATGGATTCAAATTAATCTCTGGTTGATAATTTAACCAATTCTAATTTGATTAAAATTATTTTTCTAATTAACCAATTTTCACTGTTTAAATTATAAATGGATATTTATAATTTAACTTCAACTACCACATTAATGTTAACATGATTTTTAATATGTTAATCATCACACTCACAACATTAATGTTAGCTAATAGGCACTGTACAACATTTTATGATACTTAAAACAGATAAAAAACAATACTGGCAATTTATATATTCAGTTATAAAATAAATAATAGTACAAATATTTTAGTGAGAGAGTGCTCACTTTGGTTTCCACTCCGTTATTCTTTATTTGGTGATGATTTTAACTAAATTAAACCGGACGTTTAATTTAGTCAAAAATTCTAACTGCTCCATTTTCGTTCTGGTCCATTCCATGTTGTAGAGTTCGACTTCACGATCGCAACGCAACTAAAATCATCGAATTCCAACCTCATACGAAATAGTTATGGTAATTAATACATTGGATAATTTTTGAAAAAATTAATACATTGGATAATTAATTAAATAATTAATTAAAATCATTAAACCTTAATTACCCCTTAATTAAAAAAAATCTGGCCATTGCTCCTTTCTTTCTTTATCGTGTAACCAAACCCATGGCACACCAACGTCTCTGCCTGCGCAAGAGAATGTAGGAGGCTGGAGCACAATCGAGGAGCGCCACGACGAAGGCCATCGCTCCTCCTCCCATTGCCGGCGGTGGCGCCCGACTCACCGGCCCTTAGCGGCTTGAAACAGCGCACGAACGCATGCCCTTTGAGGGCAAAATCTAAATGATTTACTTTATGAAATTTGATCACTACCGTTGAATAGCTAGATCACAATCTCCTCTTCAATTTTGCCTTTGAAAGATTCTTGAAACATCGAATGGATTATGAGATTTTTAGCGATTGAATTGGGAGAAAATTGGTTGTTCTATCTGAGGCTAGCAGCGAAGTTTCTGAATTGAATTGGGCTAGGGTTTTGGGGCCAATCGATGATATATATATATATATATATATATATATATATATATATATATATATACATACATATATTTTATATTATTTAATTCCAAAAAGTGAGATTTTGCATTCGAACTCCAAATCAAATCCAATGACTATCGTTCCTAGCTAAATAACCCTATTTCGAACACAATGGGACAAGTTTCATAAGCCAATTCGCCTGTTACGATCAGTTTTCAACAAAATTAAAATATAAATTAATTTAACGGTAAATACTGAATTTGAACGTACATTTTAATTTACCAGGGCAACATACTGACTCCAAAAATTATGAATATTGAAATATTGCTATGTTTTGATCATATGTTCCTAACAAAATTAATTTCGTCGAATTTGGAGGCCGTTTGAAAAATGGCCTTTTTAATTGGTCGATTAAATTCAAACTGAAATTGAAAACATGTTTAAATTTACTACGCTCACATATTAGTTCCAAAAATTATGAAATTTTAAACTTGACAATAATTTGACACTCCGGATCCAACAAAAGTGGTTTCATCGAAAATGGAAGTCGTTTGCAAAATGGCTATTTTTAAGGGCTATATATAATTTAAAAATATATATAAATGCCATAGCTACTATTTTAAATTTTAAACTGGACATAACTTACAATTTATAAAGTAAAATCTTAGTTTCTTACACTTATTAGAAAATTATAGTTTAAAATATTCCAACATTTCTTTTTTTACTGAAATCCGATTTATATTGAATTCTATATATTCATTTGTAGTTAAAAATTGAATTTTCAAAATACTACGCCATTTCGAGTTCATTTTATTTAAATTTAAAATTTAAACGTTCTTACTTCGATTTAAATAAATTTTAAATCGTTAATTCTCAAAATAAATCATTTTAAATTCTTAAAATCCGTTAATTCAATTGAAAATAAACTTTTAAATTGGTTCCAAAATATGGGTTGTTATAGTATGTGACAACGACAGTCGTAACTGCCTAGTCACTTTCTTTAGCGCGCAATTAAGTAATTTAATTCAATTAAGGGGTATTTGTATATAACTTGAGAAGATGATTGAATTAAGCCACGAAACCAATTCCGTTGAGTTCGTATCGACGATTAGAGTCAGCATAGGTAGGTAGTTTGTTATTTTTGGACGTCGGGTATTTTGGTGTCCAAAATAGCTTTATTTGGCATATAAAAATAGCATACCAGGAAACAGTCTCGGAATGCAACGAAACTTGTGCTGTTGGATTCGTATTAATTAATTATTATAAGATTTTGATTTTCATGTCAATCGTACTTATCGTTTGATCATGGCAACGATAAGCGCCTTAATCAATTATATTATTTTGGCCAATTTAGACAAGGGTAACTTTAAAGCAATAAACGACTAGCCAAATGAGCTCCGATTTTAATGAAACAAATTTCATTGGATCCATAAGGAAAAAGACAAGTAGAATTTCAAAGTTTCATGTTGATTATATTTATTCTGCGATCGTGGGAAATATAAATACGTGATTTTCAGCCTGTAATTTATAAAGGGATTTTTACAAAATGACCTCAGAATTTGACGGAACCTGTCCCATTGTATCCGGAATATATTTTTTATGCTAGGATTACAATTTTCATCTCAATTGGTAATCGTTTGTAGGTATATTTGCATGTTACTTCGTGATGAAGTTTAGTTAATAATATTTTATTTAAACCCTAACACTATAAATACACATAACGTGAGTCAATCCCTAGAAATTTCTCTATGCGGTCAACCAAATAATCAACCTCCTCATTCTCAACAAGCGGCAGAGGCACTCCTATCTTCTTCCATGATTTCTGATTGATCTATGAACTAATTTGATAACCTTCCTTCACAAAACCTCTTCAGCTACGCGAGTCCTACCTAGTGATCGGAGGTGATCAGTTGTAAGGTGGTGAGGTAGTTGGAAATGCCCTAGAAAGTGTCGGCGGTCGAGGGAGTTTCGCTGGCAACAGGTTGCATCGAGATGGGCGTGACTCACTACGAAGGAGGAATGGGGTTAGGCGCATCTCCTCGAGGTTTCGGATCAGATTCTGATCATCGGAGAGGGGATCAACGGTCGAGGATGTGATTTGCAGGGTGGGTTATCCTTCTGAATGAAGCAACTGGAACAAACAAGACGGGGGAGAAAGCATAAATAATCAACCTATTTTCTGGGATTAATAGGTAACTAGTTAAATATAATTATAAGGTTAATCAAATAAGTTTTTAGTTAATCTATTATTAACTTAGAGACGTTCATATTACTGCAGATGCTACCAGGATGTCTGGACATAGCATGGAGAAAGAGGATGACCATCTTCTGTTACTGTTGACTTGAGTAATTAAACTTGTTAATTTTTAATTAAGGAACGATTAACATACAGTTAAAGTTAACTAGAATTTATTTCTAGGTGTGGAATGAAAGGAAAGAATGTGGAAAATGAAGCAATTCGAACAGTAGAAGTGAAACGACCCAAACTTCCCCTTTCGGGAAAGCCCGAATTTTGAACACGACGCATCAGAACACAAACATTAGAACATTTCATTGTTATTACAACAATTTACATCAGAGTACAAGAATATTCTAGATTATGAATAATTATTACATATTGGAAATACAATATCAGAGATTTAAAATTACATAGCAGTGGAAAATAACAACCAACACAACTGAAAGAGATATACGGATATAAAGTTTTCCGAACATAGTTCCAGCTGGAAATCCAGAATCATGTGAAAAGAAATCTGCAAGATCAAAAGTACTAGCTGCCCGTATGGAAAATAGGGGCACCTAGAGTTTAGCTTAAAAAAATAAACTCTATGTCAATCATGGGACTGGTGTGAGAACTAAAATAGTTATATAAAACTTTACTTTAAAATAGAGTAAATCAAGGGACCACGCCGTACAACACGGAATGGTTTTCTTCCAAGAATACCAGTGCAAAAAACAAAGCTTTTTGAAAAAATGAAGCTATTATAAGATTCAGGTTCCGTCACAAATTCCAACGCAAGCCGAAGGATAAGTTTTGCATTATAATAGCCAAACATGCTTGGTACGTTTAAAACAAATCATTTTGATATTACTATAAGTGTATAGTGTCAAAACAACTTATAATATAAATGTATAAATCATAGACGGCATACCTACCATATACTATGTCGCCATACTAGTTCTACAACTAAAACCGAAAAGTGTCGTATTGGAAATTGGATTCCATCTATGAGTCGAGGCAAGAGATCATACTCACCGGCTTCGGGACACTCTATAAAATGCCTCAAGATTTGAACTTTGGTGAACCCTAGGATCTTCAAGGCCGATCCACACTTACTTTTGTGGATTAGTTACACCCGAACACGCGTTTCCCGGTCCTATTGGGCCTATCACTTGGCCAGTAGCGACCAATATCTAGATCCACTAGGGACTCAAACCGAGGCGCCTCGCAATCCATCATACAAATAAGTAAAAATGTCTGGGTTCCATACCATGACACCGCTTCTAGCTAGAAAGAAACGCATGCACTCCCTACAGTCACGATCCCGTTTTTGACTCATACCGGGTGTGAGGCTCATGAACTAACGTTGTACACAAAGGTATGATAATTAAAGTCGTGCTTTGATCATCAACCACAAGATTTTGCTTTTCAACAAAAGCCTTGATCATTTGCATCTTAGCATACCACACTGAAAATTCACGCCATACAACCGATGTCTATCAATATATAACCTGTAAACTCGTACTTCTCAGAGAAGGGTGTTAAGCAAGAGCATAAATTCTCTGCCACCAAATGGATATATATATTTAATAGAAATCAATCAACACAGGATGAAATCTAGTGTCACATACACATCCATTTGCAAGTCTGTTCTGGGTCTGAACGAAACCTGAGGCACCTTATTCCTTGTCCCATATGTCCAATACAGGAGAGAGGTCCTCGCATATCTGGTCGATCTCCAAGTATGTCTGGATGATCACCACTTATTATTTTGTCTTGGGTGTACGGATCAATCAAGACATCAGCAATCATCCAAATGATGTGAAGATCTCCAGTCTTCAACCACTGTCTTCATCGTCGACTTTTAGTCGTCGTATTAATTATTCAGAATGGGATAAACCCGGTCTTTCCGAATTACCCGCGTATTTTATAGTAATAATCAAGTGCTATAAAAACATATCATATGCCTCATTCCAATTCAGAATATTCTTTTACACAAATATTCACATCTTTAGGGAAAGGTTACCATTAATTTTATCAAAGATAAATCCTTTTAAATTTATTCTTTAATCTTCCATTGGATATCAATCCAAAACCAAATTAAGGTTTATCAACTAGTCGGGATTATCAAGCCTTACCGAAGTAATAATTTATATATTAATCCCAATCCCAACCTATTCATCCCATGGAGCAAAACTGGTAGTACTCCATATCTAACACCACGGTGTTATCGGTAAATTTAATTACCATTTCACGTTCAAATCTAATTAAAGATTTAACTATCGCCTGGTGTAAAACTGGTGGTACTCCATTTTTGATCACTTACCAAATTTAATAATTTAAATTATCACATTCTCTTTCAATCTAATTAAAGATTCATTAAAAATCCAATTAGTTTTATTCTACCAACAATCATTATTTAATGATTATTAAACATTGGAAACACAAACATGCCACATCGACAATCCACACCGTACAACTGATTTCTACTAATATATAACCTCTAAGCTCATACGTCTCGGAGAAGGGTGTTAAGCAAAAGAATAAATTCTCTATCAACAAATAGATATATATTTAGCAGAGATCAACAGTACGGTTAGAAATACAATGTTAGACATATAATCCTGTCTTTAACTGGGTTGAAGAACCAATGTCATTTAAAACACAGTTCACGATAAACCAAAAATCACATTCCATTAATTATGGAATCTTCACGGAAAACAGAACAATATATATAATCGAAATAAATTTCTGTATCCAACCAATAATATAATTGGTACAAAGGCAAAGTCTTTTAAATTCCGTAAATAATAATGGCAAAACCTTTTAAATTCCATATATAATAATAGTCTTCCTTCATAGAAGCTCAGTTCGATTATCACTAAACCGAATTCCATTCAATTCCAATTTAATATATTAAAATGGAAAACTTTACTTTGGAAAATTCCATTAATCTTAATAAAGGATTTATATATTCCAAATCACATTTCACTGTTAATTTTAGTTAAAGCACTAACGTCATTTAAAAACACAGTTCACAATAAACCCAATCCACATTCCACTTTATACCAATTGCTAAATATAACTGGAAACTCTAATAATCTTAATTAAAAGATTAATTCTTTTCATGCGGGTTTTAAGAATAGTGTTACTTAAGACATCATTCATGACAAACCCAAAATCCACTTTGATATTAAAGATAAGGCTCTGAATAGAAATTATATCGACTTATATTCAATATCAAATTCTGAAACTAACACATTTCGTATGGGGAATAACGATATATATCTATCTTCCTAATTCCTCCACAATATCCGTACACTACAACAAAAATACCTTTTTATGACATTTAAATACCTTCAAAAAAAAACTTTCTATGATGATTCAATAAACGTCATATATCAACAAGTTATTAAAAGTCTGATAGATATTATGACGTGTAATTCTTGCAATAGAAAACGTACTTTTGTTGCAATCTTAAACAGGGCCATATTGATGAAACCTCTTTTCCACGGCGTCACTAACCGTGCTATAGAACTTTTATGACGTCATTTGATTGCTATAATACGTTAACATGTCATATTATTATGACATCTAACATATTATGGAATCATCACATGAAGCTTTTATGACGCAATGATAAGCTATAGAAAATACATTACTATCTACTACAACATCGTTTTGTTGCTATAAAAACTGTTTACTTCTTACAAAATATTTTCTATGATACTAGCATAATTCTATAGTACAAAAAAGCTAATAAAAATATTTCTATTGCACATTTTTGATGTCATAACATTCAAAGCTTATAATTTTCAATTCTACAATTATCAAGAAACCACAATTATCACATTAATGTACGTAGACAAAAGGAGTCATAAGCCAAATCACAAAATATATATATCCATAATATTTCATACATAAAGAAATAAACATAGATATCTAAAAATATTTTCATAAACGTGGACAAGCATGACAAGAAGATGGAGTGACATCTTGTATCAACCTCAAAAAGCAACATACAACACTTGCCAAGAAGAAGCACAAACATGCGGATGTTAGTCAATATACGTAAATAAGAAAGAACTAAAGAAATTATAACCAACTTGGCTAAGCAACAATAACATAATTGGCACATGTAATATATTTGTAACAAACTACATGTAAAACCGATGCAACATTTAATGACCTGGTGCACACGCTGCTTCCACATACACAATCAAATGCATCATACTGGTCGGCTACACACACTGAAAATGGTGTAAAATCAAATGCATCATACTAGTTTTCTTCCCTGAATATGGCGTATAATCAACCGGTTTAAATTGGTCAACATACATTTTACTTTTACTGAGTTACTTTTACTGAGTGTTACTTTTACTGTATAATCAAATGCATCATAAGTGTAACTTTATACGTATGCTGTCCACAATAATATCAAATTCGGGTGCAGGGGTGCATGAGTTAATTGTGCAGCAATGCACACATGGGATGGGTGTATACATCAAGACACGGACCTATCTCAGGTTTTCAGAAAAATACCCATGGTAAAACAGTGGTCCCATATGGGTTTCAAATTCCACGAAACAAGTACTAGTGCAGTGATCATTTAGAAAGGCAATCAGCTAATTATAAGTGAGAGGTGTATATGTATATGTATGTATGTATGTATGTATGTATGTATATATATATATATATAAAGACAAGCATGAACTTCAGCCTTAAAATAAGGGGAAACTTGCGGTTCCAGGTTTCAATATAGTGGATAGGTGTTAGACTAAATTTTTGAGACAAGAGACTTAACAAGGTAACAAAACTTTGTTAATTTATTCTAAATCAACGTCATATTGATACCCTGCACTAGTTTCTTTACTCTCTCACCAAAATAGTAATCCTTAAACTTTATTTTTCCTGAGTTTGTGCTTGTTTTGCAATTCAACTTGCACTGCGGAAAAGCTCCTTCCTTGTGTGCATATTCAGTGTTATTTCTGTTATTCTACATGACAAACAGAACTTGTATACATGAAAACCACCTTTTTATCATTAGCACATCTTTGAAATGATAATATTTGTAGCCAAGTCTTGGTTCATTGCTTCACTAAAATGTAATATATGTATATTTCCAGTGTTCAATTGAGATACACAAGGTGCTACAAGTATGTATATTCTCAGTACAAAACTACATGTATAAATGAACAGCCAGCTCAATATATTGAAATGTATAAAGCATGTTGATATAATCCATGTTGCTTCTCCAGTTTTTAATGCATCAGTAGTCACACACACTCATACCTAAATATATACATGTCCAGACTATGCCAGGAAAATAACACATCCGGATAGGTCAAACCCATAAATCAGAATAGATAACAACAATGGTCTAAACTATAATTTGGTGTACTCGGACTCTCAACCCACTATTCAAGAATGCAAAGTGTACAACTCAAGTTGTTCTACATGCTCATAAGTGCACTGAATATAAGTCATGGAAAATGTACACAAAACATGGCAGCAAGGATCACCAACAGGTGAGTGGTCATTACATACGTACAACACTAATTCGAACAAACTGGTTTAGTGACCAAAACAAAGACTGCGTGATGGTCTAGTTTTACATTTATTCATGCAGTGCTTTACACTAATTCGAACAGACTGTTGTTGTGAATGGCCTTGTTTTCACTTATTCATGTAGCGCTTTACATAAGATCTATTGTGAATGGTCTAGTTTTACACTAATAGATGTAGCTGTAAGTGTAGATGCATTAATATGAATGGGTAACGACAGTTTAAATCCATTAATATCACCGCAAGTCGGCTAGTTTAAATGCATTAATGTGTAAGCCTATGTCAACGGCAGTAAAAATGAAAGGGGATGTGTTTCTGCAAAAGGCTACTTACCACATAACATAGTAATTTAACAAAAAAGGTCGCAAACAAGTCGAAAAGAATGAAAAAACCGGAAGTTTACTTACGGCATAAGCATAAATTGATCCATCGTTATTGAACAAGCTACATGGGATTGGCTGCCCACATCTAGCCACTGCTTGAAAAAAATATAGAATGACATGATCGTTATTGAGGGTCAATATTACTGATCCCTGGCCAAGTTTAAACCGAGCCTTGAACCCAATTTAAACTGAGCTTGAAGGCTTACTTCAAAATGGGGCCGAGGCTCGATATAATTGAGCCTGAAGGCTCAGTAACGTTGAGCCTGAGCTCAGTTTGAACTGCAGTTTTAGGCTCAGTTTGAACTGAGCCTAAAGGCTTTGTAAAACTGAGCAAAGGCTATCTTTAACTGAGCGCGGATCAAATTTTGTTAGGCTCAGTTTGAATTGGGCCTGAGACCAAATTAGGTTGTTGTCAATAGAAGACTAAGTTTTGCCTCAATTTACCAAGCCTATGTCTTGGTTTACTGTGAATGCATGTGTAAATTTCCCGTTATTGTCATCGACCATTTCTTTTAGTATAATTTTAATTTAATGTTTTATTAAATGCATTTAGGCATTTCTAGAAAAAGCATAAGAAAAGAGGAGATTGAGTGGCAGATCTTGTGGTAATGGTGGAGTCAAAGATCTTGCGAATGATCCAATCGCAGAAGCATTTGGTTTTAGTACAAAGAAAAGTTTATTTCCCCAGTTTTATCGCTGCCAGACAAAGCAGTTCTAGCCGTGATGATGCTGGCCGATCAAGTCTGATAAAGCAGAACAAAGAATTCAGAAAAGAAAATGAAGAGCTGCGATCGCAGATCAACCATACAGAGAGCTCGAGGGAAAGCTGAGAAAGGTAGCTGATTTAATTTGTACAAATTTCAGATTTTTTTCTAATTCTTTTTGTACAAATTTTAGATTTTGTCTAATTTAATTTGTACAGATTTTAGAAAGGGGGCTGACGGTGAATTTGTCTAATTCTATTTGTACAAATTTCAGATTTTGTGGACAACCACCGTATTGATGGCCTAAATTTCCACATACAAGTCTTGAATTCAGATAGAGGCCTTTGTAACTTTCACATTGGTGATTTGGGTACTTCTATGATATGCCGACTACATAGATGAATGAAAGTCCATGACTGACTCAACTAAAATATACAGTCGACTACATAGATGAAAGAAAGCAACATACAAGACAACTTTGTAATTTGTATTGCCAAGTTGAAAATTTTGAACCAAATAAATCTCCTATCTAAAAAAATCTTGAATTATACTTACTAGAAATTGAATCCATTATAATGTTCGCAGCAGGCCAAGCTATCGTAGTACCAAGAGCATCTTCAGTAACTTCTAAATCGGACGTTGTTCTCCATAGACAGGCTTTAGGAATTTTTACAATATCTGCCCAAACTTTAACTACATTTATACCCAAAGGGACACAATGAACCATCGAAGTTGGATCGGTTGAAGATATGCGGCCTAATGCAACTACTTCTCTCTTTCCCGACCAATTAATCAACTGACATCTACTTTTCTCCGTGAATTCTTTACTCTATGAATTAAACAAAAAGATTATTTTAGTATGTGCTTCAATAATTTATCCGATGAAAAAATAATTGAATTGCATACAAGTTTGATACCTACCTTCTCGACAACTCCGACAGTACTTGTAGGATTATTTGATGATGATGTGCAAATTGTTTCGATAACTACTTTTGATTCAGGCCATGCAACTTTGGTATTGATGGCTTCTCCAACTCGTGTCGATCCTTTAGTTGGCCTCCATAGAAAAAGATCTTCGATTTTTGGATTATCTATCCAAATTGCAACAGTAGCCAGACCAAGAGGGTGATCATTCACAAGTTCTTTTGGATCACTCGAATGCAGTCGTCCATAGGCAACTAATCCTTCACTACCTCTCCAATCAATTAATTTGCATTTATGATCTACGATGTTACTTTTACTCTAATATGAAAGGACAAATTATTATTTTTGTACATCGAAAAATAAAAAATAATTAGTAAAATAAATGAAAGATTACCCCTTTATCTTCTTTTTCAAAGTTATCGAAGTTGCGCATAACAACTCTAGTAACTGGCCATGCTACTATCTCACCAACAACGTCTTCAATGTGTGCCGAATAAAGTGAAGGTCGCCATAAGAAAGCATCTGGTTTTCTCATAGTGTCTATTATAATTTTCTTCGCATCATTCCCTAAAGAGATTTGTTGAACAAGCTCTTTTGGGTTACTTGGCACAACTTTTCCTTCCGCAACAATTTCGTCTGTCTCATTCCATTCCAATAAGTCACATGTGTCATATTGCTCACCATGTTTGTTCTATTATTAATCAAAAACAAAATATATTAATAATGAAATTAAATGTCAAATATAATGAAATTACACTACTACTATAAATAATTTTTACCACTTGATGCACATTTGCTTCATCCTGGCTTTCATTTTCCCTATCAAAAAAAATAGTACATATATATAGGACAATCAGCACATTTGTGCTGAAATCAATTATATTTCTAATGGGCTCAAAATAATGAAATATGCACATGGCCAAAGCAAAATTGGTTAATGCATCCTAAATAAACTTCCATGGGTAAGAAAAATCAACACTTCTTATGATAATAATGAGACACCAAATCCTATTTAAATATCATTCATTATGAAGTTTTCTCAATTATCTTTTTCTTTCTTGCATAGATTACTAATACTCTATAAATTTAGCTTACTGGAAATTTCCAAAATTCACTGTTAACATTTTACGAGCAGTTCATCTATCTAGAATATCGACCATGGCTTCTTCTCACAATCAAAGTACCAAAATGTAGCTCACAGGCCTACATTCTATGCTCACACTAGACATGTTAAAGTTGATTATCACTATATTAGCTTCTTGTGTTCTGAAAATTTGCTATACACCCTCCAAGAAACAAATTTAGTGTAACGAACCAAATTTTTGACCGTTTAAAATCGACAATAAACCTCACATGTCGACTCAAACAAATCGCAAATACAGGTAGTTATTGGGAAAGAAGAAAAAGAAGAAAGAAGAGAAAAATAAATCTCAGAATCTCACAGCGGAAGGACAACATATAATAAACAAATAGCAGTTAACACAATTGGAATATAGGCACATTTGACTATAGCGTACAAATGATAAATCAGAGTTACACATAAACAGATATACACACACGGCAGCGGAAATACATATATAATAGATAATGGATATACCAAATCTTCGTCTTTGATCTCCAAAGCACTGTCCTCTTCGGTAACTGCAATGTCTGCTGACCCGAGCATATTGCATAAAAAGAAAACACAACAAACACTCGGATCAGCACTAAATCATCTCATATTAGTCAAATAAAAATACGAAATGACATTAGTGTCATGGGTACAGTAACTCAAGAGATGTTACAGGATTTTTCCATCTCTCAAGGATCCGTTAAACTAATACATACATAATATAGTACGCTATTATGATAGTGTCTATCCAGTAAAGTATAAATACTGAAAATAGCGTAAGCGGGATTACCATATTACCCTTACGCCGTTTATAGGCACCAACAGTCTATACAATACCGTAAATTCACCGTACTGGTGTTATCAGAGGGCACTCCATAGAAGGCAATGCTAAATCAAAATCGTATGGGGCTCGATATGGATATATATGACAAGGCACTCGAGGCAATGCCCAGGGTAGGATTCTACCAATTGCACTCCCGGACCGGTGGTAACGCATAACAGCCACTACCGCCCACCTCGGAACACACTCCCAAAGTCATAAATGGGCCCAAATCATCATCATCATTGTCATAGAAATAGTATCGAAGAAGTGTGTCCGATCAAAGGTGCTACCTCAGTTAGTCGCGGTATAGCTCCTGTTTTAGTCATTTCAATTCTGACCCGAAGGTCAGGGCTATTTCGTCCTCGATCATCTTCTTCGATTCAATAATCGACTCCAAGTCATCATATCTCGTTCTGGATACGTCAAAACGTTCATAGTTGTCAAAGTGGTATCGACACTGACAGAGAGTATGCCGTATGTCGACTCCGGTCTCTTTAACAACCAACGTTTACATCTTTCACATCGGTCGGCTCTTTTATATTTGATAAAGATTCGCTTTCATATCAAAATATCATCTTCTGCTTCGAACCCAATTTATATTCAAACGAATCAAATTTTCATATCAACCTTTCATAATCATACCCAAACCGATTATATTCTAAAACTAGAATATATTTCATATCATTATATTATAATCATATAATATTTCAAAACGACTTATACTCAAATATAATATAATTTATCTCAAAGATTTCAAATTATCATGGATTCTTATCTCAACTCCATTTGAACCAGCGGTTCAACTCAAGCATTTCCATTCGGAAGAAATTTATAATTCCAAAACACTTGTAAACTAAATGTTTATATGTAATAATAACAATAGTAATAATAAAAATAATAATAAACTAAATTTTATATAAATAAATATATAGATATACATATAGGATATAGTAATTAAAATAAATTAGTAATTTAAATATTATATATTTACTTAAATATAGGTTTACTAGAAAATTTCGAAAATTGAATTATAAGGAAAAATTTATTTAAAAATACAATAGTTATAAGTAAAGGTAAGTAATAAATTTAAAGAAAGAATAATTATTTGGAATCAAATGCATAAATATATTTAAAAATAAATTTCTCTAATCAAAATCTTTCTTCCTTCCAAATTTCAATACTTGAATCTATCCTCCGGTCTCAACGGAGTTCATTAGATTCCATATCTTTTTTCAACCCCGTTTAAAACAACTATTTGATTTCAAGAGTTCAAATATATATTTGAGCTGAGTTAAAACAACCCAAATACCCTTGATTTCCAAATTTTCCAAAACTTATATTCCAAAAGAATTTATTTCCTTGTAATCCAAACTCTTAATTTGAAAAGATTTAAATCATACTCAAATCCCAATTTAAATATTTCCCCTTTGTTTTTGGAAAATTCCTTTAACCCTTTTAAATCAACATCCCAGTTCAGAATCTTCAAAGAATTGAATTATCGAGTATCGGCACATTTCTTTAAATGCAATTCTATCAAATAAAATTTCAAATATTTAAAAAATCATTTAACCAACCGATGTCTGTATATAATTATCTATCCAATGGCCAAGTGATTTTAAATTTAATTTCTCGATATTTCAGGGATGGATCTATCATTTCAATCCAAATCAGGGTCACAGAGATTTATCATTTCACTCCGTGTTCTTAATTCATTTTATCGATAAATCCCGGGTTCATTAGACGCCCGCAACATCAAGGGTAAATGGGATTTATCGTCAAATCAACATGCATTACAATATACTGAATAAGGAGCATAAAAATGTCACTATAAGTTCAGTAATAAATTTCAACCAACATCCATCACAACCATTTCATTCAACTGATCAGCATTAAACTGTTTCAGGATTTTACAAGGGTTCGAATTCAACTAGAAATTTAAATTTAATTTAATAACAAATCAATTACTTAAATTGCATGTTAACACACTTGCATGTTAAATTTAAACCACACATCAACAATCCAACACAACCATGCAACCAAACTTACTTCATAATTTAAGTCAATAAATATGGGAATGATTCAGTATTTCGTGAGCGAAGAATCACTCACCTTTGAGTCCTTAGTGGATCGAACGTCCAACCATAGCCCAAAATTTCACAGTCTCTAAATGCAGCCAGGTTAGTGCCAAAACGTCCGCAATTACGCCACGATCCCAACGCAACAAACCGCGTCCAAATCCGAGTTAAAATGGGGAAGTTATCAGCATTTTAACTTTTGATATTAAAAATATATAAATTAATTAAATTAATCCCTTACCCAACAGAAAACTGCCACGTCAGCATGGAATCCCTTCTTCCCGCTCATGCCCCTCTCTCTCGCTACAGTACATGCCATGGAAAACAAACCCAAACACCAAACTTTGACCGACTGTGGCCACCAACTCCGGCCACGAGACCGACCGGGACCACCCTCAGACTGACCAGCATCCCGAGGCGCATCTACCCATACCAGTCTCGACATTTCCGGTGGCCTCCATATCGCAGTTGACGGCGATGAACGTCCGCGGTTTTCAACCTTCAACCACCAAAATCCGGCATCCTGCTTCACTATAAATTCCAAAAAA
This sequence comes from Allium sativum, assembly GCA_030737875.1. Lineage (NCBI taxonomy): Eukaryota > Viridiplantae > Streptophyta > Magnoliopsida > Asparagales > Amaryllidaceae > Allium > Allium sativum. The sequence continues at coordinate 405,669,203 of CM060926.1, forward strand.
ATCATCGTTGCATTCGTATGAACTTCCTCTTCAATACCCTGATCCCCGAATTTGCGATTAAGTCCCGAATCAGAAACCCCCAAATTTAGCCTTAGGGTTTCGATTTCTAGAACTTTGACCAAGGTTTTCCGGCAACTCTGATCACTGCATGTCATAATAAATCGTACCAGCGGCTTCTACTCGTCGAGAGCTTCAATTTGGTATATAATATGTTGGGGTTGAAGATATTTGAAATTCAAGCTTGTATTTTTATCTCAGCTAGGGTTTGTAAGAATGGTTTCAGCCATTAGAGATGAAATTTGATGAAGTAAATCATATGTGTAGTGAGAATGGGCTGATGTGGTGTTGAATAGGTTTTATTTATATAATTAGAGAAGGCCCAAATGTTAAAACACCTAGTTATCCATTTACATTGACCTCTTTCACACTTTCCCTCGTACGATCAAATTACCTATCTGATTGTAACGCAAATTTTAATCCTACAATAATTCGTCGTTCCGGATCCAATGGTGCCAGTTTCGTCGAATTCCGATACAGTCGCCAAAACAGTTAAATTCCACAGTTAAATCATAAAGAAAATATGCAATTAAATCATTTAACTAGATTAATTCAATTTAACTATTCAAAAAAAAAATCCATCTAAATCAAATCATGACGAAAATAAATCTATACCTTGATTCCATAGATTTTAAGTTCCCAAACTGATTATTGAATTTAAATTCGAATTTCAAATTTAACTTAAACTACTTATAATTCCACCGTTAAATCAGTTAAATTTGAATTCCCTTTTTACTCAAATAGCTTAAATTTAATTAAATTCAAGTTTTAAATAAGCAAAAAATTAAAGGATGTTACATTCTCCCCCACTTAAGATCTTTTCGTCCTCGAAAAGAGAAAGAAATGAGGTATTAAACAATCATGCATTCAAATTCATACTTATAAATAATCTTTATAAAGTAAGTTATATTTGTAAATCTCATAAATTTTCTAACTCCCAAAATCACGGAAAATTTCAGCAGCATCTCCTTTGTACGGAGAGCCCCGGGAAAAATCTCGATACATATATCAATCCAAAATATATATCTCATCAACGATGAGGCATCCCTGAACCAGGGGAAAACAAAAACAAACCACCAAGCTTTATACAACCCCAAATACGTACCTCTTTAAGCGTTTATTTTGCGGTTTTTATTTACCTTTGCATTTAGCATTTAGCGCAAGCAAGCTCCAAGGCATAGTGCAACTTCTTTGCACCTGCTACAACTCACACACGCATAAGAATCAAACATATATGTAATACATAGCAAAGTACACAATTTACACAACATATAATCAACATTTCAACTACAGATTCAAAATATTCATACAGGCCAGCGAACAAAACAAGATTTATCACCCACTAAAAGTTGGAGTCTGACTAAAACCTACTAGGTAAAAGTTGTTCTAATCGTTTCAGGCTTTCCGAATTGTCTGGATTCGTCGAATTCGGATAATCCGTTCAAAAGTTATGACTATTTTAGTGAAGGTGAACGCCTTAGCCCATACACTGAAAAATGCAGATCTGAGTTGTTCAACCCAGTTTTTAACCCTTTAAACATCCAATTTTTACCCAGCATATAAAGGGAATGTTTTAGTTTACATTCTGGCCTTTCTGAATTGTACTCGCACAATAAAATCCGACGTTCCATTAGGAAGTTATGGTCAAAATAATATCGTTATCCGCTTTAGATTTTTACTTTCTGCGCGCTGAACTACAACTAACGCTTGGATTTCTATCTAATAAACCTGAAAATTAGACAGGGCTCCATTAACAAAAGTTTTAGTTCAGTTTCCAATGTTTCCACAAAGTCCGGAATCATTGAATTTCGATCATCCATTCAAAAGTTATGATCATTTTCATTTCAGCTTATTGAATATTTCAGATTTGCATTTTCACGTCAAAAGTTATTTACTTTGGAGTTTCAAACTATCGAACTCCAAAACTTAAGCAAGGCTTATCATTTAAAAGGATTATCGCTTCACAACTCACTTAATATGGCTCACGCTTTCTTGCTTAATCTATCCATGCTCATTTTACCCTTTATTTAACTGAAATTTCATCCCATTTACCCATGTTTGGTTCAGATCGACCAATTCATCTCTCGGGTTTGCTTCTCTTTATTCTAGTCCTCTTGATTCCTTTTACTTATATATTAAATATGTTTATTTCACTACTCGTTCATTAAATTTCTTGCACTTACCTCATTATTCGAGCGGTGACTTCATATTCAATCTCTTATTCCATCTATTCTAGTCCACTTGACTTATTTGAATCGGCTTGGTTCCAAACCCCTTTTTCGGCATTCTAATCTAAAAAATTAGTCTTCGAGTATTCTTTCTTACACCTTATTCCATGTTTTCTTCATTCTAAATTTATTTCGTTCCCTCATTCGATGTAGTTAACTACGAACCTATATAGATGGATTAAGTTTGGTTGAAGTTTTATATAAACCATTCTATTTCATCTCGTTTATTTAATTTCATTTACTTACTTAATTCGACCATCGATATAAATCCTAAACCGACTCGTTTAAATTTTCTGAGTCGATTCCATTTTGTTAATCCATGCATTCAGGTTAAGTTCTTTTTTTTCCAACATTCTAAATATCTAATTTAGAATTCATTAATTATTTTCTTGTTCATAATAAGTCGAATTTTATAATCTCAACTCATTCCTCTGGTGTTGGTAGTTATACTCCCCATTTCCTCACTTGTTTCTATATTCACCTTGAATCAAATCTTATTTGCTTAACTTGATTCCCTTATTCAATCCCCAATCCTGGTTTGAATTAAGGGTTCGTTTATAATTGAAATTTTTATACTTAATTCTCAACCATTTTTTCGATTTCAAGTTAAACTTATTCAACTCAATTCTTTAATTCGAATTAAGTTACATTTCATTCGGCTAATGGTTTACATTTTATTCATTTCATTATTTATATTCGATATTTTGTCCAATTGAGATCTGACCCATTTAAATTTTCTATCTTCATTTCTCATATACACGAATTCACCTATTAGTTCCTTCGCTTTAGTCCTCGACCCTTTATATTTTTACTAACAGCATCTGTTTCCTTTAACTTTTTTTTTTCCGACTAACTTGATGTACTTATAAATTAGTCAAGTCATAGGTTATCACTTTTATTACCCAACCTAATATTTCGATTCGATTTACTTGATTTGAATTGGATTTCATTTCGCGGTAGATTTAAACTTCTCTAACACTTACAACGGTCAAATTAGTAATTTACTTAACTTCATTGTCGTTCGCGGTTATGGGTTTTAAACAATGGTTCTCTTTTCTTCATACTTAAGTTTATTCCATGGTTTCAAAACTAAAATTTCGATGAAATGATTTACCTTATTACTTAAGGCGATATTATTAGTTGAATTACACTCGAATCTCCTGATTCTGGGTTTTGTACCATTTTTAATATACTATATGTACTTACGTTATTTTATAGAAAACCATACCATATAATATTACATTTGAATCCCTAAATTAACAAAGAATACAGATTTTTTTTCGATTCTAGTTTAATTTAAACCCAATCTTAACAACATATACTAATACCCTTATACAAAACCTATACTATTTTATAAACCATACCATAAGAATTTTAAACCCAAAACTTTAATTTAAGAAAGAATATAAAAATTTCAATTCTTGTTAAATCTTAAACTCAGTTTTAATATCATATACCTATACTCTTATACGTACTTATACTATAGGAATTTAAATCCAAAAATCCTTTCAAACTAGTTATGAAAATACGGGTGGTCTCCCCCACTTAGACGCTTCAGAATAAACGTCGATAATGCGTGCACTCATTACCGAAGTCATTTCTGACGTCCGAGCATGGATTACACACTTATTTCTTTTAAAATCCTTTAAACCATTCCTTTCGAAAATACCTATAATAATATATTATTCAAAATTTTGGCATAACTATTTCAAAAATACCCAGGATCAAGTTTCAAGTTCATTCCTAATTTAATCACAACCTTTTACCCCAATTATACCTATAGGTATTTCCTTCCAAATATTTCCTAAACCATTAAATTTTCCTTATCAGATTTATTATCGAATCAACCGTAATAGGTATAAATTTAATATTACCACCTACTAAAACAAATACATATATACTTGAACTAAATATATATATTCAATATATTTAAAAAATATGATCGAAAACCATATTTTATCGATCATTCTGTTCGATTATTTAGGAATTTCTATCGATTATATGGCGTCCCATATATCGATCAAAACCCATAAATATTCAACAGAACAAATCAACACAAGATAAACCAATTTATATCAAAATACAAGTACGCTCTCTCATATCACTCAAACTCATTCTAGGGCGTTACTAACCCCATCTCTAATGAGATACTTCCCAACAGAGCCAAGGTTATCGCTAACCGTCGCTCTGATACCAACTGTAACGACCCAAATTTTTGACCGTTTAAAATCGACAATAAACCTCACATGTCGACTCAAACAAATCGCAAATACAGGTTAGTTATTGGGAAAGAAGAAAAAGAAGAGAGAAGAGAAAAACAGATCTCAGAATCTCACAGCGGAAGGACAACATATAATAAACAAATAGCAGTTAACACAATTGGAATATATACACATTTGACTATAGCGTACAAATGATAAATCAGAGTTACACATAAACAGATATACACATACGGCAGCGGAAATACATATATAATAGATAATGGATATACCAAATCTTCGTCTTCGATCTCCAAAGCACCGTCCTCTTCGGTAACTGCAACGTCTGTTGACCCGAGCGTATTGCATAAAAAGAAAACACAACAAACACTCGGATCAGCACTAAATCATCTCATATTAGTCAAATAAAAATACGAAATAACATTAGTGTCATGGGTACAGTAACTCAAGAGAAGTTACAGGATTTTTCCATCTCTCAAGGATCTGTTAAACTAATACATACATAATATAGTACGCTATTATGATAGTGTCTATCCAGTAAAGTATAAATACTGAAAATAGCGTAAGCGGGATTACCATATTACCCTTGCGCCGTTTATAGGCACCAACAGTCTATACAGTACCGTAAATTCACCGTACTGGTGTTATCAGAGGGCACTCCATAGAAGGCAATGCTAAATCAAAATCGTATGGGGCTCGATATGGATATATATGACAAGGCACTCGAGGCAATGCCCAGGGTAGGATTCTACCAATTGCACTCCTGGACCGGTTGTAACGCATAGCAGCCACTACCGCCCACCTTGGAACACACTCACAAAGTCATAAATGGGCCCAAATCATCATCATCATAGTCATAGAAATAGTATCGAAGAAGTGTGTCCGATCAAAGGTACTACCTCAGTTAGTCACGGTATAGCTCCTGTTTTAGTCATTTCAATTCTGACCCGAAGGTCAGGGCTATTTCGTCCTCGGTCAACTGCTTCGATTCAATAATCGACTCCAAGTCATCATATCTCGTTCTGGATACGTCAAAACGTTCACAGTTGTCAAAGTGGTATCGACACTGACAGAGAGTATGCCGTATGTCGACTCCGGTCTCTTTAACAACCAACGCTTACATCTTTCACATCGTTCGGCTCTTTTATATTTGATAAAGATTCGCTTTCATATCAAAATATCATCTTCTGCTTCGAACCCAATTTATATTCAAACGAATCAAATTTTCATATCAACCTTTCATAATCATACCCAAACCGATTATATTCCAAAACTAGAATATATTTCATATCATTATATTATAATCATATAATATTTCAAAACGACTTATACTCAAATATAATATAATTTATCTCAAAGATTTCAAATTATCATGGATTCTTATCTCAACTCCATTTGAACCAGCGGTTCAACTCAAGCATTTCCATTCGGAAGAAATTTATAATTCCAAAACACTTGTAGACTAAATGTTTATATATAATAATAACAATAGTAATAATAAAAATAATAATAAACTAAATTTTATATAAATAAATATATAGATATACATATAGGATATAGTAATTAAAATAAATTAGTAATTTAAATATTATATATTTACTTAAATATAGGTTTACTAGAAAATTTCGAAAATTGAATTATAAGGAAAAATTTATTTAAAAATACAATAGTTATAAGTAAAGGTAAGAAATAAATTTAAAGAAAGAATAATTATTTGGAATCAAATGCATAAATATATTTAAAAATAAATTTCTCTAATCAAAATCTTTCTTCCTTCCAAATTTCAATACTTGAATCTATCCTCCGGTCTCAACGGAGTTCATTAGATTCCATATCTTTTTTCAACCCCGTTCAAAACAACTATTTGATTTCAAGAGTTCAAATATATATTTGAGCTGAGTTAAAACAACCCAAATACCCTTGATTTCCAAATTTTCCAAAACTTATATTCCAAAAGAATTTATTTCCTTGTAATCCAAACTCTTAATTTGAAAAGATTTAAATCATACTCAAATCCCAATTTAAATATTTCCCCTTTGTTTTTGGAAAATTCCTTTAACCCTTTTAAATCAACATCCCAGTTCAGAATCTTCAAAGAATTGAATTATCGAGTATCGGCACATTTCTTTAAATGCAATTCTATCAAATAAAATTTCAAATATTTAAAAAATCATTTAACCAACCGATGTCTGTATATAATTATCTATCCAATGGCCAAGTGATTTTAAATTTAATTTCTCGATATTTCAGGGATGGATCTATCATTTCAATCCAAATCAGGGTCACAGAGATTTATCATTTCACTCCGTGTTCTTAATTCATTTTATCGATAAATCCCGGGTTCATTAGATGCCCGCAACATCAAGGGTAAATGGGATTTATCGTCAAATCAACATGCATTACAATATACTGAATAAGGAGCATAAAAATGTCACTATAAGTTCAGTAATATATTTCAACCAACATCCATCACAACCATTTCATTCAACTGATCAGCATTAAACTGTTTCAGGATTTTACAAGGGTTCGAATTCAACGAGAAATTTAAATTTAATTTAATAACAAATCAATTACTTAAATTGCATGTTAACACACTTGCATGTTAAATTTAAACCACACATCAACAATCCAACACAACCATGCAACCAAACTTACTTCATAATTTAAGTCAATAAATATGGTAATGATTCAGTATTTCGTGAGCGAAGAATCACTCACCTTTGGGTCCTTAGTGGATCGAACGTCCAACCATAGCCCAACATTTCATAGTCTATAAACGCAGCCAGGTTAGTGCCAAAACGTCCGCAATTCCGCCACGATCCCAACGCAACAAACCGCGTCCAAATCCGAGTTAAAACGGGGAAGTTATCAGCATTTTAACTTTTGATATTAAAAATATATAAATTAATTAAATTAATCCCTTACCCAACAGAAAACTGCCACGTCAGCATGGAATCCCTTCTTCCCACTCATGCCCCTCTCTCTCGCTACAGTACATGCCGTGGAAAACAAACCCAAACACCAAACTTTGACCGACTGTGGCCACCAACTCCGGCCACGAGACCGACCGGGACCACCCTCAGACTGACCAGCATCCCGAGGCGCATCTACCCATACCTGTCTCGACATTTCCGGTGGCCTCCATATCGCAGTCGACGCGCGATGAACGTCCGCGGTTTTCAACATTCAACCACCAAAATCCGGCATCCTGCTTCACTATAAATTCCACAAAAATCATCGTTGCATTCGTATGTACTTCCTCTTCAATACCCTGATCCCCGAATTTGCGATTAAGTCCCGAATCAGAAACCCCCAAATTTAGCCTTAGGGTTTCGATTTCCAGAACTTTGACTAAGGTTTTCCGGCAACTCTGATCACTGCATGTCATAATAAATCGTACCAGCGGCTTCTACTTGTCGAGTGCTTCAATTTGGTATATAATATGTTGGGGTTTGAAGAGATTTGAAATTCAAGCTTGTATTTTTATCTCAGCTAGGGTTTGTAAGAATGGTTTCAGCCATTAGAGATGAAATTTGATGAAGTAAATCATACGTGTAGTGAGAATGGGCTGATGTGGTGTTGAATAGGTTTTATTTATATAATTAGAGAAAGCCCAAATGTTAAAACACCCAGTTATCCATTTACATTGACCTCTTTCACATTTCTCTCGTACGATAAAATTACCTGTCTGATTGTAACGCAAATTTAAATCCTACAATAATTCGTCGTTCCGGATCCAATGGTGCCAGTTTCGTCGAATTCCGAGACAGTCGCCAAAACAGTTAAATTCCACAGTTAAATCATAAAGAAAATATGCAATTAAATCATTTAACTAGATTAATTCAATTTAAATATTCAAAAAAAAAATTCCATCTAAATCAAATCATGACGAAAATAAATCTATACCTTGATTCCATAGATTTTTAGTTCCCAAACTGATTATTGAATTTAAATTCGAATTTCAAATTTAACTTAAACTACTTATAATTCCACCGTTAAATCAGTTAAATTTGAATTCCCTTTTTACTCAAATAGCTTAAATTTAATTAAATTCAAGTTTTAAATAAGCAAAAAATTATGGGATGTTACATTTAGGGATGTATTAGACAAACAAACCTTGACAGGGAGTAAAAAGAATACAAATTTTAGAGACAATACAAATAATGGTAAATAGTTATGGCATTAAATGTCGAGAAAATGAATATGGTAAGGAGTGATATTAGATAAATAGCTAAGAAACGATATCAATCATTAAATAAAAGTCCTTGATTGGCGATTAGCATTCTTGTGTCTACAGTGATATAGTTTATTTTTAAAGCGGTGAGGAATATTTTTCTTTTTTCTCAAATTTCGATAATTTCAATAATATTAACTCTTTTGTAATTGAGTCTGCAGCGTCCTTGCAATTGTTTCAAAAGTTATTCCAGATAATCGTATAACTCAAGTTTTGATAAGAAAAAGATACAACTCAAGATAACTGTACACTATATAAAAATAAAATTAAAAAATCTCTTTTGAAACCAAGAAGACTGGTCGGGTGATTGAGCAGTAAGTTGCAAGGAGGACAATGTAGAATTTGAATCATGAACACATCATATACACACCTTCAAATATCTAGACTAAAGAGGGACATTTTTTTCTTTTGGTTTATTATTTGAGTCTTGTTTATAAATGAATAATTGAATATTTTATTTATTTAACTGTTTTAATTCAATTTAAATGTCTGCTAAATTCCATTTTAATTCAATTATAACTTAAATAATTTTATAAATCGATTCCACCCATTATAAGTTCTTAGATTGGATTATTTGAATTATTGATTTGAATTTCAATTATTATTAACAACTTAGAATTCTCCATTTATTAAATAAATTTGAGTTGTTTAGTTTATAATAGGTAATCAAATTCAATTTGATAAATGGAGAATTCTAAGTTCTTAATTATAATTGAAATTCAAATAATCAAATCTAAGAACTTATAATGGGTGGAATCGATTTATAAAATTTATTTAAGTTATAATTGAATTAAAATGGAATTTAGTAGATATTTAAATTAAATTAAAACAGTTTATTATTATTAAAACTACATTGAAAATGGTTTCTAGAATTTTCTTTTAAATACACTATGTTTTACTCATTTCTTTAAATGCATATATGTTTAACAAGAAATATTTCCAATCCTAAAATAGTATAATTCAAAACCAACTTTCCAGGTTTAATGCATCATAAAAAAAACATTCCTTGTTTTACTTTTTGACAATCCCTAAAACAAAAGAAGATTATGCGCCTGGCAAAATTAGCATTCCAGGTTTTACATATGTACTCATATTTGTGACATTTTTTGAACACAATATCCAATGGTATTTGGTGAAAGAGCCTTCCAGGTTTCGAAAATGATAGTATTTATGCGTGGTCATTGCGCAAGGCCTAGGACATAGAGGATTCAAATTGAACAAAAAACCAATCATTTTCTCAGTCATAGCCGGCGCAAACATATGTTCAAGTTTCACAAGTCAAACTCATGTTTCATATTTTAGTAGCTAACATACTGTGTTCAATAAATCTGGTGTAGTGACTAACAAAATCAAAACCAAATCTAACTATTAATTAATAACAATGACAATGACATAACAATATGTCTGTATTTATATTCTCTGATTAGAATTTTTTTGTGTTGCATTTTAACGTTGAAAAAGATATTAGAAATTGATCAAATGACCAATTGCATGAATAAAAAGATAACTGGTAGTGACCTACACAAAGTTATATCATATCTTTAGGATATCACGATGGCCATTTGAATGCATTAAGAATGAATACATTACATTTATGATGATTAAAGGGAAAGACGTACCTAAAATAATTGTTAGGTTGGGCGACGACAATCAGTATAATATGCTGCTGTGGTTAAATTAAGTTCTACCAACAAATGGGTCCAAACGATCAATTCTCCACATGTATACATGGCTGTCGTGGTTAAATTAAGTTATGTTGTTTCAACAGCCATGTACAATCATTTGAAATGCTAAAATAAGACACAAATGGGCAATGCTAAAAACACATACGTCGTGTAGTAGAAATACCTTATTTTTCACAAGAATGTGAACTATCGCGTCTAATTCTACAACTTTATTTTGCATCTCGATTGTTTGTTTATCCCTCATGTGTGACCACATTGCCTTGGTGTACGTCATACCCCATCCCATTGCTCTCAATCGTCATGGCCTATCCTGCCCCAATACTCTTTCAAGCGCATCGTTTTTGTAATTAGTTGTTGATATGGAATTGATTCACTCTGTATTTGTTTAATTTTTTCCTACACATGTTGTCATACATGCATATTATATGCAATCGAACCATCACAATAATAAACATATTATTACCTAATAAAATTTCAAAGTACTTACAATAGCATCTGCGACAATCGAATTTACTGGCTCGTCATTCTTTCATGTGTGTGATTTGATCTAAACTTGTTCTCGACAGATTGAAGATGGATGAGGACTCGCCTTTTTCAATGTTTATAGAATATTTTTTACAACACGCCACAATGACTAACTAGCTAATAAATATTATGGTATATATGGTGGTAATTTTTACCAAATCATCGGCCATTCGAGCAATTCCTTTATGACTACACGTATGAGGTATCAAATTGTCTCTAATAGCTTGATATTTTTGACTCAATTCCTAAGAATAAATGAAAACATGCATTAAAAAATTAGATTGATTTTCGCATCTCATTAATATTAAATGTGTAACTTTTACCTTAAACTCTGGAGTCGTTTTGGACTTGATAAACTTCTTCCACTCATCCATACTTAGGTTGCCTGGTTTCAACCTATTTCTTTCTTCGTCGCTCCTTGCTTTTCCTATTTTGCAAACTAATCGAGATTTCGAACCTCTAAATTTGCATCCCATTTGATGAAATATGCGCGCCATTTACCATTCTTCATCCAGTTTAAATCTAACCTACAATATTTAAAGGCATATAAGCTTCAAGTCTAATATCATGTTGTATTAGTTTGCAAGGACATGTTAATTTGCAAGTCAAATATAGTGATTGGTAGATTAGGAATCAAGGGCATTTTTATTTGCAAGGAGAAAACCAGGCAATAGACTGCATGCATGCAAAATACCTTAAAATCCCTCGTACTGAGAATTCGAATGCAACAGACTGCATGCGCACAAAATTCTTCTTGTTCAAATCCATGTACACACTTTGTGTTTATCATTTAATTTTGATTTAAATGTAAAATTTATTATTATGTAAGGTGAATTGTAAAAAAATAAAAAGAATAAATTCCTTCATAATAGCGCAGATAAATTATCAAATTTACATTAGATCGGTTTTCATCCGTTATATTGCCAATACCAATTAGAAAAATACTTAAACATAAAAAATATAGAATCATCCAAATCAATTCAACGTAGCTTTAGTGAGAAATATATATAATCCAAAATTGATATCTCATGTTGACTTCAAGAGATCCATCTACCTCTTAGTGATCAGACCAAGAATTGCATTTGGTTGTTAAAGAGATATAATTCAAATCCTGTCATTAAAAATTATGCTTTGAACAAGTGCAGATGAAACACTTGGCTTACTGGCCATTCAGGTATGAATCTAATTTGTAACTGACATGTATAAGGCAGATCATTTACAGTAAACAAGTGAAAGAGGAATTCGACTGAAAATATTATAAACGAAAGCATGTTAACATTAAAACATCATTTTGTTTGACAGCGATATCCATCATTTTAAATTTTAAGTCTGTTTGTACAAACCAGTTCATCCTACTTTTTTTTTTCATAATGCTCATTTCTCAAATTCTTCTACCACGGCTTCCCATACCAATCTTTACAACCATTTAACAAATGCAATGTGATGCGCATACATTGAGAAAAAATCTATAAACAACAGCATATTAGGTGCATTTTATAGATGTAAACTCGGCGTATTACGTTTCTTTTCTGCCCTATGTACGATGTACATCGTTATATTTTGTTTCACATATTTATGCCTCCCTTTTCCCTTCTTCATTCACATGTTTGTACCACCTGCAAACTATGCCACGTTGTTGTAAATGTCTTAAAATATAGATAAACAATGTATCCTATAACTACTTACTATTATCATTAATTTCAGCTTATCAGCTGAACTCTACCAATATAGTTCTTTTCTCTTTTATTGGTGATAAGGTTAAACACATATTCCCTTCAAAATCATTACAGCAGAATTACTTTAATAAGTTTTCAGAACTAGTGACGTACATTTTATTTAGTGATAAGGTCAATAGTCACTGTTGCAACTCAATTTTTTTCTGTAAGTGTCAACATGAAAAGAATATTGGTAAAACCACTTATAGTTTGTCAATATCATTAAAGTCAGAGTAATTATTGCTAAATTTCATTAACAACAAGAAGAAAATGAACATTAAGTGTCAACCGAAATTTTAAACCTACAAATAAAGATATACCTGAATGCAACCCCCCAAAGCAACTTTTAGTTTGTTACTTAGATTCTTCCACTTATCAAGGGTAATCGGAACATGTTCCCTAATTAGCGGACCTAGATATGAAGATAACTTCATGGACCCGTCTCCTATTGGTTTGCCATCCGCATCAAATTCAACTTCAATACGGCTAGAAAATTCGATGGAAGTCTTTTCACTTTGGTTGGACCTCTAACATTGCGCTTCACAATTGGAATTTTTTTTTACATCTCTTGTAGTCTCATTCATGTCAGCTTCAAATTTTTCTGAAACATGCATTGAATCTTTGTCAACTGCTTCAATGTTGTCTTGAATTTGAGCATCGTTATTCTCAGTGTGCACTTCCATTTAGTTGTCTTGGTATCCAATTTTTTGTGAGTTGCCTTCAATGCAAATGTTGTTATCCACCGTGTTGTCGTTGCCTTTAGCATTATCATTGGATGTGTTGGATTCTTGGATTGTTTTTAGCCATTTTTAGCAATACTCTTCCTTTTATTCATTTTCTGAAAAATACAAAATGGCTAAAAAGGTCAAAACATGTCATTCTTTTAAAAAATCAAATCTATATACATGTAACCGAAATCTACATAACTACTCGCACAGTATTACACGCCTACTCACATAAACCCCGCAAATCTGCATACATGTATCGGTATCAGACTACAATAGAAATTTTAAATGATTATTTCTTCAAGCATAGAAAATAATGCATTTCTCATGAAGATGAGAAATCACAAAACTGCCATGGATTGAATTCAATGGATGTGATATCAGTTTCAACCAGATATAAGATACTGTTACTAATATATGGTACTGTGTTTGCTGTTTTTTCCTTTTGTTTTGTCGGTTTCACCTGAATAATTTTGTCAACAAGATATCCAAGTTGGATAAACTCTCCTGTGTAAAGGGAGCTTTCAATATTTTGTTCTTAAAGACCTAAAAGATGCCAAAACTTCTATATGGCTTCCGTGTATTGCAACCTTACATCAAATTTTCTTTAGGCTGCCTCCAATTTTAACCATAAAGGTAAAATAAAATTTGAAGATATTTATTGTTACCTACATGCTTATAAAATAGTTTCCAATCATCTGGATGCTCAACAAAAAAATTAAAATTAAATGTATAATAGCTGCTATCATATACAATGCACGCTTGACCGTGTCATCACACACTCTTTACATATTCAAAGGCCTCCTAGAATGATTCGTACTGAAAATTACTAAATGACTTAAAAGTGTAAGTAATTATTGAAAGAAATCAATTCCGGTTTGCTGTATATGTTTATTTCTAAATCATTATAGCAAAACTAACCTAAATTTCTAAGTTTCAATTTTTGATTTAGTTTGCACTATGCCCTACTTTATTTACATCATCATATTCATCTTTACAATTAAATTTACTTCTATCATTTTAGTAAACATTAGATAGGTAGACAAATTATGTAACTTTAGTGAAAGTAAGCTAGTTACCCTGCTCTTTAGTGAAATAACGATGAAACAAAAATCAAGTTAAAAAGGAAACTTTATCCTAGTAGTTGATCATTTCAGCTAAAGGCAATTAGCCTTCCATTATAAGAAGATGTATCATGTATAAAACTAAATATATGTTACTAGTGTTTTATAAAACCATGATGCTTTAGGATTTCTAAGGTATAAGACATTGTAACTCAATTGATGGTGGTAGCAGCTATTATATATTTGTGCATAATCTGTTAGTGCGTCAGGAATTTAAGTTTGACCACAATTCCCTCTTCGTTATAGAAGCAACACAGTTTAGAAGATGAATAACGTCAACTTGATGCCAAATCAATATTACATGTTTTTCAAGTGCTGATTTACTTGAGTCACTTGATTATATCCGTATTTACAAAATGGCTTATATGCATATTTACGAAAGAATATCCTTAAATTTATAGTATTTTATCCTTGCGGGATGGTGAATTATATCAACTCTGTCCATTTGAATAACATGAATTGTATCTGAGTTAACTGAATATACAACTAACTTAGGAAAATATTAAATATGCACACTCCATCTACTGTATTACATTGGTTAGCTTAGCATTGAAGATATACATCTAAAGTGTTGCTGCACCATTAATAAATTGTTTTTTTATATCATTATTAAAGTGTTGATGCACCATTTAGCAGTTCACTTTTCAAAAAAAAAAAAAAAGATGGTTGCGGCTAACAGCAGCAGTTTCTTCACCCTATTATACTTGAGTCCAATAACAAAAGATGAAACATTTTGTTGCATTTTATAACAATCAAGCACAAGGATTTTCACAGCAAGAGTATAATAAATATTTACTGATACAAAATGGTAAAACAAAATCTTCAATCAAGCCAATAGTGTTACTGATATATTACTGATTATAATAATCAACACACATGGATGAGCACGGAAAGTAGTAACCATAATATTGATCTATAGCAACATAGATTAAGAAATATAGCTAACTGATTTAATAAAGCCAAAAGTTCTTTTAACAAAATAAGGCATTTGAAAGAGAATGAGCATTGATCTATAGCTGCAATACTGGGTCCTCTCAACCTCAACTTCAACTTCAACTTCAACTTCAAGAATAATGCATTGATAAATCTGTTAATAAATAAGGGTGATTTGTTATTATCTTCAACTTCGAGAACTGTCACCAGCTTAGGCCTACTAAATAAGGCTGAGTTGTTATAAACAAAATAATTTTTTTACCTATAGTTTCCAAGCGTAATCAACGACGTTTTTTTAGAATTTTTCTCAAATATTCCTTCACAATCCTCTCTAACATAGCTAGCATCCTCTAAAATATCGACATCCATCTCGTTTTCTTCACAATCTTGGACAACACTGTTTGTACTTTCGATAGAATCGATTGTCTCTAATTCATGAAAACCTCTTGGTGGTTCCTTCATTACAACATACCAATTAGACGAGTCATCCTCTCTTGAATAAAAAATTTGTTTAGCTTGAGATGCAAGGATATACGGATCCCTCAAAAATGAAACATGATTTTGATGTAAATTAACAATAGTAAATCCATCTTCAAACTTTACCCCGTTTCGAATGTTTGCCTAATGACACTTGAACATTGGAATATAAAATTTGTGATAGTCTAACAAAACTATGTCAGTCAAAATCCCATAATAAGTGACCACGTCTGCTACTTGAGAGACATCTTTCGCACTTGCTATGCACATGGTAGTAGCATCATAAGTCACTCCAGAATTCTGAGTTTCTCTCTCAACATCTCTTGTGTGAAAACGTAACCTGTTAATTATAAATCCTATGCATGACAAAGCAGTGCTACTTGGACAATAGGTAATCCATTTTAATAATTTCTCATGTTCACTGGAATTAATATTTATCTGAAGATAAAAAAAACTAAATCCATTCAATAAAGTCAAAAATAATATTTTCAAAACTATAAATGAACTTTTAAATATTTAAGTAACTTTCTTTTTAATCCAGTCAGCAAAGTTTTTTGTGTGAGTTTTCCATAGCAATGTAGCATTTCTTTCCACGCGCTTGTCTGAACTTTGTAACTCTCCCAAATGCATACTAGCATTATATAAAAGATGTTAAGATACATTTATAATTACATGTATGTTAAGACAAAAAAAAATCGAATGTGCTTACTCCAAATACGGCTCTGTTATAGCCATATTCATTAGCACGGCCAAATGAGCAACTTTCTTCTCATGAGTACTCAATGTAATTGTCTTGCATGTTGATATTGGACGTCCTTCGAGTATTGCATCATCATTCTCATACTCTTCATTTCTACCTTCTTTCTCCCCTAATTCTGATGATTTATGTAGAAACTGACCAAAGAACCTCATGGATTCCTCTGCTAGATAATTTTCAGCAATGCATCCTTCAAGTCGTGCATAGTTCCTTACATATTCTTTAAGTGTTTTCATATATCCATCGAAGGGGTACGTCCATCGAAAATGAACCGGTCCACATAATCGAGCTTTTTTATTAAGATGAACTGTTAGATGTATCATTATGTTGAAAAATGAAGGTGGAAAATATCTTTCAAGATTGCACAAAATTTTAACAATCTCATCATCCATTTGTTGCAACTTCTCTCTATAAAGAACACGCTGACATATTTTTATTAAAAAATATACACAATCGAGTTATTGCTTTCCTTGGCTTTTTTGGAAGCAATCCTCTCATTGCAACCGATAGCATTTGTTCCATTAAAACATGATAATCATGCGACTTCAGTCCACTAACTTTGCAATCCTCCAATGACACACATCTTTTGAAATTTGAGCAGTAACCATCAGGCCCCTTAAAGTCATACAATCTTTTACAAAATGTTTTTTTTGGGAACTAGACAAAGTGTATGGAGCTGATGGAAGATATGTTCTCTTCCCACGAGGGTTGCATATAAAGCATGTCAAATTCCCCAACCCTCTAAATCATTTCTGGAATTAATACCATCTTTTGATTTGCTATCATGCAACATTGTGCCGAGTAAACTTTCGCCAACATTTTTCTCAACATGCATCACATCTAAATTGTGGTGGAGTGGAAGTTCCTATAATTATCATTAATATAACAATTTAATATTATATAATTTTATAGTTAGATTATTAAGAAACAAAATAAAATTTGAACACGAACCTCCCAATATGGTAACTCAAAAAAAAATTGATCTTTTTTTCCACCTTGATAGCTCTATGTTTATAGGAACATTTCTGTCTTTTTCGTTGGCGATGCATTTTCTTTTCTTTATCTTCTTGCCTTTTTTTATTTCAACATTTTCATTTTTTCCAAAATCATTTGGGAAATCTCTCAAAATAACAGAAATATCTCCACCTGTAAGAATTCTTGGTTTGTTACCTTTCTCCACTTTCTTATCAAAACAAGTCTTTTGTTTTCTTAATGGATCTGAGAAAGGCAAAAATCTTATGTGCCCCATATAGGAAATTTTTCGACTATGATTTAGCCATCGATGATGAGTATTAACCCCGCTTAATGGACAACCTTTTTTGCCTTTTACATAACATCCAGCCAAATTTTCGTATGCTGGAAAATCGTTTATAGTCCATAACAAAATTGATTTTAAGTTAAAAAAGTGTCTTTCTAAATGCATCGTAAATCTTCACCCCATTACTCCATAAGTGTTGCAAATCTTCTATTAAAGGAGCCAAATATATATCGATATCATTCCCAGGTTGCTTTGGACTAGGAATCAATAATGTTAACATAATATTATCTTTTTTTCATACACAATATTGGCGAGAGATTATATGTCATAAGAATCACTGGCCAACAATTATACTTGGAACTCTTAATATCAAATCGGTTGAAACCATCAGTAGCTAGACCAAGTCGAAGGTTACGTGGATCACATGAAAATGGTTTCCATCTATCATCTACTATGCTCCATGTCAAAGAATCCACATGATGACGCATTTTATCATCATTGCTTTTGTTACTAGAATGCCACCTTAGATCTTCTGCCATCTGTTGGGATTATAACATTCTTTTGAATCTTGGAATACTTGGAACATATCGCAATACTTTGGCCATGATACCTTGCATTATCTCTTTCATCCGCTCATTTATCTTCCATCTCGAACAACCACATTTTGGATATGCATTCAAATCTTCGTACTCTTTCCTAAAAAGACAACAATCATTCTTGCAGCTGTGAATCTTCTCAAATCCCCTGTCAAATACTTTGTGAAACTTCTTTACATCATATAAAGTCTTCGGAAGGACATTATTTTTGGGTAATAATAATTTTTGCGCATTTAGAAGCCTATCAAAACCATTATCAAATAATCCAGTTTCACATTTAAGATTATACAATGTAGTGATAGCAGATAATTTCGTTTGATCTACGCAATTAGGGTACAGTGGTGTTTCCACATCTTCCAAATTTTTATGCAAATCATCTGTTCACTTTTGTGCATCATCATTTTGTTTATCATCCGAGAAAAAAGTATGATTAACAAAATCTTCATCTTCAAAATGAATAGCTTGAAAGTCATATATGTCATTCAACTTCACTTTTTCAGCTATAATTATTTGCTCGCCATGACTATACCACTTACTACACTTGTATAAAGGATCCATTCCTCTTACAATCAGATGCTCAACGATAATGTCATCACAATGGCGAGTAAGATTTCGACAATCCAAGCAAGGACATAATTTTTTTTTTTCAAATTTTCCTGAATTCTTCTTTGTTGCATGCACAAAATTCCTTGCTCCTTGCCCGTACTCCGTACTAGTTCTATAGTAAAAATAAAATATTTAATGATAAAAAAAAATCATTATTATAAACTTTAAGTTAAATTTTAAGCTAAATGCATAATTTTATCTATGTAAATGCACCCAGTCTTTTTCCATCGCCATATACGATATTGCAACAAGCAAATTTCTATCAAAAAATAATAATTATGGGTTATACAAAGTAAGTTATGTAAAACTGTAGTTAGCATGTAAAATAGTTTTAAAACGAAGCCATCGACACGGACAAAGTATTGAGGCCGTAAAGATGGGTAATGGTCTGCACACGACAGCATGCAGAAACCTTCCATCAATATCACAGTAGCTTTAACTAATCCAAAATCCTTGGAACGTTCCATCAATATCACAGTAGCTTTAACTAAGCCACGACGGCATGCAGAAACCTTCGTATAAAAAAAAACTTCCTAGTGCAACAACTCCACTAAATAAACATCATCCCATGCTAAAAGCAAAAATACCCATATAGAACAAAAACCACTGAAGAAGCCACAAACCAGCTACAAGTAAACATGCTAGCTACTTTAACATAACAAATACAAGAAGCAAGCAGACCAAAACCAAAACTGCTCCACCAAACCAACACAAAGACTCACTACCAGATAAGCCAAAGGACATTGCAATTGTTTTCTTGAATTTTTATATCAATATTGTTATTACATTTTGTATATGCACAATGAGATATACGGCTGCTTTTAGATTTCGTTACTTTACCCTATTGTTGAGTGTGCTCAACATTGAACCGACGCCATTGCAACTCATCATTTGGTATATTTGGTATCTAAGATTTAGGGTCGTCTTGCTATTTTTAATTTGACTTTGAATTTAAGATAAATAAGACTCCTAATTATTCATTTCGTGATTATTTGTGTTATGCAATTGTTCCAAATAACCACATACACAATTCATTACTTAAAAAATTGCACTAATTTTTTTTAAAAAAATTGCATTTATTAAAAAAAAACTGCATTTGTTCCAAAAAAAAAGTTCTGCATTTGTTTATAAAAAAGAGCATTTGTTTTATTAAAAAAAACTACACCGCACTTGTTTTAAAAAATAAAAAAAACTGCACTGATTTAAAAAAAACAGAATTTGTTAAAACAACAAAAAAATAGCATTTGTACAAATAGAAAACAACATCTGTTCAAAACTTCAAAAAAAAAAACTTCATTTGTTTTTTAAAAAAACCGCATTTCTTCAATAAAAAAATAAATGCGGCACTTACACTTGTTTAAAAAAGACAGCTACTGTTCAAAGAAACGGAAAAAAAATTGAAGTGGTCTTGATTTGGGCCTGAACACAAAAAAAACCTAACTGAAGCGCGCTTTTCTGGTGCCTCGATGGCTGGAAAAGCCCTAGGCTGGTGCCTAGGGCTTTTTTGGCGCTTAGGCGAGCGCCTTGACTACACTGATTTTACTACAATCGATCAAATAGATTTTCAACCTGCATATATCTAACTTATTTAAAAAATATTTATATCTTAATACATCAATAAATATGATATAAAATAAAATAAAAATTGATTCATTTTGAATAAAATTTATTATAAAAGTTTGATGATATGATCAAATTATATAACTGTCAATAAGACACACTTATCTTTATCAATGACAACACTCGTAGTAACAAAAAGAATATCATATTGTTTCGTGTTAGCAGTATCATATATAAACATATCTTGTGAGCTAGGATGAAAAGTAATTCATTGCATGAACAAAGACAAACCAATTAGAGTCGCGACTTGTATCAATAAGGATAGGAAAAATAAAGAATTGACCAGAATAATAAGGCAACAAGACGAAGAAACAAATTTTTGAGAAACAGAAGGACACTACATAAAACTTGCTATTCGTTATTTTAAGAAAATAATTAAAATATGTGTGCATGCGTGCATTTAGCATTGCCATTGAGAAAATGAAACAAAGTGTTTAGAGAGTTTAAGTGCCGTATAAGCTTGGAAATCAGAATAGAAGACTAAGTTAGGTTGTTGTCAATAAAAGACGTATTCCCTAGTTTTATCGATGCCAAACAAAGCAGTTCTAGCAGTGATGATGCTGGCCGATCAAGTCTGATAAAGCAGAACAAAGAATTGAGAAAAGAAAATGAAGAGCTGCGATCGCGGATCAACCATACAGAGAACTCGATGGAAAGATGAGAAAGGTGGCTGATTCAATGTGTATAGATATTGGAATGCAACATGCAGCTTGATGTACAAATATTGGAATGCAACATGACATCATATGTAAAGCCTACTTATTTTCTGATCAATGTGTTTTATTTATCCTTGATTTTGTTGCTACACCTGCATAATATACTAAATGATATTTCTGACAGGGAAATTATACATTACTGTAAGGCATAGCAAAAAGAAGCACTATCAAAAGTCTAAAGTAAAGGTAGCAGTCCCAAAAATCAAATGTTACACGAAAAATTAGGAATTTAAGAATTCAGTTGTGCATGGTTGCTATAATGGCTTGCATCTAACAACATAAATATTGTACCGTACCCAATAGGTCAAACCAAGGTGCGAGGGCGGAGAGACAGAACATAATATTAGAGTAGGCACTCAATATCAAAAAAGAATATTTAAGTTCCAAAGGCAGTAGGCTATATTACATTTTTTCTCACGGTTTATTAGTTTTCAATCGAAGTCATATATGGTATTCCTAAAATAAAAGCTTATAGGTAATTAAATTATACAGGGACAGTTAGGATTATTTTCTTCGCATCATTCAGGTGAACAATAAATTATATTAAAAAATACAATGTGATTATAAAGCATAATCAGTTAAGTATACTAATATCTATTATCCCCACCTGCCAACTATGGTCGAATGTTTATGTCAATATACTAATAACTATTATACTTCGTTAAACCATGTAATAATGTGTGATATGGTTTTAGGTGGAAGGAGCATGGAATGAAGGAGGAAAAGGACCTAGTATATGGGATACTTTCACTCATGAATAACCCCGTACATATATATTATTTTTTTCCATTATTTATTGCTAAGTTAAATTGTGTTGACTTGATTTGTAGTTTTCACTGCACTAAGTATAATGATTTTAGCATAAATAGAGTACAATATTTCATAATTTTATAAATATTTTAGTTTTTTAAACAAATAATATAATTTAGCTAGGCACAAACAGTAAATTCCAATTATGCAAACTAATTTTAACAATATATCTGTATATAAGAAATTATTTGCACTTTTTAGTGGTTTAGAGAATAAAGATATCGGTTATTATCATATAGATAAAATCAAGGGCAGGACTAATGAAGACGTTGCCAAGGATTCATACCAAAAATACAAAGTAATTGAAATCAAAAAATAATACTATCAGTACTAACCAATGTGTTGGAAAATAGATATAACAATCAATTTCCTGCAGGATGATGTAAAGATGATTAAAGATATGGGAGTTGACTCATACCATTTCTCAATCTCTTGGTCAAGAGTTCTGCTAGATAAAACTAATCCACTATATCTAACTGAACCTGCAAATGAAATTCAAAGTAAATTATAGATAGTCGTTAGAAGAAAAAAAAACAGCCTTACATGTAGGTGAAATTTTATAAAATTTGAGTGAGTATTTTGTTTTAAAATGAAAATGAGAGGGGAGAAAAAAGTGGAAATTGTCTCATGAACAATAAGGAACATATTTACAGAACTACTCGAGCATTTAAATTGTCTAATGGAAAAAATGAGAGGGTGGAGAGCTTGCATTACCACACATACATGACACAGCAACAATCCAATTGAATCTGGATAGGTTTGGATCCAAACAATACATTTTGGACAAAATTATTACAGTTAAAACAGACTCAAACATCAAGCCCGCAAAGCTCAGAAACTTCAGCTGTGAAACTCTGAATTCTAATCGCATAAATTACATTGCATATTTCTAAACTTAAAAACAATAGAGAAGAAATGTAATGCAAAATGTTTTTTCAATTGCTTAACTACACATATTTACAGTATTAACCAATGAGAATCATAGTTGACCTTCCAACTTCGAATGCATAGATCAAACATTTTGTAACAACACGTTATAACTTAAAAAAGGGAAGAATTAAATGTTAAAATCTAAATCAGGGAAAACGGGTTCCACCATTGCATTCGTCTCGGAAAAATACGCGAAATAGAGTCCGAAATTTCGTAAATCGGAGTCCGTATGATCAAGATATGGCCTCGCAAAGTTTCACGAAAAATTCAAATTGAAAAACAGATTCAAATTTTTAGAACTCAGGGTAGGTGGGAAAATCCCGCCCAGACAGGTCGACAGGGGGGTCGACACTAGGGTCGACCTCCCCCCAACCAGGTCGACACTAGAGTCGACCTGGGGGTCGACCTGTGTGTCGACCTCCACCCAGGTCGACTGGGGAGTCGACCTAGGTGTCGACCTGGGGGTCGACCTCCCTGGTCGGCCTGGTGCACCTGTTTTGGCTCCTGGGTCTTGTTTTGGGGGCTTGTGACGATTTTAGATGGCTCAGATCTATCCTAGGGTTTATCTATGGCTAAACTAATCCTAAACACTATAAAAAGACCCTAAGACCTAGCTTAAATCATACTATTTCATTTTAGCCTCATGCAGCCGCCATTAAACCTAGAACTCTAAATTAAAAATACAAAGAACAAAATTAAAGAAGACGAAGGATGATTCTTGAAGGCTACAACTAGAAGCTACAACAACTACGACGCTTTAGACAACGGATTTGGGGCTATTTGATTTAAAGTTTTGATTTGGATTGCTTGCTTCATATTGTAAGTTCTATGTCACTTTTTAGGCAAAAACGCTGAAATAACATGGACATGCTATGAATTGAAACCGGATTTAGGAACTATTATTAATCCATGTTTATATTGTTTAACTTTGAATCAAAATTTGGGAATATTGCTATGTTAATGTTGCAAGTTAAACTTATCATGATGTTGATGTTGTTATGAATCACTTGGGCTTAATTTTATTGCAAGTTGAACAAATACATGTCCATGAAATCATTATGTTCATTGAAATCCTCATGTTGATTAAACCATGCCTATGATGCTAATTAAACCATGTCTATGATATTAATGAAACTATGCATGTGATGTTAATATACCTATCATGCTATTGACAAATTGGGGATTGCTAGGTCATGATGAAAAGTTGGACTCATTATGTTTATAATGCTAGATGAGAATCATTATGTTAAAAATACTAAATTGGAATCCACTGTGCCTATTAGAATTACCATGCCTTTAATGTTTCATGTTTGTAATAAAATTATTATTATGCCCGCAACGATTATTATGCCTAGGATGTAAAGTTGAATTCATCATGTTGAACTAAGTTGGAACCATTACTATGCCAAGTTATCATCATGCTAGTATTGAAACCATGTGATATGTTATAGCCTATTTATTATGCAAGTGATGTTGGCATTGTCACATATGCCTATCACATGTTTGGTGTTATTCCCCTTTGTCTCTTGAATTGTTTATGCTTCTGAACGAAGTACGTTTATATACGTTGGGGATACGATTGGGTAGAATAGGCAAAACTTGAATTGATTATAATCATAAACCGTGAAATTTGGCATAAGTAGAACATGAAATATGGCACGAAAACTCGACTTGAACATGCCATAACTTGACTTGAAACATGCCTTAGTTGGGCACGAAATTGACATATGAACATGCTATGAAAATAGCACGAATCTGATAAGAACATGGGCATGACTTTAGAAAACAAGAAAGTGGCCAACTCGAGGTTGGGTTGAGTTTGTAGTGTAAACCTGCCCGGAACCGCGCGGCAAATCCAGTTACTACAAACAATAGGATCCAATGTGGGTAGTTGGTCACATCGCGCTTGAAACCCGAGGTTGGGTTGAGTTCGTAGCATAAACCTGCCCGGAACCGCCAGGCAAATCCAGTGGCTACGAACAATAGGATCCAATGTGAGTGGTTCGGTGCATTAACGAATCAATTAATGCCAACTAGGGTTAAGTCATGAACATGAAAAGACCACTTAACCAACTTGAACACGATTTGTAGGGCTAAGTCATGAACTTGAAACGACAACACTTAGCCAACTTGACATGACACGTAGGCGGGTTAAGTCACGAATTTAAATGACATACTTAACCATCTTGACACGACTAGACTGGAAAAGGATTAAGTCACGAATTACATGGCTCAATCGGTTAGGCGGGTTAGGTCACGAATTACATGACCTAATCTGTTAGGCGAAACCCTAGACACGACCCTTTTCAGCAGTAACCCTCTAGATGTATCAAGGTACCCTGGGGCTAGGCCGGGTGGGGCACGATTACTGGGCTGATTGTAAGAGGTGAACGACGGTAGCGGGGTATGCCGGTGTAGGTTCGGTGGACTACGGTCGTGCACGTATTCCGGGGCAGGTACTGGGTATCCGTAGATTTATCTGTGCATCTTGAATCGTGTCAGGGGTTGACAACCTAGGGCTGATACACCCGAAGGTGGACCCAGTACAGGTGACTACATTCGTGATTAGCCGTATGACACGGACACTTGACGAGCTAGAACTTGTAGGGAGTCGATCGACTAGATAATCGCTCCGTAGGACCCCGTACTTGGGTCAGACACCGTTTTAGGGTCATTTCATGATATTGGGCCATGGGATTTATTTCGTGATTAACTTGTGATATGGGCTTAGTATACTAGTACAGTCGATGCAAGGAATCTCGAACATGTGATGCTTTACTTGACTTGTCTTGACTTATCCTGATCACATTAGTCTATCTTGTTCTCCTTGACACCACTCTTAAGTTTAGTTCCAGTTCATACATGACAGGTTGTTTTAACCGTTTTTACACTGAAAGTCACTAGGACTTACTCAGTCTTTATGACTCACCCTTTTCCTTTCGCCTCTTTTTCTTTCGTTCCCCCCACCCCCCCAGGTTCTCAGGGAGGAAACACTAGCTCTTAGCTTGGATATCACTTGCTTTGGCTCAGCATGTACGGTTTGCTATGGCTGCTTCTTTTTACTGCACTTGGGGAATAAGCTGTTTTTTCTGTTTTTAAGTTATTGCTTCTTTGGCTATTATTACAAGACAGTTGTAATGAAGTTATTTGAAATGTTTGTAAGAGACATGGTTTATTTTGGAATAAAATGAAGTTCTGTTTTGCTCATAAATTCTTCCACTGTTTACTTAATTTTTTTTTTATTAATGTTCTGTCTTGTGATAATTCTGTGATGTTATCTCAATAATACCCCACCAAAACTAGTGCATTCCCTTTGTGAGTGACCCTAGCGGAGGTGGGGTGTTACATTTGGTATCAGAGCAGAAGGTTACCAAGACTAGGAAAAAGTTTTGAAAACCTTTTGAATTTTTTTTTCAAAACCATTTACAAAGAAGCACTTTTCAAGAAAAGTTGGTTTATTTTAAAAGGCTATTCCCCAAAAAGCCATTAGCACAATCTTTGTTTCATCGTTTGAATCTTTTCTTTTTCGTTTTCAGCTTATCATGGCCGACGATCTTAATCTTCCCGATGGTGTCAATATACCCACTTGGTTCCGTCGTTTCCTCGAGGCTCGGGCTAAAGTGGCAGGCCCAGCCAATCCTCATCCTCCTCAACCTCCGCGGGAAACCGCTTTTTCAAAGATATGCAAGGACTTTAAGGCCATGGGCAGAAAGGATTTCCTAGGAACTGAGACTTTTGTTGAGGCACGGAATCGGTTGAAGGAAACCGAAGACTTGTTTGTTATCTTTGAGGTAGAGGACAATAGGAAAGTACAGTTGGCGGCATGGCTCATGAAAGAGGAAGCTTCTTATTGGTGGGAAGTCACCAACGCTACTAGGCCCATTGAGACTTGGGCGGACTTTAGAGGGAGATTTGGGCTTAGGTTCTTGTCATCGGCAGAGGAGAGTCTCCAAATGGAACGGTTTCTGGCCCTTAAACAAGGAAATATGACAGTTAAAGAATATGTGAATCGTTTCAATCAGCTTGCTCACTTCGGATTGGAGTTAGTCAACACTCCTCAGAAAAAGGCGCTACGTTTTGCACGAGGCTTGAACGAGCCACTACATGGTTTAGCTATGACTCATGTGCCCATGGGGGCGACCTTTGAAAGCTTGGTGGATATGGCCCTACTGTATGAGGAAGATAAGAAGGGCAACAAAGAGGTCAAGCCCAACGATTCTCAGAATAAGAAGGTAGACCCCGAGAAAGGAGGCAAGAACGACAACTCACGTGATAAAAGGAAATGCAATTTCTGTGGTATGGAAGGGCACATAGCCAAGGATTGTAGAAAGAGGAAAAGAAAGCAAGGTGAATGTTTTCATTGTGGGGAGACTGGGCACATCAGCAAGGACTGCCCTAAGAAGCAGACCGGACCTTCCGGGGGTACATCTTTAACTTCTTTTTCTAGATGCTTTGTTTTATCTTGTTATCTCCTCGATCCTATCTTGAGAACCATAGGTAGAATCTTTTTGGATGTAAACATGTAATTGAAACATGTTATGATTGCAAAATGGTTGCAAGTGGTCGCAAGTGGTTGCTCGTGGATGCATGAATACACATTAGGCACTAGATCGGCTCAGTCACAGTTTCATACTTGCGTATGCATGAGTGTTTATTTTGGAAACTTGGTTGTGCTACCATTTGGTTGTTGCATATGATTGAATGTTTGAGCACTCATATAGAAATTATGAATTATAATAGGAAAATTTTTGCATACATATTGGATTCATTTCACTAAACATATTTTGCATTTGAGAAGATCAATCAGGCCGGATCATTTGCATTAGATAAGGAACATATACACACACTTTCTGCATATGTTCATACAGCATTAGAAATCTTTTAAGGACAATGACTTCCTATGGATGATTCTTTGAGTAGATGGATGATGGATGGTAGGATACGTTCTTCCTAACTTGAAGATTTCGTGGACAAAATCCTTTAAGGAGGGGAGAATGTAACAACCCGTATTTTAAACAACACGTTATAACTTAAAACAGGGCAGAATTAAATGTTAAAATCTGAATCAGGGAAAACGGGTTGCGCCATTGCGTTCGTCTCGGAAAAGTACGCAAAATAGAGTCCGAAATTTCGTAAATCGGGGTCCGTATGATCAAGATATGGCCTCGCAAAGTTTCACGAAAAATTCAAATTCAAAAACAGATTCAAATTTTCAGAATTCAGGGTAGGCGGGAAAAATCCCGCCTAGACAGGTCGACAGGGGGGTCGACACTAGGGTCGACCTCCTCCCAACCAGATCGACACTAGAGTCGACCTGGGGTCGACCTGTGTGTCGACCTCCCCCCAGGTCGACTGGGGAGTCGACCGGGGTGTCGACCTGGGGGTCGACCTCCCTGGTCGGCCAGGTCGGCCTGGTGCACCTGTTTTGGCTCCTGGGTCTTGTTTTGGGGACTTGTGACGATTTTAGATGGCTCAGATCTATCCTAGGGTTTATCTATGGCTAAAACTAATCCTAAACACTATAAAAAGACCCTAAGACCTAGCTTAAATCATACTATTTCATTTTTGCCTCATGCAGCCGCCATTAAACCTAGAACTCTAAATTAAAAATACAAAGAACAAAATTAAAGAAGACGAAGGATGATTCTTGAAGGCTACAACTAGAAGCTACAACAACTACGACGCTTTAGACAACGGATTTAGGGCTATTTGATTTAAAGTTTTGATTTGGATTGCTTGCTTCATATTGTAAGTTCTATGTCACTTTTTAGGCAAAAACGCTGAAATAACATGGACATGCTATGAATTGAAACCGGATTTAGGAACTATTATTAATCCATGTTTATATTGTTTAACTTTGAATCAAAATTTGGGAATATTGCTATGTTAATGTTGCAAGTTAAACTTATCATGATGTTGATGTTGTTATGAATCACTTGGGCTTAATTTTATTGCAAGTTGAACAAATACATGTCCATGGAATCATTATGTTCATTGAAATCCTCATGTTGATTAAACCATGCCTATGATGCTAATTAAACCATGTCTGTGATATTAATGAAACTATGCATGTGATGTTAATATACCTATCATGCTAATGACAAATTAGGGATTGCTAGGTCATGATGAAAAGTTGGACTCTTTATGTTTATAATGCTAGATGAGAATCATTATGTTAAAAATACTAAATTGGAATCCACTATGCCTATTAGAATTACCATGCCTTTATTGTTTCATGTTTGTAATAAAATTATTATTATGCCCGCAATGATTATTATGCCTAGGATGTAAAGTTGAATTCATCATGTTGAACTAAGTTGAAACCATTACTATGCCAAGTTATCATCATGCTAGTATTGAAACCATGTGATACGTTATAGCCTGTTTATTATGCAAGTGATGTTGGAATTGTCACGTATGCCTATCACATGTTTGGTGTTATTCCCCTTTATCTCTTGAATTGTTTATGCTTCTGAACGAAGTACGTTTATATACGTTGGGGATACGATGGGGTAGAATAGGCAAAACTTGAATTGATTATAATCATAAACCGTGAAATTTAGCATAAGTAGAACATGAAATATGGCACGAAAACTCGACTTGAACATGCCATAACTTGACTTGAAACATGCCTTAGTTGGGCACGAAATTGACATATGAACATGCTATGAAAATAGCATGAATCTGATAAGAACATGGGCATGACTTTAGAAAACAAGAAAGTGGCCAACTCGAGGTTGGGTTGAGTTTGTAGTGTAAACCTGCCCGGAACCGCCCGGCAAATCCAGTTGCTACAAACAATAGGATCCAATGTGCGTAGTTGGTCACATCGCGCTTGAAACCCGAGGTTGGGTTGAGTTCGTAGCGTAAACCTGCCCGGAACCGCCCGGCAAATCCAGTGGCTACGAACAATAGGATCCAATGTGAGTGGTTCGGTGCATTAACGAATCAATTAATGCCAATTAGGGTTAAGTCATGAACATGAAAAGACAACTTAACCAACTTGAACACGATTTGTAGGGCTAAGTCCTGAACTTGAAACGACAACACTTAGCCAACTTGACATGACACGTAGGCGGGTTAAGTCACGAATTTAAATGACATACTTAACCATCTTGACACGACTAGACTGGAAAAGGATTAAGCCACGAATTACATGGCTTAATCGGTTAGGCGGGTTAGGTCACGAATTACATGACCTAATCTGTTAGGCGAAACCCTAGACACGACCCTTTTCAGCAGTAACCCTCTAGATGTATCAAGGTACCCTGGGGCTAGGCCGGGTGGGGCACGATTACTGGGCTGATTGTAAGAGGTGAACGACGGCAGTGGGGTATGCCAGTGTAGGTTCGGTGGACTACGGTCGTGCACGTATTCCGGGGCAGGCACTGGGTATCCGTAGATTTATCTGTGCATCTTGAATCGTGTCAGGGGTTGACACCCTAGGGCTGATACACCCGATGGTGGACCCAGCATAGGTGACTACATTCGTGATTAGCCGTATGACATGGACACTTGACGAGCTAGAACTTAAAGGGAGCCGATCGACTAGATAATCGCTCCGTAGGACCCCGTACTTGGGTCAGACCCCGTTTCAGGGTCATTTCATGATATTGGGCCGTGGTATTTATTTCGTGATTAACTTGTGATATGGGCTCAGTATACTAGTACAACCGATGCAACGAATCTCGAACATGTGATGCTTTACTTGACTTGTCTTGACTTATCCTGATCACCTTAGTCTATCTTGTTCACCTTGACACCATTCTTAAGTTTAGTTCCAGTTCATACATGACAGGTTGTTTTAACCGTTTTTACACTGAAAGTCACTAGGACTTACTCAGTCTTTATGACTGACCCTTTTCCTTTCGCCTCTTTTTCTTTCGTTCCCCCCCCCCCAAGGTTCTCAGGGAGGAAACACTAGCTCTTAGCTTGGATATCACTTGCTTTGGCTCAGCATGTACGGTTTGCTATGGCTGCTTCTTTTTACTGCACTTGGGGAATAAGCTGTTTTTTCTGTTTTTAAGTTATTGCTTCTTTGGCTATTATTACAAGACAGTTGTAATGAAGTTATTTGAAATGTTTGTAAGAGACATGGTTTATTTTGGAATAAAATGAAGTTTTGTTTTGCTCATAAATTCTTCCGTTGTTTACTTAAATTTTTTTTATTAATGTTCTGTCTTGTGATAATTCTATGATGTTATATCGATAATACCCCTCCAAAACTAGTGCATTCCCTTTGTGAGTGACCCTAGCGGAGGTGGGGTGTTACACATTTGGAATTACATTGACCAAATAAGTAGAGGAATACAAACGTTCACTAGGTGAAATGGTAACAGAAAACAAAATCATGTTGCGTTCTATGCATTGGACAATATCTTTGTAGTAAAAAAAACATAAACTGGGAAAAGAACAGATTAATTTCAATAGATACAAAGGAAGACAACTGTAGAAATAACCGTTGAAGATGGTTGAAAACATATGTTTCATAAATTCAAAATAGAAATACTAAAATGAGTGAAAATGCATAATGGTAAGTAAAAAAATCTAGCTGTCATGCTCAAACTCGTAAAGGTATTAAAATTTAACTGATGGCTTCTTAGGCTTTCGAAAATAGAAATCA
Source organism: Allium sativum (assembly GCA_030737875.1). Classification (NCBI taxonomy): domain Eukaryota; kingdom Viridiplantae; phylum Streptophyta; class Magnoliopsida; order Asparagales; family Amaryllidaceae; genus Allium; species Allium sativum. The sequence continues at coordinate 405,701,041 of CM060926.1, forward strand.
TACCGCAATCATATCATGAGATTTCCTTAAATTATTTTCATCATTACAACATATTTCCCAAAATGAAGGTAAAAGAACTTGAAAAACACAGACATGCCTGTACAAAAATTAACCATTTCAATCAGTTTACTACCCTGCGTAGTCTAACTTCTGCTCATTTGTATTCTACATTTCAACAAATTTCATTTTGTTGTCTTGTACTTGACTAAAAAGAGCTAATAGATCCGAATGATTAATCATAAATGTATAAACAATCAGATTTAAAATCATGATAGGTAGGCTAACACATATACAAAAAGTATAAATTAATCATGCATCCATAACCAATGGTTATGCAATATCAACTCTTGCAGCAGTGACTATTGACCTTATCACTAAATAAAAATGTACGTCGCTAAATCTGAAAATTTATTAAAGTAATTCTGCAGTAATGATTTTGAAGGGAATATGTTTTTAACTTTATCACCAATAAAAGGGAAAGGAACTATATTGTTTGAGTTCAGCTGATAAGCTGAAATTAATGATAATAGTAAGTAGTTATAGGATACATTGTTTATCTATATTTTAATACATTTACAGCAATGTGGCATAGTTGGTAGGTGGTACTAACATGTGAATGAAGAAGGGGAAAGGGAGGCATAAAATATGTGAAACAAAATATAATTATGTACATCGTACATAGGGCATAAAAGAAACGTAATATGCCGAGTTTACATCTAATGAAATGCACCTAAAATGTTGTCGTTTATAGATTTTGTTTTTTAGTGTATGCGCATCACAATGCGTTTGTTAAATGGTTGTAAAGATTGGTATAAGAAGCCGTGGTCGAAGAATTTATGAGCATTGCAAGGAAAAAAAGCAGGTTTAATTGGTTTGTACATACATACTTAAAATTTAAAATGATGGATATCACTGTCAAACAAAACGATGCTTTAATGTTAACATGTTTTCGTTTATCATATTTTTGTCCAATTCCTCTTTCACTTGGGTAGAGCTGCTAGCATAATTTTGGAAGATATTTATTACACTTTGGTAATACAGATCAATTAATATAGAAACTACATAGCAGGCACATAGGAAAACGCATCCAACAAGTAAGCAAACAGTAATTGTGGTTCACGGTAAGTAACTGTAAAGACAACAAGTAAAATAATAGCTGAGCACAGGATGTACATTGTTGTCTTATCTACCACACATGGGCAGTGCTACAATGCCCGGAAATAGGGATGCAAAAATGTGCGAAAGTGCCGCATTTTAAGGGGAGACATGCGATTCAAGGGGGTGTGTGCTACAGCAGCCGTTGGACATAGGGGGTGCGGCCTTACACTGCATATCTTCACTTATTGAATTTCTTTAAAATATAATAGCACCCTGTTTCCAAACATTGTTTTTTTTCCTTTTTTTTAAACAAAAAGTTAGAAAATTTGTTGGTAATCTAAGTTCGGTTGTTACTGCAAAAAAATCAAGCAGATTAATAATCTTAGTATCAGCATTCTATTACTTGTATAACAAAAAATTTTTGTATCTATTATCCGATGTAGGGTGGAAAAAAATAGATTGTTATATGAGATCAAAATCACTTATGCTGCCCTATTAAATTCTCCAACATCTTGTGCATATACAGCGATAGATCCCTGGAGATCACAATCCACTATAAACAGAGCATGGAAAAGAAACTCTTTACCTCCTTAAAGGAATATGATTCAAGGAGTTTATGACTTTCTTCGGCCTCAAACAATATTATGTGACTTGCAGTGGCAACTCTTTTAATATGCCAGATGTAAAATCAAGTGGACATCAGGAAATGGTTTCATTCATTCAATACTCCATTAACTTCCCTTTAACTCACTTACCCATGGGCCATAACGCAAATAGAATTCACAGTACTTAACTTTCCATTTACTTTTCAGTTCATGGTTTAGTTAGTTAGCTTCTTGTTTTGTTTTTGTGGAAATCTTCTTTTTTTCCAGTACTGTAACCTCTTTAATTTTCTGCAATTAGGATAAATGAACTTAATTGTTAACATGAGAAGCCGCATACTCTGTTTATTCGACAACAGTTTCCCAATCCTTTATGTTCATACTGATTCTTGTTTTCCTGTCTACATATGGTCCATTTCCACCCATGTATTTTCTAATCCAAATCCAAGTATTGACATGCAACTGGCCCATAGTCTAGCTTGTCCTCGTTTACTCTAATGCATATAGTCTAATACCTACCATTAAACACTTAATAACATACTTGATACAGTATGTACAGAGAATGAGTAAATGAAATATAGTTTGCCAAAAAATGTACATTTACTGACAGAAGATGGGTAAAGTTAGCGTGGTGTAAATAATTTCATCTCCTAACAAATGGGACATTCATAAAGAATGAACCAGGTAGCACACACTTTATTTGTTAAAAAGGATGTGTATGGAGTTGAAGCAATATGTGTTTTAGCAGCAAAAGGATAGAAGCAGTGCCATACCAAATGAGGACAATAGCAAAAACAGTAAATAATCCTTGGAATTTACCAGTATGAAAGAACATAACTATATGTGATTACACATAGCGAAAATGTTCAATGATATGATGAGAAAAAACTGCGTCAAGAAGCTAATTAATACCTAGAATCGAGCGACAGTGGAAGAATCGATGTCGAATGAACTCTGAACTCCGTATACGGCTAGAGGGAAGCGAGCAAACCAAGAATCGATGAGGAATGTCGGAGGGAATGCGTGAAATTAGATTTTGTGAATTGGATTTTGTCGAAGGGAGGGAGTGGATAGGAGGATTTGGTGAAATTAGTGGAAACGTGAAAATATTTCGTGAAAAAACAAAAAGCAAATTCCAACGGCCAAAATTGGGAGGGAATGATGAAAAGTAAGGCGGCTAATATATATGCCCTATTATGTGACATTGTGTAGCATGTATGTCATGTTATAGTGTTCAAACCAATCACTTATTTACTGATGCATTATTCAATGTCATGGTATGGTGTTTTAAGTTATGGTTTACTCTAACTAATGACTAGCATACAAGACTATTGCAAGTTCAATTATCGAGTCATCCTTGCTTGCTATCAATATATTATTTTCTTTTAGTGGTATATCACAGAATCCAATATCGAAATATCCTGAAGATGATTTCTATTCAAATCCATTCCAATTTATATATTGGAAAATTATTGTTAGATTAAAACCATTCACAAATCCACATTCCAAATCATTTATTATGATTGTACACAAATTGTTAATATTTTTAATAATTTTATCAAGGCCCGTACAGTCGGTTTCCAATAACGGCCACCGGACTGCATCCATAGCGACCTTTTCCAAATTTGAATTGGATATAATTCCAAATCCTGCTATTAAATTCAAATCTCTTATATTCACTGAAAATCTCTTTCCGATACGAACCCAATGGTTCTGGTTTTAGGAGAATCCGACGGTCGGATCTCCCGTAATGTGAATTCGAAGTCAATGGTCGAAATTTACGAATGCTCGTGGCGCGGCGCGTTCTATTCAAGCCATTAATATATATATATATATATATATATATATATATATATATATTTCGTTCAAAACGTACTTTATAAACTAGTTTTAAAAACGATTCCCACTTTCACTTCAATTTTAAATCAAAATTGAATACTCCATATCATTATAATATTTAAGTGACAATATTTTCAAAATACTAGATTTTGAAATCGTTTCCTTTTCAATATTCATTATAAAATGAATAAAATCGATATAATTATCATTCGCGTTAAAATGGCACAAATCTAATCAACACTGCTTCACGTACTTCAATATATTCGTGTCCATCCAAAATCGGACATCAAAGTCACATTTTTATCCTTTACTGAATGTTATTTTAAAATATTCGTTCTTTCTGAATTGAAATCAGACCCATTCAATTACCATATAATTTATTTATATGGATTTTATACAACACATGTACACAACAACAATGATAAACAATAATCCATCATTCAGAGTGCATTACACAACTGCACAAGCATCAAATAAAAATAATAAACGCTTACTACAGTCTGTCAACCAATCGATTGGCATACCACTAAACAATTAGGAATAGTGTACGCTAAATATCATAACAATACCCGTGTGGGGTTTGAACCAACAAATACTGAATATTATTTGTGTATTTGGGCGATGTGTAAAATTTATCGTCCCAATCAATGTCAATTAAATGAGTGTACATAAATAATCATTCGATTTGTAAATGAATATTTATTTTCATTTCAGGAGAATTTTATGCTGTTCGTATATAAGTTAAAAATTATATTTTTAACGATAAAATATTTATTTCAACACTTAACTATTTTATATAGTTCACATACAAATTAAAAATTATATTTTTAATGAACAAATATTTGTTTTAGAAAATTTCGGCATTATACCGGCGCGATATTAGAACCGGAGTAATGTCTAGCATTACCCATCTCCCGATATTAGCTCAAGCCATACACAATAATCACAACCAATTCAAACAATCCCACAATCAATTTTACAACCACAATCCAAATTTCCACAATACAATCCAAACAAACAACTATGGTTTGTACAATAAATAGTGTCAGGAGCTACTAAGCACCGTCTGCAACCTAAAATATATTTAACTGTAAAATAATTTATGTGAGAAGGTGTTCTCACATTGGGATCCACTCCACCTTTATTTTCTAACGTTCTGATTTGTTGTTCGGGTTCCAGAATTTGCAAACGAGCTCCAATTTTCACACGGTCTTTTACTATAGCTTAAGCATGCCATTCCAGATAACTTTCGCCTAGTGGTCTTTCTTCCGAAATTGCTTCATTGCGCCAGAATTTGCGAAAAGACAGTATTTGGACAGCAGACTTTGGATACGTTTTTTGAACAACTCTTCAATCCAAAATATGACTTCCATATACTCAAATCAAAGAGAAAATCTTGCTCTTCGATTTTGGTACTGTGGAGTTTTAGCTATAAGCGCTCGGTTGGAGAGTTATAGGCTCCGAAAGGTCATGGTGTTATTTATAAATACTGAAAATGGTAAAAATTGGATTTTTAGTCACGGGGAAGGCCATAGTCGGAGGTGGGTGACCATTCGCAAAAGCGGGGGTTGTTCAGATGGCCAACGGCGGATAGTGGGGACCACGACCGCGGGGTTTGGGACTGGTTGGGCTAGAAGAAGGGGGCAGAGTGAGAAGGAGGAGGTTGGAGTAGGAGATCCGGAGGGGAAGCGATGGGTGGCGATGGGGAGGCGGCCTGGAAGGGGGCGACGGGGGAGGGATCAGTTGTTTTTCTTTTTTCTTTTTCAATTTTGAACGATGGGTTAGAGGGAGGGTTAGGGTTTATATAATTATATAATAATATTAATTTATATTCCAAAAAGTTAAATTTTCATTCTAACTTCAAATCCACCCCAACGACTTTCGTCCCCAGCTAATTTCCTCCATTTCGAACACAATGGGATATGTCCCGTAAGCCAATTCGATTGTTTCAATCAATTTCGTTAAATTTAAAATATAAATTAATAAACGGTCAAAATTGATTTCAACATACATTTTAATTTACCGGGGCCACATACTCACTCCAAAAATTTCAGAAAAATAATTCTAACTAAGTTTTGACGATACGGTCCTAACAAACTAATTTCATCGAATTTGGAGGTCGTTTGGTAATATGGTCATTTTCCAGTCGATTAATTTCAAACTGAAAGTACCAAATGCGTTTAAATTCACCACGCTCAAATATTAATTCCAAAAATTATGAAAATTGGAATATAACAATAATTTGACATTTCGGATCCAAAAAAAGTGGTTTTGTCGAAAGCGGAGGTCGTTTGCAAAATGGCTATTTTTAAGGGCTATATATTATATTAAAATATATATAAATTCCATAATGACAATTTCAAATTTTAAACTGGACAGGACTATCAATTCTTAAAGTGAAATCTCAATTTCTTATATTCGTTAGGAAGATATAGCTAAGCTGATTCTATCGTTTCTTGTTTTGTCCAATTCTGATTTAAAATGAATTCTATATACTCAATCGAAATTAGAAATCGAATTTTCAAACTACCGCACCATTTCTGGCTCGTTTTAAATTTAAAATAAATTTATACATTTAACTACGTTTAAAATAAATTTTTTTGTTATTATTTAAAATAAATCATTTTAAATATTCAAAATCCATTAAAATAGCTAAAATAAAAATTTTAAATTGGTTTTGAAAATCCGGGTTGTTACAATCTCCCACACTTAAAATATTTTCGTCCTAAAAAAGGAACGGAGATGAAAGTTGTTTAACTAACTAGTTCAACTTTCATTCTGGCCTTCATTCTTCAACTTTTCAGTTTCTAAGAATTTTCTAATTTCTCAAAAATTTGGCTAACACCCTAAATTTTCGAAAAATTCGGCCATAACCTCGGTTGATATTTAAAACCGCAACTTGCCTCACAGGGCCCTCATCAATCCAAAAGAAAAAGCAAAAGCCAAACGGCTAGCCAATCGGCACATAAAATCATCAAAACCCAATGAATATGGTAAACATGTACCTATTTGTCGGGCATACAATTTTATTCCTCTTCTTAGCTTCCATGCTATGACGTGTTCATTATATATACATGTATGCAATTCTAATCAATTTTCAATTCAGTTCAATATTCGATTCGATTAGGCTAAATTTATCTTCCATTCACATATTTGTTTGATCATTCCAATATTTTAATTAGTTGAACTAATATTCATACAACACAATCAACAATCAATTAGTTGATTAAATTTTCAAACATGTATCTTTCTATGTATACTTAAAAATCTTATTTTTAGTGCCAAATCACAACAATAAACTCTAACTAAGTTTTGGTTCTCACACCAGTCAGAAATATATAGACATCCCACTTTCGAAACTCGAAAATAAACACTGATGATGCCACAACATTACCAGAATTATTCCTGGGCGTCTAGAGTGTGATTCTATATCCATCTAGTATATTTGAGACTTCGTATACACGTGGATCAGATGCATATTAAAAAATTTATAAACCCAATAGTCCAAAATCAATTTAAAATAAAATACTCACATATGTATAATAAGGTTTAAATTTTCAAAACAAATTTTTTTTCATTTTTATTTTAAAAATAACAATCTTTGTAACTCATTCTAGGATACTACTGATCCCATCTCTAACAAGTCATTCTCATTGGATATTACTAATCCAAATTGAAACGACCCAAACTTCACCTTTCGGGAAAGCCCAGATTGAGTTAAGAACACGACGCATCAGAACACAAACATTAGAACATTTCATTGTTATTACAGCAATTTACATCAGAGTACAAGAATATTCTAGAGTGTGAATAATTAATAAACATTTGAAATACAATATCAGAGATTTAAAATTACATAGCAGCGGAAAATAACAACTGACACAACTGAAAAAGATATGCGGATATAAAGCTTTCTGAATATAGTTCCTGCTTTAAATCCATGATACTATGAAAAGAAATCTACAAAACCAAAACTTCTAGTTGCCCGTGTGGAAAGTAGGGGCACCCAGAGTTTAGGTTAAAACAATAAACTCCAGGTCAGTCATGGGACTGGTGTGAGAACTAAAACAGTTATTTAAAACTTTACTTTAAAATAGAGTAAATCAAGGGACCACGTCATATTACATAGAACAGGTTTTCTCCCAAGAATACCAGTGCATGAAACAAACAGCGCCATGCTTTTTGAAAAAATGAAGTTATTATAAGACTCAGGTCCCATCATACAATGCAACCCAAGCCGGAGGATAGAGTTTTCCCTTATAATAGCCAAACATGCTTTGTACGTTTAAATCAAATCATTTTGATATTACTATAAGTGTATAATTTCAAAACTACTTCAAATATAAATGTATCAATCATAGACGGCATAGCTGCCATTTACTATGTCGCCATACTAGTTCAACAACTAAAACTGAAAAGTGTCGTATTGGAAATTGGATTCCATCTATGAGTCGAGGCAAGGGTTCATCCTCACCAGCTTCGAGACACTCTAGCAAATGACTTAGGGTTGGAACGCTGGCGAACCCTAGGATCTTCAGGGTCGGTGCACACTTACTTTAGTGGATTAGTTATTCCTGAACACATGTTTCCTGATCCTATCGGACCTATCACTTGGCCAGTAGCGACCAATATCTAGAGCCACTAGGGACTAAAACCGAGGCGCCTCGCAATCTATCATCCACATAAGTTAAAATGTCTGGGCTCTGTACGATGACACCACTTCTATCTAGAAAGAAACGCATGCACTCCCGGCAGTCACGATCCCGTTTTTGACTCATACCGATTGTGAGGCTCATGAATTAACGTTATACAAAAAGCTATGTGTGACACCCCACGTCTGTTAGTGTCACTCTATATAGAATTCATTAAGTTTCATGAAGCGTTATAGGTAAATCAGAACATAATATCACAAGACAGACATGTAAAATAACAGCGAAATTAAAAACTTTATTTAAATCAAAACATCATCTTCCCAAATACTGAGTTTACATCATAAGTTTGAGATAACCAATTATATTAATAATCTGTCTTGCTAAAAATATCACAGTACAAAAGAATAAGACCATATTTCCCATGCGAATCCATAATAGAATTGACAAGAAGTCAAAGCCGTACATCAGTATCCAAAATCCAAGCTAAGCTGAAAGAGTACAAATCAACTCTAAGCACTCCCACGCTGAGAACCTGGTGGGAAACGGAAGGGAGAGAAGAGGAAACAAAAAGGGTAAGACATGAAGTCTGGCGTGTCCAGTTACTTTTAAATATAAATAAATAAAAGTATCATGGCAGGTTTATAAAAATGGAAGAACAAGATAACAATAACAATATCAAGTGTGAATTGAGCAAGATAAGTTTGAACAAAATATATTACACTTCTTAAATACGTTTCACTGCACCGCACCAATACTAGTATCTCAAAAACAGAATGATCCCTAAAAATACCGTTCCATTACATTTTCTTGATTGTTAGGTTTCTTGGGTTAACAACACTCAACGCTTATACACACGTCGTATCCATTTACTTCCCATTGGATTAACCTAATATGGTATATATGTAGCCACCCTTGTTCGATGACGAATATTCTATGAATTAAAATACCGTCATATGAAATATCGTGATAATAAACTGCAAGCGCACGGCGTATGATTGTTAGTATGTGGCGAATACGAGTCCATCCACAGGGAAAGAAGTAATCTCGATCTTATTCAATCAAATTAAACCAAAATTCGGATTGTGATTAAGTACTAGGAAAAAAGTAAACTAAAATATAGATTAAAACTATGAGATTAAAACCAATTTAGGGGCAACTTCACTTTTCTCTCTTTTAACAGTGTTCAACATAAAATAGTACGAAGATCTCTCAATAACCTACGTAAGATTAATTATGTAATTATCATAAGCATCAGTTATTTGCGCTAATAATTTACACAAAATAAGTCATCAAGCTATAATACACAATTAAAATAATTTTTTAACTTTTATGAAACATGCCATCGAAATGAAACTAAAATCTAATTTAATTATGATATATTTACTATTGGCTAGTAATATAGATCATCAAATTTCAACTTAAACCTCATTTCATTGCCATAATCACAATTTTAGATGAAGAGGCAATTTGTTGTTTATGTCATAAACATATCCTCAATGTTATGAAATGAAAAAAAGAGGCTATTAAATTCAATATGAAACACAAATACACAAAAACATCCATTCCCATTAAACCCAAAGAGATCATTCATACAAATTCATGTTGAATCTAAATTACTGAGAGGAAAAGCTTCATCACCCCTAAATTGTAGGGGTTTAGCTCCTCATTTGTATTATTATTTCAACACAAATAAATTTCAACATTGAAGAACAACGAGTAAGTAATGAAGAAAAGATATTAACTAAATAATGGCATAAAATAAAGCTACACTACCTGCAGAAAAGAGAATAACATGTAAATAAAAAAACAACAAATTAAGATTGCATTAAAACGAGAGATTACAAAAAAGAAATGGTTAAGAAGTCATGGAAGAAAAATAGAGGTTTTGATTTCAGCCACTCTAAACTAAATAAAATCCAAGATGATTTTTACATCAACATACAGGGTTATTTATACATATGAAAAACCCTAATTCAACTTTAGTGTGCTACCAAGAATGCCTTTTAGGAAGTGTGGCCACCAATTAATCATCATGCTTTAATTACTCCATGATCAAATTTCCTGAAGCTATATCATCAACTAATTTGTCCATTAGCTTTTAAGTGTAATAAGTGGGGTCCTCCATGATTATGTATGAGGATTTTTTCCTCTTCATTCCTTTTGTAAGCATATAAATCTTTTTGAAGCTCTCTTCCAAATGCACCAAATGTCTACAAAAACAATGAAAAATGTCCAAGTATAAATTCTCAAAATAACTTAAGCACAAAATTGAATATTTTCCCTCTGTATGACGATGAATGTGTGATATTTTGAAATCAATTGAATTATGGTTTAAACATGATAAAATACCCATATATGACATTTATTAGCACTAAACAAGAATAAATATATGAATATAAATATGTATTTTTACGTGCACATCAAATACCCCCATACTTATCTTTTTATTCGTCCTCGAATAAACTGAAGAACTGAGATAAATTCGTTTTCGTAGGGAGCACGATTGCATTGAGCATATGCAACAAGCCTTTAAACCTCTGGGTGTCCCCAGTAGGACGAGTGTTGTCTCGTAAGGGTTTTCAGCGGATACTATCCACAAAATCCAAAATTTGAATGCAAAAAATATTTATAAAATGCAAGATTAGAAAATATTTACAAGACGAATGCAAGCATTTGAAGGAATATTTACAAATGAATAATTTACTTTTAAATATTACACGAATGAATTAACACAAATTTGGGTCGTCACTATGAAATTTGAGCCCTTTACTAATCAAAACTTCAAACAAAAGTCATGTTACCATCACAAGATCCTCTAGCTTGGCTAGTTGTTTTGGTAGAAACATAGTGTAAATATGAAATGAATTCTATTATCGATATCAACAATCGTAAAACAACATCTCAACTTCCTTTTTGTTAACAAGTTAGGTCGAGTAAGTGAAGAGTGTGCTTGGATTTCAAGTTCTTACTCTCTCTTCATTACAAAATATTTACATTATTACTATTTACAAACACCTAACTGAAAAGACCAAGGTGTACCACCCGTGAGAGTTTGGGACAGAGCTTGGCGGATTGTGCAGACCGACGCTGACTTTGTCAACAAGATGTCGGTAATCCTTGGGTGTCCAACTCATAAAATGAGACCAAGGTATCCTACCCATGCACTGCCTCGCGGACTGACGTGAGAGTTGGGACAGAGCTTGGCGGGTTTGCATACCAACGCTATATTTACAAGCAATGTTGGATACCGTTGGATTATTATATACAATTTTTTTTTCTTTTCTTTTTTTATATAAGAGAGAGAGTTAAGCGAGAATATCTTAGCACAACTTCACTTAAAAGATCTAAAATGTTATCGCAAGTAGACTAAATCAATCATTCATTTAATCGGATTACAATTTAGAAATCATTTCATACTCATCACCTACGAATTTCCCTATATACCAGTTACACCAAATTTGCTCCTAATTCCAACTTTCCTTTCGTTATCCACTAAGAGAAGTAAATTTCCAAAAAAATTAATCAAACGACCAAAATTATATGCTAATAACTCCATCATGTCTTATTTAAAAGTAAATAGAAGTGCGAAACTCTTTTTTTTAATGAAAAAGGGAAAGAAATGCAGAAAGAGAAAGGAAAAAAACAACTTAAACTATGCAAAACAAAATGAAAATGAGACTTCCGCCACACTTGATTTCGACTGTGTCCCACAGTCAATGCATGACACAATGAGTGAACGGATGAGAAATATTTACATATTTACAAAAGAGGGTTAGTGTGTCTTACCGACTGTGCATGTAGAAAATATGCATCATCGAATAGATGAACTGGTCCACAATGGACCAATGGAGCAACCTCATTAAGATTATGAGACACAGCTTAAGCACAGATATGACACCCCACGTCCGTTATTGTCACTCACTAAGGGAATGCATTAAGTTTCGTGAAGCGTTACAGGTAAACGGACACAAAATAATTACAAGACAGATATAAATAAGATAGCAGCGGAAATTTTAAATTTTTATTTCAAATATAAATTATAATGTCGTGGTCCATAATACCATAAGTCACAAAATCCATTACAATAGACCAACTTCTGTCTTGCATCATCAGAGTACATAAGAATATGAAAAACATAATTCCCCAATTAAAAGAGTTAAGCCATAGTAGAGACAAGAACTTGAGCCATACTTCAGAAGTAGCTCCTACCAAGATGATATCTGAGTCCTGGCTAAGCGTGAGTGTTTCCTCCCTGAGAACCTGGGGGGAAACGGAAGAAAGAAGGAGAAACAAAAGGGTTAGACATAAAGTCTAGTGAGTCTAGTTACTTTTAGCCAGTAAATAAATAAAAGTAACATGATAGGCATATAAAGAGGATAAGAGAGAGATCACTACATAAATGGCAGGTGTGACAAGGTAACGAAGATAAGGTTTATGTGCCTTAATAATGATTACTCTGCACTATTACTAGTATAACTAAAATTAGATGATCTCTTCCACTATAAGTTGGTTTACTTAGGGCATACTTCCGAGTGTACCCTAACCACTACCCTAATCGATCGGCTCCCTACCCCGTAGATATCTTCTGCTGGCCCCACAGTAGGAGGTATCGCTTCATAAAGTGGCAACCATTAAGGTGTGCACAACCATACCTACTGGTGTCACGGTTGTCTTATCCCCCTCTGTCTGGCTCATGCTCGCACATGGCCCGATCAGTTTGCGCCGCCCACACCATCCATCTCGTTAGGATCTCTTATAATCAATCAGTAAGCATGCCCCTTCTCCTCCTGGTACGGAGTTCTTTATTTGATACCAACTCCGGGTTACTAACTGAAATGGGTACCACACAATATGTTACAAGCTCTCCCCTTTGTCTTGTATCCCCACCAGGTTTTTCACTGACTATGTATAACCTTAGGTGTCTTTAATTACATAGCCCTATGTCAGTTATGCTTACCCTAAAGGGTGCCTTTAATTACATAACTTTATTATATTTTTCACCGGTTATGTATACCACTAGGTGTCTTTAATTACATAACCTTATTGTGTTAAGTTCGTGGGCCTATACATAAATTTTACCCACCCCCTCTAATTTACTCAACCCACCCACTACCCATTCAATTTTACTTAACCCTAACTTAAGTTCATAATCATACAATCATTATGGATTAAATTAGGTTAAGTAGTCCAATTCAATACCATGTCCAATTATGGTTATAATGGGCTAGACATCCCACACTAGGCCTACAACGGGTGGATGCTCGATATGCCGATCCGGTCCAGGCAGTCTTATTCCACATTTGGGCCTAACCTCGTGTCCTAACTCAATTCGTATTTTTTCACTTAGACCTCTCACACTAGGTTCAGCATTAGTGGCTTCTGGATATGCCGGTCGGGTCTGGGAAGACTTCCGCCACTAATGCAACCTAACCTCATGTCATAAGTGCAATTACAATTCCTAATTGTAATTACTAAATATCCCATTTTTATCCAAATTTACCTATGTCATTATAGGTGATTATTTCTATGTTTCCCCATTTGAATTAAATGTCCAATTTGTATAAATATTACATAAATTATGCCAATTATAAATCCCTTCTCCCCGTTTCCTAACTAACGTATTCACACGTATTTTGACGGCATTTAGGGTAGAAAGCAGCCTAGCCATAACAATGAAAAAGGGAATATGACAAAGGTGATAGTATCAACATATCTTGGCATAAACTAGCATGATAACAAGGTAAATGGACATGTAATTAACATCATCAGAAGGTGGACATAAAACTGATAAATTGTGGCAATTACTATGATGTCAAAGCAAGCATAATGTGATCTAAATTAACCATTTTAGGTGTCCAACTATTTAGATCTAGCATAATTAGGATGACATAGTAACATGTTTAGATTTAAAGATGGCTTCACATGTCAAGTTTACAACATATCTAGATTGATCACAATATAACAAGTGAAAAACGGGATCTACATAAAGAGCTGGATTTAGCCAATGTTACAACTATCCAATTTATTAGATGTACATTCACCACAATATAATTACAAGCCAAGATCCACATAGACAACATAATAGAATAACCACAACTATATTAGATCTAGAGAAACAGATCTATCATGACATAGTATAGGATATAACACTTGCACAGAATCATACTTTACAACATATCCAGTTTACAGTCTTTCACAATTCACTTTTATTTATCTAAACCTAAAAGTAATCTAGAAACTCATAGCAATAGGTTTAGAGAATTGAGAAAGAACAGATCTTGAATTCTGAATTTGATTTGCAAAGTATGTAGTTATAGAAAACGGTTCAGTTCACACACCAGCAGCATATGTCCCCCATGATTTCCAATGAAGAATATAAGAGAATATGACACATATATATAGCTGCCAGACCCCCTAAAACCAAGTGCCACGTCAGCCCTAGGGGTGTCGACACCCCTATAGGTGGGTCGACCCATAGGTCAACACCCCTTCAGGGGGTCGACCCCTAGGTCGACACCCCTCTTGGGGGGTCGACCCCCTAGAGCAGGAATTTTGCCGCTCTGACGAATTTTCAGAATTTTAATCGTTCTGGATAAAATTCTTACTCATCTCTAACTCATGCGTACATATATAATTTTTCTACGTGTATAGAAACTTAAAACCCTCATAACTTCCTCATACGGTGTCCATTATACGCAAACCAAATGTCCATCTTGCCCAAAATTTTGAGATGGAAGCAATGGTGTAGTCTGTTTCTTCTAATTACGAATATTAAATTAATTAATATTTAATTTATCCTCTTTTAGTGTCGGTACAAATTTGGGGCGTTACATTCTCCCTTACTCAAAGGATTTCGTCCCAAAATCTCTAAGTTGAGAAGAATGCATATCCTACCATCAATCATCCATCTACTCATCCACCAACCACTGGCATCCATTGTCCTTAAAGATTTCTAATGCTTGTATGAATATATGCGAGGGTGTGTGTATATGTCCCAACACTAATGCAAAGATCAGGCAGTCTACTGATTCAGTTGACCTCCTTAATGCAATGCATGTTAGTGCCATGAATCCAATATGTATGCAAATAATCCTATTGTATCATATAAGTTCTATATGTGTGCTCACTCATTCGTCCAAGTGTAGCATCCATATGCTAATACATCCATTTCCATCCATAAAAGAAAATAAAATGCACACCCATCCATATGCAGTATGAAAGTGATTGAGCCGATCTTAGTGCCTAGTGTGTGTGTGTGTATATGCATCCACAGGTAACCACTAGCAAACACTTGCATCCATAAATCATAACATGTTTCAAACACATGTTTACATCCATAGGATTCCTATCTAAAGGTCGAAAATACTATGGATAAGATATACTCTATTGACAGAAAAAACACTGATAAAACTTAGGAAAAGGAGTTAAGAACATGCCCTCGAAAAGAAAAGGGTATGAAGCACGAATCTTGCCTTCGGTCTCCTAAGTCGTATCTTCGGGGTTATCTCCCCATTGAACCTTTTGCAACTTGATCTCCTTATTGCGCAGCTTTTTAACTTCTGACCCAAGAATACGGGTAGGGACTCGTCTGAATGTCGCCTCCCTTTCCACTTTGACTTCTTGCAACATACTCGGCTCAGCAACTTCTGCGGTGTCATGCAAGCACTTCCGCAAATGAGAGACGTTGAAAATGTCTCGAACACCGGATAGATTTTATGGGAGCTTTACTCGGTAGGCCATTTGGTCAGTCCTCTCTGTTATGGGAAATGGTCCCACAAACCTAGGTGCCAAGTTTCCTACTGATCCGAAGCGAACCACATTCCTTAAAGGCGATATTTTGATAAAAACCAAGTCTCCCACTTAGAATTTGATGTCAGTTCTTCTCCTGTCTGCATAGGACTTCTGCCTATCCTGAGCCGTCTTCATCCGCCGTCGAATAAGGTCAATCTTTTCGGACATTTCCTGAACCATATCGGGTCTAAGTAATAATCTTTCTGTAGATTCCCACTAACAAGTTGTCAATCTAAAGGGTCGCCCGTACAATGCTTTGAAGGGTGCCATGCCGACGCTCGCTTGATAACTGTTATTATAGGCAAACTCTACTAAAGGAAGATGCTCTTCCCAAGTCCCTCCGAAGTCTAGGATACACAGCCTTAAAAGATCTTCAAGAAACATGTTCACCCACTTTGTCTGCCCGTTGGTCTGAGGATGATAAGCGGTGCTCAAACACAACAAGTGTACCTAATGCTTCTTAAAAGCTCCTCCAAAATTCGTTGGTAAAGATGGGGTCATGATTGCTCACGATGCTAGAAGGTACTCCATGAAGCCGAACTATCTCACGAACATAAATTGTTGCCATCCATGATGTCGTCCTCTTACTCTTACCTGGAATAAAGTGAGCGCTCTTAGTGACTCTATCCACTACCACCCAAATATTGTGTTACCTTTCTTCGATCTATGCAAACCATCTATGAAATCCATAGAGACGCTCTCCTATTTCCACTGCGGAACCTCCAACGGATGAAGTAATCCACTGGGCTTCTTTTGCCCAGCTTTGACTTGCTAGCAAACTAAACATTGAGAAACAAATTCGGCCACATCTTTCTTCATCCCTGCCCGAAAGAAAACCCTCTTCATGTCCCTGTACATCTTATCACTACCTGGATGAATAGTCATCTTAGAATGGTGGGCTTATTTTAGGACTGCCTTTATCAAGCTTCCTGTTTGAGGAACACAAAGCCTTCCATCTCATTGCAACCACCCCTTTTCATCTATGGCATATCTACTGAGGTGACTAGAAGTCTCCCCTCTTCTGATCTTATCCATGATGTCTAGAATCTGTGGGTCACCTTGTTGCGAAGCTCCTATCTGATCCATAAGAGTTGGTCGTATCTCCAAGGATGCAAACAAATCAGGCTAAACCTCGATGGTGGGTCTAAAATCAAAAGCTGATATGAACTCCAAGTTCTTTCTTTCCACAAACAGAGGACTCGGGGCCATCCTCTGCCTACTTAGTGCATCTGCCACCACATTACCCTTGCCAGGGGTATAAGCAATCTCAAAATCTTATGAAGCTAAGAACTCTATCCACCGTTGTTGCCTTAAGTTGAGATCCTTCTATGAGAATAGATACTTGAGAGATTTATGATCGGTGTATAACTCGAACTTTTCTCCAAGTAAATAATGACGCCACGTCTTTAATGCGAATACTATGGCAGCTAGCTCTAGATCATGGGTGGGGTAGTTCTTCTCATGAACTCTCAACTATTTACCCCAATAACATATTACTTTCCCTTCTTGCATTAGAACCGCACCAAGACCTGTACCGCACTCATCGGTGTAAATAGTAAACACTTTACTTCCATCAGGCAAGGTCAAGACTGGGGCTATTGTCAAAGCACTCTTCAGTCATTGGAAAGCAACGTCACAGTATTTGTCCCATGAAAATGCCAAATTCTTCTTTGTCAGCCTGGTGAGAGGGGATGATATCTTCACGAAGTTCTTAATGAACTTCCTATAATAACCTTCCAACCCAAGAAAGCTTCTCACCTCGGTTGCATTTTAGGAATCTGCCAATCTTGCACTGCAACCACCTAGGCGGGATCTATAGCTATCCCTTCTTTAGAGACTACATGCCGTAAGAATCTCACCTCTTTTCTCCAAAAATGGCATTTGGAGAATTTTCCTTAAGCTAATGGTCACGGAGAGTTTTCAAAACTTCTCTCTAATGTTGGGCATGCTCTTCTTCATTCTTGGAGAAGATCAAAATATCATCAACAATGACTACGATAAATTTGTTTAGGAACTCACGAAACACCCTACTCATCAAATCAACAAAATAGGCGGGTGCATTTGTCAACCCAAAAGGCATAACTAACCATCCAAAGAAATCGTCCGGAGTTCTGAAAGCATTTTTATTTATTCTGTCCTCAACCACCCCCAACTTATGGAACCTCATAGCCAAGTCCAACTGAGAAAATACTGAGGCACCAACAAGCTAATCAAATAAATCATCAATCCTCGGAAGCGGGTGCCTATTCTTCTTGGTGAGCTTATTCAATTCTCTATAGTCAACACACAAACGAAGTGAACCATCCGCTCTAGTTGCGAATACTACTGGAGCACCCCATTCAGATATTCTTCATCCGATAAACTCTTTCTCAAGTAGCTCCCCTACTTGATTACTCAGCTCCCTCCTTTCCCTTAGAGCATGTGGCGCACTGGTAATGCAACTGGCTTTGCGTTGTCCACCAGATATATGCGGATGTCAATCTGGCGCCGTGGAGGTGAACCCCGTACCTCGTCAAAAACATTAGAATAATCTCGATCCACCGGAACAGATTGCAAATCATCTATGGATGCATCTAGAGATTCTAGGAAGCTAAGCATAACAGACCCTTGGGGGTCACAAGAAAATTCGAGGGTCTTCCCATGACAAGTCAGGAGTCTAACAACCCTCTTCTCACAATCTAGAATGGCCCTATATATGGAAAGCCAATCCATTCCTAGAATCAACCCGTAGCCCATAAACCCGAGCACGTACGCATCACATTCAAACTCGACTCCTAACACAAATATTTTCAAACCCTGACAAATCAATGATAATTTAGCTGAACCACCAATGAGGTTTGAAAAAACTATGGGATCTACTACCATACCAGTAATTAAGTGCGGAGACTGAACCACAGAACTAGATATAAACCTGTGTGAAGCACCAGAATCAAAAAGTGTTCTAACTAGATGGTTTGAAAGAGAAATTAAACTTTCTACGGAAATTTTTCTACCTCTTTCAGGAGCACCCATCGCGAGAGCATGCACCTAGCCTCCAGAAGTCCCTGCTCTTTGACCTTGTCCCTACGATCCTTGTTTCTTCGGGCACTCTTTAGGGAAGTGTCTGACCTCTTCGCAATTAAAGCAATTGGCCTTCCTTCCCTTACAATCTTTGATTAAGTGACCCTCCTTTCCACAATTGTGACATTTTCTCTTATCCTTTCCATTATCGTCTTTCCATCCTTTCTTCTTTTGTTGCTGCCCCTTCTTGGGCCGCACCTTCTTATTCTACGATGTCCCCTTAGCTTTTGTTTCCTTCTTTTCTCCCTAGTCCTCCTCATTCATTAGGGCCATTTCAACAAGCTTTTCAAATGTGGCCCCCATTTGAATATGGGACATAGCTAAACCATGCAGAGGATCATTCGGCCCTTTAGCAAACCGCAAAGCCTTTTTGTGCGGTGTATCCACCAACTCTAACCCGGACCTTGCTAGCTAGTTGAACTTGTTCACATACTCCTTTACCATCAAATTTCCTTGTTTGAGTGCTAAGAACCTCTCCATCTTTATGCTTCTCTCATCTTGGGAAAGAAATTTCATTTCGAACCTCTGTCTAAAATCTTCCCAAGTTTCCATCGGACGTCCAGCTTAGGTGATTTCCCAACAAAATGTGGCTTCATCCTTTAACAGCCAAGCAGCTAATTGAATCTTTCTTTAGTCCTCCACTTCAAAGATTACAAATAAGTGCTCGGTCTCCTTAAGCCAGTTCCGAGCTTCTACGAATTTCTTGTTCCCATGGAATGGCCATCCTCCCATAGCCCGGAAATCTTTGTAGATCTTGGAAAAGTTGTCAGCTATTGGAAGGGGAGGGGGAGGAGGATTAACTGGTGCAGCTTGGGGAGGAACGTCTCTTTGGCCTTCGAACGACGCTGTGGCCTTTAAATACCCACGGAACCATCCGGGTATTGTGACGCCCTTTGGGATATTTGGGATGTTTTTTCCACAGACATGCTGAAAAAAAGGAAAAGGATGAAATTTAGATAAAGGACCGAAGGATACTACATATGGCTTTTTGGGCAATGTTTTCAAAACAAACCTTTCTTTTGAAAATACTTTCTTTTAAAACCCTTATGAAAATGATTTCCAAAAACTTTTATCTAATATGGTAACCTTTAGCTCTGATGCCAAGTGTGACACCCAACGTCTGTTAATGTCACTCACCAAGGGAATGCATTAAGTTTTGTGAAGCGTTATAGGTAAACAGACACAAAATAATTACAAGACAGATATAAATAAGATAGCAGTGGAAATTTAAATTTTTTTTTTCAATCAAAAATTATAATGTCGTGGTCCATAATACCATAAATCACAAAAACCATTACAATAAAACAACTTCTGTCTTGCATCATCAGAGTACAAAATAATATGAAAAACATAATTCCCCAATTAGAAGAGTTAAGCTATAGAAGAGACAAGAACTTAAGCCATACTTCGGAAGTAGCTCCTAGCAAGATGATATTTGAGTCCAAGCTAAGCCTGAGTGTTTCTTCTTGAGAACCTGGTGGAGAAACGGAAGAAAGAAGGAGAAACAAAAGGGTCAGACATAAAGTCTAGCGATTCTAGTTACTTTTAGCCAGTAAATAAATAAAAGTAACATGATAGGCATATAAGTGGATAAGAGAGAGATCAGTGCATAAATGGCAGGTGTGACAAGGTAAGCAAGATAAGGTGTATGTGCCTCACTAATGATTACTCTGCACTATTACTAGTATAACTAAAATGAGATGATCCCTTCCACTATAAGTTGGTAGACATAGGGAATACGCTGATTGTACCCTAACCACTACCCTAAACGATCGGCTTCCTACCCCGCAGATATCTTGTGCTGGCCCCACAGTATGAGGTAACACTTCCTAAAGTGGAAACCATTAAGGTGTGCACAACCACACCTACTTGTGTCACGGTCGTCTTATCCCCCTCTGCCCGGCTCATGCATGCACATGGCCCGGTCGGTTTGCGCCGCCCACACCATCTGTCTCGTTTGGATCTCTTATAATCAATTAGTAAGGGGGGCCCTTCTCCGCCTAGTACGAAGTTATTTATTGGATACCAACTGACCGAAATGGGTCCCACACAATATGATACAAACTCTCCCCTTTGTCTTGTATCCCCACTAGGTTTTTCACTGACTATGTATACCCTTAGGTGTCTTTAATTACATAGTCCTATGTTAGTTATGCTTACGCTGAAGGGTGTCTTTAATTACATAACTTTATATTTTCCACAGATTATATATACCACTAGGTGTCTTTAATTACATAACCTTATTGGGTTAAGTTTGTGGGCCTACACGTAATTCTTACCCACCCCCTATAATTTACTTAACCACACACTACCCATCCAATTTTACTTAACCCTAACTTAAGTTCATAATCATATAATCCTTGTGAATTAAATTAGGTTAAGTAGTCCAATTCAATACCATGTCCAATTATGGTTATAATGGACTAGACCTCCCATGTTATACCTACAACATGTGGATGCTGGATATGACGGTCGGGTCCGGGCAGTCTTATTCCATAGTTGGGCCTAACCTCGTGTCTTAGCCCGATTTGTATTTGCGCAAATAGACCTCTCACATTATGTTCAACATTAGTGGCTATTGGATATGCCGGTCGGGTCCAGGCAGACTTCCGCCACTAATGCAACCTAACCTCGTGTCATAAGTGCAATTACAATTCCTAAATATTCCATTTTTATCCAAATCTACATATGTCATTATAGGTGATTATTTCTATGTTTCCCCATTTGAATTAAATGTCCAATTTGTATAAATATTACATAAATTATGCCAATTATAAATCCCTACTCTCCGTTTCATAACTAACATATTCACACGTATTTTGGCGGCATCTAAGCTATAAAGCAGCCTAGCCATAACAATGAAAAACGGAATATGACAACGGTGATAGTTTCAACATTTCTTGGCATAAACTAGCATGATGACAAGGTTAATGGACATGTAATTAACATCATCACAAGGTGGACATAAAACTTATAACTTATGGCAATTACTACGATGTCAAACTAGCATAATGAGATCTATATTAACCATTTTCGGTGTCCAACTATTTAGATCTAACATAATTAGGGTGACGTAGTAAAATATTTAGATCTAAAGATGGCTTCACATGTCAAGTTTACAACATATCTAGATTGATCACAACATGACAAGTGAAAAAAGGGATCTACATAAAGAACTGAATATAACCAATGTTACAACTGTCCAATTTGATAGATGTACATTCACCACAATATATTTACAAGTCAAGATCCACATAGACAACATAATATAATAAAAAAATTATATTAGATCTAGAGAAATAGATCTATCATGACAGAGTATAGGATATAACACTTGCACAAATCATACTTTACAACATATCCAATTTACAGCCTTTAACAATTCACTTTTATTTATCTAAACCTAAAAGTAATCTAGAAACTCACATCTTTAGGTTTAGTGAATCGAGAAAGAATGGATCTTGAATTCTGAATTGGATTTGCAAAGTATGTAGTTGTAGAAAACGGTTCAGTTCACACTCCAACAGCATATGGCCTCCATGATTTCCGATGAAAAAAATAAGAGAATAGGACGCATATATATAGCTACCAGACCCCCTAAAATTGAGTGCCACGTCATCCCTAGGGGTGTCGACACCCCTGTGGGTGGGTCGACACCCCTTGAGATGGGTCAACCCCTAGGTCGACACCCCTCTAAGGGGGTCGATCCCCTGGAATTTTGTTGCTTTGACGAATTTTTTGAATTTGAATCATTATGGATAAAATTCTGACTCTTCTCTGACTCGTACGTGTGTGTGTTTGTGTATATATATATAATTTTTCTACGCGTATATAAACTTAAAACCCTTATAACTTCCTCATACGGTGTCCATTTTATGCAAACCAAATGTCTATCTTAACCAAAATTTCGAGACAGACGCAATGGCGTAGTCCATTTCTTCTAATTCCGAATATTAAATTAATTACTATTTAATTTATCCTCTTTTATTGATGGTACAAATTTGGGGTGTTACAACCGAAAACCAAATCATAAAGGATTTTATATTACATTTCAGATTTGGAAAAACAAATTTTGTTTTTTCAAAAGTTTGAGTTGCTAATTTTAAAATTTTGAACTTACAATTGATCCAGAAATCGAATTGGATTTCTATTGCAACTAAAGAGAGGTCAGTGAGCCGAGGTTCAGAAAAATTTTCAAAAACAAAGTTTCACTTGTTCAAATGATGTATAAATTAAAAGACGTGTGCATCGTTCTCACCCCCACACTTGTTTTGAGAAATATTGTTCAGTTTTGTTTTGATATTTGAAATTTATTGACTAAAAGTTCATTCGTAAACTTAAAGTTAAAACAAACAAATGAATTTTCAGTAAATTTCGAAATCGTGTTTTCTAAAAACAGAGTTATTCCAGAAAGATTTCACATACAGCAGAAATTTATCATTCAAAAACAAGTGATCACAGTGAGGTTCATTTCAAATGATCAAGTCGCAAGGAGTTTCAACAGTTTCAGAAAAAATGTTATTGTGCTTAAGATCACATTCAGCAGTTTCGTTGTTTTCAACCTCAAGATTTCAAAGTTTTCAAATGTTTCATTTTCAGTTTCAGATCCAACAACATCATTGTCAACCGGTTTAAGAAGTTTTCACTCATCAAAGTTGACATCACTTAAATAGTTGTTAACAACTTCATCATTTTTGTCATGTTGACAATCTAAAGTTGCTAAATTTTCAAAAATTTCAAAATCTAAGAGAGGAAGATCAATTGAAGATTGACGCTTTCGTTTTCAAAAGAATTCAAATTCAAATCGATTACAGAGCTTTCAATAACTTCATTAATATTTTCATCAATTTCAAAAGTTGTTAGTTGAAGATCGTCGATTGTGGTAAAAGTTGGATTAACAGTTGACACATCACATGTTCGGTTTTGATTATTTTGTTTTTCACGAAAATTCATGTAATCTTGAAACAATAAATTTGTGTGATTATCATGAATTTCATTCATTTTCTCAACAAAATGAAATTTATAATTATTTACACGAGAATTTTCAATTTGAAATTGCTGAGAACAAAGATTTTCAGTTGCACCATAATTGAAATTATTCCCATTGCCAAAACCATTTGAAAAGTTATTCACATTTCCATTTTGAATTTGCAATTCATTTTGGAGTCCAAAATTGGATTGATAAGGTTTATAATCAAAATCATTTGAATTTGAAGTTGTAGTTGAATTTTGATGATTTTGAAAACGTTGCCTTGAATTGTTG
Source organism: Allium sativum (assembly GCA_030737875.1). Lineage (NCBI taxonomy): Eukaryota > Viridiplantae > Streptophyta > Magnoliopsida > Asparagales > Amaryllidaceae > Allium > Allium sativum. The sequence continues at coordinate 405,725,346 of CM060926.1, forward strand.
CACAAGTATGAATTACACCATTCATTTAGTTTTTGATTTTGTTGTGTGCACATTTCAATTAAAGGATCGACATTTGTTTCAAGATTTGAGTGTTGGTCGGGATTTTGAAAATTTTGTGGTGCAAAATCAGGATTATTTTGAAAATTTTGAAGAGTTGGTGGTATAAAATCCATGTTTGTACAATAGTTGTTATTAAAATATCCATATGAATTTGGTGTAAAATTATATGGATTATATTGATTTTCACAACTATCGTAAAATCCGTAGGAACAAAGAAATTGGGACATTTTCAAGAAAGGTTTATTTTTTTATTTTTTATTTTGGTATGAGAAAATGAAATATTCACAAAAGAAAATAGTTTTTTTATATATGCATGATCCTAATGCAACAATACGAATGCAAGTTACTTATTTACAAATTTCTAAAATTATATAACGACGGCTAGATTAATTTCAACAAAAAATTTCTCTGCTAGTTAAAGGATAGGAGTTATTGGTTCACCAGGAATCACCCTAGCAATGCAACCGAAGGTTTAAGTACCTTCAAAGGAAAAACTGATATAATATTTATGAATCACCATAATATTTATAAACGGTTACTGCTCTGTCGTAGTCTCGACACCGAGAAATAAATCGTTAGAAAGAAATCAAGTTGTCAAAATATAACAGTGTCCTTAGAAAAATAAAAAACAAAATAAGATGAATGCAAAATAGAAATTACACGTCAATTAACAATGCAGCTACGAATGAATTTTTTTTTGTTTCGTTTTTTTTAAATGTAAGTGCAAGCAACCAACAATGCAAATAAAATAAAAACAAGGAAAGAAAACTTATACCAATACGTGTAGATTAGCAAAATTAATTCTAGCGGTAGGTTTTTATTAAGCAAGCAAGCGTAAGCACAACGATCCCAAGCAAAGCAAGCAGAGTAGTCTTTGAGCAAGTAATCCTCCTTGAGATTTTCTGCAACCTGAAAATGAAGACAATATATATATAATTTGAAGGCAGGCATTTTTTTTTTTTGAAACAAAATGCGAATTTACACAAGAAAACAAAAACAATTATTTTTTATATACAATGATGAAATTAAATCGACAATGATCTTAAAAAAAACGAGAGTAGAAAGAAGAGTTTGAAAGAAATATTCATAGTAGGACTAACAACTTAAAAGAAAGATAACAAGGAATCAAAAACAAAAACAAACCCTAAAGGAAGAAAATTTCATTTTTTTTTTTTTGAATAATGAGAACCAAAGCAAGTTGGTTTGAAAAACTAACCAACAAAAGATTTATACAACACCAAAATCTCCAAAAGCAATCGGGTAAAGCCTAAACAAACCCAAGCCCAATACAGTTAAATTCCTCCACAATTTAAAACAAACTGTACATTAGCTAGCCCAATACCCGATTACTTATGCAAGTTTGCAACCCTTTCCTCCCAATTTACATAAACATCACACGAGCTAAAATTTAGCATTGTGGATCGGCTAAATCAAAATTCTCAAATTTGGGTACTTGCATGAAATCTTGGTTGATTCCGATGGTTGAAGTTGACTGGAAATGGAGGAGGGGCAAGGTAGGAGGTGCCTCCTGTAGTGGTTTAGAGGGGAGCTATGGGTTTGGTTTTGTATGGTGGTAGCTTCACTACTTATGGCAGTTTTAGTTTAAGGGAATCGTGTGATGATTTATGGCAGGATATCGTGATGGTGAATGTATGATTTGAGGTTGAACTGGTTGTGTTCTGGGGTGAAGGGAGGATATTGATTAAGTTGACGCTGTGTTGGTATGAGGTGAACTTGTAGGTGCAGTATTGAAGAGGACTGGTGGGTGGTTTGGCACTGTGTATTGAAATGATTTACTTTTGTTTAATGAGTATTAACTGGTATGGAGTTTGATGATGTAGCAATGGGCTGCGGAACAGTTTGATGGTGGACTCTGTGTTTTTGTTGAATGTTGAGTGGTGTGTATGGGATTGATGTTTGTTGCTAGCTATGGTAGAGAAGCGTATTGCTTTCGGGGTGGGGGAGGGGAGGGGAGGGGATTGTGACAGTAGCAGTTTGATACAGAAGTGAGATGAGAGGAAGAGTACAAAAAAGGAATTTTATATTTTTTTTTAGAAATTTTTAAGAAAAGAAAGAAATCAAGCGTATTGAAAACAGGGGAATAAAGAAATGCTGGAGAAAAGGGAATTATAGGGAAGATGGTTATATGGTAGAATTTTTTGACAGGAGATGTAATCAAAGGGGACAAAGAAAAATAAAAGGGAAGAAACCTAAAAAAAAGGAATTTTTTTTTAAGGAAATCTAATTGTAAAAGAAGGGTAAGGAGGAAAAGAGGTAAAAGAAAGGAAACGAATCAACAAAATTTGCAATTTTTTTTTATTTGTCAAAATTGTAAAAGAGAAAGAAATAAATGATAGAAAGGGAAGGAAGGAAATAAATGAGAGAAAGAAAAAGGGAAAGAAATAAAGGAAATTATAGTGAAAACAAGAAAGAAATTGAACAAAGGCAAGCGTATATTACTTTTTTCTTTTCTTTTTAAACAAAAAAATGCAAAATGCAAAAAATAAAATTAAACCATAATGCAAATATAAGGAAGAAAACACAGAGATGATTGCAATGAAAGATGAAATACACAAATCAAAAGAAATTTTTTCTTAAGAAACAACAGACAAAAATGGACAATCAAACTAGACAAAACACACACAAATGCAATTGAAACAAGATCAAATAGAACAAACACACAAATGCACACAAATTTTTTTTTTTATAAAAACAATTTGCAAAAAGAAAAAGGAAAGTAATAAAAAATAGCAAGGAGATTGAAGATGGAAAGAAAAAAAGAGAAAAGATGGCAATTTTTTTTCTTTTGTCTTAGTGATAATAAGAGGGTACTGTGGCAAAAACAAAAAATGGCAGTAAAACACAAAAGAAGAAAATACACAAAAAATGACAAAAATGCAAAGGATTTTTTTTGGAAATAAATTTGTAAAAAAGGAGAGAGAGATTGTAGAAATAAATTGGAATGGAAATTGAAAAAGGCAAAGAAATTTGAGAAAATAAACGGCAAGAATAACTTAATTTTTTTTTTCTTGTTTTGAGATTGTAGTACCAATAAATAATACCAAATCACCTAAACAAGAATTGTCTTTCTATATATACAACAAAATAGAAGGAAAAATAAATAAAACAAAAACTTTTTTTTGAACAACTAAACACAATGAAAACAACCACAAACACAAACACACACAAAATCAAAAGCGAACAAAATGAAACAAAGAAAAACACAACCTTTTTTTAAGGAGAACAAGCAAGAAAATTAACTTGAAGAATAAAATCAAAATCAAATTCTTTCCCCAGCAACAGCGCCAAAAACTTGTTCGATGACGAATATTCTATGAATTAAAATTCTGTCGTATGAAATATCGTGATAATAAACCGCAAGCGCACGACGTACAATTGTTAGTACATGGCGAATACGAGTCGATCAACATGGAAAGAAGTAATCTAATTTTATTCAATCAAATTAAACCAAAATTTGGACTATGATTAAGTACTAGAAAAAAGTAAATTAAAATATAGATTAAAACTATGAGATTAAAACAAATTTAGGGGAAACTTCACTTTTCTCTCTTTCAACATTGTTCAACATAAAATAGTACGAAGATCTATCAATAAGCTAAGTAAGATTAATTATGTAATTATCATAAGCATAACTTACTTGCGCTAATAATTAACACAAAATAAGTCATCAAGCTATAATACACAATTAATCTAACTTTTTAACTTTTATGAAACATGCCATCAAAATGAAACTAAAATCTAATTTAAGTAAGACTATTTACTATTGGTTAGTAATATAGATCATCAAATTTCAACTTAAACCTCATTTCATTGCCATAATCACAATTTTAGAGGAAGAGGCAATTTGTTGTTTATGTCATAAATATAGCCTCAATGTTATGAAATGAACAGAAGAGGCTATTAAATTCAATATGAAACACAAATACACAAAACATCCATTCCCATTAAAACCAAAGGGATCACTCATACAAATTCATGTTGAATCTACATTAATGAGAGGAAAACTTCATCACCCCCAAATTGTAGGGGTTTATCTCCTTATTTGTGTTACTATTTCAACACAAATAAATTTCAACATTGAAGAACAACGAGTAAGTAATGAAGAAAAGATATTAACTAACTAATGGCATAAAATAAAGCTACAATACTTGCAGAAAAGAAAATAACACGTAAATAAAAAAGGATAACAAATTAAGATTGCATTAAAACGAGAGATTACAAAAAAGAAATGACTAAGAAGCCATGGAACAAAAATAGAGGTTTTGATTTCAGCCACTCTAAACTAAATAAAATCCAAGATGATTTTTACATCAACGTACAGGGATTATTTATACATGTGAAAAATCCTAATTCAACTTTAGCGTGCTACCAAGAATGTCCTTTAGGAAGTGTGGCCACCAATTAATCATCACGCTTTAATTACTCTATCATCAAATTTGCCTGAAGATTTATCATCCACTAATTTGTCCATTAGCCTTTAAGTGTAGTAAGTGGGGTCCCCCATGATTATATATGAGAATTATTTCCTCTTCATTCCTTTTGTAAGCATATAAATCTTTATGAAGCTCTCTTACAAATGCACCAAATGTTTACAAAGACAATGAAAAATGTCCAAGTACAAATTCTCGAAATAACTTAAGCACAAAAATGACTATTTTTCCTTCGTATGATGATGAATGTATGGTATTCTGAAATCAATTGAATTACGGTTTAAACATGATAAATACCTACATATGACATTTATTAGCACTAAATAAGAATAAATATGTAAATATAAATTTGCATTTTTACGTGCACATCACCCCTCAATACTGAGGTACACCCCATGGTACCCCACTTGCACGGTCTCCCTTGTAATACCACAGAAAAATATGCAGTCTCTCATCCTACGCCGGAGTGACCTACGGATCTCTATATAACAATGTTACGTTCCGCGTATATCTATCATTACTATGCTACGTAACCGTACAGACTGCCGCCATGGATCGAATCAGATTTCATTCCGGAGTAATGCCCTCAAGTCTACGATACATCACCCAGAGCAGTCATACATCTATTTAGACTATCCCACGTATGTACTGTAATTGTAGCTTGATGCCTCAATCGCACATCCTCTAATGTGCACCGTGTTCCGTGGCACAGCGATCCAAGAAACACGGAGCTCAGTCGGGAGCTTTTTCGTACCTATACTGGCCCGTCTTTAAGAGCCTCAAAATACAAGTATTTCAAGGGTCTATTTTCCACGGTGGCTATGGCCCTACCTCGGCGCCTCCCTCAACTAGTAAAGACAACAAGAGCTAAATGATTTTCCCTAATAACAAACAATCTAAACATCCATTTGGCATCTTCCCTCAACCATCGTACCCTAATAGTGAAAGGTGAATGGTCTATTGGTTTTAGCTCTAGTCTTTCCGCATCCCACTGGCTGCCGATGATGGGTATCCGACGATCTACTATCCTTGTTGGTCATGACCCTTTGCCTTCCCGTTGAGGTGACCGACGAATCACCCTAGTGTCACCGCATCAGAGCATTCTGACTACAAAGCTACGTTTGCAGTCAAGGCCCACCCACCTAGTAGTTACGCGCAGACCCAACCTCTACGAGAACAGCCTAAACATATGCCACCACACAGAGGACTACCAGGAGCACCTTACGTATCTCAGGAAGCTGCATGCTTCCCCTTCCAGTCCTTCGGGGCCGACAAAATGATCAGATAAAAGTGCACTCCGCTCGTGCCTTATAACACCATGATGATCTACCCCGTTGGGTTATTCGCCCTCAAACTTGTGGACTGGTCCAAGCGCCTCACTTTAATATGTTGTTAGACCCTATGTCTAAACATTCTTTTACGCGCTTGCCTTACCTCATCAGGTTTTCATTTAACTTGGTTATTCTCATTCATATTGAATTCTTAATCAAGTTACCAAGTTCCTCTTGCTTATTAGTTTTGGTTATATAACTTAACCCATTTAAGTTCATTAATAAGCCCACAACATGTTATTCTCTAAATTGTGGCCCAAGGTCTGTAATCCACAATCTCTTTAGTATTCTTTCTTGGTTACACCATTACAATAACATGTTCTATTTAATACGTTATTAAGTATATCTCAATTCACATGTTTCCGAATTAACACGTCACTTACCATTTATGATTAAATATAACTTATTTCATTTTACAAGTTTTCCTCATTCTTTCTTATTTAATCATAATTCCATCTTATCATTGTTTATTTATTAAATTATTTCTCTTAACTAAGGTTTACTAATAAGTTTCCTTTCCATGAATATAACTTATGTTGTCCTCATCCGTAGATTTCAAATCCTTGTTCTTGTAAATAACTTAATTTACAATTAATTACAGCTTATCCCCTTACATAAGTTATTTTATTCCCCTTTTCATTTATTATAACCTAAACTATAATTTCTGCTTGTCCCTAGGACAAGCCTAAACATCTTATCTTTTTTGTTCATACATGTTAATGCCCCAGACCTCTCACATTAAGTCAACCACTTATGGATGCTGGATATGCTGGGCGACTCTGGGCTAACTTAAACCACAAGTTTAGACTTAACCTCATGTCATGGTGCTGCTATGCATTAGACTCCTCACATTAGATTAACCACTTGTGATCATTGGGTATGCCGGGCGGCTTCGGGCAGACTTGTACCACAAGTGCAATCTAACCTCGTGTCTAAGCGTTACTACGGTTCCATTATTTTAGGCATATTCATATTAATAAATTTCCCTATTTCAAATATAGATTTTCATGCCCTTTTTAATTAATATTTCATTATGCACAATATGCCACTTTTCGCAAGTCATAAATCAGGATATATATATAAATAATACCCAAATCCGTATTCGCATATTTGCTAATTTATGTCCTTAGTTCATATTCACATATTTACAAGTAATGCCTAAATTCATATTCACATATATTCCAATTTACGCCCAAATCATATTTTACATATGTTCCAATCTACGGGCAAATCATATTTTACATATGTTCCAATTTATGCCAAATCATATTTTACATATGTTCCAATTTATGCCCAAATCATATTTTACATATGTTCCAATTTATGCCAAATCATATTTTACATATGTTCCAATTTATGCCACATCATATTTTACATATGTTCCAATTTACGCCCAAATCATATTTTTAATATTTTCCCCAAACAATTCCCAATTTCGCGTGTTCGCATATTTCAGCGTTAGGCCTGGGCTCGAAGGTGGCCTGGCTATAAAAATAAAAAGAGAAAAGAGGGAAAGTAGAGAATCAAAACTAGCATAATGATGAATCAATAATAAACTGACAGAAATAGGCATAAAACTGAATAGATATATTATGACAAGATTTAACATGGTGGCGGTATGAACATATAAAGGAAGATCTGATAATTATGTCATAATAGATCCAATATCCAATTTTTGTATACATTTTTTGATTACCAATTAAATGTTTAGATCTAAAAATAACATGAACTCACAGTGAATAGATCTAAGGAAATGGATCCAAATAACTGAGAAGAGCACTTTGGATTTGTTTTTGTAGCAATCGTTGAATTTGTATAATGTTTGCTGAATTGGATTTGGAGAAGAATAGGCTATTCAATTTACTTTGCAGCAGAGCTCCGCATCGCCACCATTTTTTTAGATGAATAAAACCTAGGTTTAGGGTCCTTTATATAACCTAAGATTCAAGAATCTATCTCCAAAATCGGTCCACGTTCAGAAAGAGGTATTTTCCCAAATCTGTGCTGGGGGGTCGACCCCCCTACTATGGTGTCGACCCCGGGATCGACCCCGATGTCGACCCAAAAGAGCTTGGATCGACCCCGGGGTCGGCCCAGATGGGTACCGAGTCGACCCCAAACGGTCGGCCCTTCTGCCAAAAACACGCGCCTAATTCGAATTTTGCTGATTTTTGAATTTCTTAGAATTATATATATATATATATATTCCTTATATACATACAAACTTCAATCCTTAGTATGTTCTTCATACGAAGTCCATTTTACGCAAACTTGGTGTCTATCTTGACCAGAATTCCGAGATGGACGCAATGGCATGATCCGTTTTACTCAATTTTGAATATTTAATTAAGTTTTCCTTAATTTATTGTTAACAATTTATTTCAAATTAATTATTCTTTAATTTATCATCTTTAGTGTCATTAAAACTACGGGGTGTTACATTCTCCCTACCCAAAGGATTTCATCCCCGAAATCTCTAAGTTAAGAAGAACGTATATCCTAACATCCAATAATCATACATTCATCTAGTAATCACAGGCATCGATTGTCCTTAACGAATTTCTAATGCTTTTATGAACATATGCAATAGTGTGTGTATATATCTGTAAACTAATGAGAAAGATCAGGTGGTCTACTAAATCAATTGACCTCCTTAATGCAATGTATGTTTGTGCCATGTAAGCAAAATGTATGCAAATTATCCTAGAACATGTAATTTCTATATGTATGCACAATCATCCATCCAAAAGCAAACATCAATGCAACGATGCACCCATTTTTGTTCATAAAAATTTAAAATGTACATACATCCATATGCAATATGTAAGTGATTGAGCCGATCTAGTGCCTATTGTGTGTGTATGCATCCACGAGAAATCACTAGCAAACACATGCATCCATCAAACATAACATGTCTCAAACACATGTTTACATTCATTAGTTTTCTTCCTAAAGACTCGATCGATAGGAGATATTTAAACGATAGATACAAGTATTAATTCGAAGCTTGGAAAAAGAAGTTAGGAACATATTCTCGAAAGGAAAGGATATGAAGCGCGAATCTTATCTTCAGCCTCCCAAGTAGCATCCTCGCGGTCCTCTCCCTATTGTACTTTTACTAGCTTCACTTCTTTGTTGCACAATTTCTTAACCTCCGATCAAAGTATGCAAGTCGGAACTCGTTCAATCATTGCTTCCTTCTCTACTTTCACTTCCTCTCGCAAGTTTTGCTCCACTACCTCAAACTCTATACATTTTATCGCCGCTTGGATGAATAGTCATCTTAGAATGATGGGCTTCCTTAGGGACTATATTCGATAGGTTTCCCATCCAGATATGATTCACCTATCAAACCTCTTCTCAAGTAGCTCCCCTACTTGCTTATCAAGTTCCCTCTTTTCTTTTAGGAGTCACATGTCGCACAGGCAATGCATCTAGTTTGCATTATCCAACAAGTATATGCAGAAACCAATCTCGTGCCTCGGGGGTAGACCTCGAATATCATCAGAAAACATCAGGACACTAACAACTATTAGTACAGATTGCAAATCATCTATAGACATATCAAGAGGTTCTAGGAGACTAAGCATGGTAGCCCCTTTTGTGGTCATAAGAAATCTTCAGGGTTTTTTCATGGCAAGTCAGAAGTCTAACAACCCTCCTCTCACAATCTAGAATGGCTCCATATATGGTTAACCAATCCATCCCTAGAATCAAACTTTATCTTATGAAATCAAGAACATATGCATCGCATTCAAACTCGATGCTTAATACAGAGATTCTCAAACCCTGATAAATCATCGATAAATGAGTCATACCTCCAATGGGGTACGAGACAATAGTGGGATCCAAAACTATACTAGTATCTAGGTGCAGAGACTCAACTAAAGGATCAGATATAAAAGAATGCGAAGCGCCAGAAAAAGAATCCCAACATGATGATCCAAAATAGAAATCAAACCTTCGACATAAACTTTCTTATCTCTATCATGTCCACCATCTATGAGAACATTAGCTTGCCCTCTAGAAGTTCCTGCCCTCTGGCCTTTTCCTTGTCTCTTTGGGCACTCCTTAATAAGGTGTCCCGCCTTACCGAAGTGGTAACAAACGTCTTTCCTCTTTCTGCAATCCTTTTTCAGATGACTCACCATTTCGAAATTATGGTATTTACTCTTTTCTTCCGTCATCTATATTCCTTTATTAAGCCACCATTTTCTTTCATATTTGGGCTGTGCTCCCTAGCCCCAACTCCCTTATTCTCTTTTTTACCATCCTTGTTCAATTATTCTAAAAAGTCTCTTGAAAGTTGCCTCCATCACACAAAAATCCTTACGAGGCATGAGAGAAAATAAGTCGCAGGTGAAACTACTGCAGCTATAAATGGTGGTTGGGCACTTCTTTGCCCTTTGACATGTACCGTAGTTTTGACATGCCTATCGAATCATGCCGAAATGGGGATAACCTTTCGGGAAGAAATGGTTACCCGAACAAAAAGGAAAAGGAATCAAGTGGAGAATCGAGAAGATATTTTTGGCTCTGGGAAATATGCTTTTCAAAAATTAACTTTTTATTTAAAAATACTTTGTTTTTGAGACCTTTTTCAAAACCATTTTCAAAATATGTCATCCGATCATATAACCATATGCTCTGATACCAAAGTGACACCCCATGTCCGTTAATGTCACTCAATATAGAATGCATTAAGTTTCATGAAGCGTTATAGGTAAATAAGAACATAATATCACAAGACAGACATGTAAAATAGCAGCAGAATTAAAAACTTTATTTAAATCAAAACATCATGGTCCCAAATACTGAGTTTACATCATAAGATTGAGATAACCAATTTCATTAATAATCTATCTTGCCAAAAATATCAGAGTACAAAAGCATAACACCATATTTCCCATACGAAGCCATAAGAGAGTTGACAAGAAGCCAAAGCGGTACATCAATATCCAAAATCCATGCTAACCTGAAAGAATTCAAATCAACTCTAAGCACTCCGTCCCTGAGAACCAAGGGGGGAAACGAAAGAGAGAGTAGAGAAAACAAAAAGTTCAGACATAAAGACTGGCGAGTCCATTTACTTTTAAATATAAATAAATAAAAGTATCATGGCAAGTATATAAAAACTGGAAGAATAAGATAATAATAACAATATCAAGTGTGAACTGAGTAAGATAAGTTTGAACATAATATATTGCACTTCTTAAATACGTTTCTCTGCACCGCACCAATACTAGTATCTAAGAAACAGAATGATCCCTACGAATATCGTTCCATTACATTTTCTTGATTGTTAGGTTACTTGGGTTAATAACATTCAACGCTTATACACACGTCATACCCATTTATTTCCCACTGGATTAACCGAATATGGTATATATGTGGCTACCCCTAAATATTGAGGTACACCCTATGGTACCCCACTCGCATGGTATCCCTCGTAATACCATAGAAAAGTATACAGTCCCTCATCCTATGTCGGAGTGACCTACGGTTCTCTATATAACAATGTCACATTGCGCATATATCTGTCACTACTATGCTACGTAAGCGTACGGACTGCCACCATCGATCGAATCAAATTTCATTGCGGAGTAATGCCCTCAAGTCTACGATACATCACCCAGAGCTGTCATGCATGTATCAAGACTGTCCCACATATGTACTATAATTGTAGCTCGATGCCTCAATCGCACGTCCTCTAATGTGCACCGAGTTTTGTGGCAGGGCAATATAAGCAACACGGAACTCGGTCGGGAGCTTTTCCATACATGTACAGGCCCGTCTTTAAGAGCCTCAAAATATAGATATTCCTAGGGTTTGTTTTCCATGTTGGCTATGGCCCCAACTCGGCCCCTTCCTCAACTGGTAAAGACTACAAGAACTAAACGACTGCCCCTAATAACAAATAATCTAAATATCCATTTGGCGTCTTCCCTCAACAGCCGTACCCCGATAGTGAAAGGTGAATGGTCTATTAGATTTAGATCTAGTTTTTCTGCATCCCATTGGCTGCCGATGACGGGTATCCGATGATCTACTATCCTTGTTGGTTGTGAACCTTCGCCTCCCCGTTGAGGCGACCGCAGAATCACCTTAGTGTCACCGCGTCATAGCATTCTGACTGCAAAGTAACATTTTCCATCAAAGCCAACCCACCTAGTAGTTACGTGCAGAACCAACCTCTGCGAGCACAATGTAAACATCTACCACTATAAAGAGGACTACCAGGAGTACCTTACGTATCTCAGGAAGTCGCGCGCTTCCCCTTCCAGTCCTTCGAAGCCAACAAAATAATCAGATAAAAGTACACTCCGCTTGTGCCTTATAACACCACGATGATCTACCCCGTTGGGTTATTCACCCTCAAACGTGCGGACTGGTCCTAGCGCCTCACTTTAATATGTTGTTAGACCATATGCCTAAACATTTTTTTACGCGCTTGGCTTACCTCATCAGGTTTTCATTTAACTTGGTTATTCTCATTCATATTGAATTCTTAATCAAGTTACCAAGTTCCTCTTGCTTATTAATTTTGGTTATATAGCATAACCCATTTAAGTTCATTAATATGCCCACAACATGTTATTCTCTAGATTGTGGCTCAAGGTCTGTAATAAAGAATCTCTTTAGTATTCTTTCTTGGTTACATCATTACAATAACATGTTCAACTTAATATATCATTAAGTATATCTCATTCACATGTTTCCTAATTAACATGTCACTTACCATTTACGATTAAATATAAATTATTCCATTTTACAAGTTTTCCTCATTCTTTCTTATGTAATCATAATTCAATCTTAACATTGTTTGCTTATTAAATTAGTTCTTTTAACTAAGGTTTACTTATCAACTTAGTTCTCTTAACTAAGGTTTACTGATAACTTATTCCATTTTAAAAGTTATTTTATTCCTCTTTTCATTTATTATAACCTAAATTATAATTTCCACTTGTCCCTAGGACAAGCCTAAACATTTTATCTTTTCTGTTCATACATGTTAATGCCCCAGGACTTTCACATCAAGTCAACCACTTATGGATGCTGGAAATGCCAGGCGTCTCCAGGCAGACTTAAACCACAAGTTTAGACTTAATCTCGTGTCATGGTGCTGCTATGCATTAAACCCCTCACATTAGATTAACCACTTGTGGTCGCTGGATATGTCAGGCGGCTCTGGGCAAACTTATACCACAAGTGCAATCTAACCTCGTCTTTATGCATTACTACGGTTCCATTATTTTAGGCATATTCATATCAATAAATTTCCCTATTCCAAATATAGATTTTTATGCCCCTTTTTAATTAATATTTCATTATGCACAATATGCCCTTTTTCCCAAGTCATAAATCAATATATATATATATATTATGCCCAAATCCGTATTCACATATTTGCTAATTTATGTCCCTAGTTCATATCACATATTTCAGTACAAGTTATGCCTAAATTCATATTCACATATGTTCCAATTTACGCCCAAATCATATTTTACATATGTTCCAATCTACACCGAAATCATATTTTACATGTGTTCCAATTTATGTCAAATCATATTTTACATATGTTCCAATTTACGCCTAAATCATATTTTACATATGTTCCAATTTATGCCAAATCATATTTTACATATGTTCCAATTTACGCCTAAATCATATTTTTCCCAAACAATTCCAATTTTGCGTATTCACATATTTTAGCGTTAGGCCTAGGCTCGAAGGCAGCCTGGTTAAAAAATAAAAAGGGAAAAAGGGGAAAGAAGAGAATCAAAACTGGCATAATGACGAATCAATAATAAACTGATAGAAATAGGTATAAAACTGAATAGATATATTATGACAGTATGTATCATGGTGGTGTTATGAACATATAAAAGCAGATCTGAAAATTATGTCATAATAGAACTTGTTTAGGCATAGATCCAATATCCAATTTTTATATACATTTTATGATTACGAAGTAAATATTTAGATCTAAAAATAACATGAACTCACAATGAATAGATCTACGGAAATGGATCCAAATAACTGAGAAGAACAGGTTGAATTTGTTATTGTAGCAATCATTGAATTTGTATAATGTTTGCTGAATTGGATTTGGAGAAGAATAGGTTATTCAATTTACGTTGCAATAGAGCTCCACCATCGCCACCATTTTTTTAGATGAATGAAAACTAGGTTTAGGGTCATTTATATAGCCTAAGATTCACGAATCTAGCTCCAAAATAGGTCCACGTTCAGAAAGAGGTATTTTCCCAGATCTACGTGGGGGGTCGACCCCCTACTATGATGTCAACCCTAGGGTCGGCCCCGGTGTCGACCCCGAAGAGCCTGGGTCGACTCTCTTGGGTTGACCCCAAACGGTCGGCCCTTCCGCCCAAAACGCGTGCCTGATTCGAATTTTGCTGATTTTTGAAATTCTTCGAATTATATATATATATTCCTTATATGCATACAAACTTCAAACCTTAATATCTTCTACATACGATGTCCGTTTTACGCAAACTTAGTGTCTATCTTGATCAGAACTCCGAGACGGACGCAATGGCACGGTTCATTTTACACAATTCTGAATATTTAATTAAGTTTTCCTTAATTTATTGTTAACAACTTATTTCAAATTAATTATTCTTTAATTTATCACTTTTAGTGTCGTTAAATTTACCGGGTGTTACACGATGCTAATTAAAGTCGTGCTTTGACCATCAACCACAAGACTTTGCTTTTCAACAAAAGCCTTAATCATTTGCATCTTAGCATGCCACACTGACAATTCACGTCATGCAACTAATGTCTATCAATATATAACCTCTAAGCTCGTATGTCGCAGAGAAGGGTGTTAAGCAAAAGAATAAATTCTCCGCCACTAAAGAGATATATTTAATAGAAATCAATCAACACGGAATGAAATCCAATGCCAGACACACATCCATTTGCAAGTCCATTCTAGGTCTGAACAAAACCGGAGGCACCTTATTCCTTGTCCCATATGTCCAATACAGGAGAGAGGCCCTCGCATATCCGGTCGATCTCCAAATACGTCTGGGAGATCACCACATATTACCTTGTCTTGGGTGTACGGCCCAATCAAGAAATCAGTAATCATCCAAACGATGTGAAGATCTCCGGTCTTCAACCACCGCCTTCATCGTTGACTTTTAGTCGTCGTATTAATTATTCAGAATGGGATAAACCTAGATTTTCCAAATAACCTGTGTATTTTATAATCAATAATCAAGTGCTATTAAAACAAATCATACGCCTCATTCCAAATCATAATATTCCTTTATTCAAATATTCATTGGAAATATCTTATATTCATTGGAAAGCTCTTTCCGATATGAATCCAATGTTCCGATTTTAGGAAAACCTGACGGTCGGATCTCCCATAATGTCAATTTGAAGTTAATGTTCGAAATTCACGAACGGTCACGGCGCGGCGCGTTCTATTCAAGCCATTATATATATATATATATATATATATATATACCAGTATGTTTGGCACGTGCGATGCATGTGTGTATAGAAGGAATTTGTGCTAGAAAACTTTGTTTGCAGGATCTTTTTTATTTTTATGAACTGGTTTGATATGTATGGCATGTTGAATTTCCTATTTACATGCAAACCAAACAATTATCAAAATGTGGATGAAAGGCAAATTGGAGAGTTAGCGGGAATTGTAACCGTGTAGACATCATCGTATATAGTAGCGAATCCAGTACAACATTTTAGTATGGTCCTTATGTAAAGTAGAGTGAATTTACCTTACCAAACTTTTTAGATGGGTCCTTATTTAAAAAAAATTAAAAATTCAGTGGGGTCCTGCCCCAACTCAATACATGTTGGATCCATCACTGATCATATAGGAGTTGACTTTTGGGTTAGGTTTAAATTCAACCCAATACATCTACCTTATTGTTTTTGTGATATTGAAAAAAAAGGACAATTAAAACTATAATAAAGTAAATAGACCCATTAATTACATATTGTAGAATCATGTGAAGTTGCACTCAATCAGTGATTTCATTGTTATGATAAGTGTAACACCCCGCCTCCGCTAGGGTCACTCGCAAAGGAATGCACTAGCTTTAGAGGGGCATTATTGGTAAACATGCACAGAAATATCACAAGACAGAACATATAAAATAGCGGAAGTAAAATCAAACTTTCATAACATGAATAAATAAGGTCTAAAGCCTTTTACATCAGAGTACATCAAAACCTGTCTTGCAATAGTAAAGAAGCATAAAGACATTTTCATAAATTATTCCCCAAGTAAAAACAGTAAAGTAGCCATTAGCCAAGAAAAGTCCAAGCCATCCATGATGACCTTCAAGCAGAAGAAGTCCGAACTAAACAACAGTATTTCCTCTCTGTAACCTGGGGGGGGGGAACGGAAGAAAAGAGGCGAAACAAAACGGGTCAGTCAAAAAGACTGAGTAAGCCCTATCAACTATTAGCATAAAAACTAGTAAAGTTAACTGACATGAGAAACTGAGATTAACATAAGCATGATAACAAGATAGATAAGCTAAATCCAAATAACAGGATGAACTACTGAACTCAGATAAACTAAGGTGTCATGATAAATTACGATGTCAAGATAAAACAAGGTATCACATCGTCAGGTTTCTATCAAGTATAATATCCCCAAGATATCTGTCACGTATAACGCCCCGTGATATCTATCCTTTATTTTAGCTCTGCACCTACCGTACTAGTATCCTCACCGTGTCATGTGTTAACCAAGAATTACCCTCACTCAAAAGTCGTGTAATGGTCCATGTCAACCTAATATATCGCATATATAGGTTACTCAACTTGTATGTTTTATTCCATGTAAATGTTCAGTCCCTTGCCGTAGACCATACGGGCTTTCCCATGAGATTCTATATTACTTTAACATAGTTCCATGATCCTTAAGATCGGTTTGGACTGTTACCCTAAACCTAGCTAGGGTCTTCCAACATGAATTATTGTTTGTACAACTAGGACTTATGCTACCTAGGGCTGCTAGGGATTATGCTTACCTATTGCACGTTTTCGTATCTCGGTTTGGGTTCAACCACCTAGGGCCACTAGGGATTACGCTAACCGCCAACCGCGCCCTTTTTCCCACGCATTCATCGTGAATCGCTTTTCCATGATTGTATGCACATGTATCACATCGTGCCATCCGAGTCCTGTCACAGGGCAAATCAAGAAATACAGGACTCGGTCGGGAGCTTTCGATTTATCTGCCGGTGCAGATGCTAAGGTCTGTTTTTCTTATACGTGGCTATGGTCCCACGAGACCACTCCCTCAACTAGTGAAAGACAAGACAGGATAAATCCTGTATGAGAACACAACACTGGCCAACCCACATCCAAGCCTTGCCGCAACCATAATTAGATAGCAATTATGGTCTTTTGGGTGTTCTCTGCCTTTCCGTACGTACACGCTTGACCAAAGATGGTAGGTGGCCTGACGAAATGCTATCTAGGGTACGACCGTGTATCGTCGACTATCCCCTATCCATCCTCGTCTTTAGGTCGCTCGTATAGCAACCAAGGCATACTCTTGGTTCTTCTAACGCAGACCTTAACCTCTCATGAGCCTAGTATAATCACCTGGCAGCTCATAGAGGGATACCAAGAATATCCTCACGTTCCCCGAAGCCGCTGCTTCGTTACCCAGTTCGCTGGACCCTTTATCTAAATCAGATACATGCTCCTACTCGTATACTTAAACGATGACCTACCGTATCAGGTTACTCATCTATCTATGAACTGGTCTAAATTTCCTTGACTAAGAATCATTACTTAGTTATTCTTCAACTAAGGTTTACCACTTAGCATTGTTCCCGTTATCCTTGTTAACTACGGTTATCCACCTAATCCTCAGAACTAGGGTTTACATAATGGATTAAGTGTCATTTAAGTTCATGACTTAACCCGTCTACAAATCCTGTCAAAATTGGCTAAGTATCCAAGTTCAAGGCTTAACCCTACAAACCATGCTCAAGTTGGTTAAGTATATTAAGCAATTCACGACTTAACCTCGTCCAATTATCATTCTAGATTGGTTAAGTATATATTAACTTGACCCTATCAATTTACTTAGTCAAATCGGTCAAGTGTATTCAAGCGATTCGTGACTTAGCCTTATCATGTTTTCACGTTATATTGGTTAAGTATTGGTTAACTTAACCACAATAAATTAACGAGTTAGATTGGATAAGTATAGGTCACTTAACCACATCAATTCATCATGTTTAGATTAGTTAAGTGTTTAACTTAACCCCATTAAACTACCAAGTGGGATTAATTAAGTCTAGGCTAACTTAACCCCATCCGATTTCCATGTTTAGACTAGTTGAGTCTAATCTTAACCCCATTCGTTAACCGTATTTTTCGGTTAAGCGTCATTAAGAAAACTTACTTAACCTTACCAAGTTATCGCGTTGGATTGATTAAGTGTTGGTTAACTTAACCCCATCCACTAGTCATATAAAAATGGTTAAGTGTCATTAGGCAAATCAAGTTACTTAACCTACCCAACCTTGTCATGTTTTGTTAAGTATCATTAGCCTAATCAAATTACTTAACCCATTTGTCCATGTCATATTTGGTTAAGAGTCATTAATCAAATTAAATTAACCCTATCATGTGGCATTAATTACTTAATGCACCTTCACCTCTCACATTAGACTTTGTTGTGGTTACTAGTTAAGCCGGTCGGTTCCGGGTAGCTTTACACCACAACTTGGTCTAACCTCGGGTTCAAGCACAACATGACCAACTTCTCACATTGGGTCCTATTGTTTGCAACTACTAGTTAGGCCGGTCGGTTCCGGGTAGTTTTACGTTGCAAACTCAACCCAACCTCGAGTTGGCCACACTTATATTATCTAAGTGTCATGTCCATCATGTTTCCCAAAACACGTTACAAGTTTTCAAGCATTTGGGTAGACCTAACTTAATAGGTAAATTCCCAAAGGGTAGACCTAACTTAATAGGTAAATTCCCAAGCTTATGTTTTTATGCATACTTACATGTCAACTTCCATGTTATATTTCAAGTCATGTTTTCAAGTTGTATTTTCATGTCATTAGAAATTACCCATAACATAACCCAACGCTTTTAAACTCGCATATACGTTCGCGACAACGTAATGGATTAAAAGAAGAGACTTGGCAAAGGCATGAAAAAAATGGATATTAAGCCACAAGTTAATCATGGTGGAAAATGAGGCACAAATGTGTTCATTAACATGCATGTTTCATTCTTAAGCTTCAAAACATGCATAAACCCAAACTTGGCACATAAGCGAATCATGGTGACAAAAGATATGGAATGATGACTAGTAACTCGCATATATCATCATATAAGGGTTATGACTTCATATGCAAGTTGACATAAAGGTTATGAGGGTTCTCATGTTGCCTAATGCAACATTTCAACATAAAGGTTGTAGCTTTTAGCTCACAAGATCAAGATAATGACTTCATAAACTTGCATGACATGATAGCATGTATCATACTCAATGATCAAACCCAAACTTGCAACATGAACATTTAACTTCATAGTTAATATCTAAGAGTAGGGAAAGGGCTTACATTGCTATGAAGGCACAAAAGATATGACAAAGCCCTTATGCAATCAAATAGACCCAAAATGCAAGCTCTAACATAAAAACCCTTGAGCCAAAATGATCAAAACCCTTGCTTTATGATGCAAAGATAGAAACTTGACTTGAATGCAAGCTAATGACACTCATACAAGCTTGAAAACACTTGTATGCATGGAAAATCTCTCATAGAAACCATTAAGAAATTTTATGAATAGAGAGGAGGCCATGAGAGGTAAAATTTTGCCATAGTTTAGTTGCATGAATGAATAATGAGGATTTAGGATAGGTTAGGGTCTTATTTATAGAGTAGGCAAGTGTTTTAGGCCATAGGATTAAACCTAGATTCAATCCAAGCCATCAAAGCATGTCTTGGGGAAGAAGTCAAATGTAGGAACCATCTAGGGCCTTTAGATTAAAGATGAACCATGAGAACCATCCAAATGCAAAATCTGCATTTGAGCGAATCGGCCCACGGGTTGACAGCCAAACACCCTGGATTAACCCCTAGTCGACCCAGCAAGCTCGGGTCGACCTCAAAAATCGGCCGGTTCGGTTATTCCCCTCTCCCAATTCGCTGTTTTGAACATTTTTGCATATTTATTTATTTATTTTCCAATTATATATATATATATCAATATATATATATATATATATTTCTCTGCGCAACCCATTTCACTTAATTAAGTATACTTTAATTTGGGAATTTTTCGTGAAACTTCGCGAAGCCATATCTTGGTCATACGGACTCCGATTTTCGAAAACTCGGACTCTATTCCGCGTATTTTTCCGAGATGAACGCAATGGCATAGCCGTTTCCCTTGATTCAGATTTTACAGTTTAATTTTGCCTCCATTTATGTTATAACAGGTTATTGAAAATACGGGTTGTTACATTCTCCCCACCTTTTAGGATTTCGTCCCCGAAATCTCCAAGTTAGGAAGAACATATCCTACCATCCATCA
This sequence comes from Allium sativum, assembly GCA_030737875.1. Lineage (NCBI taxonomy): Eukaryota > Viridiplantae > Streptophyta > Magnoliopsida > Asparagales > Amaryllidaceae > Allium > Allium sativum. The sequence continues at coordinate 405,745,774 of CM060926.1, forward strand.
TCCATCTACTCAAAACATCATCCACAAGCAACCATTGTCCTTAGATGATTTCTAATGCTGTATGAATATATGCAAAACATGTGTGTACATGTTCCTTAGCTAATGCTAATGATCAGGCCTGAATAATCTTTCTAATGCAAAATATGTATAGTGCCATGAATCCAACATGTATGCAAATAGTCCTAGTCATATAGATACTATATGCGTGCACAATCATTCATTCATATGCAACAACCGCATGATAATACATTCGATTTCATCCATAAACAAGTATAAATACTCATGCATATGCAATATGAAATGTGACCGAGTCGAGCTAGTATCTAATGTGTATTCGCTCATCCACGACCAACCACTTGCAACCATATCAATCATAACATGTTTCAAATACATGTTTACATCCATAGGGTTCTACCTAGAATTCCCTGAAACAGGGTCGAGAAGATAAACAGGACAAACTCCTTACAGGGTTTGTAACGGAGAATAGGACCGAGAGGATGTCCACAAAAGATAGCCTACAAGTAAGCTCTACAGAAAACAGGGATCAAGGATATACTTCCAAAAAGAGATATCATGCGCGTATCTAGTCTTTGACCATCAAAGTCGTCTTTTAGCTTCGCGATTTTGTAGCTTCTTATTCCTGTTTCCATAACATGAGCTGGAACTCATTTCTTCGTCGCCTCTCGTTCCACTTGCACTTATCCTTTTCCTAGAATACTTGACGCAAACATGACTGCGTACTCATGATCTCATGCAAGCTTTCCAAAATTCACTAGTGAATCTTGGATCTTGTTTATATACTATAAGGCATTCCATGTAGAAGAACTTTCTCTTGAAAGTAAACAGATGTCAATCAGGTTATCATGCGCACTTACCAGGGTGATCTCTATAACCCATGCATAAATGAAGTAAACCATCCGTCTTATTGGCGAACACCACTCGATCGGGCTTCAAATTTCCAATAAAGGCATCAAGGGATTCTAAGTAACTAGTCATGACAGAACCTCAAAAAGGTTACCCGATACTTCGAGGGCATTACCAAGGCTAGTCAAAAGGTCTAACTACCCTCCTATCAAAACCGAGAGTGGCACCCCCTACTGGATAACCACTTCATCCCTAGAATCCATCCATAGCTTATAAACATAAGCATTCTTTCCAAACTCAACACTTGGCATAGACATTCCCAAATCCAAACAAGTCATGTATAAATGGACTGATTCTCCAATAGGACTTTGAGACAAAAATGGGATTCTCTATTACGCTAGTACTTAAGGTGCAGAGACTCAACTATCGAAGCAGACTTAAATGATACGAACAACGAAGTCCTAACGGGATGATAGAGAAGAAAAGCTAAACCTTTAACAAGATCGTTACCCTCCTTCCGAGGTACTCTAGAAATGAGAGCATACTACTGCCCTCCCGATGATCTTGTCCTTGTCCCATAATACTTAACTATCCGCCCCGTTTTACCATGCCAAAGGTACTCTCTCGTCATGGGTTTCATTGTTCATCTTTCTCCCTCCTTTGAGGACTAAGCCATACCAACAAGTTGCTCATCCTTAAGCTCGTATCCTTTATCCTTCTTTCTCACGATCCTTTCTTATAACGCGGCCACTGGTATCTCAAGAACCACCTCCATCGTATGGAAAGCACTTTCGTAGGTAGAAAAGACTAGTCACAGTTAAAACTACTGTGACTACAGATGGAGGAAAGAAAGGAAAAGAGACTCAATTAAGGAAACAAGGATAGTGCTAATGGCCTTTGGGGAATAGCCTTTTTCTTTTAAAAGAAAATTTTCTTGAAAAATGGTTCTTTGTAAACGGTTTTTTTTTCAAATAGTTTTCAGAAGGTCTTTAAAAACTTTTTCCCAGTCTGGTAACCTTCTGCTCTGATACCACGTGTAACACCCCGCCTCCGCTAGGGTCACTCACAAAGGAATGCACTAGCTTTAGAGGGGCATTATTGGTAAACATGCACAGAAATATCACAAGACAGAACATATAAAATAGCGGAAGTAAAATCAAACTTTCATAACATGAATAAATAAGGTCTAAAGCCTTTTACATCAGAGTACATCAAAACCTGTCTTGCAATAGTAAAGAAGCATAAAGACATTTTCATAAATTATTCCCCAAGTAAAAACAGTAAAGTAGCCATTAGCCAAGAAAAGTCCAAGCCATCCATGATGACCTTCAAGCAGAAGAAGTCCGAACTAAACAACAGTATTTCCTCCCTGTAACCTGGGGGGGAACGGAAGAAAAGAGGTGAAACAAAACGGGTCAGTCAAAAAGACTGAGTAAGCCCTATCTACTATTAGCATAAAAACTAGTAAAGTTAACTGACATGAGAAACTGAGATGAACATAAGCATGATAACAAGATAGATAAGCTAAATCAAAATAACAGGATGAACTACTAAACTCAGATAAACTAAGGTGTCATGATAAATTACGATGTCAATATAAAACAAGGTATCACATCGTCAGGTTTCTATCAAGTATAATATCCCCAAGATATCTGTCACGTATAACGCCCCGTGATATCTATCCTGTATTTTAGCTCTGCACCTACCGTACTAGTATCCTCACCGTGTCATGTGTTAACCAAGAATGACCCTCACTCAAAAGTCGTGTAATGGTCCATGTCAACCTAATATATCGCATATATAGGTTACTCAACTTGTATGTTTTATTCCATGTAAATGTTCAGTCCCTTGCCGTAGACCATACGGGCTTTCCCATGAGATTCTATATTACTTTAACATAGTTCCATGATCCTTAAGATCGGTTTGGACTGTTACCCTAAACCTAGCTAGGGTCTTCCAACATGAATTATTGTTTGTACAACTAGGACTTATGCTACCTAGGGCTGCTAGGGATTATGCTTACCTATTGCACGTTTTTGTATCTCGGTTTGGGTTCAACCACCTAGGGCCACTAGGGATTACGCTAACCGCCAACCGCGCCCTTTTTCCCACGCATTCATCGTGAATCGCTTTTCCATGACTGTATGCACATGTATCACATCGTGCCATCCGAGTCCTGTCACAGGGCAAATCAAGAAATACAGGACTCGGTCGGGAGCTTTCGATTTATCTGCCGGTGCAGATGCTAAGGTCTGTTTTTCTTATACGTGGCTATGGTCCCACGAGACCACTCCCTCAACTAGTGAAAGACAAGACAGGATAAATCCTGTATGAGAACACAACACTGGCCAACCCACATCCAAGCCTTACCGCAACCATAATTAGATAGCAATTACGGTCTTTTGGGTGTTCTCTGCCTTTCCGTACGTACAAGCTTGACCAAAGATGGTAGGTAGCCTGACGAAATGCTATCTAGGGTACGACCGTGTATCGTCGACTATCCCATATCCATCCCCGTCTTTAGGTCGCTCGTATAGCAACCAAGGCATACTCTTGGTTCTTCTAACGCCGACCTTAACCTCTCATGAGCCTAGTATAATCACCTGGCAGCTCATAGAGGGATACCAAGAATATTCTCACGTTCCCCGAAGCCGCTGCTTCGTTACCCAGTTCGCTGGAGCCTTTATCTAAATCAGATACTTGCTCCTACTCGTATACTTAAACGATGACCTACAGTATCAGGTTACTCATCTATCTATGAACTGGTCTAAATTTCCTTGACTAAGAATCATTACTTAGTTATTCTTCAACTAAGGTTTACCACTTAGCATTGTTCCCGTTATCCTTGTTAACTACGGTTATCCACCTAATCCTCGGAACTAGGGTTTACATAATGGATTAAGTGTCACTTAAGTTCATGACTTAACCCATCTACAAATCCTGTCAAAATTGGCTAAGTATCCAAGTTCAAGGCTTAACCCTACAAACCATGCTCAAGTTGGTTAAGTATATTAAGCAATTCACGACTTAACCTCGTCCAATTATCATTCTAGATTGGTTAAGTATATATTAACTTGACCCTATCAATTTACTTAGTCAAATCGGTCAAGTGTATTCAAGCGATTCGTGACTTAGCCTTATCATGTTTTCACGTTATATTGGTTAAGTATTGGTTAACTTAACCACAATAAATTAACGAGTTAGATTGGATAAGTATAGGTCACTTAACCACATCAATTCATCATGTTTAGATTAGTTAAGTGTTTAACTTAACCCCATTAAACTACCAAGTGGGATTAATTAAGTCTATGCTAACTTAACCCCATCCGATTTCCATGTTTAGACTAGTTGAGTCTAATCTTAACCCCATTCGTTAACCGTATTTTTCGGTTAAGCGTCATTAAGAAAACTTACTTAACCTAACCAAGTTATCGCGTTGGATTGATTAAGTGTTGGTTAACTTAACCACATCCACTAGTCATATAAATATGGTTAAGTGTCATTAGGCAAATCAAGTTACTTAACCAACCCAACATTGTCATGTTTTGTTAAGTATCATTAGCCTAATCAAATTACTTAACCCATTTGTCCATGTCATATTTGGTTAAGAGTCATTAATCAAATTAACTTAACCCTATCATGTGGCATTAATTACTTAATGCACCTTAACCTCTCACATTAGACTTTGTTGTGGTTACTAGTTAAGCCGGGCGGTTCCGGGTAGCTTTACACCACAACTTGGTCTAACCTCGGGTTCAAGCACAACATGACCAACTTCTCACATTGGGTCCTATTGTTTGCAATTACTAGTTAGGCCGGTCGGTTCCGGGTAGTTTTACGTTGCAAAGTCAACCCAACCTCGAGTTGGCCACACTTATATTATCTAAGTGTCATGTCCATCATGTTTCCCAAAACATGTTACAAGTTTTCAAGCATTTGGGTAGACCTAACTTAATAGGTAAATTCCCAAAGGGTAGACCTAACTTAATAGGTAAATTCCCAAGCTTATGTTTTTATGCATACTTACATGTCAACTTCCATGTTATATTTCAAGTCATGTTTTCAAGTTGTATTTTCATGTCATTAGAAATTACCCATAACATAACCCAACGCTTTTAAACTCGCATATACGTTCGCGACAACGTAATGGATTAAAAGAAGAGACTTGGCAAAGGCATGACAAAAATGTATATTAAGCCACAAGTTAATCATGGTGGCAAATGAGGCACAAATGTGTTCATTAACTTGCATGTTACATTCTTAAGCTTCAAAACATGCATAAACCCAAACTTGGCACATAAGCGAATCATGGTGACAAAAGATATGGAATGATGACTAGTAACTCGCATATATCATCATATAAGGGTTATAACTTCATATGCAAGTTGATATAAAGGTTATGAGGGTTCTCATGTTGCCTAATGCAACATTTCAACATAAAGGTTGTAGCTTTTAGCTCACAAGATCAAGATAATGACTTCATAAACTTGCATGACATGATAGCATGTATCATACTCAATGATCAAACCCAAACTTGCAACATGAACATTTAACTTCATAGTTAATATCTAAGAGTAAGGAAAGGGCTTACATTGCTATGAAGGCACAAAAGATATGACAAAGCCCTTATGCAATCAAATAGACCCAAAATGCAAGCTCTAACATAAAAACCCTTGAGCCAAAATGATCAAAACCCTTGCTTTATGATGCAAATATAGAAATTTGACTTGAATGCAAGCTAATGACACTCATACAAGCTTGAAAACACTTGTATGCATGGAAAATCTCTCATAGAAACCATTTAGAAATTTTATGAAGAGAGTGGAGGCCATGAGAGGTAAAATTTTGCCATAGTTTAGTTGCATGAATGAATAATGAGGATTTAGGATAGGTTAGGGTCTTATTTATAGATTAGGCAAGTGTTTTAGGCCATAGGATTAAACCTAGATTCAATCCAAGCCATCAAAGCATGTCTTGGGGAAGAAGTCAAGTGTAGGAACCATCTAGGGCCTTTAGATTAAAGATGAACCATGAGAACCATCCAAATGCAAAATCTGCATTTGAGCGAATCGGCCCACGGGTTGACAGCCAAACACCCTGGATTAACCCCTAGTCGACCTAGCGGGCTTGGGTCGACCTCAAAAATCGGCCGGTTCGGTTATTCCCCTCTCCCAATTCACTGTTTTGAACATTTTTGCATATTTATTTATTTAATTTTCAATTATATATATATATCAATATATATATATTTCTCTGCGCAACTCATTTCACTTAATTAAGTATACTTTAATTTGGGAATTTTTCGTGAAACTTCGCGAGGCCATATCTTGTTCATACGGACTCCGATTTTCGAAAACTCGGACTCTATTTCGCGTATTTTTCCGTGACGAACGCAATGGCATAGCCCGTTTCCCTTGATTCAGAATTTACAGTTCAATTCTGCCTCCATTTATGTTATAACAGGTTATTGAAAATACGGGTTGTTACAATAAGGTTTTTTTTTTGTGTGTTGAGGAGGGGGGAATTGATCAGACCAAACCTGCAAACATGACGTTAATGAGCAAGTTGGTAGGTTTGCATCTGCAAGCTTCATGAATGAAAATTAATAAAATGCCAAAAAATAATAGATGATTATTCCATGAAAGCAAGCATGAATTCATGCACTACATTTCCTTTATTTAAATATTTGCCTGTAACTTGCATTTTGATTTTCCCTTTCTCCATGAAGTCACTCGGAACCTTTCAGCAAAAAGAGGGATAACAAAATTGATTTTTGTGCCGCAAATATACATGTGCAAGATTGATAATGTTTTAGGCTCACAGGCATGGAATACTCCTTTTCTTCCGTTCGACGTTAAATTTTAGCTTGCATGTTTCGGCAGGGCGGTAAAAAATATTGACTCAGTGGAAATGTCAGATGTTCAAATTCAGAACAAATTCATATCTTCTTCATCAAAGGATCACTTGAACTTAGGCACAATGCCCTATATCTTAAAACAAAAACAAAGCTAACCATGCAAAAAAATATTATTATATCCATATTTAAAATTTGTGATGTAGACTTTAATGGCATCTTTCTTCTTCCTTCAGATCTGAAATTATCTTCTTCCCATTTTCTTGCTTTCCACTCGAAATTTCTTCCTCCGCCATTCATATCTTCCATTTCACTAAGCCCTGGTTGTCCGCTATATCTTTGTCTCCATGCATTTACTTATGCTGCCTGCTCTTTTCATTTTTCATATGTGTGCTTCCATTCCATCAGTTTCTATGCTTTGATCCGCCACGCAGTACCACTCGCTAGCTCATTAGAGTTTCATATCCAATATTTTGGGCGATCTCCTTTGTTTCTTGCAACATACTCATCGCAACTTTGCCACTAATGGTGCCTTCCTGATCATTAGTCTTCCGCTAGCTCTGCTATGCCCTAGACCTCTCACCCCTAAAAAGTTGTCCTTTTCCCCTCCTTTACCTCTCTCTGTATTTGCAGAATATCTCTCAAGTGTAGATATGGCATTGGTACGACCCAATCATCAAGCTTGGTGTATGGTTTTAGTGCCTATGCTTGGTGTTAGCTCTGATCAGCCTGCATCGGGTTTCGTCCTTTTTTGGCTGTACGTTGGTTAGGTTCGTTGCTTGAGGACACTGTGTTGTTTATGGTTATACTTGGCTAGTGTTGTTCGTTTGAGTTGGGTGATTTGTTTTCTGGGTTTCTGGGTTGAAAATGTGGTGTTTTGTGGCTATTTTGTTGGAGCTTTTGCCATGGCATTTTGGTAGTATGGCATGCTTGTGTTCGTTGTCTGCGTGGGTAAATGAGAACGTGGTCTGAATGAAAACGTGGGTGAATGACCAAAACTATTTATATAGACTTGATAATATCTGTACCTGCATCTAAGCCCCTGGTTGCTAGCATTTAATCTTCAGGTATTCACGTTAGTGCAATGCGCAGTTAAATCAGCATGTACCCTTGTTTGGCTGTATAGATCTGTTTTAAATGAAGACAAACATTATGGACTTGTATTGAAATAGTGAACTAAAACGTAAATATACTTACAATTTATATAGACTGTTAGATTCATGTATGGTATATGTGTTTTCAAGTTTCCAGAATTTAAGATCACAAATTCAAAATCTCGTTGGTCTAGAAAATCATGTAGAGGATATAAGCTCATAGTTTTGTATGATTGCAAAGTAGAATCGATTGCAAACTTTGAACTCAAATAGATAAAACTGAAGTTATCACTTAAATCTGGAATTCAGTACTAAAGATGATAAAGTCTTACCTGTTGAATTACAATTTTTCTGTAAGATAGCCCAGAATAAAACACTTAGCGTCAATCTAAAAGTAAAATAATATAAAACATTATTCTTAAGCATTTACAGACTACATATGCAGATGATACATGGAAATATTGGTATAAATCTAATTCGGAATCTGAAGAGAAATAAACTAAAACAAATACTAAATTATCACTTGAGACTGAAATATAGTAATAAAAGATGATGAACTCTTTTATTCTGAATTAATGGTTGTATCCATTGATAAAATCACAGTCACTATAGTAAAAATACATTGCTATAAGCGCATGGAAAAAGAAGACTTGATTACACCAACGAAATGGAAGAACAAAACTTACATGCGATGAAAGTCCTGTGGAAGTTGCATGTAAAATATATAGTCCGCAGAATAAAAGGCCTGAGAGATATGTTGATGTGCAAAATTTATTGACGTTTTTGCTAAATAATATGGCAGTCAAACTTACTGTTGCTACACGTCTTTGTTGGAGCGCATTCATCAATGTTGGTATATAATTCTCTTAATAACATAATATATGCATGAAAAAATTATAAAAACATAAAGGAGCACTTCTCGAAGAATCTCTTAAACAGTTGAGGATTGAACCCAAAAAAAAAAAAAATAGAACATCCTTTAATTATTTTTTCATGCCTAAAATAAATATTGATGCTGACCAAATAGATTGTGTCTACTGATTGTAAAAATGAATAATCAACCAAGAGGGTGATTGTCTGTATAATTGCACTCCTAGAAAATTGATTTTCAAATAAAACAGCACCACAAAAACATTAACGACAAAACTACGTAATATATCCGTCGAACATATGGCATGCATCATTTCAAAGATGTTTACCAAAACGTTAGCAGTCATTATACACGAAATAAACTACCTCAAAAAAAAATATACCTTAACAGGCAGAAGGCCCAAAGCAAAAGCACACTCCTCCACTTCATACTCTATACATCTCTTGCTGCCTTCAGCAGCCAGAGGCTTATCTAGATGTTTCAGCAATACTACCACCATTCCCGCTTCTACTATCATTTCTACCACATCCTCTAATATCGCCAAAAAGAAAATAAAAATAATTTATAAATTATTCAGTCAGAACAAATGATCTGTCGGTTTCAAATAAAAAAGTATATCTACAGCAGTAATTACAAAAAAATACAAAAAGGAGGAAGTTAGATATTAGAAATTAGATACAAAAAAGGTTAAACAAATTTAGTTTAGTGTCTATTGAAAAAGTTTATATTAGATTAATTTGCAGATATAAAGAAAGCTAATCAAGCTTTCCATGTTAACTACCACCAAACAGAGAAAGGCCTTGCCTATATGGATCTGCAGAGCTAACCAAATCCAGTCTTTGATGAAGCCATTATACTACCTAATACAACAGTATGTCAAAATTTACTGGAAATTAATTCTGAATATACAACATAACCAAAACCGTTCAATGGTTTAGATCTATCCAAAAATAACAAATACACACCAAAATAATATATCTCCTGCACAGGCACTTGTACAATAATAACTTGAAACTGATTGAGCAATATTGTTTTAAGTGAACAATCCGTCAACTCAATCTCATCTTGTATGTTAGGAAGGTGATAATTCAATCTAAATTACTCAAAAGCATTATCGTTTGTGTAATGGAATAAACATGAATTGAAATTATCAGCAATTTAAGAAAATACTATCATATCGTTGTTTTATGCACAATAATATCATATAAACAATTGAGTTAGCTAACATTATCCAAAAAAATCTAGCAAAAAATATTGAATTGATACTTTCAGCAATAGTTTTTAGAGAAACAACCATATAAAAGATCTAAAGCTATTAATAAATTTTAAATAGCAATGATAGTTTGCAGCAATAGGCATTCATTTGTTATTAAAGTATTTTAGAAACACTAAATATAAATTTATTAATTTTGGCTTCAAAATCATAGTCCATAAAAAAAATCACTTTGTCAAAGTATAAAAAGAAAGGTCAAAAAAAGGAAAATAGAATTAAAATAGTAATAATCATTTTAAACAGACAGAGAATAGAAGTCAAGTTCTCTGATTCAAAATCTAGCAAATTGAAAACCATGAAGAAACATTATGGTTGTCAACTTGAGATGAAAATTTGAAAAAATTATATCGAGAACAATTTGAGAATAAATAACTACTAAAAAAAATCCTTTAAAATAATATTGCGAATCTAGCTCAGTTTATACAATGTCACAAATTTTTTATTTCAAATGCATTTTAATCCTTGTTTATTACAAGGTTCAAGAACTCGTTTTCGTTGTCGGTTTCAGCCGTTTGAAAATTTGTTAGTTTCGGCGGGTTTCGTAAATTTTGTTGGTTTCGGTTTTGTTTCGGTTTCGGTCCAGATTTCGGTTTTCAATATTTTGGTTACGAATTTGTTAACGGTAAATAACATGAAAATATATTATATAAAGAAATAGAATACCACATACACCATTCTGAATTTAGTACATCCAATAACTATTTCTTGGAGCAATATATGGAATGTTTTCATAATCTTCTTCATCAATTTCTGTCGCATGATGCGATGGTTAGTCATACTGCATCTGTCTTGTACCTATGAACGTTGCCAACATGTTATCAAATGAGGAGGGTTTATCATTCTGTGTTGTATATGCAGTTTGACTATTTTGATCACTTGATATATCGCTGTTGTATGTCTCATTTGCTTCGTGATAGAAATAGCCTCCAGTGTAATCAGAAGTAGAATGCCAGTAATTGGGTGGATCTTTTGATGTATATGAGTTATTAGCATAATCGTAATTTTGTGGTTCTTCATATTGGACATTTAAATTACTGTCTCTTCTTTTATGAGTACGCACCACACCTCTCCGCACATATGGTATATTTGGTCTCTGTGAACCACCAGCAGCACTAGATCCAACACCATAATTACTTGCTAAACCGATATTGTGACCACTAGCATCATCGTTTGAAGAGCCACTGCTATTTCCAGTGCTTTGACTTGTTGTTGTTCATGCAGGTATTCCATCCACTGCAGCAACAACATTATGCATCATATCAACCATCGCAGGATCATCGTCAAGCAACCGTGGTTCAACTTCTGTAGTCCACTCTTCTAGTGGATCCTCCTCGTGAAATATATGATTTAGATCAATTAATTGATCATCTGTATCACGACGTTTAACATTCTTAGCTCTCAATATCATGTTGTAATGTACATATACCATTTTTTCAAGATTTTCCATTTTGATTCTATTTCTCAGTTTTGTATGAATCATGGAAAATGTAGTCCAGTTTCTTTCGCAATTTGAGGAGGAAACCGTCTGATTGAGAATATGCATTGCTAAACGTGTAAGGTGTGGGGCGTCCGCTCTGCCGATTATTGACCACCACTGTGCAGGAGAACAAACACTTATGGCGTCTCTTGATTTTGAAGAGCCAAATTCGCCAATTTTCATTCTATAAAGGTCCACCTACGTAATGTAATGTAATTGAATAACATATATAATGTAATGTGGGTCTATGTATCTGAAAAAATATGTAATGTAATTTACCTGTTGTCCAATTTCAATTTGTGTCCATGTGTCAGGGACCATTCTTTTAACGACACTATTAAATCCATTTATTACCTCATTATCATTTACCGCATTGTCATATTGAATGATAGGATTGAGGAAATAACCTATATTTTTGGAAAATGCAAACATTAATGTAATGTTTTGAATTTTGACTTTGTAAAGTAGTAATTTTAAAATACCTGCAGCATGACTTGGTCGATGGAGTTGTCTTTCCCATCTTTTATCGATAATATCCCACCATTTTTCTGATTGGCTTACACTGACATTCTTCCTAATCGACTCCTTTGCGAGATCCATCGCTTCATAAAGATAGCCCATATCCGCTTTGTCATCACTATCCACCATTCTTAGAACTTTGACTAATGGCTCAAATACGAGAATTATAGAAGCAGCGGCCGTCCAAAAAGTTTCATTGTAAATCAGATCAGCAACATTGGTTGCTGTTCTTTTATCCTTAGAAGTGAGCCTAGGCATTTTTGATGCCCATTCTCTTGTAGCGATCATTCTTCTTAAATCATTTTTGTGTTTATGAATAGAGTCTAATGCAATGAAATGAGTGGCAAATCTAGTCACTGCCGGTCTAATCAATTCTTTGTCATTTGTCTCTTTTCTCATTATCGAAAGTAACCAACCATGATTGTATATGAATGTCGTTATTAATTGACAATTTGAAATGACAGTTTTTACCTCTTCTTCTTTCGAAATATCTTCTAAGATCAGATCAATGCAGTGTGCAGCACATGGTGTCCAATATAAATGTTTTCTTTTCTCCATTAATAATTGTCCAGCTGCTTTGTAGTTAGCTCCGTTATCTGTCACAACCTGCACTACTCTTTTTTCTCCAATAGTCTCTACAACTTCATCCATCAATCTGCATATATATTCTCCACTTTGAAATTCATCAGTAGCGTCTACAGATTTAAGAAATATCGTTCCATGGGTGGAGTACACAAGAAAATTTATTATTTTCCATCGATTCTGAGTACTCCAACCATCACACATCAACGTACAACCATACTCGTCCCAGAAATTATGAAAAGTGCTGATATATGAACCAACTTCATCTAGTTCCATTTTCAAATATGGATGCGATAGTTCATACGCTGTAGGTGGATCTATTCCACGACCACATTCCGCAATAGCATCAACCATAGTTGCATAATAAGGACTACTTGCAGCATTATATGGAATATGGTTAAAATAAAAAAAACTTAGCAATGGCACGACCTATATGCTTTCTAGCATTTTTAATGCCCTTTATTGCGGATTTAATAGAAGGTTGAGAAATACCTCCTTTTTTTGCATATATGAATCGATCCGTGCAGCAGTACGAGTTTCAAAATCTCCTTCCATCCTTACAGATTTACCATGGACGTTCCGCTCTGTTTGACTAGAACCGACGCCTGATTGCCTATAAGATCTTTGCATCTCCTGTTCTCTGAATATATCTCTGCTTTACTGCATTGCACGACGAACATTCCTATCATCTTTGTTCTCATCATCTTCGCTGTCTGAATCATGTTGTTGAGGTTTATTCATCAGTTCTTCTTGTATGCGTTGCTTCTCCAGTTTCCCTTTATTACGATCAATTTTCCAACGATATGCACTCGTACAAGTTTTTAACATCTTGAGGAACATTTGTGCATGCCATTACATTGCCTCCTACGCCCGCCAAGTGTTCTTTCAGACGTGTTACACCACCACCATTGAATTTTTTGTTGCAGAAACTGCACTTCGTTTTCCGAACATTACCATCGATTGGGGTACCGTAATTCCAACCGATTTCTGTAGTGTTTGTCGGGTTCTCCATAACGTACCTGTAAATTGTGAAACATATTATCAAAAAAATTAAATTACATTTTTTATTCTAAAATTGTGCTATAAATAAAATAAATAAAAAACTGAAAGCATTCATGTCAATTGATAATAGCTCTCTTCCATACATGATAAGGCTGCAAAATATACCATAAAAAGTTAAAAACACATGGTTCCGTGAATTTACTGCAAATTTACATATTATTATTAACCAAATGAGTGCAGCATACATGGATTGCCACATATTCAATTTCCTTAACAGCACATGGATTGCCATATATTCAATTTCCTTAACATCACATGGATTGCCACATATAACGCAGCAGCACACGGATTGCCACATCGTCCATCATATATGCATTTTCCTCCTCCGCTTAAAAGATACCCAAAATTGATCAGAAAAAATAAAATAAAGCCGTCGTATTCTTTTCAACCAGAGAGAGAAAAAAAAATACAATCGTCGATCGAATCGAATCGAATTCGATTCGATTTCATTAATCGATTCGAACGATCGATTTCATCTCAGTAGAAGAAAAGAGCAAACTCACGAAAGTAGATGCTGAAGTATTACTGATAGATGCGGTTTTTATGTCAAATTGATTGCTGTACATTTAATTTTTCAGTTGTATGTTTTTATAGGGTTTAAATCTACTGTTGATTCACGGATTTGAAATTTTACGATGATAGAATTTGATTTGATTCCCTTTTGTTTGATTCCCTTTTACTTTCGGTGGCTTTATTTCACTTCTGCTGTTATTCTGCGTACGAGATTTCTGTTTTTTCCTAACCCTAGTCCGATCCCAATTTCGGGGGACAAATCTGGTTCGTCCCCATCCGAAACCGATCCGATAACCCCGAAATCTCGGGGTATCGGACGAGTTTTTAAACCTTGGTTTATTACTTAGTATAAATGCTCAAAACTCAATATTGTACATTAACATGATTCAAAAAACTTACTATACAATAACCAAGTCATATACTAAATCGGCTTCATTACCCTTTCTGAAAATTCTAAACTTTTTTTTTTTGAAAAAACCTTTTACACAATAACCAAGTCATATACTTCCCGTATGTATAGATTGGATCTAACACTAATCTTTTAGAATAAAAGGTTAAACTACAGTTAAGAAACTACCATTAAGTGTTACTAAAAAAACATATTTCTTAGGATTGAAACAACGATGGAGACAAAAATATAAAAAAATCACATAGGTGCTACAAAAATAAATGAATTGGAAGATCAAAGATTTGTTTAATTTTATTTTGGTATATGCATTTCAGATGAAATCAAAAGGTTCTATGTGTAATAATGTATAAGCAACTAATATTGAATTAGGATCCGAGAAAAAATCATATGAGAGCAAATAAAACGTTTACAAAACACACATATACATAAATACGAATATACCAATGTATGTGGAAAGTCTAACAGTAAACTGAATTGTATAAACTGAGCAGATGGTACATAAAATTTGTACAGTGAATGAATTTAATAAAATACTATCATATGAAACATCATAAAGCACATGTCACATGCTACATCATAAATATGTTTACAATTTAGGACTGGCCATTTGAATCAGGTGTCAGTTCAAAATACAAACGCATTTGTTTATGATTCAAAATTCATACATGGATAAGTATCACTTATAGATCTTACTAATTTTAAGGTTTGTAAAATTGGGAGGAACTTTTCTGCTCATATGGTAGCGACACTCCAGCAAATATAACAATTTTAAATGTATAAATATTGCTTCAATTGACATATCATAGAGCATGGCATAATTTTAGAATTACTATCCACTTGGGTAAACAAACAGATATACAAATACAGAAAATAAAGACATCCATAAAACCTGAAGTTATGTTACTGGCAAACAATCTAGAAATTGCATTACCTCTATAATCTCTGAATTCGCAAGCTCATTAGTCACTAATCAGCAAAGACACCTAAATTGATGACGTAAATTAGGGTCAAACATCGAAGGTATAATTATCTACCTGAAATAGAGTTAAAAATTAGGAAATCCAACACTATATAATTAGCAAACAAACGTGTAAATAAAACTTTTAAAATCTAAATTGGAAGAATACCACAAATCGGATAGTCGATCCATGATGTTCGAAAGGAGAAATTAACCTTGGCATCGTGCTTCTTTCAATGAAGTAAAATAGTGTCTAAGTCGAAGATCTAATGATTTTACGAATTATATAAACTATGTAAGAAAAGTGAAGTCGAACCTAACCTTCATTTTCAAGCCTCCTTTGTTCAAATTGTAGTTCGGCAACTGTGAAATCACAATATCAGATGGAAAAGAAGATTCCTGCGTTTGATGAGGTAAATTAGGGTCAAACATTGAAGGCATAATGACCTACCTAAAATAGGGTTAAAAATCGGGAAATCCAACACTACCTAATTAGCTAACAAACATGTAAACGAAAGTTTTAAAATCTAAATTGGAAGAATACCACAAATTGGATAGTCGATCCGTGATGTTCGAAAGGAGAAATTGATCTTGGCATCGTCCAAAATTTGAAAGAAGAAATAGGAGTAAAATGTAGACCGAGAGAAATGGTAAGAAATGGACGTCGTGGACTTCGTGCAGAAGTGGAAATGCAGCAGGCAGTGTTAAAAAGGACAAAAGTGACATAAACATGGAAGGGAGTTTTGGACTTTTCAAAAGCTTCAAATCCAAGTATTCTCATTATAAAATATATATATATATATATATATATTTCGTTCAGAACGTATTTTGTAAATTCGTTTTAAAAACAATTCCCACTTTTACTTCAATTTTAAATCAAAATTGAATACTCTTTTAAATGATAATATTTTCAAAATATCAAATTTTGAAATCATTTCATTTTCGATATTCATTATAAAATTGATATAAATATCGTTCGCGTTAAAATGGCGCAAATCTAATCAACACGGCTTCACATACTTCAATATTTTCGTGTCCATCCAAAATCGGACATCAAATTCACATTTTTATCCTTTACTGAATATTACTATAAAATATTCGTTTTTTCTGAATTGGAATCAGACCCAGTCAATTACCATATAATTTGTTTATATGGATTTTATACAATACATGTACACAACAACAAAGATAAACAACAATCCATCATCCAGAGTGCATTACACAACTGCATAAGCATCAAATAAAAATAATTAACGCTTACTATAGTCTGTCAACCAATCATATGACATACAACTAAACAATTGGGATTAGTGTATGCCAAATATCATCGCAATAACCGTGTGGGACTTCAACCAACAAATACTGAATATTATTTATGCAGTTGGGCGATGTGTAAAATTTACCATCCTAATCAATGTCAGTTAAATGGGTGTACATAAACAAATCGTTCGATTTGTAAATGAATATTTATTTTCATTTTAGGAGAATTTTATGCCATTCATATATACATTAAAAATTATATTTTTAACGATAAAATGTTTATTTCAACACTTGACTATTTTATATAGTTAACATACACATTAAAAATTATATTTTTAATGAACAAATATTTATTTCAGAAAATTTCAGCATTATAACGGCGCGATATTAGAACTGAAGTAATTTCTAGCATTACCGCTCTCCTGACACTGTCTCGCGCCATACACAATAATCACAACCAATTCAAACAATCCCACAATCAATTCATAACCAATTTTACAACCACAATCCAATTTTCCATAATACAATCCAAACAAACAACTATGGTTTGTACAATAAATAGTGTCAGGGGCTACTAAGCCCCGTCTGCAACCTAAAATATTTTTAATTGTAAAATAATTTAGGTGAGAAGGTGTACTCACATTGGAATCCACTATGCCATTATTTTCTGATGTTCTGATTTGCTGTTCAGGTTCCAGAATTTGCAAACTAGCTCTAATCTTCACATGGTTTTTTTTCCTAGCTTAAGAGCGCCATTCCGAACAACTTTCGCTTAGTGACCTTTCTTCCGAAATTGCTCCATTTCGCCAGAATTTGCGAATTGACAGTATTTGGAGAACAGACTTTGGATGCGTTTTCTGAACAATTCCACAATCCAAAATATGACATCCATATACTCAAATCGAATAGAAAATCGTGCTCTTCGATTTTCGTACTATGGAGTATCGGCCAGAAGTGCTCGTTTCGAGAGTTATTGGCTCCGGAAGGTCAGTGTGTTATTTGTAGATATTGAAAACGGTAAAAATTGGATTTTTAGTCATGGGGAGGGCCATGGTCGGAGGTGTGTGACCATTGGTGGCGGCGGAGGGGGTTGTTCAGATGGCCGGTGGCGGGCAGTGGGGGCCACTGAAACACCCCATCTCCATTAAGGTCGCTCACAAAGGGAATGCCTTAACTTCGATGGAGCATTTTTAGCACAAGATGCAGAAAAATTACAAGACAGAAAAATAAAGCAGCGAAAAATAAATAATCTTAATTGATTAAAACAGCTTGTTCAAAGATTGTTTTACAACACCAATACTCATTACCAGAAAGCATCTGTCTTGTTTAAGATATAAGAAGCACAAACTTACAATGATATTCCCCAATGAAGCATAAGCCAGCCACAACAGTAGAAAATGGAGTTCAAAGAAATGCACCAAAGAATCTTCAAGCTCGGAAAGAGTAACGGCCCCAAAATGAGCTGAGGTTTTCCGTCCCTGACTACCTTGGGGGGGGAACGGAAGAAAAGAGGCGAAAGCAAACTAGGTCAGACATAAAGTCTGATAAGTCCAGTGATTCTTAGTATTTAAACGAGGAAAAGGGTCATGACATGAATAAACTAAGTATAAAACTAAACCATAGTAACAAGATAATATGGGATAAGCATGGGATATGGCAAGATAAACTGAATGTACTGATAAATTGAATGTACTGATAAACTGAATGTACTGATAAACTGAATGTGCTGATAAACTAAATGTACTGATAAACTGAATGCGCTTCTACTCCTTCTCTACTTCGCAACTGCTCTGTTATAATGATTTCTATATCTGTGCACTACCTACTAGTGTCCAAACAAGTAATCAATGATCATATGATAACGTGATCCCAATCCCCGTATTTGCGGTTGCCTTCAGGTGTACTTCTATTATGGGGATTCCATTTAATACCTAGATCTAAACTAGGGTTTACTATCGAGCGCTTCCTAGATTCAACCAGGGTTTACGCTACCTAGGGCCACTGGGGTTTATGCCACCTATTGAACGCTTCTCGGATTCAGGGTTTACGCGACCTAGGTCCAACTAGGGATTATGCTACCTACTTTGTATTAATTTTCAATATGTCTATGTTAGTCGGCCCTCTCTTGTGTGTAGATACTCTGTGCTGGCCCTACCATAAGGTGTATCAAACCTTATGATAGCGACCCGACATGATTCACGATGCACAGTGTATAACTGCTGGTACTTAGTTCCTGCTTTTTCCACTTTGGAGTACGTGCACGCCCGTAAACCGTCGGAACCTGCACTGACGTACCCCCTGCCGCTATTTTTGACCGCTTATAATCAGCACAGTAATCGTGCCCCCACCCTGCCTAGTTTCAGGGTACCATGATACATCTATGTGGGTTACTACTGAAATGGGTCCCCGTTTCTAGGGTTTCCTGCTGGTTAAGTTTGTGGGCCTATATATACAAATATTACCCACCTATACAAGATGTACTTAACCCTCCCACCGATTCTAGCATGTTTTCTTAACAGTTAAGTTTTGTGGGCCTATATTTACTAATATTACCCACTAACTCGACGTGTACTTAACCTCCTACTCATCAAGTTGTGTTGGTTAAGTGGTTCTTATTAACTTAACCTTTCTTGCTTGTCATGTTGGATTGGTTAAGTGGGATTTATTAACTTAACCCTGTTCATTCATCAGCTAATATTGGTTAAGTATTTCCCATTTAACTTAACCCCATTCGTTCATCAAGTTATATTGGTCAAGTATCATTAATCAATTCAAGTTAACTTAACCCGTCCACCCGTCACGTCATGTTGGTTAAGTGTTTCCTTCTGGTGTTGACTTGACCCTACCACAAATCATGTTATATTGGTTAAGTTTTGTTCTTGTGTTAACTTAACCCTTCCCATACATCATGTTATATAATTGGTTAAGTGTTTTCCTCTTGTATTACTTAACCCCACCACATGTCATTATATATTTTGGTTAAGTGTTAACTTAGTTAACTTAACCCTATCATCTGCTTAATTAACAAGTTACAACGGTTAAGTGTTCTAAATTTACTTAACCTCACCCACTTGTCTAATTAACATGTTGTTACGGTTAAGTGTTTCCCTAATAACTTAACTTCACCCATTTCTTGCTTGATTTATTCATGAGCGTTAATTAATTAATTAATAAAAGCACTAACCACTCACATTAGACAGATATTGTTGTGGTTACTGGATGTGCCGGTCGGTTCCGGGCAGGTTTACACCACAATTCAGTCTAACCTCGAGCCTTTCTAGGCTTGATGCACTAACCACCCACAATAGACATGTATTGTTGTGGTCATTGGATGTGCCAGTCGATTCTAGGCAGTTTTACACCACAACTCAGTCTAACCTCGGGTTATGCATATTCGTCTTTTACTAAATTTAGATATTTACTATTTATGTAAATTTTCCGTAAATAAATTTAGCCTAGATCATATTCATTTGTCATGGAAGTTAGCATATTTATATTCTATGCCCAAATCTTGATTTACCTATCAATTTGCCCAACTTGCAGTTTATACCAATTTAGATTTAATATTCCCCTTTTACAATTCGTGCCCAATCTAGATTAATATTCCAATTTACGGTTCATTCCAAAACTAGATTTAATATTTTAGTTTACCGTTTATGTCCAAAACTTGGTTTACACGCCAATTACACACTTTGCGGCCAATTAAATTTACCAACTTATGCCCAAGTCTAATATGCATGTAAATCATTCACTATTATAGCCAATTTAGACTATGCCAACATATTTATTATGCCTAACTAACTTAATTAAGCTACGCCCAATCCCCGCATCATAATCATACGTATAACATGATTTCACAAGTTTTCTATGTACTCATGAAATGACACTAATCAAAAGGAATAGGGGATAAGCACAAGAATTGATATAAAAGATTAGGCAGTACAAAAATAATGGCTTCAACAGGTTCGACGTACTTAATAGTGAATAGGAATAAACTAGCCAAGTTACACACTAAATATGAGATCCACATGATCAAGGGAATAAGCATAGGTGATTTGGTCCAACATAATGCCAGTTCAAGGTACAACATGATCGGTTATTTGTAACAATGGGAATAGTCATAAGCAACTAACTACAATAGTCATAGGCAATTAACCACAATAGTCATGAGCGGCTAATCACAATAATTTCATAACCAATGTCATAGGAAATAGTCTCATAGTTATGATTCATAGTCATAGGCAATAATTTCATAGGCGACAGTTCATGGTCGTAGTCTTAGACAAAGGTCTCATAGTCATAGTCATAGTCATAGGCAATTTACCACAATAGTCATGGGCGACTAATCACAATAAATTCTTAACCAATGTCATAGGCAATTGTCTCATAGTTATGATTCATAGTCGTAGGCAATAATTTCATAGGCGACAGTTCATGGCCATAGTCTTAGACAAAGGTCTCATAGTCATAATCATAGGCAATAGCTTCATAGGCAATAGTTTCATAGTCATAGTCATATGAAATAGCTTCATAGGCAATAGTTTCATAGTCATAGTCTTAGGCAAAAGTCTCATAGTCATAGTAGTAAATAAGTTCCAAAGGCATAGATAACTTTCGATTTGACATAAGCATGAATCAAAGATAATTAACTTGCAAATTAGTATAGTTCTATATTTTGATTCATTACATTCACAATTCCAATTACATGTTTAAATCTAAGGAATAACCGAACTTATAGTGATCAGTTTAGAAAAGGCGATTTGTTATGATTCGAGTGACGTTGCTTGAAGCGGAATGCCTATCGTCCAACTTGAAGCTTTATCTTGATTTGAATCTCCAATTTGAAGAAGAACTATAACTTGTTTTAATGGAGAGTTAGATTTATTTTAATTAGGATTGAGGCAAAGTATAGGCGTAATGAAGTTGTGTGGAGAAAGTGAAGTTTGGGGGCGTTTATATAGCATAGAACTCATGAATTTGGTCCAAAAATCAGCTCGGATACATAAAAATGAATTCGGCCTCGGATCTGGAAAAACAGGACAGGTCGACCCCCAGGTCGACCTATAGGGGGGTCAACCCCCTGGTCGACCTGGGTCCTGGGCGGGAAATTTCCCGCCCGGCCCGCTTCTGGGTTCTGTTTTGAATTTTGAATTCAGTTTCAAGTTATTTTTAAATTTGAGCTGAAACTTCCGAAGGCCATAACTTCTTCATATGAAGTACGATTCACGCAAACTCGGACTCTATCTCAAGCAGAATTCCAAGAGGAATGCAATGACATAACCCGTTTCCCTTAATTCTTCTCTTAAAAATTAAGTATACTTTGATTTGTTACATTAATGTTTACAGAAAATACGGGGTGTTACATTCTCCACTCCTTAAAGGATTTCGTCCCCGAAATCTTCAGGTTAAGAAAAATGTATCCTAACTTCTAGCATCCATCTACTCAACCATTCAATCACAGGCATCCATTGTCCCTAAAAGGATTTCTAATGCTTTCACGGTTCTATGCACAGTGTGTGTACATGTCCTTATCTAATATAAAATCAAGCGGTCTACTGATTCAGTTGACCTCCTTAATGCGAATTATGTCAGTGCCATGAGTCCATCATATATGCAATTATCCCTAGTCATGTAAGTACTATATGTGTGCATATTAATTCGTCCATATGCAACATCCATATGATAACACATCAAGTTTTAATCCATATACAAATACATATATGCATATGCAAACATGAAAGTGACTGAGCCGATCTAGTGCCTAATGTGTGTATATGCATCCACGAGCAACCACTAGGAACCACTGGCAACCACTTGCAACCATCAATCATAACATGTTTCAATTACACGTTTACATCCAAATAGGTTCCTACCTAAGGATCGAAGATACGACCTAGGGGATATATTTATAAGATAAACATTACAGAGAAAGTGGAATCAAGGATATACCCTCAAAAAGGGTATGATGCGCATATCTGGTCTTCAGTCTTTTAAATCGCATCTTCTTGAGCTTCACTCCACTATACCTTAACTAATTTAACTTCACGATGGCGAAGCTTCTTGGCCTCCATTTCCAAAACCCACTAGTAAAGATAGGACCTCGCTCACTTACAATGCTAGAGGGTATCCAGTGTAGTCGAACTATCCTCCCGAGAAAAACATATGTTAACCATGATACCAAGTGTATATCCTAAGATGATTAGAGCTCTCTCCTCTACTTAACTTATCCATCATGCTGCAAGTCTGAGGGTCTAAAGCTAATGGTTACTATGTGCTTGTTACCTTTCTTAAGGTCAGTCTTTTTTTTTCTACTTATGGCGTCTGCCACAACCATTTATTTCTCACGCAAACCATCCTAGTCGAACTCGAAATCCTTCAAGTACAAGCTCCAAAGGCCTAAACCAATATCAGAAAGCACCCAAGGAACACCTTCTTTGAATTTGGACGATCTATGTGAGATGATACTAACAAAACAACCAAACAATTGAGCAATTTACCAACTCTAGCAATCCTCGCCAATCTTGCTCCAGAATTATCATTAATCGCATAACTGGCTTTGCAGTGTCATCTAGATACATGCGGAAGTCTGTCTCGAATTTTAGGGGGAAAACCCTACCCTAATCAAAACATCTTGCGTACTCATGGACTACCCCAATGGATCGAAAATCGTCGATAGATAAGTAAAGTGATTCTAGGTAGCTAAGACAAACTGATCCCTTAGGATCGTACAAAATCTCAAGGGTACTCTCGAGGCAAGTCAAAAGCTTAACTACCCTTGGTTCATAATTACAAGCTAACCAATCAATGCCTAGAATCAACCCATAGCCCAAAAATATAAGCATAAATATAGCTATTCTCAAATCCTCACAAGTCAAAGATAAATGGGTTGAACCAGCAATTGGATTTGAGACTATAATGGGTTCCTCTACTACATAATATCTAGGGTGTAGAGACTCAACTATGGAAGCAGATATATTTACGGATGTGAAGCGCTAAAATCGGAAGGAGTACTAACAGGATAATCAAAAAGGAAAAACTCTTTCAACCGAAATCTTACTACCTCTCTCTCTCGGGTATGCTGGCGGTGAGAGCATGCACTCGCCTCCCGGAAAATCCTGCCCCTTGTTCTTGCCCTTGCCCTTAATTATAGGACCCGTTATACCAAAATAAAGATACTTCCTCTTGTTTTAGGTTTTACTATTTTTTTCCTCCCATCCTTTTTGAGCCAAGTCCATATCCATGGGTTCTTCATCCTTGTATTGTGCCCCATAGCCAGACCCTCTCATTCTCAACTTTGTCATCCTTGTGTAACTTGTTGACATGTCTCTCGAAAGCTGCTTCCATCGCACGGAGAATCCTACAAAGATCGAAAGAAAATTAGCCGCAGGTGAAACTGCTACGGCTACAGATGGAAGTTGGGCACTTGTTTGCCCTTTGACAAGTGTCGTAGTCTTGTCGAGCCTACGGAACCATGCCGCGATGAGGTTACCTCCCAGAAAGCCAGGAGCCTCGGAGACTCAAGAAGGAAACAAGGATTCAAACAGAGGATCAAAAGATAGTGCATATGGCTTTGGGTAATATGCCTTTAAAACAAAAATTTCTTTTGAAAATGCTTCTTTTAAAATCGGTTGAAAACAATTTTTCAAATCTTTTTATCTGATCCGGTAACCTTCAGCTCTGATACCAAGTGAAACACCCCACTTCCGTTAAGGTCACTCACAAAGGGAATGCCTTAACTTCGATGGAGCATTTTTTGTACAAGATGCGGAAAAATTACAAGACAGACAAATAAAGCAGCGAAAAATAAATAACCTTTATTGATTAAAATAGCTTGTACAAAGTTTGTTTTACAACACCAATACTCATTACCAGAAAGCATCTGTCTTGTTTAATATATAAGAAGCACAAACTGACAATGATATTCCCCAATGAAGCATAAGCCAGCCACAATAGTAGAAAATGGAGTTTAAAGCAATGCACCAAAGAATCTTCAAGCTCGGAAAGAGTAACGACCCCAAAATGAGCTGAGCTTTTCCCTCCTTGACTACTTGGGGGGAGAAACAGAAGAAAAGAGGCGAAAGCAAACTAGGTCAGACGTAAAGTCTGGTAAGTTCAGTGATTCTTAGTATTTAAACGAGGAAAAGGGTCATGACATGAATAAACTAAATATAAGACAAAACCATAGTAACAAGATAATATGGGATATGGCAAGATAAACTGAATGTACCAATAAACTGATTGTACTGATGAACTGAATGTACTGATAAACTGAATGTACTAATAAACTGAATGTACTGATAAACTGAATGTACTGATAAACTGAATGTACTGATAAACTGAATGTGCTGATAAACTGAATGTACTGATAAACTAAATGCGCTTCTACTCCTTCTCTACTTCACAAATACCCTGTTATACAGATTTCTATATCTCTGCACTACTTACTAGTGTCCAAACTAGTAATCTATGATCATATGATAACGTGAGCCCAATCCCCGCATTTGCGGTTGCCTTCAGGTGTACATATATTATGGGGATTCCATTTATTACCTAGATCTAATCTAGGATTTACTATCAAGCGCTTCCTAGATTCAACCAGGGTTTACGCTACCCAGGGCCACTGGGGTTTATGCCACCTATTGAACGCTTCTCGGATTCAGGGTTTACGCGACCAAGGTCCAACTAGGAATTATGCTACCTACTTTGTATTAATTTTCCATATGTTTGTGTCAGTCGGCCCTCTCTTGTGTGTAGATACTATGTGTCGGCCCCACCATAAGGTGTATCAAGCCTTATGATAGCGACCCGACACGATTCAAGATGCACAGTGTATAACTACTGGTACCCAGTGCCTGCTTTTTCCACTCCGGAGTACGTGCACACCCGTAAACTATAGGAACCTACACTGACGTACCCCCTGCAGCTGTTTTTGACCGCTTATAATCAACCCAGTAATTGTGCCCCACCCTGCCTAGTTTCAGGGTACCATGATACATCTATGTGGGTTACTGCTGAAACGGGTCCCCGTTACTAGGGTTTCCTGCTGGTTAAGTTTTTGGGCCTATATATACAAATATTACCCACCTATACGAGATGTACCTAACCCTCCCACCGATTCTAGCATGTTTTCTTAACGGTTAAGTTTTGTGGGCCTATATTTACTAATATAACCCACCAACCCAACGTGTACTTAACCTCCTACTCGTCAAGTTGTGTTGGTTAAGTGGTTGTTATTAACTTAACCTTTCTTGCTTATCATGTTGGATTGTTTAAGTGTGATTTATTAACTTAACCATGTTCATTATCAGGTAATATTGGTTAAGTATTTCCCATTTAACTTAACCCCATTCGTTCGTCAAGTTATATTGGTCAAGTGTCATTAATCAATTCAAGTTAACTTAATCCATCCACCTGTCACGTCATGTTGGTTAAGTGTTTCCTTCTGATGTTGACTTGACCCTACCTCAAATCATGTTATATTGGTTAAGTGTTGTTCTCGTGTTAACTTAACCCTTCCCATACATCATGTTATATAATTGGTTAAGTGTTTTCCTCTTGTATTACTTAACCCCACCACATGACATTATATATTTTTGTTAAGTGTTACCGTAGTTAACTTAACCCTATCATCTGCTTAATTAACAAATTACAACGGTTAAGTGTTCTAAATTTACTTAACCTCACCCACTTGTCTAATTAATATGTTGTTACAGTTAAGTGTTTCCCTAATTACTTAACCTCACCCTTTTCTAGCTTGATTTATTCATGAACCTTAATTAATTAACTAATTAAAGCAGCAACCACTCACATTAGACATATATTGTTGTGGTTACTAGATGTGCCGGTCGGTTCCGGGCAGGTTTACACCACAACTCAGTCTAACCTCGGGTCTTTCTGGGCTTAATGCACTAACCACCCACATTAGACATGTATTGTTGTGGTCACTACATGTGCCGGTCGGTTCCGGGCAGTTTTACACCACAACTTAGTCTAACCTCGGGTTAGGCATATTCGTCTTTTACTAAATTTACATATTTACTATTTATGTTAATTTTCCGTAAATCAATTTAGCCTAGATCATATTCATTTGTCATGGAAGTTAGCATATTTATATTCTATGCCCAAAACTTGATTTACCTATCAATCAGCCCAACTTGCAGTTTATACCAATTTAGATTTAATGTTCCCCATTTATAATTCATGCCCAATCTAGATTAATATTCCAATTTACGGTTCATGTCAAAACTAGATTTAATATACTAGTTTACCGTTTATGTCCAAAACTTGGTTTACATGCCAATTACACACTTTACGGCCAATTAAACTTATCAACTTATGCCCAAGTCTAATATGCATGTAAATCATTCACTATTATAGCCAATTTAGACTATGCCAACATATTTATTATGCCAAACTAACTTAATTAAGCTACGCCCAATCCCTGCATCATAATCGTACATATAACATGATTTCACAAGTTATCTATGTACTCATGAAATGGCACTAATCAAAAGGAATAGGGGATAAGCACACGAATTGATATAAAAGATTAGGCAGTACAAAAATAATGGCTTCAACAGGTTCGACGTACTTAATAGTGAATAGGAATAAACTAGCCAAGTTACACACTAAATATGAGATCCACATGATCAAGGGAATAGGCATAGGTGATTTGGTCCAACATAATGCCAGTTCAAGGTACAACATGATCGGTTATTTGTAACAATGGGAATAGTTATAAGCAACTAACTACAATAGTCATAGGCAATTAACCACAATAGTCACGGGCGACTAATCACAATAATTTCTTAACCAATGTCATAGGCAATAGTCTCATAGTTATGATTCATAGTCGTAGGAAATAATTTCATAGGCGACAGTTCATGGACATAGTCTTAGACAAAGGTCTCGTAGTCATAGTCATAGTCATAGTCGTAGGCAATTAACCACAATAGTTATGGGCGACTAATCACAATAATTTCTT
Organism: Allium sativum; assembly: GCA_030737875.1. Lineage (NCBI taxonomy): Eukaryota > Viridiplantae > Streptophyta > Magnoliopsida > Asparagales > Amaryllidaceae > Allium > Allium sativum. The sequence continues at coordinate 405,773,494 of CM060926.1, forward strand.
AACCAATGTCATAGGCAATAGTCTCATAGTTATGATTCATAGTCGTAGGCAATAATTTCATAAGCGACAGTTCATGGCCATAGTCTTAGATAAAGGTCTCATAGTCATAGTCATAGTCATAGGCAATAGCTTCATAGGCAATAGTTTTATAGTCATAGTCATAGGAAATAGCTTCATAAGCAATAGTTTCATAGTCATAGTCTTAGGCAAGAGTCTCATAGTCATAGTCGTAAATCAGATCCAAAGGCATAGATAACTTTCGATTTGACGTAAGCACGAATCAAAGATAATTAACTTGCAAATTGGTATAGTTCTATATTTTAGTTCATTACATTCACAATTCCAATTACACATTTAATTCTAAGGAATAACCGAACTTACAGTGATCGGTTTAGAAAAAGCGATTTGCTATGATTCAAGTGACGTTGCTTGAAGCGAAATGCCAACGGACCAACTTGAAGCTTTATCTTGATTTGAATCTCCAATTTGAAGAAGAACTATAACTTGTTTTAATGGAGAGTAAGATTTATTTTAATTAGGATTGAGGCAGAGTATAGTCGTAATGAAGTTGTGTGGAGAAAGTGAAGTTTGGGGGCGTTTTATAGCGTAGAACTCATGAATTTGGTCCAGAAATCAGTCCGGATACATAAAAATGAATTCTACCTCGAATCTGAAAAAATAGGCCAGGTCAACCCCCAGGTCGACATATAAGGGGGGAGGTCGACCCCCTGGTCGACCTGGGTCCTGGGCGGGAAATTTCCTGCCCATCCCTCTTCTGGGCTCTGTTTTGAATTTAGCATTCAGTTTCGAGCTGTTTTTAAATTTGAGCTGAAAATTCCGTGGACCATAACTTCTTCATACGAAGTCCGATTCACGCAAACTCAGACTCTATCTCAAGGAGAATTCCGAGACGAAGGCAATGGCATAACCCCTTTTCCTTAATTCTTCTCTTAAAAATTAAGTATACTTTGATTTGTTACATTAACGTTTACAGAAACTACGGGGTGTTACAGCCACGATGGCGGGGTTTAGTGATGGTTGGGCTAGAAGAAGGAGGAGGAGAGAGAAGGAGGAGGTCGAAGGAAGGAGGAGATCTGGAGGTGCGGCGACGGGCTAGGCGGCGATGATGGGTAGGCGGCTAGAAGGAGCTAATGGGGGAGGGATCGTTTTTTTTCTTTTTCAATTTTGAACGATGGGTTAGAGGGAGAGTTAGGGTTTATATAATTATATAATAATATTAATTTATATTCCAAAAAGTAAATTTTTCATTCTAACTCCAAATCAACCCCAATAACTATGATCCCTAGCTAATTACCCCCACTCTGAACACAATGGGATATGTCTCGTTAGGCAATTCGACTATTTCAATCATGTTTCATTAAATTTGAAATATAAATTAATATAATGGTCAAAATTAATTTCAACATACATTCAAATTTACCGGGGCCATATACTGACTCCAAAAATTCCAGAAAAATAAATCTGGCTATGTTTTGTTGATACGGTCCTAACAAAACTAATTTCATCGAATTTGGAAGCCGTATGTAAAATGGCTATTTTTCGGTCGATTAAATTCGTATTGAAAGTACCAAACGCGTTTAAATTCACCACACTCACATATTAAATCCAAAAATTATGAAAATTGGAATATAACTATAATTTGACATTATGGATCCAACAAAAGTGGTTTCATCAAAAATGGATGTCGTTTACAAAATGGCTATTTTTAAGGGCTTTATATCATATTAAAATATATATAAATTCCATAATGACTATTTTAAATTTTAAACTAGACATAACTATCAATTTATGTAGTGAAATCTCAATTTCTAACATTGGTTAGAAAGATATAGTTAAGCCGATTCTAATGTTTCTTGTTTCATCCAATTCTGATTTAAAATGAATTCTGTATACTCAATTAAAATTAGAAATCGAATTTTCAAACTACCGTGCCATTTCAGGCTCGTTTTAAATTTAAAATAAATTTATACATTTAACTTCATTTAAAATTAATTTTTAGTCGTTATTATTTAAAATAAATCATTTTAAATATTCAAAATCCATTAAAATAGCTAAAATAAAAAATTTAAATTGGGTTTGAAAATCCGGGATGTTACAAGAAGTATTGGCCCCATTTTTGTTTTAATAATGTATGATTAGTTGGCCTAAATTAATTACTAATCAAGAAATAAATTAGGTTAAATTGATATTAATTTTTTTACTAATGTATACAAACTAAATCGTGGATTTTACAGGCTTGGAGATCTTTAAAGCATGAGCAAACAGCAAACGTGAAGAAGGATAAAAACATCGACCACTATTTATTAACGTAATTAATTTAAGTTGGTTAATATATAATTAGGTAATTAAATTATAAAAATTATAATTAAATTATTTATAACTCGTTAACATCTTATCAGAATTGGACAAACAAGGTGTCATGGGGACTGCATTGACGAACACTATATTGTGGAACAGAAATGGACGGAAATGAATCAATCAGAATTTTTAATTAAATTAAACGACCGTTTAATTTAATTAAAACAGGCTGTTGACAATGGAATCAAATCAAGGTGGGTTAAACTCACTCAGTTCTTCCCACTTATATTTTATATAAGTCGGGTTTTTATTTTATGTGCTATGATTGCTAATGGTTGACTATTTGTAAAATATATCTATATATACCGATTGAACCAACAAAATTAAACGTTGTTTAATTTTAGTGAAATACCAAATCGTTATTTTAACGATTAGACCCAATAAATTTAACTTACTTGGTTGGTTACGTTTATAAAATAAACATGTTTAATTTAATGAATTGTTTGTTGTGTTAAATAAATTGGATGATGTTAAATAATCATTATTTACTATTATTGAAATTATCAGTTAAATTGAATTGAATGATATTATTTGAAATAATCTATGTGAATGCAGGGAAGAACAGGTTGGAGGGATCCAACTGGATTCCTCAAATATGTTAGATGCTATTTATTTTCATATTATCATTATATTAATTGTTTAAACCAGTCTGGTTGGATGATTGATTTGATTGTTGATAGTTGACCTCAAATTCAGCAGTGGTTTTGTTTTAACCAATATGCGATATTGTTTGAGTAATTGCCCGTGCATGGCTTATAAATTAATCATTTTATAAATCCCGATTTACTATCGAATGAACAGATAGTAATGAAGTTATAAAATTTATTTTATAACTGAAGGTAGATTTTTAATGTTTTATTTTGAATAAAAGTTTAGTAAAAGGAAATAAATATTTATTTATTATTTAAATTTATAAGTTATTAAATAATGGTCTAATAAAGAAAGCTTCTTATGTTAATAAGATTTTATTAGCAAGAAAGTAGAAATTAATCTAATGGTTAAGAGTTGGATAATTGTTCTAAGAATCAATTAAATAGAATTTATATAAATTAATTATATTATTAATTAATTTAAAGGAAGAACTAATTGGAATTGATTAACGAATTAATCGTATTTTAAGTTGACTAAGTCGACCGTTTTAACTGGGAATGATTATTAAATTATTTTATTTTGAATTAATTTAATAAAATAGTTTAAAGAATACTTGTTTTAAATTTAATAACATCTTAAAAAAGAAACTACTAATTGTTTTAGTTAATAAATACAGATAACTACATATATAGTAGTTAATGATGAAGAAAATTATTATTTTAGTTAATAATAATTTAAGTATTATTACAATAAAATCTAAGTGAGTTGTGAAAGGTATTTGAACGGGTTTTAATATAAACCCGAGTTTTTATAACGAAGTTTAAAAAAAAGGAATTTTAAGCGAATGTGATAGCTTAAATTAATGTTTACTTAATGTTTGAATTAAGTAAACGGAATTCGAAAATAAAAGGGTTTATCTTAAACCAGAATTATATAAGCGAAGTTTATGTAATGAGATGTGAAGTTAAAGCGTTAGTTTTAAATCACCGTTATTAAATATGGAATTGAGAGAAATGAATGGAATTGAAATGAGATTTTCAAAAATAAAAGAATAAAAAGGGATTTTTAATTAAATTTGGTAAAAGATTTAGTAATGGGATTTTGTAATAATAATTCGAGTTATAAAACGAATTCTTTGAAAGAAGTTAAGGTTAAGAAGTGGTTTTATTAAGAGAGTACTTAATTAACATATTAAGTAATACTACGTTATAATTAAAAAGATATATTCCAAAAGTAAAAAGGATTTATAAACCATATTTTTAAAATAAAACATTTAGTGAGATTTGTTCACTACAACAAATATGTCTATTTACAGAGTAGAAAAAAAGATGGTATAGCCTTTAACAATGTTTTGATGAATGATGTCTAACAACACATTGTTATAGGTCCTGGATATATCACAATACATTCAAAAACGTTGTAGAAAATTGGCATAATACAACGTTTCAAATGGTGTTGTCCTTATGTCTATACAACGTTTTATATTGTTTCAGAAATGTTGTTATGTTCCCTTTTCTATAGTGTTTTTCCATATATCACAACATTTCTCGAAGTTTACATGTTCTTTACTATCACAGCGTTTCGCCACATATCACAGCATTTCTGGAAATTTACATGTAATTTACTATCACAAAGTTTTGCCATATATCACAACGTTTTTTTGCATCTATCACAGCATTTACATATTGTAGTATCAAAATATTCATGCAAAAACATATCGACATCATGTAAATATACATCAACCAACTATTTATATACATAATATTCATACACAAAGACATCATCAATAATCAAATTTTACATATTTTCCATAAAAAAATAACACCATAAACTAAATTTACACAATATCAATCGAACAAAGTAACGATATATTTAAATAAAACATAATTTCCCTAAAACAAGTTTGCACTAAATACAAACAAAATGAACATCTAAAAGTTACCGCTTCTCCGAAATTAGATACCACAAGCAGCCTTATTGTTGAGGGATCTTTAGAAGCGCCTAACGATATTCTGATTATAGCTGAATGCACAACGATGCCCATCTCCAATACCTATACACATGTGTTCATGTTAGCATTTGGTCATGCTTACACATTAACAAGAAAACAATGCTCGACAACAAGAAAAAAATACAAAGATAAAGTTGAAGATACCAATATAACATACTTGGTAGTATTTTATAATAGTTAGTTAATTTTTATAATGGCTTGGATTATTGCTATTATTGTTATAGTATACTTAGCTAACTTTTATAAACTACATCTTCCTTTTTATAAAATTAGTAAACTTAGTTAAATTTTATACTATCTAGTTAATTCTAATAATATTTAGTTAATTTTTAATTATGGCTATAATTATTATATAATACTTGGTAATATCTTATATTTTTATATATTTAGTTAACTTTTATAAACTAAACTTCAAATTTTTTATAAAATTAGTAACTTGGTTAATTTTTATAATATTTAGTTAATACTTAGTTAATTTTTATAATACTTAGATAATTTTTATAATAGTTAGTTAATTTTTTATAAAATTAGTAAACTTGGTTAATTTTTATAATAGTTAGTTAATTTTTATAATACTTAGATAATTTTTAGTATATCTATTATTTTTATAGAATACTTGGTAATATTTTATATTTTTGTATACTTAGTTAACTTTAATAAACTATTTCGTTTTTATAAAATTAGCAAACATAGTTAAAATTTTATACTATTTATTTAATTCTAATAATACTTAGTTAATTTTTAATTATTTCTATAATTGTTATAGAATACCCTGTAATATTTTATATTTTTATGTATTTAGTTAATGTTTATAAACTAAACTTCTAAATTTTTAAAAATTAGTTGTAGCGACCCGAACTTCCCGGCCGGCCTAAACCGACCAAGAAGGCGGAATGCTTTGAGAACATGACGCGTCAAAATGCAAACATGAGAACATTTCAGTGCTATTACAACAATATACATTAGAGTATAATACTATCAGAGTTCAGATAAATAATATATATCAAAAAATAATATCAGAGATTTAAATTACAAAACAATGGAAATATAATATATGATTATAATGTACAGTCAAAACTATCAACTACCACAACTGAAAGAAATATAAGGGTACAAAACTTTCCGAACATAGCTCCAGCTGTAATCCAGGATCCTGGGAAAAGAAATATCTGCGAAAAACCAAAACTACTAGTTGCCCATGTGGAAAATATGGGCACCCAGAGTTTAGGTAGAAACAATAAACTCCGAGTCAGTCATGGGACTGGTACGAGAACTAAAACAATTATTGACTTTTTTTTAAAAGTTGGGAAATCATGGGACCACGCCGTATAACACGGAACGGGTTCACTCCACATGAATCTCAGTGCCTAAACAATAACCAATAATAGATATATGGATCTACAATGCATTATGCAATTTTCAAATCTACCCATTTAGGCTTAAACCCCAAATTTAGATTTTTCGAAATCCAATTCGCTTTACAGAAGTTATTTCTTTGGCCTATATTCCCGAATTCTTATTTCAAATCATTTGAAATACATATCTAGCTTTTATATCAAAGTAGATTTCACTTCGGGATCTCAAACCAAAATCTTTGGAAATACGAATTCCAAAACATCACAATGCATAAAAACAATATGCAACCAAATATCGGGAGGTCTCTTCCATCAAAAAGGCAAAGGGTCACTTTCCTTAGTCACTCGATATATATATATATCAGTGCACCTCCCAGATGGAGCAGGCTACACCATCCAACGCACCTCCCACGCCCTCGGGGAACTACGCTGTCTGATGCCCATACTTTTAGTCGCATGGGTTATCCGAATCTTTAGCCACATACTAAATCATTTTATGTCCAGAAGTAGGGAAAATCATTTCACAACATAATAATCACAGGTACTTTCAAACTATAGTACTTTACATTATCAATTCACACATATGATCAGTCACTATTAATCACGTAACCTTTGAGTTCGTATGCCTCAAAGAAGGGTGTAAAGCAAGAGAATTTACATGAACCAAACTTCCCTGTAAAGGAAAGCATAGATTGAGTTGAGAACGCGACAAATCAAAGAACAAACAGAAGAACATTTCATTGCTTATTATAACAGTTACATCAGAGTACAAGAATATACAGAGTATGAGTAAATATTGTACCTCAGAAAATATCAGAGATTATAAATTACAATGCAGCGGAAAATAATACATAACACAACTGAAACAAATATACGGATACAAAGCTTTCTAAACATCATTCCAGGTGTAAACCAGGATCCTGTGAATATAAATCTGCAAAACCAAAACTACTAGGTGCCCATGTGGAAAATAGGGGCACCATGAGTTTAGGTTAAAACAATAAACTCTAGGTCAGTCATGTGACTGGTGTGAGAACTAAAACAGTTATTTAGAACTTTATTTAAAAAATCAGATATATCAAGGGACCACGCCATATAACACGGAACGGGTTTCTTCCCAAGAATACCTGTGCATAGAACAAATAGCGCAATGCGTTTTGGAAAAATGAAGCTAATTGTAACGTCCCGTATTTTTGGTAGCCGAATATTTTATTTAATTTATTATTTTAAATATTATATTTGGAGTATTAATGGATTTTAATATTTAAATCGTTATTTGAAATGAGATCGAAAGCTATATGTTTATATAATATAAATCGAGTTTGAAAATGGCGTGCAGTTCGCAATATGGAGTTTTGAACTTTAACTAAGTATACAAAATCTGATATAAGTCGGATTTCTATGAAACAAGAAATGTTAGAACCGTATTGATGATAATTTTCATATGAAAGAGGAAAATTCAGATTTCGTGTTATAGATTGTAAGTTATGGCTAAATCAAATTTTAAAATAGTCGCTGTGAAAAAAATCGTTATTTAAATATTGGCCTTTAAAATGGCCATTTTGCAAACAGAGCCCGTTTTTGACGTAATTAGTTTCATTGGGACCGTAACGTTAAATTATTGTAAGAAAATAAAATTGCATGGCAAACCGATATCGTATGTGGCCACAGTAGCCGTAAACACCCAGTTAATTTCTTTAGCGCGTAATTAAATTAATTTCATTTAATAAAGAGATATTTGAGTATAACTTGAGTAGACGATCGAATTAGGCCACGAAACCAATTCCTTTTAATTCGTATCGTCGATTATAGTCAGGATAGGTATATAGTTTGTTACTTTTGGAGACCGGGTAATTTGGTGTTCAAAATGGCATCGCGGTGCGCGTAAAAGTAGCCTACCCGTGAAACAGTTTCAGAATGCGACGAAACTAGTGCCGTTGGGTTCGTTTTGAAGAATTATTTTAGGATCTCAAGGTTTTAAGTTTATTTGATTTATCTGGTGATCGTGGAAAAATTAAATGCGTGTTTATTTCTGGTTTTAAAAAGGAATTTTTTTTTCATACGACCTCAGATTTCGACAAAACTTGTCCCACTGGATCCGGAATATCTTTTTACACCAAGATTAGTTTTTTTTATCAGAGAACAGAAGTCAATAGGGGTTAGTTTTACGTGTTACTTCGCGGCGAAGTTTCATTTTAATTAAAATAATGATATTTTGTAATGACCCGCATTGGCAGAGGTATTATAATTAATTAATTTAATTATTCAAATGGTGGTTTAGCGAATTTAATGGTCGTGGAATTAAATAAGGTTGAATATTTAATTAAAATAATAAATTAAATAATATATTTAATTCTGAAATAATCAGAATTGGCTGAATAAAGCGATATGGTGTGAAATGGATCATCTATAATATTTAATTCAGTTTAGAATTTAATTTGAATAACGAATATATATAAATAATGGAAGTCTGAACGTATAATTATATTATAATTAAAATCGAGCTCGAAATGGCGCTGTAGTTCGTAAATTGGCGATTCGAACTTCAAACAAATGTACAGGATTCGTTTTAAGCCGGATTTCTGTGAAACAAGAAACGTACGGAGCTGGTGGAGTATATCTTTCTAGTGGAAGAGAAAAATCAGGGTTTTGTCATGTAGATTTTGAGATATGTCCAAATCAAATTTTAAAATAGTCGCTATAGAATCGTTTATCGACCGTAACGATTTATTCGATATAACTAGAGATCGGGTTTGAATTTTAGACAAGGTTCTTTTGGGACATAACGATGATTTAATTTTTAGAATTTTACTGTAATTTTTAATTAATTTAATAAGTGACTTTTTATTTTAAGTATTTCGCACCTTGTAATCAACATTTTGAGGTTTCAAAATATGAGACAACCTACCGGTATTATTATATTTCTGGGATTGTGACACCTCACTGAGCACGACTGTACTCTTACTTTTGTCTGTAGCATCCCGATATGAGTGAAAGTTTAAATAACAAAGCAAACATATTTTGTAACGTAAACCTATATATATAATAGTTGAATATATTGAGCTTTCTTGGACCTTAAGTGTCCACGTTTCACCGTTCTACAACTAACGTTCTCTATGGTCTCAAGACAAACACCATGGCTTTTGAAGACCACTCATCCAACTCCAACGCATATATATAAATACCGTATCCTAACTAAAAACTAATTCCATTTTTTTCACCATCAAAACGTTCAGCGCCGCACAACATTTCATTCCTCAAAAAGTCTGTCGTGGCTTTCGAAATCTATTTCCGTCGAAGTCAGTGTTTACAGGAGCGTCGAGTTCTTGGTGGTGTTGATGGGAAGAAGGGAGTGCGGTGAGAGTGGAGAGATCGACGCAGTGAAGGTTTGTGATGTCTGTGTGTTGAAGCAAGAAGTGGAATGGTGAGATCAACGTGAGTAGTAGAGTCGGGTAGCGTTTCTTTGTAGGATTCCACGAGTATGTTTGTCGCAGTTTTCAGGTCTGCGCGTGAAAATAGCCAGAACCGCAGGAAGAAGGGGATACTCGAGTTCGATAATTGGAGGATGAGTGAGCAGAGATTTTCGTGGAGAGTGGTATGGTATGTTTAGACTTGAATAACATAAAGAGAATAGGAAAATTGTGGGAGTATTACTGGGCGGCAAAGGCCATTACTATTGCATTTAGTTTTACTGGGAAGGATGTCGATGAGGGATTTTGGTTGTGCGAGTTCGTCCAGATGTGTATGGGAGGATGGAGTACACGAAGGGATGAAGATTGGTAATCGCAGTTTAGAAATTAACAGAGAAATGGGATAGAACGTGGAGCATGAGTATTGGAAATGGCCGTGTTTATTTGGTCCTAGAGTTCGATGGTGTTCGGGGAAGAAAGGTTGAAGGGGCGGGCCTGGTATTTGCAAATGGGAATGGGCTTGGTTTTAAATACAAACCAAGATCCGTCGGGATCGTATGGACGGACAATACACCATGGAACGGACTAGACGTGAATTAGAGCTCATTACATTTTATGGCGAAATAAATTGTTTGATTCAAATCAAAACAAACAGTTTATCGTTCTTTAACGATGAACTGCCAATGTGAGTAAATCTCACTAACTCTGAACAGTTTATAATTTCATGTTGTATTTTTAGAAATGTTAAACATTGCTGATTGACTGTATGTTGACTGAACTGCTAGCCAGTTAATTGAATTTCTATATTGATTCTGTTTAACAGAATATATCATATGTAATTGAAAGTGATGTTATCTATATTGTTTAACATCTGTGATGCAAGGAAACAGGTTGGAGGAATCCGACTGGATTCCTCAACATTTATTTACTGTTTTCATATATTGTGATATATGATGTGATGTATGTCTGTTATGGATTATGTGTGTTAGAATGATGTTGATCATTGTTATTCGATATATTAAATATCATGAAAGACCCGGGGATGTAAAAAGGATTATTTCAATGTATATTGAAATAAAGGGATTTTATAAAATCGACAGATTTTATAAAAGGAAATATTTCGAAAGAAAATAAAAAGGGAAAAATGTTTTTAAAACGAATAGAGTTTTATAAAAGGGAAATCATTTGTAAAGTGAAGAACTGTTACTAAAAGTAAATCTTTATCAATGAATAGTTTAATCGAGTTAAAAGGAGTTAATCGATGTTAGTTTAATCGAAAGGAGTTAATCGATGTTAGTTAATCGAGTTAAAAGGAGTTAATCGATGTTAGTTTAATCGAAAGGAGTTAATCGATGTTAGTTAATCGAGTTAAAAGAAGTTAATCGATGTTAGTTTAATAGAAAGTAAAAGGAGTTATCGAATATAGTTTATTCGAAAGGAGTTAAGTGAAATGAGTAAATCAATAGCGTTAGTCAAATAGAGTTAATCCAATAGTGTTAGTCCAATAGAGTTAATTGATAAGGGTTAATCAAATAGAGTTAAGTGAAAAGAGTCAATCGAATATAGATATTCGAAGAGGGTTAAGTTAGGAAGTTAGTAAAAGGGATATAAAGTGAACTTTGCCTATTTCATAGTTAGAAATGTTGTTCAGTTAAGGTCTGAGAGGTAGTTCTACCCCAACTTGATTGGCTTCGTTTTTAACTAAGGAATAGTTAAGGTTCGGCAGTAAAGGAAATGGTTTGAGTTGGCATCACGATGGTTTGATTAAACATCTATCTAAGACCAATGAAGAACCTTTGGAAATGTTTTCTAAAGAAGAAATCAGAAATGTTTTCTAATAAAGAAAACGAGAAATGGAAATGTTTTCCATTGTTAATAACGTATATTTTCCAAATTTAGAAAATAAGAAATATTGAATATAGGGAAAATAGGAGATAAGTAAATTAATGAAATAAAGAGATAAATGTTGAATGATGTTTGATTGATATAAATTTCCATCTGGAAATAATATCGTTGTTTGCACACTTGTTTTTATTCGATAGTTAAATCACAGACTATCGAAGTTTTGACCCTTTTAACGTTGTTAATATGGAGAGACCGGTTGGATGATTATCCAAAGAACCACTCTATATTGGCATAAGTATTGCGAATCATATATGCCATAGATAAGTGAAGACGGAGTTATGCAAGGGCTATCCTGTTTACAGAATAGTGCCTTCGGTTCATCCTGTTCCTGGATGACTTGTATGGACGGATGTCTGACAGAGTATTTCCAGACGATCATGTATATTGATTTCTCCAACCGTACCAAGAGTGGAAGCGGAGAAGGAAACTTCTTTTAGCTAACACATAATGTATGGTTGAGGACGTCAATCAGTGATTTGAAGGATTTGACGATGTGGCATTCAAAGTGAATCTAGTGTGATGATAAAGCATAGCTTCTAGCATCATCAACCGGTAAATGACAGAAATCGGGCAGGCAGCATGGCTAAGTCGTTCGCACCGAAGTAGGGTGTATAATCACCTGATCTAGAGTTTCATTTACTTCTAAAAATCTATTGTTGATGTTGTCCCATTCAGGAAACAGTTGCTGATCCCAACCGTTGGTGATATACATTCGATACACTCAAGCGAAATGAGTGGTCGGTCATTTGTGGCCGTGTTGCAAGATGTTCTTGTTGAACCCAGTGTATTCCTATCTAGAGGTACACTAGCGAAAGGTGGTTCCATACCTTGTCATAGTTGGAAATCCATTACCCAATACGTGCTTGCGGTTTTGAGTTGTATACTATATATGTAGAACGTGAGATGAAAGCGTTTCTACTAGATGATTATATATACTGTGGTTGATAGACATTATTATAATATCAAAAGGTTTTTGATATAAAGATATTTTGGATTCTCATAAGGGAAAAACCCGTTCCGTTATGCGGCGTGGTCTTATGAGATATCATATACCTGTATAACTGTTTAAACTGTTTTACTCATACCAGTCCCATGACTGACCCGAAGTTTATTTGTTTGTTTCCCTAAACTCTTGGGTGCCTATATTTGTACGGGCAGTCAAGTAGTCGGGATTTTACAGATACACTTGAAGAGCTGGAGTAGGAGGCTTCAGGATCATATAGCTATAGTTATTTCCGCTGTGTTGTAAGTGTTGTACTTTGATAATGTATTGTATACATATAATGATTTATTTCAAGGATATGTTATCTATTATATGTTATTCGTTCCGCTGTGAGATTCGTGTTACTCTGATGTTGTGTTCTTCTTATTCTTCTATTCTAAGTTTCTATCTTATCTTTCCTCACCCTCTAATTTCTTTCACTAATTACCATGATTTTTCAGTGTTTTGGTTACCGACATCGTGTTTATGTCGATAACCAAAGTCGCTTAAAAATCCGGGTCATTACAGTTGGTATCAGAGCTTAAGTTAAGAATTACTTGGCTCTGTGGCGTGACTCGGTAGCGATAGGGTTAGTAATACCCTAGATTGAGTTTGAGTGCATATATACGAGTGAACGTATTTGTTATGGATATAAAAATTTGTTTTATATTGTGGAGATTCATTGGTTGAGTTGTTTATGAGTTCTAGTCGATTAGTTTGATCCACTGTATCGGTAGGAGTAAATAAACACTCGAATACGATGGGTCGACACGATATGTTTTGAAAAGAGGGTAAATTAAATAAGTTTACCCAAGGTATATCTTGATATAGAGAAGATATATATATCAAAATTTTAATATAGTGGATATATTGGTTGTTATTATAATCGAGTAAGATTATAAATTTAATGGTAATGTGAATATCTAATCAGAATTCATATAAGTGAAATACGTGAAATCAGATGAGTTAAATCTGAAATTTTAACCAGGAATCGAATTAAAACTCTGGAGAATTGGATAAGTGTTTGTAAATGGATTTGGATTAAAAATAAGGAAAATTTAAGATCCTGGGAGATTTTAAATTGTTTTACAAGCAGTGTGAATTATATTTCGAAATGAATTTCAAAGTGGAAATGTTTAGAAATGGTTTTATAGTATGAACTCACTTCGATCACTAGAAAATAGATTCTGATGATGACAGCTGCATCATCAGTATTCATTTTCGAGTTGTAAGTGATGAATTACTACCAGAGATACTGTTTTGAATTTGTTTTGGGAAAGACAAGTTATGCTGAATTTAAAAATGGGATTTATAAAATAGAATTGAAAATGAAATTTGAATAATGAAGATTCAAATAGAATTGAACTTGAAATTTGAATATAGAAGATTCAAATAGAATTGAAATGAAATTCAAATATAGAATTTGAATAAGGAAATTGAAACGAAATTCAAATATAGAATTTGAATAAGAGATTTGAAATGAAATTCAAATATAAATTTGAATAAGAGAATTGAAATGGAATTTGAATTTGAGTTGGAATGGAATTCAATTAGTTGATAAACAAGTTAAACTTATATTTGGACATGTATATTCAAATAAAAAGGTGAAATAGGTAAACCAGCTAATTAGCCATTATTAAATGGATCTTGAATTGAAGTTGTACTTTGAAAGGTGAATAGGATTTGTAAATGGATATTCGAAATCGAATATAGAACATAAATTTGAAATTTGGATTCAAATTAGTAACAAGCAAGTTAAAATATATTTGAACATGTCATGTTCAAATATAAAAGTGAAATAGACTAAAGAGTTAATTAATAAATTAATTAACGAATTGAGTTAAAACGATCAGGTATAGTTAAATAGATTGGGCAGGTATAAATATACATGAGATAGGTATGGAAAAGGTACGAAGGTATATAAATAGAATGCTCGACGAAAAGGTATGTATTTAATTCATATATGAGATTTTATGCGCCGTATCGGCTAGCCCCTGGGTTTTTACTTTTTCTTTTGGATTGGAGAGGGCCATGGGAGGCTATTAGAAATATCCCGATGCTCACGGTACAAAGGAGGTTACGGCGAATTTTTCCGGGAATTTAAGGAGATAGAATATTTTTAAGATAATCTGATAGTTATAAATCAACGTATCAATATATATATATATATATATATATAGAAGTCGATAAGGAAACGAACTTAGAAATAGAATAGTAAAATCAAAAAGGAAGACTAAGAATAAAATCTAGTAAGAATAGAAAGAGGAAGCGTGTACGTGTTTAAAAGTGAATAAGTAGTTGTATGGTATTGATTATTCGAGTAAGTAGTCATATCTGTTTTGACGTTATAAATGTTATTCAGTCAAGGTCTGAGAGCTAGTTATATACCAACTTGATTGATTTCATTATTAACAAATAAATAGTAAGATTTCAGGCTCGAAGATCAATGTTGAATAAGAGTTAATTGAATATAGTATTTGGGTTGTCGTAACGATGTTTTACACAACATCCGTTTTAACCCAAATAAGTGTAAACTTGGAAATATAATAATAAATATTTCATAAGTATAGAAATAAACGAGATCGGAAAAGAGATAAGTAATTGGAATATTTTCCAATTATAAATAGCACCTATTTTATAAAAGTTTAGAAAATAAAGGAAGGCGATATTCGGAAATGTTTTCCAAATAACATAAAAGGCCAATATGGTTATTGAAAATATTTGGTTAAGAAATATGAATAAAGAAATAGAGAAGTGATTTAACTAATGGAATATTAATTAAGGGCTCAGTGACATGTTCAAAAGGAAAATTTGATTTTTGGAAAGAGTAAACTGTTTGAAAACTCCCAGGGAAAGACTGTTTGAATTAAAAACAAATTTAACAGAAATTTGTGAAAGCAAAATTGAATTAAAGTAAAGCCAGTAAAGTGGTAACTGAGATTGAATCAGAATGATATCAAGACAAATTGGATTTGAGATTCAAATTTGAAGTATAATGTGATAATCAAGTTAAGAGTTGGGAACCGAGAAGAAACTCGAGTTGAAATGATATTTGGCTTGGATATAAGCGAATGGTTATGTTGGAGATGAAAGTGATTTCAGAATTTGATTGGGATAACATTGATATATGCTGAGTTGATAGCATATGGAAGTGATAGAGTTGATATGCCGACAAAAAGGTACAAGTTTATATTTCTATTGGATATAATATTTATGAGCCGAATTGGCAACCCGCATGGCTGTTTGATTTTCTTTTGGGTTGGAAATGGCCCAGAGAGGCGAGCGGTGGTTTGACGTATTGACCAGTACAAAGGAGGTGCTGGCGAAATTTTTCGAAGAGTTAAGGCATTTGAAAATTTTTGTTGATAAGAATTAATTAATAATTTAATTGAAATTAAATTGGTTCAGTTGAAACTGAAGTTAAGAAGTGAACTAATATGTTCTAACCAATCGATAGGGTCGTCCTCTACCTTTTAGCAATTTCGAGGACGAAATTATTTTAAGTGGGGAAGATTGTAATGACCCGCATTGGCAGAGGTTTTATAATTAATTTATTTAATTATATAAATGGTGGTTTAGTGAATTTAATGGTCGTGGAATTAAATAAGGTTGAATATTTAATTAAAATAATAAATTAAATAATATATTTAATTCTGAAATAATCAGAATTAGCTGAATAAAGCGATATGGTGTGAACTGGATCATCTATAATATTTAATTCAGTTTAGAATTTAATTTGAATAACGAATATATTTAAATAACAACAGTTTGAACGTATAATTATATTATAATTAAAATCGAGCTCGAAATGGCAATGTAGTTCGTAAATTGGCGATTCGAACTACAAACGAATGTACAGGATTCGTTTTAAGCGGGATTTCTGTGAGACAAGAAACGTACGGAGCTGGTGGAGTACATCTTTCTAGTGGAAGAGAAAAATCAGGGTTTTTTTGTGTAGATTTTGAGATATGTCTAAATCAAATTTTAAAATAGTCGTTATAGAATCGTTTATCGACCGTAACGGTTCATTCGATATAACTAGAGATTGGGTTTGAATTTAGACAAGGTTCTTTTGGGACATAACGATGATTTAATTTTTAGAATTTTACTAATTTTTAATTAATTTAATAAGCGACTTTTTATTTGAAGTATTTCGCACCTTGTAATCAACATTTTGAGGTTTCAAAATATGAGTCAACCTACCGGTATTATTATATTTCTGGGATCGTGACACCTCACTGAGCACGACTGTACTCTTACTTCTGTTTGTAGCGGCCCGATATGAGTGAAAGTATAAATAACAAAGCACACAAATTTTGTAACGTAAACCTATATATATAATAGTTGAATATATTGAGCTTTCTCGGACCTTAAGTGTCCACGTTTCACCGTTCTACAACTAACGTTCTCTATGGTCTCAAGACAAACACCATGGCTTTCGAAGACCACTCGTCCAACTCCAACGCATATATATAAATAACGTGTCCCAACTAAAACCTAATCCCATTTTTTTTCCCATCAAAACATTCATTGCCGCACAACATTTCATTCCTCAAAAAGTCTGTCGTGGCTTTCGAAAGCTATTTCCGTCGAAGTCAGTGTTTACAGGAGCGTCGAGTTCTTGGTGGTGTTGATGGGAAGAAGGGAGTGCGGTGAGAGTGGAGAGATCGATGCAGTGAAGGTTTGTGATGTCTGTGTGTTGAAGCAAGAAGTGGAATGGTGAGATCAGCGTGAGTAGTAGAGTCGGGTAGAGTTTCTTTGTAGGATTCCATGAGTATGTTTGTCGCAGTCTTCAGGTCTGCGCGTGAAAGTAGCCAGAACCGCGGGAAGAAGGGTATACTCGAGTTCGATAATTGGAGGTTGAGTGAGTAGAGATTTTCGTGGAGAGTGTTATGGTATGTTTAGACTTGAATAACATGAAGAGAATATGAAAATTGTGGGAGCATTACTGGGTGGCAAAGGCCATTACTATTGCATTTAGTTTTACTGGGAAGGATGTCGATAAGGGATTTTGGTTGTGCGAGTTCGTCCAGATGTGTATGGGAGGATGGAGTACACGAAGGGATGAAGGTTGGTAATCGCAGTTTAGAAATTAATGGAGAAATGAGATAGAACGTGGAGCATGAGTATTGGAAATGGCCGTGTTTATTTGGTCCTAGAGTTCGATGGTGTTCGGGGAAGTAAGGTTGAAGGGACGGGCCTGGTATTTGCAAATGGGAATGGGCTTGGTTTTAAATACAAACCAAGATCCGTCGGGATCGTATGGACGGACACTACACCATGGAATGGACTGGACGTGAATCAGAGCGCATTACAATTTATGGCGAAATAAATTGTTTGATTCAAATCAAAACAAACAGTTTATCGTTCTTTAACGATGAACTGCCAATGTGAGTAAATCTCACTAACTCTGAACAGTTTATAATTTCATGTTGTATTTTTAGAACTGTTAAACATTGCTGATTGACTATATGTTGACTGAACTGCTACTCAGTTAATTGAATTTCTATATTGATTCTGTTTAACAGAATATATCATATGGAACTGAAAGTGATGTTATCTATATTGTTTAACATCTGTGATGCAGGGAAACAGGTTGGAGGAATCCGACTGGATTCCTCAACATTTATTTACTATTTTCATATATTGTGATATATGATGTGATGTATGTCTGTTATGGATTATGTGTGTTAGAATGATGTTGATCATTGTTATTCGATATATTAAATATCATGAAAGACCCGGGGATGTAAAAAGGATTATTTCAATGTATATTGAAATAAAGGGATTTTATAAAATCGACAGATTTTATAAAAGGAAATATTTCGAAAGAAAATAAAAAGAGAAAAATATTTTTAAAACGAATAGAGTTTTATAAAAGGGAAATCATTTGTAAAGTGAAGAACTGTTACTAAAAGTAAATCTTTATCAATGAATAGTTTAATCGAGTTAAAAGGAGTTAATCGATGTTAGTTTAATCGAAAGGAGTTAATCGATGTTAGTTAATCGAGTTAAAAGGAGTTAATCGATGTTAGTTTAATCGAAAGGAGTTAATCGATGTTAGTTTAATAGAAAGTAAAAGGAGTTATCGAATATAGTTTATTCGAAAGGAGTTAAGTGAAATGAGTAAATCAATAGCGTTAGTCAAATAGAGTCAATCCAATAGTGTTAGTCCAATAGAGTTAATTGATAAGGGTTAATCGAATAGAGTTAAGTGAAAAGAGTCAATCGAATATAGCTATTCGAAGAGGGTTAAGTAAGGAAGTTAGTAAAAGGGATATAAAGTGAACTTTGCCTATTTCACAGTTAGAAATGTTGTTCCGTTAAGGTCTGAGAGGTAGTTCTACCCCAACTTGATTGGCTTCATTTTTAACTAAGGAATAGTTAAGGTTTGGCAGTAAAGGAAATGGTTTGAGTTGGCATCGTGATGGTTTGTTTAAACATCTGTCTAAGACCAATGAAGAAGCTTTGGAAATGTTTTCCAAAGAAGAAACCAGAAATGTTTTCTAATAAAGAAAATGAGAAATGGAAATGTTTTCCATTTTTAATAACGTATATTTTCCAAATTTAGAAAATAAGAAATATTGAATATAGGGAAAATAGGAGATAAGTAAATTAATGAAATAAAGAGATAAATGTTGAATGATGTTTGATCGATATAAATTTCCATCTGGAAATAATATCGTTGTTTGCACACTTGTTTTTATTCGATAGTTATATCACAGACTATCGAAGTTTTGACCTTTTTAACGTTGTTAATATGGAGAGACCGGTTGGATGATTATCCAAAGAACCACTCTGTATTGGCATAAGCGTTGCGAATCATATATGCCAAAGATAAGTGAAGATGGAGTTATGCAAGGGCTATCCTGTTTACAGAATAGTGCCTTCGGTTCATCCTGTTCCTGGATGACTTGTATGGACGGATGTCTGACAGAGTATTTCCAGACGATCATGTATATTGATTTCTCCAACCGTACCAAGAGTGGCAGCGGAGAAGGAAACTTCTTTTAGCTAACACATAATGTATGGTTGAGGACGTCAATCGGTGATTTGAAGGATTTGACGATGTGGCATTCAAAGTGAATCTAGTATGATGATAAAGCATAGCTTCTAGTCTCATCAACCGATAAATGACAGAAATCGGGCAGGCAGCATGGCTAAGTCGGTCGCACCGAAGTTGGGTGTATAATCACCTGATCTAGAGTTTCATTTACATCTAAACATCTATTGTTGATGCTGTCCCATTCGGGAAACGGTTGCTGATCCCAACCGTTGGTGATATACATTCGATACGCTCAAGCGAAATGAGTGGTCGGTCATGTGTGGCCGGGTTGCAAGATGTTCTTGTTGAACCCAGTGTATTCCTCTCTAGAGGTACACTTGCGAAAGGTGGTTCCATACCTTGTCATAGTTGGAAATCCATTACCCAATACGTGCTTGCGGTTTTGAGTTGTATACTATATATGTAGAACGTGAGATGAAAGCGTTTCTGCTAGATGATTATATATACTGTGGTTGATAGACATTATTATAATATCAAAAGGATTTTGATATAAAGATATTTTGGATTCTCATAAGGGAAAAACCCATTCCGTTATGCGGCGTGGTCTTATGAGATATCATATACCTGTATAACTGTTTAAACTGTTTTACTCATACCAGTCCCATGACTGACCCGAAGTTTATTTGTTTGTTTCCCTAAACTTTTGGGTGCCTATATTTGTACGGGCAGTCAAGTAGTCGGGATTTTACAGATACACTTGAAGAGCTGGAGCAGGAGGCTTCAAGATTATATAGCTATAGTTATTTCCGCTGTGTTGTAAGTGTTGTACTTTGATAATGTATTGTATACATATAATGATTTATTTCAAGGATATGCTATCTATTATATGTTATTCGTTCCGCTTTGAGATTCGTGTTACTCTGATGTTGTATTCTTCTTCTTCTTCTATTCTAAGTTTCTATCTTATCTTTCCTCACCCTCTAATTTCTTTCACTAACTACCAGGATTTTTCGGTGTTTTGGTTATCGACATCGTGTTTATGTCGATAACCAAAGTCGCTCAAAAATCCGGGTCATTACATATTTGGTCCCAAAATCCTCACTATATATATATATCAACGTTCGGTCAAAAACCCTAGTTTCATTCAGCGTGGTCAATGCAATAATAAACTTGTGCCTCCACAGAATTGACCAACGGCAGCCTCTTTCCATCCTTTCTTCTACGATCTCCACAAATCCACTCGTTAAATCCCAAAACTATATAATACAAAAATGATCAGCTTGAGGAGATCCGTCGATCCAACGGCTGTGATCATCAGTGGCATCCGCTAGTGGCCGGAATTTGTTAAGGAAGGCGCTGCGTTCAAGGGTATAACGCTGGAGAATGGGGTGACCGGAATCGATGCGGCTGGGTCCGATGATAGGCGAGGCTGGGCTTCGATAGGTGGCGTCAGATCGCCTCAGGTGGCGGCAAGGAGGGTGCGTCGTTGGTGAAAAGGGACGGTGCTCATTTCGTTTTCAAGGAAGAGGTGTAAACAAATGAAAGAAGACCATACAAAAGAGGAGAAGTAGTGAGTTCGATCCGCATAAATCTACAATATTCACAAGCGAAGCAGTAAGTTCGGCCAAAAGAAAATTAATGTAATTACTACTTTAAATTTTTTAATTAATTAAGGAATTCTCGTTTTTAAGACCCTAGTTCTAAGGCATGGATTAATACAGGAACCGACATGTGAAGAGGAACAAAAATCATACGAAGAGAAAAGAGGACCATCGGATGACCCTTTGTATTGCTAATCTAGTTTAGTAAAATCTTAATTAGTAATTAATTTAAAACCATAATATGAATAATAATTGGTTAAATTAAGGTTACAGATGGGATCATTGCAGCATGCTTGGAAACAAAGGAAGGTTAACGAAACAAATCAGCCCAGAGTTGTGTCATGGAATAATGTAATTATGTTATTTAATTAAGTTAATTAGGAAATTTAATAATCAATTTAAATCGTATATATAATCAAACGTTAATAACTCTCACATATATGCTCATAATGGAAAGAAATAAGTTGTATTAAGATCGTGGTGGGAAGCACTTTATTATGGAGCAAATTTGGACAAGAGCTGGATACAGTGGGGATTTATAGTTAAAATTAAACGACTGTTTAATTTAATTATAACTGAACCGTTTCAACAGTGAACCAAATCAAGGTGAGTTAACTCACTCAGTTCTTCCCATTTATATATTATATAAAAATGAGTTTTTATTTTGTGTGCTCTGCTAGCCAATGGTTGACTGTTTGCTTGCTGATTTAACTGATGAAATTAAACCGTCGTTTAATTTCAGTGAAATACCAAATCGTTATTCTAACGATTGGTTCCTATAAAGGTAACTTACCTTGTTGGTCACGTTTATAAAATAAATGTGTTTAATTGGTTGAATTGTTTGAATTGCTTGTGGTTGGATAAAATGGTCGTTATTTATTATTATCAGTTAAATGGTTGAATGATCTGATTTGAGGTAACCATTTGTATACAGGGAAGAACAGGTTGGAGGGATCCAACGGGATTCCTCAAAATATATTATTTATTTTCATATTATCATATGAACTGTCATGTTTGTGTAATGGATTTGAGTATTGATCATTGATTGAAAAGTCAACCTGTGTTGTGTTTTAACCAATGGGCTATGTTGGTTAAGTAATCGGCAGTAAATGGCCTAAAAGTAAATTGTTTTATTTATATCGATTTACCGTTAGGTGAATTGATATAACTGAAATTATAAAATTTATTTATAACTAAAGATAGATTTGAAATATGTATTTTGAATAAAAGTTTATCCAAAGGGGAATTTAGATGAAAAGGGTTTAGACTAAAGCAGAATTGATTTAAACAAGGTTTATAAAAGCGATGAGGCATTATATCGTTAATTTTAAATTAACGTTAATAAATAACGTGATCATGTAAAGGTAGGGAATTGAAATATGAATTTCAAAGTGGTAAATGATCGAAAGGATTAGAGAAGGAATTGGTGAAACCGAGTTTGGTAAAGGAAGTGGGCCATCGGATTTTGTAAGCAAATCCGAATTATGAAATGAAATGGTTTTAAAAAAAGGTAAAGTTTAAAAGGGGTGTTTATAAAGGATTACTTAATTATTAAATTAAGGAATAGTGGTTATATCCGAGCAAGAGAATTTCCAAGAGTAAGAAGGTTTTATGAAATCGTATTTTGAAAAGTTTAGTCAAATGGAATTTGTAATTATATTAGAATGAAATATTGGCTTTTGGATTACAACTCGTATCCATCTTGAGATATGAACATTGTTGATCAATGTCTGAGAGGTAATTAAAATACCCCAACTTGGAAGACTTTAGGATTATCTAAAGATGATATGAGTTGTAATGATAAAAATGATAGTAAAAGTTTATTATTTCATTTGAGAAATAATAATACGAATGTTTGTTTGCAAAGTTGGAATATATATATATATATATATATATATATATATATATATATATATATATATAACGGTGAATCCAAAGTAAAAGGGAAGAAAAAGGGGTTGCGTGAAAATATAATGATATGTTCGAGTTAGAAAGGGAAATGTAAAGGATGAGTTTTATTCTCTAAGAATAAACATTGGATTTGTTTTCAATTAATGAATAAAAGATATCTCGTAATGTATTTTTACAAGTAATAAATTGAATTGATTTCCCAATATGAGATAATAATGTGGCTAATGTTTTAAAATTGGAAATAGAAAACTGAATGTAATATAGGATTTTACTAAGTATGAACTTGTTTTAAAGAAAAGTCTTATGATAAATAAAGAAGCGAGAAAACTGTATTTATAATATCGAAGTATCTAAGAGTTCTAAATTTACATTTGTTTTAATTAAAAGGCCAAGTGGTGCTAAATGCTGAACCAGTGAACTCATTTGGTTATCATGATTGAAACACTGTTTTATTTTGATAGTTAACTCACTGACCATCAAATCTGTCCAATACGATTGTTGGTACGGAAAGACCGGGATCGAATTTATATTCGAAAACCATTCTGACCAAAAATACATGAAGATATCAGAAGATGATCGAGATGGAGCATTGAAGACCGTAGATCTTCATTACACGGAAGAACTACTAATAATCTCCGGTTTAGCGGCCAGAGATAAACTGTGGTTCAGTCATGGTTGGAATCTACGGATTGCGAGGACTTCTCGCTAATGATCCATGGGGTGATACCTATATTGGATGCAGTAAGAGAGTACCTTCGGTTCATCCTATTCCTGGATGACTTGCATGGACGGATGTCTGACAGAGTATTTCCAAAGAGATCGCATATGTTGATTTCTTCAAACGTACTATAGTTGGGTCGCTCCTAACCAGGGTATTTTTGTTGATGTCAATTAGTGATATTTGGCAGATCTGACGATGTGGCATTCAAAGTGAATGGTGGCCAAATATTCCAAAAGGAAATTCAAACCTCAAGCCTCACAGCCGGGAAATGACAAAAATTAGGTAGGCAACATGGCTATGTGGGTCGTTCCCATTAGGCTGTATAATCACCAATCTAGAGAAAATCCTTTTGCTTCTTTAATCTATTTCGATGCTGTCACTTTTCGGGAAACGGTGGTTTGAGTCCAAACGTTAGTGATATACATTCGATACACTCAAGCGAAATGAGTGGTCGGTCATGTGAGGGCTGGGTTGCAAGACGTTCTTGTTGAACCCAGTGTATTTGCCTCTAGAGATACACTTTGGCAGGTGGTCCCATATCTTGTCATAGTCGGAATCCAATCTCCAATAAGCGCCCACGGTTTTGATTGTATACTATATATCTTGAGCGTGAGATGCAAGCGTTCCGCTAGATTGATATTTATTTATATTTAGACATTATTATAATATCAGAAAAGATATTGAATTCAAAAATGTTTTAGGTTATCATAAGGTAAAAACCGTCCTTATTTATGTGTGGATTTGGTATTACGATTATCTTTTCTTTCGAAAGGATTTTAACTTAAAAATCAAGTTGGGTGATACCCTTAATACTGTATGAGTTTTTCTCACTCTGGTCCACCAGAATGACCTGGTGTTTTGTAAATGCTCGAGTTAGCCCGGGTGTACAGGTTCAGGTTATCGAATGCTGTGAAGAGACGAGCTGGAAGAGTCCAGACATATAATATTATATAGCAACTATTCCGTAGTGTGTTGTAAATGCGACAAATTTTTATTACTGTCCAGAAATGTTGATGTACTCTGATATTGTAAGTATTTTTAAAAGCTCTCAATAAAGATTTATTTTTGTATTATATTTTGTTTCGCTGCGATGTGAGACTCTGATTCTGTGTTGTGTTAGTTCTTCTTCTTCTTCTTCTATTCTAATATTTCTTTCTTTCTTATCTCACCCTCTAATTTCTTTCTAATAATGTTCCAGTGTTTTCGGTGTTGGGAAGGTCGGCATAAGTAACGGTAAGTGTATTCATGTCAATTTTCGGGACTGAAAATCTCGGGGTCGTTATAGTGGTATCAGAGCTAATTGTTTAGTAATAACCTTGGCTTTGTGGTGTAACTCAATAGAGATTGGGTTAGTAATGCCCTAGATCGAGATTGAGTGTAATATATATGAGAGCGTATTTGTAAATTTCATATACAAATGTTTTGTATTGTGTTGGCTGATCTGTTCAAGTATTGAGAAGCCTTGAACTGACAATCGATACAGTATTGTTTTGAAAAGAGGGTAAATGAAATAATTTTACCCAAGTTATATTTTTGTATAGAAAGGAAATAATTTTATCAAATTATTGAGATATTAGTGTGTTTGATCGATTTGAATGGAATTCAAATCGAATTGAAAATTTTGATTGAAATTTAACCCGATTAAGTGAAATTAAATTAAGAATGATATTGGAATTAAATAAATTGGAAATTTGATTAATAAATAATAATCAAATATGAGAAACCATGGTAAAATATTAATATTGAATGTAAATTCAGTTGATTTGGTTGTGTATTGGTTGTTGATTGTGAATTATTGTTATTGGATGGTAGTTTGTTTGAATGGAATAATCAACGAATTTGTTGGAACTAGATGAATTATAAAACAAAGAATAAATTCCAGAATAATTAAAAACTGGGATGGAACTACATATGATTAAAATAAATTATTTAACTCTGTGTTTGTGAATGAATTGATACTCGTGTTAAATTTTTGGAAATGTATGTAATTTTATTTGCTAAATAATAAGATGTTATTTGGGAATATCATATACTTATTACACATATGTGACCTGAGTTAAGTACAGGTGCCAAATGGCTAGGCAAATTGATATGTGTTGAGTAAATCGCGTATACGTTGAGCAAATATGCTCGGTAGCGCTCGTAAAAGGTACGCCTACGCGAAAATATAAAATCTTGGTTTTATTTGGGTTTTGAGTTTGGTTTTTGAATTTTTTCGACCCTGTTGGTCGAAGTATATATATTATTTGATCCTGCGATATCGCAGATGTAACTCCGTGCATGGGAGACTCTGCCGGATTTTTCCGGGAATTTAAGGTGTTAGAATTTTTTTGATATTTTTGAAAATATTTATATACGGTTTTGAATCGTTTTCGATTTTAAAGTAAATTAGATTTGGAAATTAGTGGGTTTGTAATGTTCTTTCTTACCTTAGCAATTCCGAGGATGAAATTATTTTAAGGGGGGAAGAATGTAATGTCCCGTATTTTTGGTAACCGAATATTTTATTTAATTTATTATTTTAAATATTATATTTGGAGTATTAATGGATTTTAATATTTAAATCGTTATTTAAAACAAGATGGAACGCTATATATTTATATAATATAAATTGAGTTTGAAAATGGCGTGCAGTTCGCAATATGGAGTTTTGAACTTTAACTAAGTATACAGAATCCGATATATGTCGGATTTTTGTGAAACAAGAAACATTAGAACCGCATTGATGATAATTTTCATATGAATGAGGAAAATTCAGATTTCGAGTTATAGATTGTAAGTTATGGCTAAATCAAATTTTAAAATAGTCGCTGTGAATAAAATCGTTATTTAAATATCGGCCATTAAAATGGCCATTTTGCAAATAGAGGCCGTTTTCGACGAAATTAGTTTTATTGGGACCATAACGTTAAATTATTGTAAGAAAATCAAATTGCGTGGCAAACCAATGTCGTTTGTGGCCACACTAGCCGTAAACGCCCAATTAATTTCTATAGCGCGTAATTAAATTAATTTCATTTAATGAAAAGATATTTGAGTATAACTTGAGCAGACGATCGAATTAGGCCGCGAGCCGATTCCGTTGAATTCGTATCGTCGATTATAGTCAGGATAGGTATATAGTTTGTTACTTTTGGAGACCGTGTAATTTGGTGTTCAAAATGGCATCGTGGTGCACGTAAAAGTAGCCTACCGGGGAAACAATCTCAGAATGCGACGAAACTGGTGCCGTTGGGTTCGTATTGAAGAATTATTTTAGGATCTCAAGGTTTCAAGTTGATTTGATTTATCTGGTGATCGTGGAAAAATTAAACGTGTGTTTATTTCTGGTTTTATAAAGGAAATTTTTTTCATATGACCTTGGATTTCGACGAAACTTGTCCCATTGGATCCGGAATATCTTTTTACACCAAGATTAGTTTTTTTATCAGAAAACAGAAGTCAATAGTGGTTAGTTTTATGTTTTAGTTTGCAGCAAAGTTTCATTTTAATTAAAATTATGATATTTGGTCCCAAAATCCTCACTATATATATCAACGTTGGGTCAAAAACCCTGGTTTCTTTCAACGTGGTCAACACAACAATAAACTTGCGCCTCCACATAATTAATCAACGGCGGCCTCTTTCCATCCTTTCTTCTCTGATCTCCACAAATCCACTCGTTAAATCCCAAAACTATATAATACAAAAATGATCAGCTTGAGGAGATCCGTCGATCCAACGGCCGTGATCATCAGTGGCGTCCGCTAGTGGCCGGAATTGGTTAAGGAAGGTGTTGCGTTCAAGGGTATAATGCTGGAGAATGGGGTGACCGGAATCGATGGGGCTGGGTCCGATGATAGGCGATGCTGAGGGGCTTCGATAGGTGGCGTCAGATCGCCTCAGGTGGCGGCAAGGAGGGTGCATCATTGGTGAAAAGGGACGGTTCTCGTTTCGTTTTCAAGGCAGAGGTGTAAACAAATGAAAGAAGACCATACAAAAGGGGAGAAGTAGTGAGTTCGATCCACATAAATCTACATTATTCACAAGCGAAATAGTAAGTTCGGCCAAAAGAAAATTGATGAAATTACTACTTTAAATTTGCTATTTAATTAAGGAATTCTCGTTTTTAAGACCCTAATTCTAAGGCATGGATCGATACAGGAACCGACATGTGAAGAGGAACGAAAATCATACGACGAGGAAAGAGGACCATCGGCTGACCCTTTGTATTGCTAATCTAGTTTAGTAAAATCTTAACTAGTAATTAATTTAAAACCATAATATGATTAATAATTGGTTAAATTAAGGTTACAGATGGGATCATTGCAACATGCTTGGAAACAAAGGAAGGTTAACAAAACAAATCGGCCTAGAATTGTGTCATAGAATAATGTAATTAAGTTATTTAATTAAGTTAATTAGGAAATTTAATAATCAATTTAAATCGTATATATATTCAAACGTTAATAACTCTCACGTATATGCTCATAATGGAAAGAAACAAGTTGTATTAAGATCGTGGTGGTAAGCACTTTATTATGGAGCAAATTTGGACAAGAGCTGGATGCAGTGGGGATTTATAGTTAAAATTAAACGACTATTTAATTTAATTATAACTGAACCGTTTCAATAATGAACCAAATCAAGGTGAGTTAAACTCACTCAGTTCTTCCCATTTATATTTTATATAAATTGAGTTTTCATTTTGTGTGCTCTGCTTGCTAATGGTTGACTGTTTGCTTGCTGATTTAACTGATGAAATTAAACCATCGTTTAATTTCAGTGAAATACCAAATCGTTACTCTAACGATTGGTTCCAATAAAGGTAACTTACCTTGTTGGTCACATTTATAAAATAAATGTGTTTAATTGGTTGAATTGTTTGAATTGCTCGTGGTTGGATTAAATGGTCGTTATTTATTATTATCAGTTAAATGGTTGAATGATCTGATTTGAGGTAACCATTTGTATACCGGGAAGAACAGGATGGGGGGATCCAACGGGATTCCTCAAAATATATTATTTATTTTCATATTATCATATGAACTGTCATGTTTGTGTAATGGATTTGAGTATTGATCATTGATTGAAATGTCAACTTGTGTTGTGTTTTAACCAATGGGCTATGTTGGTTAAGTAATCGGCAGTAAATGGCCTAAAAGTAAATTGTTTTATTTATATCGATTTACCGTCAGGTGAATTGATAGAACTGAAATTATAAAATTTATTTATAACTAAAGATAGATTTGAAATATGTATTTTGAATAAATGTTTATCAAAAGGGGAATTTAGATGAAAAGGGTTTAGACTAAACCAGAATTGATTTAAACAAGGTTTATAAAAGTGATGAGGCATTATATCGTTAATTTTAAATTAACGTTAATTAATAATGTGATCATGTAAAGGTAGCGAATTGAAATATGAATTTCAAAGCGGGAAATGATCGAAAGGATTAGAGAAGGAATTGGTGAAACTGAGTTAGGTAAAGGAAGTGGGTCATCGGATTTTGTAAGCAAACCCGAATTATAAAATGAAATGGTTTTAAAAAAAGCTAAAGGTTAAAAGGGGTGTTTATAAAGGATTACGTAATTATTAAATTAAGGAATAGTGGTTATATCCGAGCAAGAGAATTTCCAAGATAAGAAGTTTTTATGAAACCGTATTTTGAATAATTCAGTCAAATGGAATTTGTAATTATATTAGAATGAAATATTGGGTTTTGGATTACAACTCATATCCATCTTGAGATATGAACGTTGTGGATCAAGGTCTGAGAGGTAATTAAAATACCCCAAATTGGACGACTTCAGGATTATCTGAAGATGACATGAGTTGTAATGGTAAAAATGATAGTAAAAGTTTATTATTTCATTTAAGAAATAATAATACGATGTTTGGTGGGGAAGTTGGAAAATATTTAAATATATAAATATATATATATAACGATGAGTCCAAAGTAAAAGGGAAGAAAAAGGGGTTGCGTGAAAATATAATGATATGTTCGAGTTAGAAAGGGAAATGTAAAGGATGAGTTTTATTCTCTAAGAATAAACATTGGATTTGTTTTCAAGTAATGAATAAAAGATATCTTGTAATATTGATTTACAAATAATAAATTGAATTGATCTCCCAATATGAGATAATAATGTGGCTAATGTTTTGAAAGTGGAAACAGAAAGCTAAATATATATAGGATTTTACTAAGTATGAACTTGGTTTTAAGAAAATCTTAAGATAAATAAAGAAGCGAGAAAACTATATTTATAATATCGAAGTATCTAAGAGTTCTAAATTTACATTTGTTTTAATTAAAAGGCCAAGTGGTACTGAATGCTGAACCAGTGGATTCTTTGGGTTATCATGATTGAAACACTGTTTTATTTCGATAGTTAAATCACCGACTATCAATTCTGTCCAATACGATTGTTGGTACGGAAAGACCGGGATCGAATTTATATTCGAAAACCATTCCGACCAACAAATACGTGAAGATATCTGAAGATGATCGAGATGGAGCATTAACGACCGTAGATCTTCATTACACGGAAGAACTACTAATAATCTCCGATTTAGCGGCCAGAGATAAACTGTGGTTCTGTCGTGGTTGGAATCTACGGATTGCAAAGACTTCTCACTACTGATCCATGGGGTGATACCTATATTGGATGCAGTAGCAGAGTACCTTCGGTTCATCCTGTTCCTGAATGACTTGCATGGACGGATGTCAGACAGAGTATTTCCAAAGAGATCGCATATGTTGATTTCTTCAAACATACCATAGTTGGGTCGCTCCTAAACAGGGTATTTTTGTGGATGTCAATTAGTGATATCTGGCGGCCCTGACGATGTGGCATTCAAAGTGAATGGTGGCCAAATATTCCAAAAGGAAATTCAAACCTCAAGCCTCGCAGCCGGGAAATGACAAAAATCGGGCAGGCAGCATGGCTATGTGGGTCGCTCCCATTAGGGTGTATAATCACTGATCTAGAGAAAATCCTTTTTGCTTCTTTAATCTATTTCGATGTTGTCCCTTTTCGGGAAACGGTGGTTTGAGCCCAACCGTTGGTGATATACATTCGATACACTCAAGCGAAATGAGTGGTCGGTCATGTGAGGGCCGGGTTGCAAGATGTTCTTGTTGAACCCAGTGTATTCGCCTCTGGAGATACACTATCGGCAGGTGGTCCCATACCTTGTCATAGTCGGAATCCAATCTCTAATAAGCGCCCGCGGTTTTGATGGTATACTATATATGTGGAGCGTGAGATGCAAGCGTTCCGCTAGATTGATATTCATTTGTATTTAGACATTATTATAATATCAGAAAAGATATTGATTTCAAAAATGTTTTGGGTTATCGTAAGGTAAAAACCGTCTGTATTTATGTGTGGATTTGGTCTTACAATTATCTTTTCTTTCGAAAGGATTTTAACTTAAAAATCAAGTTGTGTGATACCCTTAATACCGTGCGAGTTTTTCTCACTCTGGCCCATAAGACTGACCCGGTGTTTTGTAAATGCTCGGGTTAGCCTGGGTGTACAGGCTCAGGTTATCGAATGCTGTGAAGAGACGAGCTGGAAGAGTCCAGATGTATGATATTATATAGCTACTATTCTGCGGTGTGTTGTAAATGGGACAGATTTTTATAACTGTCCAGAGGTGTTGATGTACTATGATATTGTAAGTATTTTGAAAAGCTCTCAATAAAGATTTATTTCTGTATTGTATTTTGTTCTGCTTCGATGTGAGACTCTGATTCTGTGTTGTGTTAGT
Source organism: Allium sativum (assembly GCA_030737875.1). Lineage (NCBI taxonomy): Eukaryota > Viridiplantae > Streptophyta > Magnoliopsida > Asparagales > Amaryllidaceae > Allium > Allium sativum. The sequence goes on from CM060926.1 coordinate 405,805,121, forward strand.
TCTTCTTCTTCTTCTTCTATTCTAATATTTCTTCATTTCTTATCTCACCCTCTAATTTCTTTCTAATAACGTTCAAGTGTTTTCGGTGTTGGGAAGGTCGGTATGAGACGACCCGAACTTCCCCGGTAAGGAAAGCACGGATAGAATTGAGGACAAGACAAAATAGAACGCAGATGGAAGAACATTTCATTGTTATTACAACAATTCCATCAGATACAAAAATATACAGAGTATAATTGAATAAATTACATTCGACAGATATCAGAGATTACAATAAATTACATAGCAGCGGAAAAATATACAAAATACAACTGAAAGTGATACACGGATACAGAGCTTTCCGAGCATCGTTCCAACTGTAAATCAGGACCCTATGAATATAAATCTGCAAAACCAAAACTACTACCTGCCCGTGTCGAAAATAAGGGCACCCAGAGTTTAGGTCAAAACAATAAACTCCAGGTCAGTCATGTGACTGGTGTGAGAACTAAAACAGTTATTAATCTTTATTTTTAAAGTTAGGTAAATCAAGGGACCACGCCGTATAACACGGAACGGGTTTCCTCCCAAGAATACCAGTGCATAAAACAAACAGCGCAATGCTAAATAAAGAAAAATGAAGCTGTTATAAGACCCAGGTACCATTACACAATGCAACGCAAGCCGGAGGATAGGGTTTTCCCTTATAATAGCCAAATAATGCTTGATACGTTTAAAACAAATCATTTGATACTATCATAGGTGTATAGTGTCAAAACATTTTCAATCATAAATATCAATCATAGACGGCATGGGTACCATATATCATGTCGCCATACTAGTTCTACAATTAAAACCGCAATATCACTTATTGGAAATTGGATTCCATCATGAGCCGAGGCAAGGGGCAAGCTCCTCTCCACGTTCGAGACACACTAGCAATGCCTCAGGACCCCACTATGATCCTTTGGAACCTCCAAGGTCGGTCCTCTCTTACTTTTGAGGATTGGCAATTCCTGAACACACGTTTCCCGGTCCTTACAGACCTATATCCGAGGCGCCTCGTATCCAACAACCACACATGTGAAAAGTATATAAATGTCAGGGCTGGTAGGTCACTAACACCACCCTAGCTAGAAAGAAACGTCGTGCACTCCTTGGGTCCGTATCCCGTTTTTGACTCATACCGAGGTGTGAGGCTCCCGAATTCACGTTATACACAAAGCTATGCCACACAGGCCGTGCTTTGATCATCAACCACAAGACTTTGCTTTTAAAACAGAAGCCTTGATCAATTGCCACTTATGCGTGCCACAATGGCAATTCACTCCATGCGACTGATGTCCATCGATATACAACCTCTGAGCTCGTACGTCTCAGAGAAGGGCGTTAAGCAAGAGAATAAATTCTCTGCCGCCAAATAGATGTATATTTAATAGAGATCAATCAACACAGAATAAAATCCCATGTCAGACACACAATCCATTTACAAGTTCGTTCTAGGTCTGAACGAAACTGGAGGCACTTTCCTCGCATATCCATCCATCTCCAAGTACGTCTGGACGATCACCAACTGATTCCCTCTTCTTGGGTGTACAGCCCAATCAAGATCATCAGTAATCACCCAAACGATGTGAAGACTTCCGGTTTTCAACCACCGTCTTCATCTTCGACATCTCGTCGAATCGGTTATTCAGAATGGGTATAAACCTGGCCTTTCTGAATAACCCACGTATATGATAAACAAATGTTACACTAACACAACAGATGCGTCATTCCAATTCAGAATATTCTTTTATTCAAAAAATCACATTCTTAGGGAAAGGTTCCCATTAATTTTATCCAAGATAAATTCTTCTAAATTTATTCTTTAATCTTCCTTTGGATATCATTTCAAACTAGTCGGGATTAACGAACCACACCGAAGTAATTATTTATTTTATTTCCCAATCCCAACCTATTCATCCCATGGAGCAAAACTGGTAATACTCCATATCTAACACCACGGTGTTATCGGTAAAATTAATTACCATTTCACGTTCAAATCTAAGTACAGATTTAACTAGCACTTTGGAGCAAAACTGGTGATACTCCATTCTCGATCACCTTTCAAATTTGATAATTTAAATTATCAATTCACATTTTATTCTAATTAAAGATTCATTCAAACTCCACTTAGTTTTAATCTTTTCAAAAATCAATATCCTGAATTTAACTGGGTTAAAGAACCAATGTCATCTAAAACACGATCCACGATAAACCCAAATCATATTTAATATTAAATACAAGGCTCTGAATAGAAAGTATATCGGCTTATATTCAATATCAAATTCTGAAACCAACATATATCGTATTGGAAATAACGATATAAAATATATCTTTCAAATTCCCATAACAATATTTGTATAGTCACGAATCCAACATCGAAATATTCCGAAGATAATTTCGATTCAACTCCAATCCAATTCACGTATTGGGAATATTGATTATTTTTAAAATCACTTTCAAATTCAATTTATTCATTTCAAAAATAAATTGATTTTAATTCTAGTTCAAAACTAGTTCATTTCGATAAAAGTCTATTTTTATCATTTCAAATGTGGAGTTTTTCATCCCAGTTCTTTCCAGTTCACATATTATGATTTTACACAAATTATTAATATTTTTAATAATTTTATCAAGGCCTGTACAGTCGATTTCCATCAACGGCCATCGAACAGCACTTACATCGACCTTTTTCAAATTTGATTTGGACATAATTCCAAATCCAACCATTAGATTTCAAATTTCTAATATTCATTGGAAAGCACTTTTCGATACGAACCCAACGGTTCCGGTTTTAGGAGAATCCGACGGTCGGATCTCCCGCAACGTTAATTCGAAGTCAATGGTCGTAATTCACGAACTACCGCGGCGCGGCGCGTTCTATTCAGGCCATTATATGTATAATATATATATATATTATATATTTCGTCGATTTCCTTTTAAAACGTATTTTATAAATCATTTTAAATTCGTTTTCAAAACCATTTCAACTCTATATTCAATTTCAAATTGATTTGATTTCAATTCAATTCGAATTCATTTCAATTTTATTTAATTCGAATTCAAATTCTAATTCGTTTCAATTCAACTCAATTTGAATTTACCTTCTATTTAATTCAATTCGAATTCATTTCAAATTGATTTCAATTCAATTTCAGTTCGTTTTAAATCTCATTCAAAACGATTTCAACTCGTTTTTAATTCAATTTCAATTTAATTCAATTTGAATTCATTTCTAATTGATTTGAATTCAAATTCACTTTCTATTCAATTCGAATCGAATTCATTTACTATTCGATTCGAATTCATTTCAAATTGATTCAATAAAATTTCAATTTGCATTTTAATCAGATTTAAATTTGAATTTCATTTCAAAATATTAAATTTTGAAATCATTTTTCAATATTCGTTATAAAATGAATAAAATCGATATAAATACCGTTCGCGTCAAAATAACGCATCTCTAATCCACACGGCTTTATATTTTTCAAAAACTTCTTTATTCTATTCAACAAATGAATATTTATTCTATTCAACACATGAATCTATATTTCTTTCAACACACGACTATTTTTGTTATGTAAAATATTTTATAAAACTATGGTATCTATCGTTCGATTTTAATTAGACTCCACCGTGAAGTAGTTCTAATTTTAAATATGATAAAGATGTAAATTTTATTATTAAAATATTTTACTCAACACACGAATATTTTCAACACATGAACATCGTCAACACATGACTATTTTTATATTCAACAGATGAATTTTCTTTTATAATATTCATTATTTTCCCGATTGGAATAAGGCCCAATCAATCACCATATAATGTTAGTTATATGGATTCCACACAACACATGTATATAATAGCAATGACAAACATTCAACCATCATCCAAGGTGCACCACACAACTGCATAATCATCAAAAATGAATAATCGACGCTTACACAGTCTGTCGACCAATCGATCGACATACAATTAAATAATTGGGATTAGTGTACCCAAATATCATCCCAACACCCGTGTAATGTTTAAAATCAACAAACACTGCATATTATTTGTGCAGTTGGGCGATGTGTAAAATTTATCATCCCAATCAATATCAGTCAAATTAGTGTATATAAACAAATCGGCTGATTTGTTTATAAATATTCATTTATTCACTTTCACGTTAAAAATTATATTTTTAACGATAATTTATTTATTTCAACACATGAATATATTTCATTATCTATTTCACGTCAACTTCCCAAACAAATTTTCAAAACACATCAATCAAACAAACAAGTAATCCATGGTCTGTGGATGACGGGTGTCGGGTGCTGCTAAGCACCGTCTGCATCCTAGTATATATATAACTAGAAAAGGAATTTTGAGTGAGAAGTTCTCACCGATAGCTAATCCAATACCATGACTCTTCCTATGTAGAAATCTTCGTCGTTCTCTCCCTTTGTCACTTTCGTTGCCCGTATTCACTACATATATAAAAATCGAATTTTTACTTCGCTATTCAATATATAAAAATCGAATTTTTACGTCGCTATTCAATATATAAAACTCGAATTTTTACTTCACTATTCAATATATAAAAATCGAATTTTTACTTCGCTATTCAATATATAAAAATCGAAATTTTACTTCGCTATTCAATATATAAAAATCATAATTTTACTTCGCTATTCAATATATAAAAATCGAATTTTTACTATGCTACTATATAGATAAAAATTCTATTTTTACATCGCTATTCTCTATATAAAGATTTCGCCTTTTTAAATATAAAGATTTCGCCTTTTCAAATAAAAAGATTTAATTTTTATTTCACTACATATATAAAAATCACATTTTTATATTATTGCTATGTATATAAAAATCATATTTTTATAATTACTCCATATGGATAAAAATTCTATTTTTACATCGCTACTATATAGATAAAAATTCTATTTTTACATCGCTACTATATAGATAAAAATTCTATTTCCGTTTCGCTCTTCAGATAATAAAGATCATATTTTTTTTCACTTCATATATTGTAAAGGTCATTTTTTTTATTTCGCTTTATATATATTAAAGATCATATCTTTACCCTTTCCATTTTATCTTTTCAAATCAATGTATTTTATAATTTCAAACCAAGGTGTTTTCATATTTTCAAACTAAGAAAAATCATTTCTTTGTACATTTATAAAATCCAATCTTTTTATAAGGAAGAATCACATCTTTTTATAAAGAAAAGTCAAATCTTTCCATACAAACAAAATCATGTTTTCAACCCGCTTTCATGTTAATAAAAATCGTATCTTTACATGAATATCAATCTAAACTTCATGAATAAAAATCATACTTTTGTTTTTCAAAAATCTAATCTTTATACGCTAAAAATCTATTCTCTCCTACATTTTAAAACAATGTTAAATCTCCAATTTAACTGAACTAATTACCCAAAAGGACATAAAATAAAACATAGAAAGAAATAAAACTCACTTCATTGTTCAAGAGGGAGGAGGGCTGTTATGGTGGTGCCAGAGGCGGAGGAGGTGGCAGGGGCGTTGGAGCTGGTCATTGGCGTCGAGCGGTGGGGCTAGGGGTCCACGGCAGCTCAATTTAAGGCTAGCAGGTATTTGGATTTGAGGGGCTCGCACAAGGGGAAGGCGGATGGGGACTGGAGGGTGGCGTGACAGTTTTTCAGCAAGGGGGGGGGGGGGGGGGGCGCTGCGCCACCTCGACGGCGACGAGGGGAGGAGCGGCGGCTCCTCCATTTTTTTTCTTTTTTTTTCTTTGAAAATGAATTCGAACGGGGGGGGGGGGGCAGAAGAGTTTAAGGGGGAGAGAGAGAAAGGAAGTTTCTTTTTATTTTATTTATTATTTTATTTACAAAAAGTTGACTTTTACATACGACCTCTAAACGAGGCCCACCGCATGTCATCCATAGTGTTTCACCCCCATTCCGAACACTATGGGATATGTATCGTGGGCTGATTCGATCGTTTCGATCATTTTCTGTTAAAATCAACATATAACTCTATATATTGAATTTGAACGCGCATTTCAATTTACCGGGGTCACATACTAACTCGAAAAATTTCAGAAAAATATTTTCTAGCTTCGTATTGACGATACGGTCCGAACAAAACTAGTTTCGTTGAATTCCAAGACCTTTAGAAAAACCGCCATTTTCCAGTCGATTAAAATCAACTAAAACTAGTCAAACACGTTTTCTTTTGCCACGCTCACATATTGATTCGAAAAATAATGAAATTTGAAACCTAGCAATAATTTGACATCACGGACCCAACAAAAGTGGTTTCGTCGAAATCCGAGGTCATTTGCAAAATTCCCATTTTTAAGGGCCTGAATTCCATAGCGACTATTTAGAATTTTCAACTGGACATATCTTTTGATTCCCGCTATGAAATCTCGATTTTTCGGATTCGTTGGAAAGATATTCCCAAATAGATCCTAATATTTTTGGTTTCACTAAAATCTGGTTTGTTTTGCACCCGGTACATTCATTTGAAGTTTGAAATCGAATTATCGAACTACCCGCCATTTTCAATTATATTTATAATTATATATAATTATTTATATTCCAACGACGACGCTTATATAAATATACGTTCTATTCTATTCAAAATAAATTTCTCGTCGATTTAATTTAAAATAATCCATTTTAAATGTTCAAAATTCGCTAAAATTGCCAAAATAAAAATTTTAAACTGGCCCAGATTTTCGGGTTGTTACAATCTCCCCCACTTAAAACTTTTCGTCCCTGTAAAGGAACAAAGTCGAAAGTGGTTTGATCAATCAACTCTACGTTCGATCTGGCTTTCATTCTCCAACTTTTCAGTTTTTGAGAAATTTCAAATTCTTCAAAAATTTGGCTAACACCCGGAATTTTCGAAAAATTTCGCCATAACATCCCCTGCACCGGGAGCCACGGGAAAATCCCGAAATTGCCATATAGGCCTTCTGATCTCAAAAAGAAAAAGAAAAAGCAAAGCGGCTAGCCAATAGGCTCATAAAATCATCATCACCCAAACAAAACAGTAAATTATAGTAAACATGTACCTATTTGTCGGGCAAACAAATTTTATTCTCTGCTCTAGCCTCCTTGCTATGACCTGTTCAATGTAAGTACATGTATATGCAAGCAAATGCAACCAATTTTCAATATAATTCAATATTTGACTCAATTAGGCAAAATGGTTCAAAATGAGCAAACAAATAAACAAACAACACAAACATCAATCAATTAGTAAATTAATGTTTCCAATTCATAATTTTGATATATATACAGAAAATCATGTTTTTGATGCCAATTCACAACAATGTATTCTAGCTATATTAGTTTTGGTTCTCACACCAGTCTAATGGAAATATATAGGAATCACACCTTCGTAACACGAACATAAATATTGATGATGTGGCCACATCACCAGAATTATCCCCAGGTGTCTAGAATGTGATTCTATATCTATCCATTATATTAAAACTTCGACTATACGTTCATGACGCGTATACGCAAAATATATATATACTCGATTGTCCATATTCAAAATAAATAAATATTCAAATACGTATAAAGCGAATTGAATTTTAAAAACCAAATTGTTTTCATTTGGAAAATATACTCTTCACACTCGTTCTAGGATACTACTGATCCTATCTCTAACGAGTCATTCTAATTGGATATTACTAATCCAATATCTGATGAATTCTTTCGTATGGTTCTAATGTGTCTTGTTCTCGAGCTCTGTAAACCAAAGCTTTGATACCAAACAGAGACGACCCGAACTTCCCCAGTAAGGAAAGCAAGGATAAAATTGAGGACAAGACAAAATAGAACGCAGACGGAAGAACATTTCATTGTTATTACAACAATTCCATCAGATACAAGAATATACAGAGTATAATTGAATTAATTACATTCGACAGATATCAGAGATTACAATAAATTACATAGCAGCGGAAAAATATACAAAATACAACTGAAAGTGATACACGGATACAAAGCTTTCCGAGCATCGTTCCAACTGTAAATCAGGACCCTGTGAATATAAATCTGCAAAATAAAAACTACTAGCTGCCCGTGTCGAAAATAAGGGCACCCAGAGTTTAGGTCAAAACAATGAACTCCAGGTCAGTCATGTGACTGGTGTGAGAACTAAAACAATTATTAATCTTTATTTTTAAAGTTAGGTAAATCAAGGGACCACGCCGTATAACACGGAACGGGTTTCCTCCTAAGAATACCAGTGCATAAAACATACAGCGCAATGCTAAATAAAGAAAAATGAAGCTGTTATAAGACCCAGGTCCCATCACACAATGCAACGCAAGCCGGAGGATAGGGTTTTCCCTTATAATAGCCAAATAATGCTTGATACGTTTAAAACTAATCATTTGATACTATCATAGGTGTATAGTGTCAAAACATTTTCAATCATAAATATCAATCATAGATGGCATGGGTACCATATATCATGTCGCCATACTAGTTCTGTAATTAAAACCGCAATATCACGTATTGGAAATTAGATTCCGTTATGAGCCGAGGCAAGGGGCAAGCTCCTCTCCGCGTTCGAGACACTCTAGCAATGGCTCAGGACCCCACTATGATCCTTTGGAACCTCCAAGGCCGGTCCTCTCTTACTTTTGAGGATTGGCAATTCCTGAGCACACGTTTTCTGGTCCTTACAGACCTATATCCGAGTCGCCTCGTATCCAACAACCACACAGGTGAAAAGTATATAAATGTCAGGGCTGGTAGGTCACTGACACCACCCCAGCTAGAAATAAACGTCGTGCCATCCTTGGGTCCGTATCCCGTTTTCGACTCATACCAAGTTGTGAGGCTCGCGAATTCACGTTATATACAAAGCTAGGCCACATAGGCCGTGCTTTGATCATCAACCACAAGACTTAGCTTTTCAACAGAAGCCTTGATCAATTGCCACTTACGCATGCCACAATGGCAATTCACTCCATGCGACTGATGTCCATCGATATACAACCTCTGAGCTCGCACGTCTCAAAGAAGGGCGTTAAGCAAGAGAATAAATTCTCTGCCGCCAAATAGATGTATATTTAATAGAGATCAATCAACACAGAATAAAATCCCATGTCAGACACACAATCCATTTACAAGTTCGTTCTAGGTCTGAACGAAACTGGAGGCACTTTCCTCGCATATCCATCCATCTCCAAGTACGTCTGGACGATCACCAACTGATTCCCTCTTCTTGGGTGTACAGCCCAATCAAGATCATCAGTAATCACCCAAACGATGTGAAGACTTCCGGTTTTCAACCACCGTCTTCATCTTCGACATCTCGTCGAATCGGTTATTCAGAATGGGTATAAACCTGGCCTTTCTGAATAACCCACGTATATGATAAACAAATGTTACACTAACACAACAGATGCGTCATTCCAATTCAGAATATTCTTTTATTCAAAAAATCACATTCTTAGGGAAAGGTTCCCATTAATTTTATCCAAGATAAATTCTTCTAAATTTATTCTTTAATCCTCCTTTGGATATCATTTCAAACTAGTCGGGATTAACGAACCACACCGAAGTTATTATTTATTTTATTTCCCAATCCCAACCTATTCATCCCATGGAGCAAAACTGGTAATACTCCATATCTAACACCACGGTGTTATTGGTAAAATTAATTACCATTTCACATTCAAATCTAAGTACAGATTTAACTAGCGCTTTGGAGCAAAACTGGTGATACTCCATCCTCGATCACCTTTCAAATTTGATAATTTAAATTATCTATTCACATTTTAATCTAATTAAAGATTCATTCAAACTCCACTTAGTTTTAATCTTTTCAAAAATCAATATCCTGCATTTAACTGGGTTAAAGAACCAATGTCATCTAAAACACGATCCACGATAAACCCAAATCATATTTGATGTTAAATACAAGGCTCTGAATAGAAAATATATCGGCTTATATTCAATATCAAAATCTGAAACCAACATATATCGTATTGGAAATAACGATATAAAATATATCTTTCAAATTCCCATAACAATACCCGTATAGTCACGAATCCAACATCGAAATATTCCGAAGATAATTTCGATTCAACTCCAGTCCAATTCACGTATTGGGAATATTGATTATTTTTAAAATCACTTTCAAATTCAATTTATTCATTTCAAAAATAAATTGATTTTAATTCTAGTTCAAAACTAGTTCATTTCGATAAAAGTCTATTTTTATCATTTCAAATGTGGAGTTTTTCATCCCAGTTCTTTCCAATTCGCATATTATGATTTTACACAAATTATTAATATTTTTAATAATTTTATCAAGGCCTGTACAGTCGATTTCCATCAACGGCCATCGAACAACACTTACAGCGACCTTTTTCAAATTTGATTTGGACATAATTCCAAATCCAACCGTTAGATTTCAAATTTCTAATATTCATTGGAAAGCTCTTTTCGATACGAACCCAACGGTTCCGGTTTTAGGAGAATCCGACGGTCGGATCTCCCGCAACGTCAATTCGAAGTCAATGGTCGAAATTCACGAACTGCCACGACGCGGCGCGTTCTATTCAGGACATTATATATATAATATATATATATTATATATATTTCGTCGATTTCCTTTTAAAACGTATTTTATAAATCGTTTTAAATTCGTTTTCAAAACCATTTCAACTCTATATTCAATTTCAAATCGATTTGATTTCAATTCAATTCGAATTCATTTCAATTTTATTTAATTCGAATTCAAATTCTAATTCGTTTCAATTCAATTTGAATTTACCTTCTATTTAATTCAATTCGAATTCATTTCAAATTGATTTCAATTCAATTTCAGTTCGTTTTAAATCTCATTCAAAACGATTTCAACTCGTTTTTAATTCAATTTCAATTTAATTCAATTTGAATTCATTTCTAATTGATTTGAATTCAAATTCACTTTCTATTCAATTCGAATCGAATTCATTTTCTATTCGATTCGAATTAATTTCAAATTGATTCAATAAAATTTCAATTTGCATTTTAATCAGATTTAAATTTGAATTTCATTTCAAAATATTAAATTTTGAAATCACTTTTCAATATTCGTTATAAAACAAATAAAATCGATATAAATATCGTTCGCGTCAAAATAACGCATCTCTAATCCACACGGCTTTATATTTTTCAAAAACTTCTTTATTCTATTCAACAAATGAATATTTATTCTATTCAACACATGAATCTATATTTCTTTCAACACACGACTATTTTTGTTATGTAAAATATTTTATAAAACTATGGTATCTATCGTTCGATTTTAGTTAGACTCCACCGTGATGTAGTTCTAATTTTAAATATGATAAAGATGTAAATTTTATTATTAAAATATTTTACTCAACACACGAATATTTTCAACACATGAACATCGTCAACACATGACTATTTTTATATTCAACACATGAATTTTCTTTTATAATATTCATTATTTTCCCAATTGGAATGAGGCCCAATCAATCACCATATAATGTTAGTTATATGGATTCCACACAACACATGTATATAATAGCAATGACAAACAATCAACCATCATCCAAGGTGCACCACACAACTGCATAGGCATCAAAAATGAATAATCGACGCTTACACAGTCTATCGACCAATCGATTGACATACAATTAAATAATTAGGATTAGTGTACCCAAATATCATCCCAACACCCGTATGGGGTTTCAAATCAACAAACACTGCATATTATTTGTGCAGTTGGGCGATGTGTAAAATTTATGATCCCAATCAATATCAGTCAAATTAGTGTATATAAACAAATCGGCTGATTTGTTTATAAATATTCATTTATTCACTTTCACGTTAAAAATTATATTTTTAACGATAATTTATTTATTTCAACACATGAATATATTTCATTATCTTTTTCACATCAACTTCCCAAACAAATTTTCAAAACACATCAATCAAACAAACAAGCCATCCATGGTCTGTGGATGACGGGTGTCGGGTGCTGCTAAGCACCGTCTGCATCCTAGTATATATATAACTAGAAAAGGAAATTTGAGTGAGAAGTTCTCACCGATAGCTAATCCGATACCACGACTCTTTCTATCTAGAAATCTTCGTCGTTCTCTCCCTTTGTCACTTTCGCTGCCCGTATTCACTACATATATAAAAATCAAAATTTTACTTCGCTACTCAATATATAAAAATCGAATTTTTACTTCGCTATTCAATTTATAAAAATCGAATTTTTACTTCGCTATTCAATATATAAAAATCGAATTTTTACTTCGCTATTCAATATATAAAAATCGAAATTTTACTTCGCTATTCATTATATAAAAATCGAAATTTTACTTCGCTATTCAATATATAAAAATCCAATTTTTACTATGCTACTATATAGATAAAAATTCTATTTTTACATCGCTATTCTCTATATAAAGATTTCGCCTTTTTAAATATAAAGATTTCGCCTTTTCAAATATAAAGATTTAATTTTTATTTCACTACATATATAAAAATAACATTTTTATATTATTGCTATGTATATAAAAATCATATTTTTATAATTACTCCATATGGATAAAAATTCTATTTTTACGTCGCTACTATATAGATAAAAATTCTATTTTTACATCGCTACTATATAGCTAAAAATTCTATTTCCGTTTCGCTCTTCAGATAATAAAGATCATATTTTTTTCACTTCATATATTGTAAAGGTCATTTTTTTTATTTCTCTTTATATTAAAGATCATATCTTTACCCTCTCCATTTTATCTTTTCAAATCAATGTGTTTTATAATTTCAAACCAAGGTGTTTTCATATTTTCAAACTAAGAAAAATCATTTCTTTGTTCATTTAAAAAATCCAATCTTTTTATAAGGAAGAATCACATCTTTTTATAAAGAAAAATCAAATCTTTCCATACAAACAAAATCATGTTTTCAACTCGCTTTCATGTTAATAAAAATCGTATCTTTACAAGAATATCAATCTAAACTTCATGAATAAAAATCATACTTTTGGTTTTCAAAAATCTAATCTTTATACGCTAAAAATCTATTCTCTCCTACATTTTAAAACAAAGTTAAATCTCCAATTTAACTGAACTAATTACCCAAAAGGACATAAAAAAAAAAAAAAAACTCACTTCATTGTTCAAGAGGGAGGAGGGCTGTTATGGTGGTGCCAGAGGCGGAGGAGGTGGCAGGGGCGTCGGAGCTGGTCATTGGCGTCGGGCGGTGGGGCCAGGGGTCCACGGCGGCTCGATTTAAGGATTGCGGGTGTTTGGATTTGAGGGGCTCACGCAAGGGGAAGGCGGATGGGGACTGGAGGGTGGCGCGACAGTTTTTCAGCAGGGGGGGCTGCACCACCTTGACGGTGACGAGGGGAGGAGCGGCGGCTCCTCCATTTTCTTTTTCTTTTTTTATTTCTTTGAAAATGAATTCGAACGGGGGGGGGGGGGGGGCAGAAGAGTTTAAGGGGGAGAGAGAGAAAGGAAGTTTGTTTTTATTTTATTTATTATTTTATTTACAAAAAGTTGACTTTTACATATGACCCCTAAACGAGACACACCGCCTGTCGTCCATAGCGTTTCACCCCCATTCCGAACACAATGGGATATGTATCGTGGGCTGATTCGATCATTTCGATCAGTTTCTGTTAAAATCAACATATAACTCTATATATTGAATTTGAACGCGCATTTCAATTTACCTGAGTCACATACTAACTCGGAAAATTTCAGAAAAATATTTTCTAGCTTCATATTGACGATACGTTCCTAACAAAACTAGTTTCGTCGAATTCCAAGGCCGTTGGAAAAATGGCCATTTTCCAGTCGATTAAAATCAACTGAAACTGGTCAAACACGTTTTCTTTTGCCACGCTCACATATTGATTCGAAAAATTATGAAATTTGAAACCTTGAAATAATTTAACATCACGGACCCAACAAAAGTGGTTTCGTCGAAATCCGAGGTCGTTTGCAAAATTCCCATTTTTAAGGGCCTGGATTCCATAGCGACTATTAAGAATTTTCAACTGGACATATCTTTTGATTCCCGCTATGAAATATCGATTTTTCGGATTCGTTGGAAAGATATTCCCAAATAAATCCTAATATTTTTGGTTTCACTAATATCCGGTTTGTTTTGCACCCGGTACATTCATTTGAAGTTTGAAATCGAATGTTCGAACTACCGCGCCATTTTCAATTCTATTTATAATTATATATAATTATTTTTATTCTAACGACGACGCGTATATAAATATGCGTTATATTCTATTCAAAATAAATTTCTCGTTGATTTTATTTAAAATAATCCATTTTAAATGTTCAAAATTCGCTAAAATTGCCAAAATAAAAATTTTAAACTGGCCAGATTTTCGGGTTGTTGCAATCTCTCCCACTTAAAACTTTTCGTCCCCGTAAAGGAACAAAGTCGAAAGTGGTTTGATCAATCAATTCTACGTTCGATCTGGCTTTCATTCTCCAACTTTTCAGTTTCTGAGAATTTTCAAATTCTTCAATAATTTAGCTAACACCCGGAATTTTCGAAAAATTTCGCCATAACCTCCCCTGCACCGAGAGCCACGGGAAAATCCCGAAATTGCCATATAGGCCTTCTGATCTCAAAAAGAAAAAGAAAAGGCCAAGCGTCTAGCCAATAGGCTCATAAAATCATCATCACCCAAACAAAACAGTAAATTATAGTAAACATGTACCTATTTGTCGGGCAAACAAATTTTATTCTCTGCTCTAGTCTCCTTGCTATGACCTGTTCAATGTAAGTACATGTATATGCAAGAAAATGCAACCAATTTTCAATATAATTCAATATTTGATTCAATTAGACAAAATGGTTCAAAATTAGCAAATAAATAAACAAACAACACAAACATCAATCAATTCGTGAATTAATGTTTCCAATTCATAATGTTGATATATATACAGAAAATCATGTTTTTGATGCCAATTCACAACAATGTATTCTAGCTATATTAGTTTTGGTTCTCACACCAGTCTAATGGAAATATATAGGAATCACACCTTCGTAACACGAACATAAATATTGATGATGTGGCTACATCACCAGAATTATTCCCGGGTGTCTAGAATGTGATTCTATATCTATCCAGTATATTAAAACTTCGACTATACGTTCATGACGCGTATACGCGAAATCTATATATACTCGATTGTCCATTAAAGCGAATTGAATTTTAAAAACAAAAGTGTTTTCATTTGGAAAATATAATCTTCACACTCGTTCTAGGATACTACTGATCCTATCTCTAACGAGTCATTGTAATTGGATATTACTAATCCAATATCTGATGAATTCTTTCGTATGGTTCTAATGTGTCTTGTTCTCGAGCTCTGTAAACCAAAGCTCTGATACCAAACTGAGACGACCCGAACTTCCCCGGTAATGAAAGCACAGATAGAATTGAGGACAAGACAAAATAGAACGCAGACGGAAGAACATTTCATTGTTATTACAAAAATTCCATCAGATACAAGAATATACAGAGTATAACTGAATAAATTGCATTCGACAGATATCAGAGATTACAATAAATTATATAGAAGCGTAAAAATATACAAAATACAACTGAAAGTGATACACGGATACAGAGCTTTCCGAGCATCGTTCCAGCTGTAAATCAGGATCCTGTGAATATAAATATGCAAAACCAAAACTACTAGCTGCTCGTGTCGAAAATAAGGGCACCCAGAGTTTAGGTCAAAACAATAAACTCCAGGTCAGTCATGTGACTGGTGTGAGAACTAAAACAATTATTAATCTTTATTTTTAAAGTTAGGTAAATCAAGGGACCATGCCGTATAACACGGAACGTGTTTCCTCCCAAGAATACCAGTGCATAAAACAAACAGCGCAATGCTAAATAAAGAAAAATGAAGCTGTTATAAGACCCAGGTCCCATCACACAATGCAACGCAAGCCGGAGGATAGGGTTTTCTCTTATAATAACCAAATAATGCTTGATACGTTTAAAACAAATCATTTGATACAATCATAGGTGTATAGTGTCAAAACATTTTCAATCATAAATATCAATCATAGACGACATGGGTACCATATATCATGTCGCCATACTAGTTCTACAATTAAAACCGCAATATCACGTATTGGAAATTGGATTCCATCATGAGCCGAGGCATGAGGTAAGCTCCTCTCCGCGTTCGAGACACTCTAGCAATGCCTCAGGACCCCACTATGATCCTTTGGAACCTCCAAGGCCGGTCCTCTCTTACTTTTGAGGATTGCTAATTCCTGAACACACGTTTCCCGGTCCTTACAGACCTATATCCGAGGCGCCTCGTATCCAACAAACACACAGGTGAAAAGTATATAAATGTCAGGGCTGGTAGGTCACTGACACCACCCAAGCTAGAAAGAAACGTCGTGCACTCCTTGGGTCCGTATCCCGTTTTTGACTCATACCGAGGTGTGAGGCTCGCGAATTCACGTTATACACAAAGCTATGCCACACAGGCCGTGCTTTGATCATCAACCACAAGACTTTGCTTTTCAACAGAAGCCTTGATCAATTGCCCCTTACGCGTGCCACAATTGCAATTCACTCCATGCGACTGATGTCCATCGATATACAACCTCTGAGCTCGTACATCTCAGAGAAGGGCGTTAAGCAAGAGAGTAAATTCTACGCCGCCAAACAGATGTATATTTAATAGAGATCAATCAACACAGAATAAAATCCCATGTCAGACACACAATCCATTTTCAAATTCGTTCTGGGGCTGAACGAAACCGGAGGCACTTTCCTCGCATATCCATCCATCTCCAAGTACGTCTGGACGATCACCAACTGATTCCCTCATCTTGGGTGTACAGCCCAATCAAGAACATCAGTAATCACCCAAACGACGTGAAGACTTTCGGTCTTCAACCACCGCCTTCATCTTCGACATCTCGTCGAATCGGTTATTCAGAATGGGTATAAACCTGGCCTTTCTGAATAACCCACGTATATGATAAACAAATGTTACACTAACACAACGGATGCCTCATTCCAATTCAGAATATTCTTTTATTCACAAAATCACATTCTTTGGGAAAGGTTCCCATTAATTTTATATAAGATAAATTCTTCTAAATTTATTCTTTAATCTTCCTTTGGATATCATTTCAAAATAGTCGGGATTAACGAACCACACCGAAGTAATTATTTATTATATTTCCCAATCTCAACCTATTCATCCCATGGAGCAAAACTGGTAATACTCCATATCTAACACCACGGTGTTATCGGTAAAATTAATTACCATTTCACGTTCAAATCTAAGTACAGATTTAACTAGAGCTTTGGAGCAAAACTGGTGATACTCCATTCTCGATCACCTTTCAAATTTGATAATTTAAATTATCAATTCACATTTTAATCTAATTAAAGATTCATTCAAACTCCACTTAATTTTAATCTTTTCAAAAATCGATATCCTGCATTTAACTGGGTTAAAGAACCAATGTCATCTAAAACACGATCCACGATAAACCCAAATCATATTAGATATTAAATACAAGGCTCTGAATAGAAAATACATCGGCTTATATTCAATATCAAATTCTGAAACCAACATATATCGTATTGGAAATAACGATATAAAATATATCTTTTAAATTCCCATAACAATATCTGTATAGTCACGAATCCAACATCGAAATATTCCGAAGATAATTTCGATTCAACTCCAGTCCAATTCACGTATTGGGAATATTGATTATTTTTAAAATCACTTTCAAATTCCATTTATTCATTTCAAAAATAAATTGATTTTAATTCTAGTCCAAAACTAGCTCATTTCGATAAAAGTCTATTTTTATCATTTCAAATGTGGAGTTTTTCATCCTAGTTCTTTCCAATTCACATATTATGATTTTACACAAATTATTAATATTTTTAATAATTTTATCAAAGCCTGTACAGTCGATTTCCATCAACGGCCATCGAACAGCACTTACATCGACCTTTTTCAAATTTGATTTGGGCATAATTCCAAATCCAACCGTTAGATTTCAAATTTCTAATATTCATTGGAAAGCTCTTTTCGATACAAACCCAACGGTTCCGGTTTTAGGAGAATCCGACGGTCGGATCTCCCGCAACGTCAATTCGAAGTCAATGGTCGAAATTCACGAACTGCCGCGACGCGGCGCGTTCTATTCAGGCCATTATATATATAATATATATATATTATATATTTCGTCGATTTCCTTTTAAAACATATTTTATAAATCATTTTAAATTCGTTTTCAAAACCATTTCAACTCTATATTCAATTTCAAATCGATTTGATTTCAATTCAATTCGAATTCATTTCAATTTTATTTAAATCGAATTAAAATTCTAATTCGTTTCAATTAAATTCAATTTGAATTTACCTTCTATTTAATTCAATTCGAATTCATTTCAAATTGATTTCAATTCAATTTCAGTTCGTTTTAAATCTCATTCAAAACGATTTCAACTCGTTTTTAATTCAATTTCAATTTAATTCAATTTAATTCATTTCTAATTGATTTGAATTCAAATTCACTTTCTATTCAATTTGAATCGAATTCATTTTCTATTCGATTCAAATTCATTTCAAATTGATTCAATAAAATTTCAATTTGCATTTTAATCTGATTTAAATTTGAATTTCATTTCAAAATATTAAATTTTGAAATCACTTTTCAATATTCATTATAAAACGAATAAAATCGATATAAATATCGTTCGCGTCATAATAACGCATCTCTAATCCACACGGCTTTATATTTTTCAAAAACTTCTTTATTCTATTCAACAAATGAATATTTATTCTATTCAACACATGAATCTATATTTCTTTCAACACACGACTATTTTTGTTATGTAAAATATTTTATAAAACTATGGTATCTATCGTTCGATTTTAATTAGACTCCACCGTGAAGTAGTTCAAATTTTAAATATGATAAAGATGTAAATTTTATTATTAAAATATTTTACTCAACACACGAATATTTCCACACATGAACATCGTCAACACATGACTATTTTTATATTCAACACATGAATTTTTTTTTATAATATTCATTATTTTCCCGATTGGAATGAGGCCCAATCAATCACCATATAATGTTAGTTATATGGATTCCACACAACACATGTATATAATAGCAATGACAAACAATCAACCATCATCCAAGGTGCACCACACAACTGCATAAGCATCAAAAATGAATAATCGACGCTTACACACTCTATCGACCAGTCGATCGACATACAATTAAATAATTGGGATTAGTGTACCCAAATATCATCCCAACACCCGTGTGGGGTTTCAAATTAACAAACACTACATATTATTTGTGCAGTTGGGCGATGTGTAAAATTTATCATCCCAATCAATATCAGTCAAATTAGTGTATATAAACAAATCGGCTGATTTGTTTATAAATATTCATTTATTCACTTTCACGTTAAAAATTATATTTTTAACGATAATTAATTTATTTCAACACATGAATATATTTCATTATCTATTTCACATCAACTTCCCAAACAAATTTTCAAAACACATCAATCAAACAAACAAGCCATCCATGGTCTGTGGATGATGGGTGTCGGGTGCTGCTAAGCACCATCTACATCCTAGTATATATATAACTAGAAAAGGAAATTTGAGTGAGAAGTTCTCACCGATAGCTAATCTAATACCACGACTCTTCCTATGTAGAAATCTTCATCGTTCTCTCCCTTTGTCACTTTCGTTGCCCGTATTCACTACATATATAAAAATCGAATTTTTACTTCGCTATTCAATATATAAAAATCGAATTTTTACTTCGCTATTCAATATATAAAAATCAAATTTTTTACTTTGCTATTCAATATATAAAAATCAAATTTTTTACTTCGCTGTTCAATATATAAAAATCAAATTTTACTTTGCTATTCAATGTATAAAAATCGAAATTTTACTTCGCTATTCAATATATAAAAATCGAATTTTTACTATGCTACTATATAGATAAAAATTCTATTTTTACATTGCTATTCTCTATATAAAGATTTCGCCTTTTTAAATATAAAGATTTCGCCTTTTCAAATATAAAGATTTAATTTTTATTTCACTACATATATAAAAATCACATTTTTATATTATTGCTATGTATATAAAAATCATATTTTTATAATTACTCCATATGGATAAAAATTCTATTTTTACATCGCTACTATATAGATAAAAATTCTATTTTTACATCGCTACTATATAGATAAAAATTCGATTTCCGTTTCGCTCTTCAGATAAAAAAGATCATATTTTTTTCACTTCATATATTGTAAAGGTCATATTTTTTTATTTCGCTTTATATATATTAAAGATCATATCTTTACCCTCTCCATTTTATCTTTTCAAATCAATGTATTTTATAATTTCAAACCAAGGTGTTTTCATATTTTCAAACTAAGAAAAATCATTTCTTTGTACATTTAAAAAATCCAATCTTTTTATAAGGAAGAATCACATCTTTTTATAAAGAAAAATCAAATCTTTCCATACAAACAAAATCATGTTTTCAACTCGCTTTCATGTTAATAAAAATCGTATCTTTACATGAATATCAATCTAAACTTCATGAATAAAAATCATACTTTTGTTTTTCAAAAATCTAATCTTTATACGCTAAAAATCTATTCTCTCCTACATTTTAAAACAATGTTAAATCTCCAATTTAACTGAACTAATTACCCAAAAGGACATAAAATAAAACAAAGAAAGAAATAAAACTCACTTCATTGTTCAAGAGGGAGGAGGGCTGTTATGGTGGTGCTAGAGGCGGAGGAGGTGGCAGGGGCGTCGGAGCTGGTCATTGGCGTCGGGCGGTGGGGCCAGGGGTCCACGGCGGCTCGATTTAAGGCTTGCGGATGTTTGGATTTGAGGGGCTCGCGCAAGGGGAAGGCGGATGGGGACTGGAGGGTGGCGCGACAGTTTTTCAGCAGGGGGGGCTGCACCACCTTGACGGCGACGAGGGGAGGAGCGGCGGCTCCTCCATTTTTTTTCTCTTTTTTTATTTCTTTGAAAATGAATTCGAAGGGGGGGGGGGGGGGGGCAGAAGAGTTTAAGAGGGAGAGAGAGAAAGGAAGTTTCTTTTTATTTTATTTACAAAAAGTTGACTTTTACATACGACCTCTAAACGAGGCCCACCGCTTGTCGTCTATAGTGTTTCACCCCCATTCCGAACACAATGGGATATGTATCGTGGGATGATTCGATCGTTTCGATCAGTTTCCGTTAAAATCAACATATAACTCGATATATTGAATTTGAACGCGCATTTCAATTTACCGGGGTCACATACTAACTCGAAAATTCCAAAAAAATATTTTCTAGCTTCGTATTGACGATACGGTCCTAACAAAACTAGTTTCATCGAATTCCAAGACCGTTGGAAAAATGGCCATTTTCCAGTCGATTAAAATCAACTGAAACTGGTCAAACACGTTTTCTTTTGCCACGCTCACATATTGATTCGAAAAATTATGAAATTTGAAATCTAGAAATAATTTAACATCACGGACCCAACAAAAGTGGTTTCGTCGAAATCCGAGGTCGTTTGCAAAATTCCCATTTTAAGGGCCTGAATTCCATAGCGACTATTCAGAATTTTCAACTGGACATATCTTTTGATTCCCGCTATGAAATCTCGATTTTTCGGATTCGTTGGAAAGATATTCCCAAATAGATCCTAATATTTTTGGTTTCGCTAAAATCCGGTTTGTTTTGCACCCGGTACATTCATTTAAAGTTTGAAATCGAATTATCGAACTACCGCACCATTTTCAATTCTATTTATAATTATATATAATTATTTATATTCTAACGACGATGCGTATATAAATATACGTTTTATTCTATTCAAAATAAATTTCTCGTCGATTTTATTTAAAATAATCCATTTTAAATGTTCAAAATTCGCTAAAATTGCCAAAATAAAAATTTTAAACTGGCCTAGATTTTCGGGTTGTTACACGGCATAAGTAACGGTAAGTGTATTTATGTCGATTTTCGGGACTGAAAATCTCTGGGTCGTTACACTAATATAAGACTCAAGTCCCATCACACAATGCAACGCAAGCCGACGGATAGAGTTTTACCTTATAATAGCCAAACATGCTTGGTACGTTTAAACCAAATCATTTTGATACTATTATAGTGTAAAGTGTATGAAAACAACTTCAAATATATATGTATCAATCATAGACGGCATAGTGCCCCATCCCACTATGTCGTCATACTAGGCTCTACAATCAAAATCGAAATGTCATGTATTGGAAATTGGATTTCCGTCATGAGTCTAGGCAATGGATGTACTCCTTTTCGCTTCGAGACACTCTAGCAAATGCCTCGGGACTACCCACTTTGGTTAACCCCTGGATCTTACAGGGCTGGAACTCTCTTACGTTTGAGGATTGGCAATTCCTAAACGCACGTTTCCCGGTCCTATATGACCTATTCATCAGCTCCGTAGAGACCGATATAACCAAGGCGCCTCGCATTCCAACAATCACATAGGTAAAAATATAAAAATGTTAGGGCTTGCAAAACCCCGACACCACCCCTAGCTAGAAAGAAACATCATGCACTCCCTGTTGTCCCTTATCCCGTTTTTGACATAAACCCAGGTGTGAGGCCCACGAATAAACGTTATACACAAAGCTATGCTATATTAAAGTCGTTCTTTGATCATCAACCACAAGACTCTGCTTTTCAATAGAAGCCTTGCTCAGTTGCATCTCAGCATGCGACACAGGAAATTCACGCCGTGCGATTGATGTCTATCGATATATAACCTCTAAGCTAGTACGTCTCGGAGAAGGGCGTTAAGCAAGAGAATAAATTCTCTGCTGCCAAATAGATGTATATTTAATAGAGATCAATCAACACATAATAAAACCCAATGTTAGACACACATCCATTTACATGTTCGTTCTGGGTCTGAACGAAACCGGAGCACCTTATTCCTCATCCCATATGTCCAATACAGGAGAGAGGCGCTCGCATATCCGGTCGATCTCCAAGTACGTCTTGACGATCACCACTTATTACCTCATCTTGGGTGTACAGCCCAATCAAGACATCAGTAACCATCCAAACGATGTGAAGACCTCCGGTCTTCAGCCACCATCTTCATCGTCGACATATCGTCAAGTCAGTTATTCAGAATGGGTATAAACCCGGCCTTTTTGAATAACTCGCGTATATAATAAACAAGTGCTGAAGAAACACAACATACGGCTCATTCCAATTCTGAATATTCTTTTATTTAAATATTCACATCTTTATGGATTTATTCCCATTAATTTTATCAAAGATAAATTCTTTTATATTTATTCTTTAATCTTCCTTTGGATATCAATTCAAACCATATTAAGGTTTTCCAAACTAGTTGGGATTAGCACACCTTACCGAAGTAATCATTTGTTTAATTTCCCAATCCCAACCTATTCATCCCCTGGAGCAAAACTAGTATTACTCCATAATTAACATCACGGTGTTATCGGTAAAATTAATTACCATTTCCCGTTCAAATCTAATTAAAAATTTTGACTATCGCCTGGAGCAAAATTGGTGATACTCCACTCTCGATCATTTCCCAAATTTGATAATTTAAATTATCAACTCTCATTTCAATCTAATTAATGATTCATTAAAACTCCACCTAGTTTTAATCTTTCCAAAAATCAATATTAATGATTATTTAACTTTGGAAACACAAACATGTCACATCGAATCTACACCGTACTATTTATTTCTGCCGATATATAACCTCTGAGCTCATACGTCTCAGAGAAATGTGTTAATCAAGAGAATAAATTCTCCGCCACCAAACAGATATATATTTAGCAGAGATCAACCATGCAATTCGAAATACAATGTTAGACATGTAATCCTGTCTTCAACTGGATTAAAGAACTTATGTAATTTAAAACACAGTTCACGATAAACCCAAAATCACATTCCATTAATCATGGAATCTTCACGGAAAAACAAATCAATGTATAATCGATATCAATTTCCATATCCGACTAATAATATAAATGGAACAATGGCAAAACCTTTTAAATTCCATATGTATTAACAGTCTTCCTCCACAATAGTTCACTTCGATTATTATCAAATCGAATTCCATTCAATTCCAATTTTGTACATTAAATTGGAAAACTTTACTTTGGAAAATTCCCGTTAAATCTTAATAAAAAAAGATTTATAAATTCTATATCCCATTTCACTGTAAATCGGGTTAAAGAACGAATGTCGTTAAAAACACAGTTCATAATAAACCCAATTCACATTCCATTTTCAATTCCAATTAAATGTTAATTAATTGGTAAATCTTCTTTAAATCTTAATTAAAAGATTTATTCTTTTCACATGGGGTTTAAGAACGGTTAATGAAGACCCCATCCCATCAGTCTCTAACCGTAAATTAGTAAGAGAACAATTCCCTAAGTATTAATCCCGAAGGCCGAATCCAACATTAGATCAATACCCAGGATACCATTCAACTTAGCTAATCTCCAGTTAGTTTATAATTTTCTTAACTTCATTGGGTTTAAGAACAGTATTATTAAAGATACCATTCACGAAAAACCCAAAATCTCATTCCATTGTTAACCGGATTAAAGAACAAGTGTTATTTAAAACACCGTTCACGATAAACCCAAAAACCCATTTGATATCAAATACAATGCTCAGAATAGAAAATGTATCGGCTTATATTCAATACCAAATTCTGAAACCGACAAATATCGTATTGGGAATAACGATGTATATATTTCTTCCAAATTCCTCCACAATGTCCGTATAATCACGGAATCCAATATCAAAATATTTCGAAGATAATTTCTATTCAAATCCATTCCAATTCATATATTGGAAATTCTGGTTATTTTCAAATCCAATTTATTTATTTAAAAATATTGGATTATAATACTAGTTCATAACTTGTTCCTTTCGATAAAATTATATTTTTATCTTTTTGAATATGGAATTTTTCATCCCAATTCTTTACAAATCATTTATTATGATTTTACACAAACTACTAAAATTTTTAATAATTTTATCAAGACTCGTACAGTCGATTTCCATAAACGGTCATCGAGCTGCACTTACAACGATCTTTTCCAAATTTGATTTGGACATAATTCCAAATCCAACCGTTAGATTTCAAATATCTTGTATTCGTTGGAAATCTCTTTCTGATACGAACCCAAAGGTTCCGGGTTTAGGTGAATTCGACGGTCGGATCTTCCGTAATGTCCATTCGAAGTCAATGGTCGAAATTCACGAACTACCGCAGCGCGGTGCATTCTATTCAGGCCATTAAATATATATAATATATATATATTATATATATTTCATCGATTTCCATTAAAACGAATTTTATAAATCGTTTTAAATTCGTTTTCAAAATGATTTCAACTTCATATTCAATTTTAAATCAAAATTGAATATTCCATATCATTAATATATAAATGATAATATTTTCAAAACATTAGAATTTGAAATCTCTTCCCTTTCGATATTCATTATAAAAATGAATAAAATCGATATAAATATTGTTCATGTCAAAATGGCGTTAATCTAATCAACACGGCTTTATATATTTAAATATTTTCGTGTCCATCCCAAATCGGACATCAAAATCAGATTTTGATCTTTTATTGAATATTATTTTAAGATATTCATTATTTTAAAATATTCGTTATTTTAAAATATTCATTCTTTCTGAACTGGAATCAGACACAGTCAATTACCATATAATGTTATTTATATGGATTTCATACAACACATGTACACAACAATAATCAAACACAGTCAACCATCATCCAGAGTGCATAAGCGTTAAATATAAATAATTAACGCGTACAACAGCCTGATAACCCATCGATTGACATACAACTAAATATTAGGATTAGTGTATGTCCAATATCATCCCAATACCCGTGTGGGGTTTTCAAACAACAGACACTGATTATTATTTGTGCAGTTGGGCGGTGTGTAAAATATATCGTCCCAATCAATATCAGTCAAATGTGTGTACATAAAAAAATCATCCGATTTATAAATGAATATTTAATTTATTCATATACACGTTAAAAATTATATTTTTAACGATAAAATATTTTATTTCAATACGTGAATATTTACATTCCATTTCACATCACAATCATCATCCACAACGCATTACAATCAAACAAACAAGTCGTCCATGGTTTGTGGACGATGGGGAGCAGTTATATTTGCAGTTATAAAATAAATAATTGAACAAGAAATTTCAGCGAGGAGTTCTCACCTAGAAGCTAAACAAAATGCCGCGACTTTTCATATGTAGAAAATCTTCGTCGTGTTTCCAACGAGTTCTGCTTCACGCGGTATACGTTAAAAAATCACATTTTTATTTCAACGCTATAAAATCACATTTCTATTTAGCAACATATATAATAATCCTATTTTTATATCGCTACTTCATTTATATAAAAAAAATCAAATCTTTATATTGCTACTTCATTTATATAAAAATCGATTTTTTCCTTATATAAAAATATAGCTGTAACACCCCGTGTATTCTATAACAGTGAAATTCACAAATTAAAGTATAAATAATTTCAAAGAAAAGAATTAAGGGAAACGGGATACACCATTGCGTTCGTCTCGGAATTCTGCTTGAAATAGAGTCCGAGTTTGCGTAAAACGGACTCCGTATGAGGAAGATATGGCCTCCGGAAGTTTCAGAATTCAGTTTAAAACTCAAACAGACCAAAACAACTTAGAAAACAAATTTAAAATTCAAAAACCGGGCCGGATTGGCCAGGGTAGGAATTTTCCCGCCCAAGACACTCAGGTCGACTGGGTAGTTGACCTGCGGCACCCAGGTTGACTACATAGTCGACCTGAGGGTCGACCAGGGGGTCGACCTGGCCCCTGAGCCAGGTCGAACCCAGCCCCCCTGGCTGGCCTGGTCTGTGTTTAGTCGATTTTCTGAGCCTTGCCTTGTCACTAGGGTTAAGTGTCAGCTCCTGGTTGGTCTCTCCTTCAAACGAACGGCTATTATTAAACCAAGCTCCATCGACGGTCCTAATCAACTCACAAACTCTATAAAAAGGACCTAAGACTCACCCTAATTCATACAAACAAAAATGGAGATGAGACCGTCATGCTGCTGAGGAAAGACTAGGAATAGCCGTCAGAAATTGAGAGACAATTAGGAGACAATTCGAAAGCTTAAAGCAACGTCAATTAAATCAAAACAACGCCTACAACAAAGGATAGCATCTCCAAATTCAGAATTCAGATTCCTGAATTGAAGATTCGTCATACGTTGTAAGTAGAGTGCTATTCCGATGTGAATAAATAATTGTGTTTTGATTTGTGTAAAGTAAGAAATGGAATTGTGGCGATAATAATCTATATTTGTATGTTGCTTTGATTCTAAACGAGTTGGAAATGTTGTGGTATGCGATTGGATATTTGCAAGTATGTGATTTATGTTGGAAGATAACAACCATATGTTGTGATATTTTATTTGGGATTCATACAAGTATATGATTCACTATTATGCCAATATGATGTACATACTTTTATGACCACTTTTAGTGTAATTGAATTCAACTAGGTACTATAGTTTATATGAATCTATGTTGGAATTGGTATCGTGATACAAGTATAAAATCATACTTTTGTATTAGAGACAAAAGTAAGCACCTTTATGAACATGACTAAACTATGTTTGGTGTTATGCCTAGTTGAAACCATGTTTTAGGCCTATGTTGTTATAAAAATCATATGGTGATATATGTAACACATAAATTAAGTTAAATTCACATACCAATTGCAAGTTTACATGAATAGATTAAAAACCATGATTCATGTTTAGGTATGTTTATGCTATGATCATATGAATTGAATGATTCATGTTTAAGTATGTTTATGCCATGATTATATGCTATTACCATGCAAGTTCACATATGCCTAATTCATGTTAATTAGATCGTTATGTTGCAAGTTCATGCGTTCACACTCCCCTTTTTATGTCACTTAGAATATATAAACACCATTTTATAAGCCTCCCCTTTTCATGTGGCTAAGTTGGGTTTAAATGTTAAACCCAACATATGTTATATTTTAGTGAACGTATAAAACGGGGGTAATGACGATGGGGTTAAAACATAGAACATATGTGTGGCATGTTTGACGCATGCCAACAACCTTGAAAAACAGTTAAGTGGTATAAATTAATCTTACCCAATAAAGATGAATTTGAATAATGGGCCGCAAATATTTACATATAAAAAGGAAAGAGACAAAATATGTAAATGTAGAAAATACGATGTGTTTAACCCGAGGTTGGATTGAGTTGTGATGTAAACCTGCCCGGAACCGTCCGGCTGTCCAGTAGTCACAACCATACCTATCCAATGTGGGTGGTTAAACACGGAGCCCAATAAGGACCCGAGGTTAGACTGAGTTGTGGCGTAAGACTGCCCGGACCCAACCGGCAACAGGCAGCCACAACAATACCTGTCTAATGTGAGAGGTCGAGGCTTTATAAGACAATTAAGGCTAAGTCAGGATTGATAGGATTAAGTAAATTATATTAATACTTAATCAAAATGGAACATGCTAAACTATACAGACTGATTGGGGGTTTGTTTACAAAACACTTAACCAACTTAACATATTGGCTAGAAATAGGAAACCTAGTAGCGGGGGACCCTTTTCAACAGTAACCCTACAAGGTGTATCAGGATACCCTGAACTAGGCAGGGTGGGGCACGATTACTGGGCTGACTATAAGAGGTCAAATCGACGGCGGTGGTACAGCAGTGTAGGTTCTAACAGGGTGCGGGCATGCACACACTCCGACGCCGAAAAATAAGGCACTGGGCACCAGTAACATACCTGTGCATTCTAGGATTGTGTCGGGCCGCCACCATGGGACTTGATACACCCCATGGTGGGACCAGCATAGGTAACTACAACATCGGGGGCCGTAAGACACATGTAACTATGCGAGTAGGAGCTGATCATTGGAAACGAATCACTTCACCCTAATTATGGGGTGCCTGTTGGGAACTAGTTTATATGGATGCAGAGATTAATATGGGGTACGATAATATATTCGACTCTAGACAACTTAACTTAGTTTATGGTGTTTTCTCATTTCCAGTTTATACTTATCATACCCAGTTCTTTATTCATGGAGTTAATAGTCCTAGACTTACTCAGGCTTTATGTCTGACTCTACTTTTCTTTCGCCTTCTTTTCTTTCGTTTCCCCCCAGGTCCACAGGGAGGGAATACTGCAGCTTGACCAGTTTCCACATCCAGCTTGAAGAGAAAGAATGTATTGCTTGGATCTTTTTCATTTTGGACTATGGCTTTGGACAACAATTGTGGGATTTATGCAGTTTACTTATGTTTTTATGCTTCTTTAAATAATGTAATCAAGACAGTTATGTGGATGCTATGTTTTTGGAAGTATTGTAAGACAAATCATGACATGGTTTATGTAACACGTATTTTGTTGAATTAAAAATAGCTGTTGTTTTCCGCTGTTCAAAAATATGTGTATTTATATCTGTCTTGTATATCTGTGACTTATACTTATAAACCTCCACCAAAATTAGGGCATTCCCTTTGAGAGTGACCCTAAAGGAGGTGGGGTGTTTCACTTGGTATCAAAGCACAGGTTTACCAGATAAGATAAAAAGTTTTTAAAATTTATTTTCAAAAGAAAATTTAAAGAAGCATTTTTAAAGATAAAATATTATTTTATTTTAAAAAGTCATAGTCCCCCACAAAGCCGTAGGTACTATCTTTTATCCTTCGTTTTGAATCTATCCTTTTTGTTTCAGCATGTCCGAAGAACTTAACTTGCCAGAGGGTGTACCAATACCTGGTTGGTTTAGGCGATTCTTAGAAGCAAGGGCCACTCAGCCAGGTCCTACCGTTCCTCCTCCCCCAGCTGCAGGAAATCATCCAGCTGCAGCAGCACCTCTTCCTCCACCTCCCCCACGGGGAAATACTTTTGCTAAGATATGTAAAGATTTTAAAGCTATGAAAGGAAAGGACTTTCGTGGAACCGAGTCATTTGTGGTAGCCAGGAATTGGCTGAAGGAAACCGAGGACCTATTCGTCATTTTTGAGGTAGAAGATAGGCAGAAGGTACAACTGGCAGTATGGCTACTTAAAGGCGAGGCTTCCTACTGGTGGGAAGTCACTAATGCAGAAAGACTGGTGGAAACATGGGAGGACTTTAGGGCAAGGTTTGAGGCTAAATTTCTCTTAGAAGCTGAAAGGAGTCTTCAGTTGGAAATTTTTATATTTCTTAAGCAAGGGAATATGATAGTCAAAGAGTATGTTAACCAGTTCGATCAGCTGGCTAGGTTCGGACTGGACCTAGTCAACACCCCGCACAAGAAGGCTCTCCGCTTTGTCAAGGGGTTGAATGAGCCATTACACAGTTTGGCCATGACCCATATACCCATGGAGCTACGTATGAAAGGTTGGTGCAGATGGCATTGCTGAACGAAGAGGATAAGGGCAAGAAGGAGACAAAGGCAGAAAGCTCTCAAGGGAAGAAAGAGGGTTTGCAGCCTAAGAAGGCAGACTTTAAGAAGGGCGGGAAAGACAACAAAGAGAAGAGGAAGTGTAATTTCTATGGCAAAGTGGGGCACTTAGTGAAAGATTGTTGGAAAAAGAAGGCCAAGTTGAATGGTGGGTGCTTTTCTTGCGGTGAGACAGGCTACCTGGCTAAGGATTGCCCAAAGAAGCGAGGGCAAGGGCAGAGGGCTGGATCCACCTCAGAGGCACAAGTTCATGCGCTAGAAGCGCCACCTCTGCAGTAGCGAGGTATAAATACTTCTGTAGAATGTGTAGTTTATCTTTATGATCACCCAGTTCGCACTTTATTCGATTCTGGAGCATCACAATCCTTTATCTCATCTGCTTTAGTAGAATCTATGCACCTAGAAACTAGAATGGTAGAGGACCCCTTAATTGTTTCAAATCCAATTGGGGGCCTAGCTTATTTATCTATGATCTGTGTGGGATTGAAAATTTCTATTCTAAGCGTAGAATTTAAATGTAGTGCCTTTGTTTTGGGCTTTTCGGGATATGGTTTAATTTTGGGCATGGATTGGCTATCCAGTAATGGGGCCATCCTTGATTGTGAGAAAAAGGTGGTTAGGCTTCTGACCCAACTCGGTAATACTCTGGAAATTACTTGTAATCCCTCGTACGCGGTTATGCTTAGTTATCTTGAATCGCTAGATGCTTCTTTTGAGAGTTTGCAATCGGTTAGAGTGGTCCGGGAATATCCGGATGTCTTCGAAGAGGTGAACGGCTTGCCTCCGAAGCGGGAGATAGACTTCCACATATATCTTGTAGATAATGCAAAGCCCGTTGCGTTGCCCGTTAGACACATGGCTCCACGGGAAAGGAAGGAGCTCAGTAAATAGATTAAAGAGCTTCTAGAAAAGGGGTTCATTAGAAGGAGCATTTCAGAATGGGGCGCTGCAGTGGTATTCGCTACAAAGGCAGATGGTTCACTCCGTCTATGAGTTGACTATAGGGAGCTCAACAAACTAACGAAAAATAATAGGCACCCTCTCCCTAGAATTGACGATCTGTTTGACCAACTTGTAGGAGAGTCTATTTTCTCCCAACTCGATTTAGCGACTGGGTTTCATCAGCTAAGGGTGGCTGAAGATAGTATCAATAAGACAGCATTCAGAACCCCAGACGGCTTCTTTGAATGGCTTGTCATGCCTTTCGGCTTGACAAACGCACCTGCTTACTTCGTGGACCTAATGAGTAGGGTGTTCAGAGAATTCCTCAATAAGTTCGTAGTGGTCTTCGTAGACGATATCTTGATCTTCTCAAAGAGTGAAGAAGAAATGCTCAGCACCTAAGGGCAATCATGGAAACTCTGCGAGTCCATCAGCTAAAAGCCAAATTCTCCAAATGCCACTTTTGGGGAGAAGAAGTGAGGTTCCTTGGGTATATAGTATCCAAAGAAGGGTTAGCTGTAGACCCGACTAAAGTAGTAGCAGTGCAGGACTGGAAGACACCAAAGAACGCAATAGAAGTATGAAGCTTTCTCGGGCTAGCAGGCTTCTATCGGAAATTCATCAGAGACTTTGCAAAGATATCAGCTCCGCTCACAAAGCTGACCAAGAAGAATCTAATGTTCAATTGGGACTTGGATTGCGAGTTTGCTTTTCAACGACTAAAAAGGGCTCTTACAACAGCCCCAGTTTTGACGTTGCCAGATGGAAGCAAGATGTTCACAGTTTATACAGATGCATGTAGGACAGGGCTAGGCACTGTCTTGATGCAAGAAGGGAGGGTAGTAGCTTATGGTGGAAGGCAGTTTAAAGTGCACGAAAAGAACTACCCGACCCACGATCTTGAGTGAGCTGCCATCATCTTTGCACTCAAGTCTTGGCGATACTATCTCCTAGGTGAGAAGTTCGAACTTTACACTGACCATAAATCATTGAAATATCTTTTCTCGCAGAAAGATCTTAACTTGAGGCAACAGAGATGGATGGAGTTTCTTGCCTCATACGATTTCGAGATCTCCTACACTCCGGGCAAAGGCAACGTAGTGGCTGACGCGTTAAGCCGAAAGAAACTAACCTTAAGCCCGCTGTTTGTTGAAAGACAATGCCTAGAGTTTATAGCCAGCTTTGACTTTAGGCCCTCCTCCGATTTTGTACCGGGCTTGCTAGCATCTCTCGAAGTACGCCTGACTTTAGTGGACGCAATAGGGACAGCACAACGCGAAGACCCTCAGCTTGTAGAGACGATTGATAGGCTCATTAGGGGTGAGACTTCAAGTCACCTCAGCAGATACTCCATCGATGACAAGGGTTGGCTAAGGCGAGACGGAAGACTATGCGTCCCACAGTCAAAGGATTTAGTAAAGAAGGTTCTCGAGGAAGCACATCACTCCAAGATGACGATACATCCAGGCGGAGATAAAATGTACAAGGACATAAAGAGAACTTTCTTTTGGAACGGCATGAAGAAGGACGTGGCAGATTTCGTTTCTAAGTTTATGGTGTGCCGACAGGTTAAGGCGGAACAGAAAAAGCCTGGCGGTCTACTCCATCCTCTAGAGGTCCCGCAGTGGAAGTGGGATAGCATCTCAATGGACTTCATTGATGGGCTGCCTAGGTCTAGAAGAGGAAACACTAGCATTTGGGTAATAGTGGATAGGCTTACTAAAAGCGCCCACTTTTTACCTGTCAAAAGTAAAAGAACTGCCTCATCCCTAGCATCTCTTTACCTCAAGGAAATTGTTCGACTCCATGGAATACCATCCAGCATTGTTAGTGACCGAGACCCTATCTTCACAAGTGAGTTTTGGCGGAGTCTGCAAGAAGCGGTAGGCACACAGTTATGCTTGAGCACAGCCTATCATCCCCAAACCGACGGCCAGACAGAAAGAGTGAACAGAGTTTTGGAGGACCTTTTAAGACTGTGCGTCCTTGACTTCGAAGGGACGTGGGAAGACCATCTTCCTTTGGTGGAATTTGCCTACAACAGCAGCTACACAACAACCATCGGAATGGCGCCCTTCGAAGCTTTATATGGAAGACCATGCCGATCGCCCACTTGTTGGTGGGAGTCTACTGACAAGCTCATACTTGGACCGGATATGATCCGAGAGACTTCATAAAAAGTAGACTTAATACGGAGAAGAATGAAGATAGCCCAAGACAGACAAAAATCCTACGCCGACAAGAGGAAGACCGACCTTGAATTTGAGGTTTGGGACAGAGTTTTTCTTAAGGTATCTCCGCTAAGGAACGTTGTTCGTTTTGGAACCACAAGAAAGCTAGCACCAAGGTTCGTAGGGCCATTTCCTATCATCGAGAAAATTGGGAAAATGGCCTATAGGTTAGAGCTACCTGAAAAACTGGCCGGAGTTCACAACGTTTTCCATGTTTCGCATCTCCGAAAATGTCTACATGAATCTGCTGAAGTGGTAGAGCCAAATATCCTAGAAGAAGCTGAAGTGGAACGCGAAGCAACCGTGAGGAAAGTTCCAACCCGCATATTAGGAACGGAAGTAAAGAAGCTACGCAACCGCGAAGTCAAGCTCGTCAAAGTTCAGTGGAGCGACGCCGAGGGAGACACAACTTGGGAAACTAAAGCCAGAATATGCGCTGCCTAACCTTTTCTTTTCGAGGGTACATCTTTGATCTTTCTTTTTTCTTAAGTTGCGCTTTTATCTATCTTTTTAGGTATATCTCCTCGACCTTATCTTTTAGGAAGAAACCCTTTGGATGAAAACATGTAATTGAAACATGTTATGGATGATGGTTGCAAGTGGTTGCAAGTGATTGCTAGTGGTTGCTCGTGGTTGCATATACACACACAATCTAGGTTTTAGATTGGCTCAGTCACTTCATACTGCATATACATAAATGTATTTATATTCGTATATGGTTGAAGTTTAATGTGTTGTCATATGGATGTTGCATTTATATATGAATGATTGCGCACTCATGTAGAATCATGAATAGGAAAATTTGCATATATAATGGATTCATGGCACTTACATAATTTGCATTAAGGAGGTCAACTGAATCAGTAGACCGACTGATTTTGCATCAGATAAGTACATATACACACACTTCGCATATGATCATGAAGCATTAGAAGTCTTGTAAGGACAATGGATGCTCGTGTTTGATGGATGAGTAGATGGATGTTTGGATGTTAGGACATACATTCTTCCTGAACTTGAAGATTTCGGGGACAAAATCCTTTTAAGTGGGGGAGAATGTAACACCCCGTGTATTCTATAACAGTGAAATTCACAAATTAAAGTATAACTAATTTCAAAGCAAAGAATTAAGGGAAACGGGATACGCCATTGCGTTCGTCTCGGAATTCTGCTTGAAATAGAGTTCGAGTTTGCGTAAAACGGACTCCGTATGAGGAAGATATGGCCTCCGAAAGTTTCAGAATTCAGTTTAAAACTCAAATAGACCAAAACAGCTTAGAAAACAAATTTAAAATTCAAAAATCGGGTCGGATTGGCCAGGGCGGGAATTTTCCCGCCCAAGACACTCCGGTCGACTGGGTAGCAAGGTCGACCTGGCCCCTGAGCCAGGTCGAACCTAGCCCCCTGGTTGGCCTGGTCTGTGTTTGGTCGATTTTCTGAGCCTTGCCTTGTCATTAGGGCTAGGTGTCAGCTCCTAGTTGGTCTCTCCTTCAAACGAACGGCTATTATTAAACCAAGCTCCATCGACGGTCCTAATCAACTCACAAACTCTATAAAAAGGACCTAAGACTCACCCTAATTCATACAAACAAAAATGGAGATGTGACCGTCATGCTGCTAAGGAAAGACTAGGAATAGCCGTCAGAAATTGAGAGACAATTAGGAGACAATTCGAAAGCTTAAAGCAACGTCAATTAAATCAAAACAACGCCTACAACAAAGGATAACATCTCCTAATTCAGAATTCAGATTCCTGAATTGAATATTCGTCATACGTTGTAAGTAGAGTGCTATTCCGATGTGAATAAATAATTGTGTTTTGATTTGTGTAAAGTAAGAAATGGAATTGTGGAGATAATAATCTATATTTGTATGTTGCTTTGATTCTAAACGAGTTGGAAATGTTGTGGTATGCGATTGGATATTTGCAAGTATGTGATTTATGTTGGAAGATAACAACCATATGTTGTGATATTTTATTTGGGATTCATACAAGTATATGATTCACTATTATGCCAATATGATGTACATACTTTTATGACCACTTTTAGTATAATTGAATTCAACTAGGTACTATAGTTTATATGAATCTATGTTGGAATTGGTATCGTGATTCAAGTATAAAATCATACTTTTGTATTAGAGACAAAAGTAAGCACCTTTATAAACATGACTAAACTATGTTTGGTGTTATGCCTAGTTGAAACCATGTTTTAGGCCTATGTTGTTATAAAAATCATATGGTGATATATGTAACACATAAATTAAGTTAGATTCACATACCAATTGCAAGTTTACATGAATAGATTAAAAACCATGATTCATGTTTAGGTATGTTTATGCTATGATCATATGAATAGAATGATTCATGTTTAAGTAAGTTTATGCCATGATTATATGCTATTACCATGCAAGTTCACATATGCCTAATTCATGTTAATTAGATCGTTATGTTGCAAGTTCATGCATTCACACTCCCCTTTTTATATCACTTAGAATATATAAACACCATGTTATAAGCCTCCCCTTTTCATGTGGCTAAGTTGGGTTTAAATGTTAAACCCAGCATATGTTATATTTTAGTGAACGTATAAAACGGGGGTAATGACGATGGGGTTAAAACATAGAACATATGTGTGGCATGTTTGACGCATGCCAACAACCTTGAAAAACAGTTAAGTGGTATAAATTAATCTTACCCAATAAAGATGAATTTAAATAATGGGCCGCAAATATTTACATATAAAAAGGAAAGAGACAAAATAGGTAAATGTAGAAAATACGATGTGTTTAACCTGAGGTTGGATTAAGTTGTGATGTAAACCTACCCGGAACCGCCCGGCTGTCCAGTAGTCACAACAATACCTATCCAATGTGGGTTGTTAAACACGGAGCCCAATAAGGACCCGAGGTTAGACTGAGTTGTGGCGTAAGACTGCCCGGACCCAACCGGCAACAAGCAGCCACAACAATACCTGTCTAATGTGAGAGGTCGAGGCTTTAATAAGACAATTAAGGCTGAGTCAGGATTGATAGAATTAAGTAAATTATATTAATACTTAATCAAAATGGAACATGCTAAACTATACAGACTGATTGGGGGTTTGGTTTACAAAACACTTAACCAACTTAGCATGTTGGCTAGAAATAGGAAACCTAGTAGCGGGGGACCCTTTTCAGCAGTAATCCTACAAGGTGTATCAGGATACCCTGAACTAGGCAGGGTGGGGCACGATTACTGGGCTGACTGTAAGAGGTCAAATCGACGGCGGTGGTGCAGCAGTGTAGGTTCTAATGGGGTGCGGGCGTGCACACACTCCGGCGCAGAAAAATAATGCTATGGGCACCAGTAGCATACCTGTGCATTCTAGGATTGTGTCCGGCCGCCACCATGGGACTGGATACACCCCATGGTGGGACCAGCATAGGTAACTACAACATCGGGGGCCGTAAGACACATGTAACTATGCGAGTAGAAGCCGATCATTGGAAACGAATCACTACACCCTAATTATGGGGTGCCTGTTGGGAACTAGTTTATATGGATGTAGAGATTAATACGGGGTACGATAGTATATTCGACTCTAGACAACTTAACTTAGTTTATGCTGTTTTCTCATTTCCAGTTTATACTTATCATACCCAGTTCTTTATTCATGGATTGAATAGTCCTAGACTTACTCAGGCTTTATGTCTGACTCTACTTTTCTTTCGCCTTCTTTTCTTTCGTTTCCCCCCTCCCCCATGTCCACAGGAAGGGAATACCGCAGCTTGACCAGTTTCCACATCCAGCTTGAAGAGAAAGAATGTATTGCTTGGATCTTTTTCGTTTTGGACTATGGCTTTGGACATCAATTGTGGGACTTATGCAGTTTACTTATGTTTTTATGCTTCTTTAAATAATGTAATCAAGACAGTTATGTGGATGTTATGTTTTTGGAAGTATTGTAAGACAAATCATGACATGGTTTATGTAACATGTATTTTGTTGAATTAAAAATAGCTGTTGTTTTGCGCTGTTCAAAAAATATGTATTTATATCTGTCTTGTATATCTGTGACTTATACTTATAAACCTCCACCAAAATTAGGGCATTCCCTTTGAGAGTGACCCTAACGGAGGTGGGGTGTTTCAATAGCCTTTCCTTATATAAAAATATAGTCTTTTTTATTTTGAACATCACATCCTTTTATGAACAAAAATCATATTTTTATCCTTCTACTTCTGTAATGACCCGCATTGGGAGAGGTATTATAATTAATTTATTTAATTATTGAAATGATGGTTTAGAGAATTAAATGGTCATGGAATTAAATAATGGTGAATATTTAATTTATATAATAAATTAAATAATATATTTAATTTTGAAATAATCAGAATTGGCTGAAACAACGATATGGTGTGAACCGAATCATCTGTGATATTTAATTCAGCTTGGAATTGAATTAGAATAACGAATATATTATTTGAACGATAGTTTGAACGTAGGGTTATAATATTATTAAAATCGAGCTCGAAATGGCGCTGCAGTTCGTAAATTGGCGATTCGAACTTCAACAGAATGTACAGGATTCGTTTTGAGCCGGATTTCTGTGAAACAAGAAACGTGTGGAGCTGGTGGAGTATATCTTTCTAGTGAAAGAGAAAAATCGGGATTTCATCATGTAGATTTTGATTTATGTCCAAATCA
Source organism: Allium sativum (assembly GCA_030737875.1). Lineage (NCBI taxonomy): Eukaryota > Viridiplantae > Streptophyta > Magnoliopsida > Asparagales > Amaryllidaceae > Allium > Allium sativum. The sequence goes on from CM060926.1 coordinate 405,843,681, forward strand.
AATTTCAGAAAAGTCGCTGTGGGATTACTTTATAATTTATAAAGGAATTATTTATATTTTAAAAAGGAATTTCAAAATAAATCGAATATCGGGTTGACCCAGATTTGGGATATCGAGTTATAAATCCCAGTGGAACTGTATGATATTCTGCTGGGAATATATATATGATAATATTAATTTATTAATATTTTATTTAATTATATTTAAATATATTTATATATTTAAATGGGTCATCCAGAGCTTTAAAAATAGCCAGTTTTGCAAACAACCTCAGAATTCGACGAAACTAATTTTGTTGGATCCGCAATGTCAACTAGTTGTTATATTTCCAGTATCGTGATTTTTAGAGTCACTGTGTGGTCGTACGGATTTATAGAATGAAAAACAATCGGTATTTTGACAGTTAAAAATACGGTGTGTGAGCATACGAAGTCGGAATTCGACGAAACCAGTTTCGTTGGGTCCGCAATGTCGAACTGTAGCTACATGTCCAGTTTCGTGATTTTTGGGTATCATGTGTGACCACACTAAATTTTTAGAAGTCAAAACGAATTTAAAATGGTAAAATAAAATATCTAAACGAAAATATCTAGATATTTTATTTCCCTATAAATACCTATACACCCTCTTAAACCTAAAACTCATTTTCTCAGAAGTCAAACAAAAATGTGAGCCGCCACTCTGAGTGAAACGACCCAAACTTCCCTATAAAGGAAAGCAATCCATGCTTTCTTTTATAGGGAAGTTACTATGCCGTCTATGATTAATACATTATGATTGAAATTGTTTTTGAAATATATATACCCATGACTGACCTGTAGTTTGTTTCACTGGCAAACTCGGGTGCCCATATTTTCCACACGGGCAGTCGAGTAGCTTTTTGCAGATATATTTACAGGATCCTGGCTGACAGCTGAAGCAGTATTTGGAAAGCTCTGTATCCCTGTATTCCTTCCAGTTGTATATTTGTATTATTTTTCTGCTGCTATTTAAATGTAATTTAATCTCTGATATCATTGTATTTCTATTGTATATTAAGTATTCATACTTTGTTATATTCTTGTACTCTGATGTAATTGTTGTAATCAACAATAAAATGTTCTTTAGTTTATGTTCTAATGTGTGTTGTTCTCAAAGCAATCCAGGCTTTCCTTTACTAGGAAGTTTAGGTCGTTTCACTGAGTTCCTCAAAACGTGAAATTTGATCTTTCAAAATTCATAGAAAATTGATGGTAAATCTATAAATCTTGAGATGAGTGTATTCGGAATCGCGATGAGCTTCTCTACGCTTGTAGGTGGTTTATATGATGCTCGAACTATCATGTTTGTTGCTGAAATACACGGCGCAGTTCCAGCAAAGACTAGGGTTAGATAAATGGCGATGTTGAAGCATTTAGGTGCGAATCGAAGGTCCGATTCGGGTTCAGGGGAGTGTGAAGCAACTCGATGAGGAGTTTTGTGAAGTTCCATGGACATTGAGGTCGATACCTATACGGGGTTGGTCACATCAAGAACCTCGGAGATGCAATGTCGAGGTTAGCTTCGAGTGGGATGTTACTGGGTGGAAGAGGGAGAGTAGTCGAAGAGATTAAGGTTGTGAAGATTTGCGGTGGATTTCATGCAACAGTGGAGGAGTTGTGGATGGAGGAAGCCATCGAAGTCGGCCTGTGTTTCTCTGGAGCAAAGACCGTGATTTGGGTAGAAGGACATAGAGCGGGCCGATGTTCTTCAATTGGACTGAAGGGGGAAATTAAGGTTAAAGCCCAAAAGGGCAATTTAATTCAAGTTTTATTCTAATTAAAATGTATAAAACCTGTATAAATCATACTTATCTCATATGTTATCAAAAATCAACAAAACCAGATCCGATAGGATCGTATGAATGCCCTCTAGACGATGGAACTGGTTGGAAATGATTCGGAGCTTATCGGGATTTACGGTGAAATAAAACGTCCGTCAGAATCAAGCGACAGTTAATCGTTTTTAACGATAACAGTCCAATGTGAGTAAATCTCACTAACTCTGAACAGTTTATAATTTCATGTTGTATTTTTAGAACTGTTAAATATTGGCTGATTGACTGTGTGTTGACTGTTTGATTGAACAGCTAGTCAGTTAGTTGAATTTCCATATTGATTCTGTTTAATAGAATGTATCATATGGAACTGAAAGTGATGTTGATTTTATATTGTATAACATCTGTGGATGCAGGGAAACAGGTTGGAGGAACCTAACTGGGTTCCTCAACATTTATTTTACCGTTTTTCATATATTGTGATATATGATGTGATATAAAATCTATTGTCGATTATATGTGTTTGGACGATACTGATCATCGTGATTTGATATGTTGAGTACCATAACATACCGAAATGTTGATAAGGGAATATTTTCAAAGTGATAGTTGAAAATAAAATATTTATGAATGGAATATTTATAAATAGGAAATATTTATAAGTTGGGATATTTATAAATAGGGGATAATTAGAAAAATGGAAAATGTTATAAAAAGGAAACTGTTATAAGAAGGAAATCATTTTAAAGTAGAGAACTGTTACTAAAAGTAAATCTTTAAAAATGAATAAACGTTGTTAAAAAGGAAATCTTTATAAAGCGAATAAAGGAGTTAAATCGAATATGGTATTCGGGAGGAGTTAAATCGAATATGGTATTCAAAAGTTAGTAAATCGAATTAGTTATTCAAAAGGGGTTAGTCGAGTCGAGTTAGTTGAATAGAGTTAATCGAATATTAGTTATTCGAATAAGAGTTAACCAGTTAGAGTAAAACTATTAGAGTAAATCAGTTAGAGTTAAATCAGTTAGAGTAAAACCATTAGGGTAAACCAGTTAGAGTTAAACAGTTAGTGTTAATCAGTTAAAGTAAATCGATAGAGTTATATCGAACTAGAATTTATTGAATAGAGTTAAATCGAACTAGAGTTATTCAAATGGAGTTAATCGAATTTAGTTTATTCGAATAGAAGTAAAAGGAGTTAATCGAATATAGTTTATTCGAATAGAATCAATTAAGTTAATCGAATATAGTTTATTCGAATAAAGTTAAAGGAGTTATTGGATATAGTTTATTCGAAAGGAGTTAAGTGGAACGAGTTAATCCAATAGCGCTAGTCCAATAGAGTTAATTGATAAGGGTTAATCGAATAGAGTAAATTGAATAGAGTTATCGAATATACCTTATTCGAAGGAAAGTATTATCGAATAGCGATGATTCGAAGGAGAGTTACGTAAGGAAGTTGTTAAAGAATTAAAAGGGTGAACTTTGTCTATTTTAAGGTTAGAAACGTTGTTAAGTTAAGGTCTGAGAGGTAGTATTACCCCAAATTGATTGACTCCATTTTTAACTAAGGAATGGTTAAGGTTCGAGAGTGAAAGTGGTTAAGTGAATTTAGTAAATAAGTATAGTGGTTTGAGTTATCGTAGCGATGTTGATTTAAACCTCTGTTAAATCCAAGTAAAGAAGATTTGGAAATGTTTTCCAAACGAGAAATCAGAAATGTTTTCCAATTTTAATAACATATGTTTTCTAAATTTAGAAAATAAGAAATGTTGAATATAGGGAAGCAGGAGATGAAAAATGAACTAAGGAGATAAATGTTAAATGATGTTTGATCGATATAATTTCCATCTGGAAATAATATCGTTGTTTGCACACATGTTTTTCTTTAATAGTTAAATCACAGACTATCGAAGTTTTGACCATTTTAATGTTGTTAATATGGAGAGACCGGTTGGATTGTTATCCAAAGAACCACTCTGTATTGGCATAAGCGTTGCGAGTCATATATGCCAAAGATAATTGAAGACGGAGTAAAGTACAAGGGCTATTGTATAAGTCTTAGATAACAGTTTCTAAGATGGATGTATTGAATAGTGCCTTCGGTTCATCCTGTTCCTGGATGACTTGTATGGAGGGATGCCTGACAGAGTATTTCCAGACGATCACTTATATTGATTTCTCCAACTGTACCAAGAGTGGAAGCGGAGAAGGAAACTTCTTTTAGCTAACACATAATGTATGGTTGAGGACGTCAATCGGTGATTTGATGGATTTGACGATGTGGCATTCAAAGTGAATCTGATGTGATGATAAAGCGTAGCTTCTAGCCTCATCAACAGGTAAATGACAGAAATCGGGCAGGCAACATGGCTAAGTCGGTCGCTCCGAAGTAGGGTGTATAATCACCTGATCTAGAGTTTCATTTATTTCTAAAAATCTATTGTCGATACTGTCCCATTCGGGAAACGGTTGCTGATCCCAACCGTTGGTGATATACATTCGATACACTCAAGTGAAATGAGTGGTCTGTCATGTGTGGCTGGGTTACAAGATGTTCTTGTTGAACCCAGTGTACTCCTCTCTAGAGGTACACTAGCGAAAGGTGGTTCCATACCTTGTCATAGTTGGAAATCCATTACCCAATACGTGCTTGCGATTTTGATTGTATACTATATACGTAGAATGTGAGATGAAAGCATTTCTGCTAGATGATTATTATATTATGGTTGATAGACATTATTATAATATCAAAAGGTTTTTGATATAAAGCTGATTTGGATTCTCATAAGGGAAAAACCCGTTCCGTTATATGGCGTGGTCTTATGAGATATCGATTACCTGCTTGAACTATTTAAACTGTTTTACTCATACCAGTCCCATGACTGCCCCGGAGTTTATTTGTTTGTTTCCCTAAACTCTTGGGTGCCAAATTTCGTACGGGCAGTCAAGTAGTCGGGATTTACAGATATACTGGAAGAGCTTGGAGCAGGAGGCTTCAGGATTATATAGCTATAGTTATTTCCGCTGTGTTGTAAGTGTTGTACTTTGATAAATGATATGTATATTCAAGTACAGATTTGTATTTCAAAGTTATGTTATGAAATATATTTATTCGTTCCGCTGTGAGATTCGCGTTACTCTGGTATTGTGTTCTTCTTCTTCTATTCTAAGTTTCTATCTTACCTTTCCCCGTCCTCTAATTTCTTTTATTAATGATCGGTATTTTTCGATGTTTGGTTAGTCGTCATCGTGTTTATGTCGATAAGCAAAGTCGACAAAATCCCGGGTCATTACAGTTGGTATCAGAGCTTAAGTTAAGTTATTACCTTGGCTCTGTGGCGTGACTCGGTAGAGATAGGGTTAGTAATACCCTAGATTGAGTTTAGTGTATATATACGAGTGAACGTATTTGTTATTGACATAAAAATTTGTTTTATATTGTGTGGATTTATTGATTGAGTTGTTTATGGGTTTTGGTCGATCAGTTTGGTCCATTGTATCGGTAGGAGTTACTAAACACTCGAATACGATGGGTCGGCACGATATGTTTTGAAAAGGTGGTAAATTAAAATAAGTTTACCCACGGTATATCTTGATATAGAGAAGATATATATATATCAAAATTATAATATAGTGGATATATTGGTTGTTATTATAATCGAGTAAGATTATAAATTAAATGGTTATGTAAATAACCATTCAGAATTCATATAAGTGAAGTACGTGAAATCAGATGAGTTAAATCTGAAATTTAAACCAGGGATTTATTTAAAACTCTGGAGAATTGGATAAGTGTTTGTAAATGGATTTGGATTAAAAATAAGGAAAATTTAAGATCCTGGGGGATTTTAAAATTGTTTTACAAGCAGTGTGAATTATATTTTAAAATGAATTTCAAAGTGGAAATGTTTAGAAATGGTTTTATAGTATTGAACTCACTTCGATCGCTGGAAAATAGATTCTGATGATGACAGCTACATCATCAGTATTCATTTTCGAGTTGTAAGTGACGAATTACTAACAGAGATACTGTTTTGAATTTGTTTTGGGAAAGACAAGTTGTGTTGAATTTCAAAATGGGATTTATAATAAAGAATGAATAAAGAAAGTTTGAAATAGAAATTGAATATAGAAATTCAAAGGGAGTTTGAATATATGAAATTCAATGGAATTGAAATAGAAATTGAATATAAAAATTCAAAGGGAGTTTGAAAATATGAAATTCAATGGAATAGAAATAGAAATTGAATATAGAAATTCAAAGGGAGTTTGAATATATGAAATTCAATGGAATTGAAATAGAAATTGAATATCGAAATTCAATGGGAGTTTGAATATAGGAAATTCAATGGAATTGAAATAGAAATTGAATATAGAAATTCAAAGGGGGTTTGAATATACGAAATTCAATGGAAGTGATATAGAATTTGAATATAGAAATTCAAATGGGGTTTGAATATAAAAAATATAAAGGAATTCAAATATAGAATTTTAATATATGGAATTTGAATATAGAATTCAAAAGGAATTCAAATATAGAATTTGAATATATGGAATTTGAATATAGAAATTCAAATGGGATTTATAATATAGAATTTGAATAGGATTTGATATATAGAATTTGAATTATAGAAGTGAAATAGATTTGAATAACAGAAGTGAAATAGATTTGAATAACAGAAGTGATATAAAATTTGTATAGAAATTGAATAAAATTAACTAAGTCGAAGAGGAATTAGTTAATTGAGTTTTGAATTTGAAGTTGAACTTTGAAAGGTGAATTGGATTTGTAAATGGATATTCAAAATCGAATATAGAACTTAAATTTGAAATTTGGATTCAAATTAGTTAATAAGCAAGTTAAAATATATTTGAACATGTCATGTTCAAATATAAAAGTGAAATAGACAAAAGAGTTAATTAAGAAATTAATTAACGAATTGAGTTAAAACGATCAGGTATAGTTGAAATAGATTGGGCAGGTATAAATATACATGAGATAGGTATGGATAAGGTATGACGGTATATAAATAGAATGCTCGACGAAAGGTATGTATTTAATTCATATATGAGATTTTATGCGCCGTATCGGCTAGCCGCTTGGCTTTTTCTTTTTCTTTTGGATTGGTGAGGGCCATGGGAGGCTATTTGAAATATCCCGATGCTCCTGGTACAAAGGAGGCTATGGCGAATTTTTCCGAGAATTTAAGGAGTTAGAATTTTTAAGATAATGTGATAGTTAGAAATCAACGTACCGATATGTATATAGAAGTCGATAAGGAAACGAACTTAGAAATAGAATAGTAAAATCAAAAAGGAATACTAGGAATAAAATCTAGTAAGAATAGAAAGAGGAAGCGTATACGTGTTTTAAAGTGAATAAGTAGTTGTATGGTATTGATTATTCGAGTAAGTAGTCATATCTGTTTTGACGTTATAAATGTTATTCAGTCAAGGTCTGAGAGGTAGTTATACCCCAACTTGATTGATTTCATTATTAACAAATAAATAGTAAGATTTCAGGCTCGAAGACCAATGTTGGATAAGAGTTAGTTGAATATAGTATTTGGGTTGTCGTAACGATGTTTTACACAACATCTGTTTTAACCCAAATAAGTGTAAGCTTGGAAATATAATAAAGAATATTTCCTAAGTATAGAAATAAACGAGATCTGAAGAGAGATAAGTAATTGGAGTATTTTCCAATTATAAATAGCATATATTTTCTAAAGTTTAGAAAATAAAGGAAGGAGATATTCGGAAATGTTTTCAAATAACATAAAAGGCCCATATGGTTATTGAAAATATTTGGTTAACAAATATTGATAAAGAAATAGAGAAGTGATTTAACTAATGGAATATTAATTAAGGGCTCAGTGACATGTTCAAAAAGGAAAATTTAATTTTTAAAAGAGTAAAAATGTTTAAAAACTCCCAGGGAAGGACTGTTTGAATTAAAAAAAAATTTAACAAAAATTTATGAAAGCAAAATTGAATTAAAGTAAAGCCAGTAAAGTGGTAACTGAGGTTGAATTAGAATGATATCAAGACAAATTGGATTATGAGATTCAAATTTGAAGTGTAATGGGATAATCAAGTTAAGAGTTGGGAATCGAGAAGAAACTCGATTTGAAATGATATTTGGCTCGGATATAAGCGAATGGTTGTGTTGTGGATAAAAGCAGATTGGAATTTGATTGGGATGACCCTTGTATCTGCTGAATTGATAACAAGTGGAAAGGATATAATGATATGCCGACAAAAATTACAAGTTTATATTTCTACTGGATATAAGATTTATAAGCCGAATTGGCAAGCCGCTTGGCTGTTTGATTTTCTTTTGAGACCGAGATGGCCCAGAGAGGCGAGTTGGAGTTTAACCTATTGACCAGCACAAAGGAGGTGTTGGCGAAATTTTTCGAAGAGTTAAGACGTTAGAAAATTTTCAGGATTTTTGAAAATTTTCATTGATAAGAATTTATTAATATTTAATTGAAATTTAATTGGTTCGGTTGAAACTGAAGTTAAGAAGTGAACAAATATGTTCTAACCAGTCGATAGGGTCGTTCTCTACCGTAGCAATTTCGAGGACGAAATTATTTTAAGTGGGGAAGATTGTAATGACCCGCATTGGCAGAGGTATTATAATTAATTAATTTAATTATTGAAATGGTGGTTTAGAGAATTAAATGGTCATGGAATTAAATAATGGTGAATATTTAATTTAAATAATAAATTAAATAATATATTTAATTCTGAAATAATCAGAATTGGCTGAAACGACGATATGGTGTGAACCGGATCATCTGTGATATTTAATTCAGCTTGGAATTGAATTAGAATAACGAATATATTATTCGAACGACAGTTTGAACGTAGAGTTATAATATTATTAAAATCGAGCTCGAAATGGCGCTGTAGTTCGTAAATTGGCGATTCGAACTTCAACTGAATGTATAGGATTCGTTTTAAGCCGGATTTCTGTGAAACAAGAAACGTGTGGAGCTGGTGGAGTATATCTTCCTAGTGGAAGAGAAAAACTGGGATTTCATCGTGTAGATTTTGATTTATGTCCAAATCAAATTTCAGAAAAAGTCGCTGTGGGATTCCTTTATAATTTATAAAGGAATTATTTATATTTTAAAAAGGAATTTCAAAATAAATCGAATATCGAATTGACCCAGATTTGGGATATCGAGTTATAAATCCCAGTGGAACTATATGATAATCTGCTACGAATATATATACGATAATATTAATTTATTAATATTTTATTTAATTATATTTAAATATATTTATATATTTAAATAGGTCATCCAGAGCTTTAAAAATAGCCAGTTTTGCAAACGACCTCAGAATTCGACGAAACTAATTTTGTTGGACCCGCAATGTCAAATAGTTGTTAGATTTCCAGTTTTGTGATTTTTAGATCCACTGTGTGGTCGTACGGATTTTTAGAGTGAAAAACAGTCAGTATTTTAACAGTTAAAAATACGCTGTGTGAGCATACGAAGTCGGAATTCGACGAAACCGGTTTCTTTGGATCCGCAATGTCAAACTATAGCTACATGTCCAGTTTCGTGATTTTTGGGTATCATGTGTGACCACACGAAATTTTTAGAAGTCAAAACGAATTTAAAATGATAAAATAAAATATCTAAACGAAAATATCTAGATATTTTATTTCCCTATAAATACCTATACACCCTTCTAAACCTAATATTCATTTTCTCAGAAGTCAAACAAAAATGTGGGCTGCCACTCCGAGTTCCTCAAAACGTGAAATTTGATCTTTCAAAATTCATAGAAAATTGATGGTAAATCTATAAATCTTGAGATGAGTGTATTCGGAATCGCGATGAGCTTCTCTACGCTTGTAGGTGGTTTATATGATGTTCGAACTATCCTGTTTGTTGCTGAAATACACGACGCAGTTCCAACAAAGACTAGGGTTAGATAAATGCGATGTTGAAGCATTTAGGTGCGAATCGAAGGCCGGATTCGGGTTCAGGGGAGTGTGAAGCAACTCGGTGAGGAGTTTTGTGAAGTTCCATGGACATTGAGGTCGATACCTGTACGGAGTTGGTCGCGTCAAGAACCTCGGAGATGCAATGTCGGGGTTAGCTTCGAGTGGGATGTTACTGGGTGGAAGAGGGAGAGTAGTCGAAGAGATTAAGGTTGTGAAGATTTGCGGTGGATTTCATGCAACAGTGGAGGAGTTGTGGATGGAGGAAGCCATCGATGTCGGCCTGTGTTTCTCTGGAGCAAAGACCGTGATTTGGGAAGAAGGACATAGAGCGGGCCGATGTTCTTCTATTGAGCTGAAGGGGGAAATTAAGGTTAAAGCCCAAAAGGCCAATTTAATTCAAGTTTTATTCTAATTAAAATGTATAAAACCTATATAAATCATACCTATCTCATATGTTATCAGAAATCAAAAAAACCAGATCCGATAGGATCGTATGAATGCACACTTGACGATGGAACTGGTTGGAAATGATTCTGAGCTTGTCGGGATTTACGGTGAAATAAAATGTCCGTCAGAATCAAGCGACAGTTAATCGTTTTTAACGATAACAGTCCAATGTGAGTAAATCTCACTAACTCTGAACAGTTTATAATTTCATGTTGTATTTTTAGAACTGTTAAATATTGGCTGATTGACTGTGTGTTGACTGTTTGATTGAACTGCTAGTCAGTTAGTTGAATTTCTATATTGATTCTGTTTAACAGAATGTAACATATGGAACTGAAAGTGATGTTGATTTTATATTGTATAACATCTTTGGATGCAGGGAAACAGATTGGAGGAACCCAACTGGGTTCCTCAACATTTATTTTACTATTTTTCATATATTGTGATATATGATGTGATATAAAATCTGTTGTCGATTATATGTGTTTGGACAATACTGATCATCGTGATTTGATATGTTGAATACCATAACATACCGAAATGTTGATAAGGGAATATTTTCAAAGTGATAGTTGAAAATAAAATATTTATAAATGGACTATTTATAAATAGGAAATATTTGTAAATTGGAATGTTTATAAATAAGGGATATTTAGAAAAAGGGAAAATGTTATAACAAAAAAACTGTTATAAGAAGGAAATCATTTTAAAGTGGAGAACCGTTACTAAAAGTAAATCTTTAAAAATGAATAAACGTTGTTAAAAAGGAAATCTTTATAAAGCGAATAAAGGAGTTAAATCGAATATGGTATTCGGAAGGAGTTAAATCGAATATGGTATTCGAAAGTTAGTAAATCAAATTAGTTATTCGAAAGGGGTTAGTTGAGTCGAGTTAGTTGAATAGAGTTAATCGAATATTAGTTATTCGAATAAGAGTTAACCAGTTAGAGTAAAACTATTAGAGTAAATCAGTTAGAGTTAAATCAGTTAGAGTAAAACCATTAGGGTAAACCAGTTAGAGTTAAACAGTTAGTGTTAATCAGTTAAAGTAAATCGATAGAGTTATATCGAACTAGAATTTATTGAATAGAGTTAAATCGAACTAGAGTTATTCAAATGGAGTTAATCGAATTTAGTTTATTCGAATAGAAGTAAAAGGAGTTAATCAAATATAGTTTATTCGAATAGAATCAATTGAGTTAATCGAATATAGTTTATTCGAATAGAATTAAAGGAGTTATCGAATATAGTTTATTCGAAAGGAGTTAAGTGAAACGAGTTAATCCAATAGCGCTAGTCCAATAGAGTTAATTGATAAGGGTTAATCGAATAGAGTAAATTGAATAGAGTTATCGAATATACCTTATTCGAAGGAAAGTATTATCGAATAGCGATGATTCGAAGGAGAGTTACGTAAGGAAGTTGTTAAAGAATTAAAAGGGTGAACTTTGTCTATTTTATGGTTAGAAACGTTGTTAAGTTAAGGTCTGAGAGGTAGTATTACACCAACTTGATTGACTCCATTTTTAACTAAGGAATGGTTAAGGTTCGAGAGTGAAAGTGGTTAAGTGAATTTAGTAAATAAGTATAGTGGTTTGAGTTATCGTCGCGATGTTGATTTAAACCTCTGTTAAATCCAAGTAAAGAAGATTTGGAAATGTTTTCCAAACGAGAAATCAGAAATGTTTTCCAATTTTAATAACATATGTTTTCTAAATTTAGAAAATAAGAAATGTTGAATATAGGGAAACAGGAGATGAAAAATGAACTAAGGAGATAAATGTTAAATGATGTTTGATCCATATAATTTCCATCTGGAAATAATATCGTTGTTTGACACACCCGTTTTTCTTTAATAGTTAAATCACAGACTATCGAAGTTTTGACCATTTTAACGTTGTTAATAGGGAGAGATCGGTTGGATTGTTATCCAAAGAACCACTCTGTATTGGCATAAGCGTTGCGAATCATATATGCCAAAGATAATTGAAGACGGAGTAAAGTACAAGGGCTATTGTATAAGTCTTAGATAACAGTGTCTAAGATGGATGTACTGAATAGTGCCTTCGGTTCATCCTGTTCCTGGATGACTTGTATGGAGGGATGTCCGACAGAGTATTTCTAGACGATCACGTATATTGATTTCTCCAACCGTACCAAGAGTGGAAGCGGAGAAGGAAACTTCTTTTAGCTAACACATAATGTATGGTTGAGGACGTCAATCGGTGATTTGATGGATTTGACGATGTGGCATTTAAAGTGAATCTAATGTTATGATAATGCGTAGCTTCTAGCCTCATCAACCGGTAAATGACAGAAATCGGGCAGGCAGCATGGCTAAGTCGGTCGCTCCGAAGTAAGGTGTATAATCACCTGATCTAGAGTTTCATTTATTTCTAAAAATCTATTGTCGATACTGTCCCATTCGGGAAACGGTTGCTGATCCAAACCGTTGGTGATATACATTCGATACACTCAAGCGAAATGAGTGGTCGGTCATGTGTGGCCGGGTTGCAAGATGTTCTTGTTGAACTCAGTGTACTCCTCTCTAGAGGTACACTAGCGAAAGACGGTTCCATACCTTGTCATAGTTGGAAATCCATTACCCAATACGTACTTGCGATTTTGATTGTATACTATATATGTAGAACATGAGATGAAAGCGTTTCTGCTAGATGATTATTATATTGTGGTTGATAGACATTATTATAATATCAAAAGGTTTTTGATATAAAGCTAATTTGGATTCTCATAAGGGAAAAACCCGTTTCGTTATACGGCGTGATCTTATGAGATATCGATTACCTGCTTGAACTGTTTAAACTGTTTTACTCATACCAGTCCCATAACGGACCCAGAGTTTATTTGTTTGTTTCCCTAAACTCTCGGGTGCCAAATTTTGTACGGGCAGTCAAGTAGTCGGGATTTACAGATATACTGGAAGAGCTTGGAGCTGGAGGCTTCAGGAATATATAGCTATAGTTATTTCCGCTGTGTTGAAAGTGTTGTACTTTGATAAATGATATGTATATTCAAGTACAGATTTGTATTTCAAAGTTATGTTATGAAATATATTTATTCGTTCCGCTGTGAGAATCGTGTTACTCTGATATTGTGTTCTTCTTCTTCTTCTATTCTAAGTTTCTATCTTATCTTTCCCCATCCTCTAATTTCTTTCATTAATGATCGGTATTTTTCAATGTTTGGTTAGTCGTCATCGTGTTTATGTCGATAACCAAAGTCGACAAAATCCCGGGTCATTACAACCTCATCTAGGCAAATCGAATTTTTATACTATGATTTTTATTTAAAAATTTACATTTCCAACACGAAGCTACATATATAAAAATTATATTTCACTATATATTTAAAAAATAGAACATATTTTTATCTTCAAAAAAATATAAAACTATATTTTTATTTTGCTAAAATATAAGAGGAAAAAACTGATTTTGTTTATAAGAAAAATAAATAAATAAAAACTTACAGTTGGTTTGAAATGGAGGGGGAGTTTCTTCGCGGCAGGAGGTTGTGGAGGCGGAGAATGGCGACGGAGGTCCCTGACCAGCGGCGGAGGTGGGCTTACGTGGTGCGGCGGTCTCGATTTGGGCATTAAGGGGAGGGGCGTCGGTTTTATTGGAAGAGGGGGGGAAGAGATGACGTCGTGACTAGGGGCCTTCGCCGGAAGCGGCGGTGGAGCGGAGGGGGTGTGAGACGACCCGAACTTCCCCGGTCTCCAAAGAGAATAGAAAGAATGGATTGCTTTGAGAACAAGACGAATCCGAACACAAATAGATGAACATTTCATGGTCTATTACAACAATTTACATCAGGGTACAAGAATATACAACGTATGAACAAATAATGTAACAACCTGGATTTTTCGACCATTTGAATTAAATATTTAAATTGGTTTTAAATATTATATTTATGGATTTAATATTGAATTCGTTAATTTAACGACGATTAAACGTTTATATTTATATTTAATATAAAACGAGCTCGTAACGGGGCGGTAGTTCGCGATATTGAGTTTTGAACTTCAACCGATTATACATAATTCGTTTTAAGTCGGAATTCTGTGAAACAAGAAACGCTAGGATCGTTTTGATTATAGTTTTCTAATGGAAGTGGAAAATCGAGATTTCATCGTATAGATTGTAAGATATGTCCAAATCAAAATTTAAAATAGTCATTGTGAAATCGTTTATAAACCATAACGATTATTTAATTATAATTAAATATTGATTACGAATTTGGACAAGACCTTTGAGGCATAGTTATAATTTAATTTTTAGGATTTTACTGTAATTTTTAATTCGCAAAATAAACAACTTTTTATTTGAAGTATTTTGCACCCTTTGTCAGCATTTTTGGATTTTCAAAATATAAGTTAATCTACCGATGTTATTATATTTTTGGGATCGTGGCACATCACTCGACGTGATCGTATTTTTATTTCTGTCTGTAGCCATCTGTATGTGAACGAAATTCTATGTATCGGGGTACCGTAATAAAAATCAAAACTAGTACACTTATATGCTGCAGGAAATCTATTGAAAACAAAACTAGAACTTATCTCACATGCCTACAACCACCCATATACTAAATGAAATGACTAAATGAGATGACGGTCTGTACAAAAGGGAAACATTTAGCAACTGAAAGGAAAGCTCATGCATAGCTGGTGAAAACGAAAGCCCAAACACATCTAGCCTAAAATCTAAATAATAAAACCTGTATACTTGTATGCTAAGAATAAAAAAGTCCAACGTACACAACCTGTTCTTGAAACCATGCGAACGAAACATGCTATCAGCACATGCCTATCAACAAAACAGTACTACCTATCCCCGGACATACGCAGCTACCTCTGTCTTTCTTCCTTGACCTTTCTCTTCAAATCTTTAGCGTGATTAAACTACTCTTTGCTAGCCTACCCTAAAAATTTCCATCATCCAGCTAAGCTAAGAACTGCATGCCTAACGTGATGCACAGTAAGGAAGCATCCCCATCGAACAGCTACTAATGGAACCTATGAGGAACCTAAGGCAGACGTCACTTAGCATGTACCCATTCGAATTGACATCAATTCTGTAATACCACAGATTTTTGAATAATCGAATTAACTAAAATAAAGAATAATTAATATCAGACGTGAGAATTATGGGGATTGGGTTGTGCCATTGTGTTCGTGTTGGAATTGTGGTTGAAATAGAGTCCGAGTTTGCGGGAAACGGGTACCGGATGAAGGAGTTATGGACAAACGAAGTGTGGTGGCAAGTAGAAGAAATAAAATAGATTACACTGGCGCACTTGGGAAGTGCGCCAGTACAAATTTACATTGGTGCCCTTCCCAAGTGCGCCCAGGCCGAGAGCAAACCTGCACAGCTTTCTGGTTCAGGCTGACCCATGTTGTTGAGTCCTTTCTGACTCCTTGCTGAGTCATTAGGGCTGACTCATCACCCTATCATGATTGAATGGTTTTGATTAACCCTAAGATCATCCGACGGCTTAAATTAATTCAAAATTCTTTAAAAAGACCAATAGACTCAAACCCTAAATCAGAATTAAAATTGAAACTATGGCCGTCATACTGTTGTCTTGAACCCTAGAGCAGCTGCCACCAAAATTAAGAGGAAGAACAGCAACCAAATCAGAACTACTCAACCCTAACAGCGAATCTTCATCAAAGGAGCGCTAATTCAACTCCAGAAATCAGAATTCAGAACTCAAGACTGCTTTTGAGTTGTGAGTTCGATAGTTTTAACAAGATAATTAGTAATTTAATTGGATTAAGATATAATGCGGATTGTATTGATGTGATATGAAGTATTGATTGCATGTTGTGATTATGCTGTAGGATTATGATTGAAATCTCTATGACGTTATGTTGTGATGCTATCATTTATTATGTAAAGTTATGTTGCTATCATCCATGTTGTAATTTTATATACAATAAAATCATCAAGTTTCTTATGCTAGTTTGTTATATCGATTCATATGATAAATCATTTGTAGGCAAGTTTAGATTTTGATTCAAATATGAATTGTATACAAGTTGGGTAGAATTATATGTGAACTTACATGGCTATGACACCTAGTTTATGTGAAAATTTAATTGAAAGTTAGGCTATAACATGTGTGAATTATATGCTAAATTTCACATGATACTTTACATGTTAGATGCAAGTTTACACCCTTGTTATGATGTATAAATCACATATGTAAGTTAATATGAATCTTGTTATGCAAGTTTAGGGGTATTGCCTATGCAAATTAACACCTTTAGATATAGATCTATGACATATGTTATTTATGCAAGTTTGTGGCCATTTGCTCATCAAAGTTCACACCTTTAGATTTGGATCCATGACATATGTTGTTTATGCAAGTTGTAATTTTGGCCTATGCAAGTTTTAGATGTAAAACATCGTTCACATATGCAAGTTCACCCCTATGTTTAGATTTATGTTTTAATTATGTGTATATTGTGATGCTTTCTCTTTATTCCATGAGTTAGACTATTCGAGTCTAACGTATATTTTTACTTTAAATGAACAAACGTACTACGTGGGGTAAAGGGGATAATATTAAAAAGATTTAATTGGCGTAAATGCCTTAAAAGGGCATAAAATATAATTGTGGTGAAATTGGTATGATTTTACATACCATAAATGGATGGACATAATTGAGTCAATTATGGACATCGTTAAATTTGGAATTGATTGATAATTTGAATAGGGAAAGTAATTCAAATTTGGGGAATGGTTAATTAGGAGTAATTAATCGTCTAAGACACGAGGTTAGGCTCTTTTGTGGTGTAAGACTGCCTGGACCCGCCCGGCAAATCAAGCTGCCACAAATGTTAGTCTAATGTGAGAGGTCTTAGGCATATACTAAATACGTAACAATTGTAAAGACACGAGTTTAGGCTCTTTTGTGGTGTAAGACTGCCCGGTCCCGCCCGGCAAATCCAACTGCCACAAATGCCAGTCTAATGTGAGAGGTCTTTATGAGGTTACGATCTTAATGAATTTAGAAACACTTAACCAGATAAACATGTAGTGGGACATGAGGGGGTTAAGTGGGTGCCTTGGGTGGCATGTGGAATCTAGTGGGTGCCTTGGGTGGCATTTGAAATACGATTATAAATACTTAACCAAAATTGAAGTATGTAATTGAAACATGAATAAGAAGTGGGTTAAGTGGGAAATACTAGAGGGGACCAAGCTTAGGTGGATAGCTTGTGTCAAATAATGGGGGCCCGTTTCAACCAGTAATCCATAAGTATCTCTGTGGGCTCGACCTAATTCGAGGACGGGACACGCGTACTGGGCTTGACTGTAAGAGGCCAAAACGGGTGAGCGGTGGCAACGCAAGTCCAACGGGTTCATGTGCGTGTGTGGGCCCGGGCTGGTAGGTAAGACGTTGTTGCATCGTGTAGGTATAAGCCGTGCATCTCTGTAGTATCGGGTTGCCACTTTGGGGAGTGATACACCCCACTGTGGGACCAGCACGGTTATCTACGAGTTAGGGAGCCGATCGCTTGGGGGTAGGACTTAGGGTACACTTAGTTCTGTTTGTTTCTGTTGGTACCGTCTGTTCCTGTTGGGTGTTAACACCTGTCTGTTTCTGCGTGGTACCGTCTGTTGGGGTGGTAAAGGCCCATTACTAGTGTACACCTAATTCTACATTATGTTTCCGTAGGGATTATTCTGTTTCCATCTCTGATTCCGTTTCAGATACTATTTCCGTAACTTCTGTCTGTTGGGGTGGTAAAGGCCCATTAGTTGGGTGGTAAAGGCCCATTATTAGTATTCTACTTCTGTACCTTCTGTATGTTGGGGTGGTTAAGGCCCATTACTAGCATTCTGTTTCCGTATAGATTATTCTGTTTCGATTCTATTTCAGTTTAAACATTAGGGTAACACCTAATCCTGTTATACTAGTGGTGGTGCAGTATAGTAATTATCTTACAGTGGTTTAGGTGTGCCTTTAACGTTATCGTTGTTCATCTTGTTTCCTTGTTTACTCTGTCATACTCAATGGTTCATGGTCATTTCCTTACTTTACAACTTATGCCTTAGCCTAGTTATTTTGTTAATTATATTGTTAGAGTTATCGCACTCGCCAGACTTTATGTCTGACCCCCCTTTTTCCATCTCTTTCCTCCCCCTCCCCCCCCCTCCCCAGGTGCTTAAGTTGGAACTAGCACCAGTGGAGCTTGATTTTGGACTGCTTTTAGAAGATTGCTTGGATCGCTGAAGTAAAGTTCAGCTTCTCTTTATTTATGGCTATTTTGATGTTGGGGATTATGTCTTTCAGTTTATGTACTTTGTTTCATCAAGATGGATATGATGTACTTGACTTTGGTTTATGGTTTTGATGATGTAACCAAACATATTTACCTTCTGCTGCAATAAATAAAGTTTTAAATTTTCATGTACTGTTTTATATCTTTCCTGTTGTGATTTTCTGTTCTATACTTACTTAAAAACGTTCCACTGAAGTTAAGGCATTCCCTTTGTAAGTGACCTTAATGGAGGTGGGGTGTTACAAATTCTATCCAAACCCCTGCCATGCTTTCCAAGGATCTTCAGCTTATATATAAGAGGTTGTTTTTTTAGTCTCCTCATCAATGGCCAGTTCTTTCGTTTTCCATTTAACGCAAACTGCAGCAGTATAAATTTTCAGTGGCCGAACTTAAAAAAATAAAAAAATGTACAACAACTCATAATGAGTATGCACTCTGGGTTAGTAGCTGCTCCTTTTTGTGAGGACGGAGGGCAAACAAAGGGGCGGTGATCACTGATCAGTAGAACAGGACGTGGAAAAGCATTTAAATGGGGATGGAATGAATACAGGTGATGTTGAGGAAGTGTTGATGGCGGAAAAATGGGAAGCAACTGGTAGAAAATGGTATGAAAGCAGAATGTGATAAAGAGATAAATAGAACTGGGAAGAGGAAGGGAAAGAATCAACGTGTGGAAGGGGAAGTAGAAACCTACTGTATTCACAGAGATGCTGTGTGAAGTGGTTTGGTCTGTGGGCATAAGGGAGTGGGCCGAAGTCAAATTGTGAGGCCCAATTGTTTTTTTTTTTTTGAAAAAAAAAAGAGCGAAACAGAAAATGTGCTGGACGTGGAAGGAAGACAAGGCGTGGGGGAAGGATAGTTTCGCATGCGGCATGCAACAGTAGAGGGGATATGGGAACGTGATTTCAGTTGGACTGTTATTAGAAAAAAAAATTAAATAACGAAAGAAGAAAAGAATGTGAGAAGGAGAAGCAGTACAAATGGGTGGGGCGGAAATGAACGTTAAAGGAAACGAATGGAAGGAGTAAACGACTACATGGAGTATGAAAGTGGTACTGAAAAAACAATAAGGAAAGAAAACAAATGCATGGGTGGTGGATGTGTGAGCAGGCGTTACGTGAAGGGGGGAAATATTGATGGAGCAGTCGTATGTTTGGATGACAGAAGAATGCTCCGGCTGAATAATGGTATAAGCAGAAATTTAAAGGTATATCTGGACCACAGTATATACATATACATTTCATTTAATTTAATTAGTTTTAAATTAAAGATTAGTGAATTTTGATTAAACTGTTAACGTATTAAATTTGTAACGCGTTCTTACAGCGTCAGGATTAAACAAAACCAAAGCGTCGGAACACCATTAAGGGACACTACATTCTGAAGTTAGAACGGACAGCGTTGTAAGCAGTTGAAGTTCTAATTAAATTAAACGTATGTTTAATTTAATTAAACCAAGCCGTATAATCGACGAATGAAATCAAGGTGAGTTAAACTCACTCAATTCCCCTACTTATAATTTTTATAAGTTGGGTTTGTTTATTTATATGACATGTTTGCTAATTGTTGGTTGATTTGATTGTTTAGATGTTGTTAAACATGGTTATATCGTCTATTTGAATTAAACCATTGTTTAATTTAAATGAAGCGACATTGTTATTTTTAACGATGGTCTCCAAACAAGGTAACTTACCTTGTTGGTTACGTTTATAATATAAACGTATTGATTGAAATGTATGCTTGAACTGATGTTAGTAGTTGACCGTTATCAGTTAAATTTATTTTCATCATCATGTGAACTTTGAACCCATATGATTAGATTATTGAATTGGTTATTGATTGTTCAACCCAAAATTCAACATTTGTATGATTATTAACCAATGGGTAGTATTGGTTAAGGAAATTATAGCAGATGACCAAATATACAAACCATTTTATAAAGATTGATTTGTCGTCAAGTGAATCGATAGGAATGAAGCTATGAAATTTATTTATAACTGAATATAGATTTTAAATATATCATTTTAATTGGGTTTACAAAAAAGAAATAAAACCAACCTTATATAAATTAATCACCTTAACCACCAATTACTATTTTTGTACCGGAATCTACCATGTGCGGAGCACGTGCCTCTTCTAAATTTTTAAATGATTTATAACGTAGATTCTTATATTTATAAGAATGATAAGCAAGTAAGCAGGGCTTAACATGATGACTAGTAACTGAGATAAATTGTTTTATGAGACAATTAAAAGGAGATTATACTGAATTGATCATTTTAATCAAATGAGATTATATGAAGATGAATCGAGATTTGATTAACAAGTTAATCATGTTAGAGTTGGCCATGTCAATTGTGTTAACAAAAAAATGGATTTATTTATTTATTTATTTAATGGAAATATTTATTGATTAAGTAAAACATTTTTAAATGTTGATATTTAATTATCAATTATTTAATAACACTACAACAAATTGATCATATTACAACGGTGGAAAACAGTTGTAAAAGACTTTTTACAACGGTGGAGCAACCGTCGTCTATTAAGAAGTTGTAATAGACTAAAATCTTTTACAACTCTTTTGCACCGTTGCGACACCGTTGTAAAATGTATATTTTACAACTGTTTTCCACCGTTGTAATAAACTTTATTACAACTGTTTATAACTGTTGTAATATATTTTATCAAAAGTATTATTTTACAGTTGTAATATATGAACAAATTATATACATATTACTAATAAAAGAATTCATTTCAGAACGTATTATCTACAAGACTGAAGATATCAAACAAACTTAAAACATGAACCAAAACAATATATTAAAATATTTAAACTGTATCGTTTTTTTTATAAATCATACAAGTATCAAGTACATAAAGCAACTACAAAGTCCATTATCCAAGACTTCAAAATCCAAGTACATAAAACAGAACTAAACTTACTACGAACATATGTCATGCACCTATGTCTCAAACAAACGATGTCTCCTTGGTTAAAGACGGTCCGATCCAGGTCTTTCATGGACGTAGATTTTGATGTTAATACATTGGCTGCTGAAAGCAGCTCTTTGTTTAACAAGAGCAGATACCTTTCAATTTCTTTGCAGTCGTCTTCAAGTTGAATTCTTTCAAGATATTTAAGCATCTCTAAAGCTTGTGCAGGATCCTATATCAACATCTTTATGATGCCATATGAGTGCACTTTCCTTTGTCTTCATGCATGATCCTTCAGTAGATTCGGTATAGAGGTGCATAACCGGTTCATCTATTCAGTAACATTATGATGCCATACGACTGCAGCTACTTGATTTGACTGCATGTCTAATGTCACCACATTCAGTAATCTTGCAGTTACTGATTCTGGTATGCTCTGTTCATCAATAAAGGTGTAACTCAGTCATGGTCAAAACTGAATTGGAAGTTAATTTGATCGCTTTTTTCTTACGATTAGTAGAGAAGTGCTGTTAGTTATGAAATCAAGTGCTTAACTGCTAACATAGTCACATAGATAACACCGAGAATATAGACTGGAGTTAAATGTATACCTGCAAGTTATTGTTTGACAGATCAAGCCTGGTGATGTTAGCAAAGTTGAGAGAATGATGAGAGTGATTGTTTAATGACATTTCAGTCATATTCATGTGTTTTTCTCTTTTCTTCATTTTTTTGCTGTGTGAGAAATGTTTGACAAAGGTAAATGATTGACAACAGGTAAATGTACACAATATTGCATATTATATGATTCTGTTTCAAAATATATTCAGTTTACCAAGGACACTACAAACAAAAAATCATCAGTAATGAGCATAAATCATGTATCATTAGATCTCTGCTGTGTGAGAAATACACTATAGATATATTTATAAAAGCTCTAGCAACATGTTATCAGTAGGCAGATCAGATTACTTAAAACCAGTCTTTTTATTTCCAAGAAAAAGAACAAACATTTCCTGTATCAAGTCAAATTAAAGTGTTAGGCTTGCGCTGTTTGAATGATAAAAAATGGGTAGATATCATTAATTTTGTTATATTCTCTTGTCTTCCTTTCTTTTTTGGTTACAAGAATGATGTGCCCACAAAATACATTTGCTGCTTCCTCTTTTACTTACAAGCATGACATCATTTTTTGCAATAAAGTGTGTATATATAATGAAAAGATGTATATATAATGAAAAGTTACATGTTTGATCAAGATCTTCCATTCAGGCAGCAATTCCCAGTAATGGATGATAATATCAAACATATCATTCAGCCCTTTTTTTTAAAAAGAAGTTAATGTACCTGAATGGCTTAATGTTGTTTTCATTGTGTATCATCCTTTTCATTTTTTTTCTCACAAGTCAATTTTGCCTCATAATCTGGTCTTCCATCTCCTTTTAAATTTGCATGCTTCTCTTCCTATAAACCTGTAACATTAACCATCACATTTCACCAATTTTTAGTTCATCCACCTTAGAAATGAGACTCACGTTTTCTGATATAGACCTACACTGTCCAAAAATGGATGAAGTTGTAAAAAAAAGTTCAAAGCAAAGATTTATCCATCCCAGTATGCTATCTTTTTATTTTAGCTTTGTATTCAAAATCTTTCTTGCTTCACTTATCATTTAATGGAATGACATCTGCAGGTAAATGGAACACGATGGATTCCAACAGAACAACAAATACAAACAGTCGAAGAGCTATACAAAGGCGGAACGCGCACTCCCAGTTCAAAACAAATCAATGAAATAACTAAGGAGCTAGGAACATGTGGAAGGATAGAAGCTTAAAATGTGTTCTAATGGTTCAGAATCACAAAGTTCGGGAGAGGGAGAGGCTTAGTCGCAGCGCTGCTTTCCTCACTCTCAATTCTACAACTCCTAATCCTCTATTATCAATCTATTTATACAATGATACAGTAATGCTGCTGAGCTAAAAAATAGAGTGTCTTTTTTGAAAATGCAGAACTATCATTGAAACCAAACACATATACATCCAAAAAAAATTCAAACTTTAGTTCAAAACAAAACGAATATCCTCAATGAGGCGGCAGCAGGCAAAATATCATTCTTTATATAAGTTGACATGAAAATTTGTAATATATGATTGTACCTTGTGCTTCCTTTTTAGCATGTTGGACGAACAAGTTAATGGAGGTGGGTTATCGGGTCTGACAGTCATGGATCCGGTAACGAACGAGACAAAGTACTAGTCGGATGGAGTAATTTAGATCAGGATCTAAGTCCTAAGCATCAGATCTGAAAACGAGGGTGAAATTGGTTTGGCGGTGGAGGTAGGAATGGTTTCGAATCCATCCACGCAATATGTATATGTGGAACTTGGTTTGCGATTTCGTCAAGGGTTAGGACATAGACTTGCAGTTAGGGAACAAAATTGGAATAGAGGAGGTCGGTGATGGTCAGGTCAGGTTGGCGGTAGGCAACGACTTGGAGGAGGAGTAACAAGAGGCGGTGGAAATGGTTTGATGGTCATGGAATTGTGATGATTAGGTCGGCGGTGGATAGTTTACATCTGGAAGCTAATTTGATGAATTGGGGATTTTGATGGAATGGCAGGAACATTGAAAACTAATACAAATGAACAGCAGGAAGGGGTAAAATTTCGCTGATGGAGCCAAAAATTTAGATTTGCGGGATGCTTCCAGAAATAAAAGCAATGTTCCATTGTTTAGAACTACGAAAAGCGCATGTTAATATTGTTCAGAATACATTTAGAACTAAATTTTTTGCAAATTAATATTATGCTTTCTGAATATTGAACTATTTCAGTACTTATGATTTTCTGAAATTTTGAGTACTTCATAAAAAAATTATCTTTTTATTTCTTAGTGTTATGAAAATTTTAAATCTTTGTTTTTAATTTTACGAATATTTTTAAGTTTACTTCACAAAATTTCCAATTTTATATTTTTTGAAATACTAAATATTATTTTTTCTAACATTTTATTAGAAAATTAGCTGAATCAGAATTCTAATTTTTAGATTTTGCATTTTACGAATATTTCAAAATTTGTTTAGATTTTAGTTTAGAAAATAAAAAAGATTAGTTATCAAATAATAAACATAATAATTAAAAAATTGAATTTTAGGTATAATTATTGAATATTAAATGTAATTAATGCATATTATATATTTACTAGTTAGTAGAAATTAATTATAATAATTGATTAAATTCAAAAAATAATTATTGATTATAGACAATACTTAGTAATTATGAATTATTTATATAATTTAGTAAGATTCACTTCTTCTTAATTGCTAAGTATTAAATATTATAGATTGATTATTAATTATTACTTCCTAATTGATTATTAATAGTAATTATTAGTTATTCATTATAAAGAATCAATATAAATGTATTAAATATTACTTATTAGTTGTTAATTATATTAAAATATAGTCATATATTACAACAGTCAAAAAATAAAAGTTGTGATAGGCATTTATTACAACTGTCAAAATAACACAGTTGTTAAAAATAAGTTTATTACAACTTTTCTGGAAAAAAGTTGTAAAAAAAACATTTATTACAACGGTACTTTTACCACCGTTGTAAAACTAAAGTTGTAATATGGTGTTTTTGTTGTAGTGTAATGAAAGTAGAGACCTTGCGATTTAAAGGAGAAATCGAAGTTTATGAAACGATAAGGCTTATTATAATGATATTTTGAAAGTAAATTATATTAATGATAATATAAGTTATATTGTGGTTTAAAGAAAATTAGTATTTATGACTTTATTTAATCGGATTTGTGAAATCCAAGATTCTGTGAAGTTATAATGTCCAAAGTTTTACCGTATATATTAATGGAAAGAAAAGCCAAGATATGACACGAAAGAATTGGAACTAAACTACAGACTAGTTGAGATAAATGATTTTCTGAATATTGAACCGATAAAGGTTTGGAATGGAAATCAAAAACTAAAACCCAAGTTTGAGTAAAAGCGGTGAGGTGAGTTGTGTTAAAAAGATGCGATTTAAATACACTATATTAAGGAAGAGGCGAGTTTTCATCAAGATACAACTAAATGGGATTTGTGTTGATATTGGGAAAGAATATCGGTTTGGTGTTACAACCAGTACTTATCTTAAGATAAGAACGTTGTTGATCAAGGTCTGAGAGGTAATCGAAATACCCCAACTTGAACGACTTCAGAATTATCGAAGGATGGTATTAGTTGTGATGGTAAAGATATTAGTGTAATTTATTTTGAAAAGTAATGGTGTAACGTTATTTAAAGAGTTGGAAATATATAAATGGGATTCCAAAATAAAGGAATTTTAAAGAATCTTGAGAATAAGAAATGATATTTCCATAATAAAGGGAATAAAAGGAGTTTTGTAACAACCCGTATTTTCAATAACCTGTAATAATGTAAATCGAGGCAGAATTTAATTCTAAAATCTGAATCAAGGGAAACGGGCAATGCCATTGCGTTCATCTCGGAAAAATACACGAAATAGAGTCCGAGTTTTCGAAAATCGGAGTCCGTATGACCCGATTAAGGCCCAACGAAGTTTTCAGAAAATTTCAAAGTAAAAACAGATTTCAAATTCAAGTTTGAATTTGAAAATTAGGTCAGATTGGGCTAGGCGGGAAAAATCCCGCCAGAGCACCCAAGTCGACAGCCCTGTCGACTTGGGAGTCGACTTGGTTGGACCCAAGCCGACAGCCCTGTCGACTTGGCTGTCGACTTGGTCCAGCCGGGCTGTTTAGCCTGGTGCACCATTTTGAGATTGTGTTGAGTTTGGGGGCCAGATTCGGTTTTGAGGGCTGAGATTGGAACTAGGGTTTAATCCTAAGGCTAGAACTAATCCTAATCTCTATAAATAAGGCCCTAACCTAACCCTAAATCATCATTATTCATTCTAGTAACTAAACTATGGCAAAATCAATCCTCTCATGGCCTCCACTCTCTTCATAAAATTCCTAAATAAATTTCTAAGTGATTTTCCATGCATACAAGTGTTTTCAAACTTGTATGAGCATCATTAGCTTGCATTCAAGTCAAGTTTCTATATTTGTATCATAAAGAAAGAGTTTTGATCATTTTGGCTCAAGGGTTTTTATGTTAGAGCTTGCATTTTGGGTCTATTTGATTGCATAAGGGCTTTGTCATATCTTTTGTGCCTTCATAAGTATTGTAAGCCCTATTCTACTTTCATACTTAAACTCTAAAGTTAAATGTATGATATGCAAGTTTATATGCAAGTTTACTATGCTATGATATGCAATTTTATCATGTATGATATGCAAGTTTATATGCAAGTTTACTATGCTATGATATGCAAGTTTATCATGTATGATATGCAAGTTTATATGCAAGTTTACTATGCTATGATATGCAAGTTTATCATGTTGTGATATGCAAGTTTATAGGCAAGTTTACTATGCTATGAAATGCAAGTTTATCATGTTGTGATATGCAAGTTTATATGCAAGTTTGCTATGCTACAAGTTTATATGCAAGTATGCCATGTTATGATATGCAAGTTCATCATGTTATGTTATGCAAGTATGCCATGTCATGATATGCAAGTTTATCGTGTTATGTTATGCAAGTTTGATATGCAAGTTTGTCATATGATATGCAAGTTATGTTATGCAAGTTTGGGTTGAACATTTTGTTCATGCTATCATGTTATGCAAGCTTATCTTGGGTTTATGAACATAAAGCTTCAAGCTTTAAGCCAAAGGTTGCATTTTGGCAACATGTAAGTTATCATATCTCTTATGATAACTTGCATGTGAGGCTAGATGCGAACTTATGGCCATTTCTACATGTCATTTAGCACCATGTATCATCAATATGCTAAGTTTGGTTTTATGCATGCTTTTGAGGCCTAAAAATGTAATATGCAAGTGTATGAACATATGAACATTTCATATGCCACCATGTTAAACTTGTGGCTTCAATACCTTTATGTCATGATTATGCCAAGTTCCCTCTTTCTATCCTTTATGCGCTATTGCGATAGGTAAGCGATGGGATTGCGTTTGGGGTTGGGTAAACTTAAAAGACATAAAACATAAGCTTGGGAATTTACCTATTAAGTTAGGTCTACCCATTGGGAATTTACCTATTAAGTTAGGTCTACCCAATTGCTTGAAAATTTGTAACATGTTTTGGAAACACGATGGACATGACACTTAGAAAAGATAAGTGTGACCAACTCGAGGTTGGGTTGAGTTTGTAGCGTAAACCTACCCGGAACCGACCGGCTTAACTAGTTGCTACAAACAATAGGACCCAATGTGAGAAGTTGGCCATGTTGTACCTTGAACCCGAGGTTAGACCAAGTTGTGGTGTAAAGCTACCCGGACCCGCCCGGCTTAACTAGTAACCACAACAAGGTCTAATGTGAGAGGTTAAGGCACATTAAATTAATTAATGCCTCGTGATTAGGGTTAAGTCATGGTCCACTTAATACTTAACCAATTTGGGCTTGGTAGATTAATCAGGGTTAAGTCGTGAACTCATCGTTACACTTAACCAAGTTAATCCATGATTAGCAAGAGGGTTAAACCGTACTTAACTGTAATAACCCGGAAAATCTGGGCCAGTTTAAAATTTTTATTTTGGCCATTTTAGCGAATTTTGAATATTTAAAATGAATTATTTTAAATAATATCGGCGAGAAATTTATTTTGAATAGAATTCGAACGTATATATTATACGCGTCGTCGTTAGAATATAAATAATTATATATAATTA
Organism: Allium sativum; assembly: GCA_030737875.1. Taxonomy (NCBI): domain Eukaryota; kingdom Viridiplantae; phylum Streptophyta; class Magnoliopsida; order Asparagales; family Amaryllidaceae; genus Allium; species Allium sativum. The sequence goes on from CM060926.1 coordinate 405,871,934, forward strand.
TAATAGAATTGAAAATGGCGCGGTAGTTCGATAATTCGATTTCTAATTTCAAATGAATATACAGAATTCGTTATAAGTCAGAATTGAACGAAACAAGAAATATTTGAATCTGATGAAGAATATCTTTCTAACGAAGTTAACAAACTGAGATTTCACTTTAGAAATGATAAGATATGTCCAGTTGAAAATTCAGAATAGTCGCTATGGAATTCAGGCCCTTAAAAATGGACATTTTGCAAATGACCTCGGATTTCGACGAAACCAGTTTTGTTGGGTCCGTGATGTTAAGTTATTGCTAGATTCCAAATTTCATAATTTTTCGAATCAATATGTGAGCGTGGCAAAGGAAAACGCGTTTGACCAGTTTCAGTTGATTTTAATCGACTGGAAATTGGCCATTTTTCAAACGGTCTCAGAATTCGACGAAACTAGTTTTGTTAGGACCGTATCGTCAATACGAAGCTAGAAAATATTTTTTTGGGATTTTTCTAGTTAGTATGTGACCCCAATAATTTGAAATGTACGTTTAAAATTCAATATAGTGATTTAAATGTAAATTTAACGAAAACTGATTGTAACAGCCGAATCAGCTTACGATACATATCCCATTGTGTTCGGAAGGGGGGTTAAACGCTATGGGCGACAGGCGGTGGGCCTCGTTTAGAGGTCGAAAAATAAAGGTTGCTTTTTACGGAGAAATGGAAATATTAAAATATAAAATTATATATAAATTCTTTCTAAACCCCCCCCCCAGGCAGTTCATTTCGAATCAAATAAAAAAAAAAAAGGGGAAAAACCCCATCGACGTTGACGCCGCCCTCCCTGGCACCACCGCCTCCACTCGCCCCCCCCGTTCATCTCCTCCCCCTCGAGACCCAACCCGCTCCCTCACCGACGAACCCCAAAGCGCCATCGTTCGCGCCCAATTTCAGAGCCCTAGGCGAGCTCGAGTTCGGCCATCCTCTCGGCGGTGGTGGCTCTGGCATGGCTCGACGTGATGGCGACCTTGGATGGATGAACGGCGACTAGAGGTCAGTGCGATGGGGAGCCCTAGGATTCAAGCAAGTTGCGTCTTCCCTGGAGCGCATTACAGAGCATCGAATAGAAGGTAATTTTATTTTTAATTTTATTCTGAAAAACTGATTTTTTAATTTTAGTTTAAAAACTATTTTTTTTATTTATTTTTAAAACTGAATTTTCTTTAGTTTTAAAAACAGAATTTAGTAAAAAAAAAAAATAAAAACTGCAATTTTATAAAAGAAAGAAACTGATTTTTGTTTTAGGAATTTTAAAACTGTTTTGTTTTTAAAAGAATTATAAAAACTGTTTTAAAAGAAAATAAAAAAACTGTTTTTTTTAAAAGGAATTATAAAACTGATTTTATTTTAAACTTTAAAATAAGAAAAAGGGTTTAATCTTTTAATAGGAAAAGATTAGAACGTGCAAAAATAAAGATCATATCTTTAAAAATATAAAGATGGAATTTTTGTTAGGTAGAAAAAGTAAGGTATGATTCTTATATTTTTAAAGCAATAAAAATATAATTTTTACCTCATAAGAATAACAAAAATATAATCTTTATATTCAATAGCGAAGTCAAAATGCAATCTTTATATATTGAACTTTGAAATAAAAATTCGATTTTTATATATTGAACTTTGAAGTAAAAATTCGATTTTTATATATTGAACTTTGAAATAAAAATTCGATTTTTATATATTGAACTTCGATATAAAAATATGATTTTTATATATAGAACATCGAAAGAAAAATATGATTTTATATATGGAATAGCGAAGTAAAAATTCGATTTTTGCATATGTAGAGAATACGGGCGAAGAAAGTGACATCGACGAGAACAGTGAAGATTTCCTGCATAAGAAGTGCCGTGGAGCTAGGATAGCTATTGGTGAGAACTTCTCACCTTTCAATTTCTTTTTCTAGTTATATTTATATATATATATATATACACTAGGATGCAGACGGTGCTTAGTAGCACCCGACACAATCGTCCACAGACCATGGACTTGTTTGTTTGGCTGTTTGGTAATTGATTGAGATATTGATTTGAATGTGGTTTGTGGTGTGAAAAATCGAATCGATAAATTGGTTAGGATTAGACGTGCGCCGTTATAAGGCGAAGGAGTAAGGCTAGGTTAGACCCTTACTCCAAATTTTGTGGTTTGCATAACGAAAGTGAATTTGATTGATGTGTGAATGGCGTGGGCCTTCACTAGACCGGGGATAAGGCTAGACCTTGTCCCGTTTCTAGTATCGTGCCGTTATGCCGCCAAAATTTTCTAAAATATGTTAGAAAAATAAAAATAATCATTTATTGAATAAATGAACTGAATAGATATTCATATGTTAAGATAAATTGTTTTATCGTTAAAAATATAATTTTTAACGTGAAAGTGAATAAAATAAAATATTCATTTACAAACCAGACGGTTTGTTTATGCACACTGATTTGACTGATGATGATTGGATCGATAAATTTTACACATCGCCCAGCTGCACGAATAAAATCTGTGTGTGATTGTTTGAAACCCCACACGGGTGTTGGGATGAAATATGAGTTCACTCATCCTGATTGATAAAGTATGTCGATCGATTGATTGACAGGCTGTTATAAGCGTTAGATATCTATATTTGATGCTTATACAGTGTAATGCACTTTGGTTGATGGTTGATTATTCTTCAATGCTATCTTATACATGTGTTGTATGAAAATCCATATAATTAACTTTATATGGTAATTGATTGGGCCTCATTCCAATTTGAAAAATAAAGAATATATAAAATAAAGGTTCATGTGTTGACTATACTCATCCGTTGAGAATAGCCATGTGTTGAACGAATTATTTTTATAATAAAATTTACATCTTTATCAATATAAAATAAAGGTTCATGTGTTGACTATACTCATCCGTTGGGAATAGTCATGTGTTGAACGAAATAATTTAACAAAAATAGTCACACATGGGCGGTACTCATTCGTTGAGATTAGTCGTGTGTTGACAAAAAGAAATATTTGAAATAGAATATATAAAGCCGTGTTAAATAGTGATGCGCCATTTTGACGCGAACGAGATTTATATCGAATAAAACGATTTCGAAATGAATTGAATATAAAACGATTTCGAAATGAATTGAATATAAAACGATTTCGATTTGAATGGAATAGAAAACCAATTTGATTTCAAATTGAATATATAATGAACTTGATTCAAATAGAAAACGAATTCGAATTGAATTGAATAGAAAACGAATTCGAATTGAATTGAATAGAAAACGAATTCGAATTGAATTGAATAGAAAACGAATTCGAATTGAATTGAATAGAAAACGAATTCGAAATGAATTGAATTGAAAACGAATTCAAATGGAATTGAAATTTGAATTGAATAGAAATGAATTTTAAAACGAATTTATAAGGAAGAATTCAATTGTGATTTGAATTAAAAAGGAAGTTGAAAATGTTTTTGAAACGAATTCAAAACTATTTATATAACTCGTTTTAAATAGAAATCGACGAAATATATATTATATATATAATAAATGGCCTGAATAGAACGCGCCGCGCCGCGGCAGTTCGTAAATTTCGACCATTTATTTCAAACGGACATTACGGGAGATCCGACCGTCGGATTCTCCTAAAACCGGAACCGTTGGGTTCGTATCGAAAAGAGCTTTCTAACGAATATTAGAAATTTGAAATCTAACGGTTGGATTTGGAGATACGTCCAAATCAAATTCGAAAAAGGTCGCTATAAGTGCAGTTCGATGGCCGTTGTTGGAAATCGACTGCACGGGCCTCGATAAAATTATTAAAAATAGTAATAATTTGTGTAAAATCATAAGAAATGATTTGTGAAGAATTGGGATGAAAAACTCCATATTTGAAAAGATAAAAATAGATTTTTATCGAAATGAACTAGTTTTGAACTAGAATTATAATTCTATTTATTTTTGAATAAATAAATTGAATTCGAAAAGGGTTTTGAAAATAACCAAAATTTCCAATGATCGCATTGGAATGGGTTTGAATCGAAATTGTCTTCGGAATATTTCGATGTTGGATTTCGTGATGATACAGATGTTGTTATGGAAATTTGAAAGATATATATATTTATATCGTTATTTCCAATACGACATTTGTTAGTCGTAGAATTCGATATTGAATATAAGCCGATATATTTTCTATTCAGAGCCTTGTATTGAATATCGAATGTGATTTGGGTTTGTCGTGAATGGTGTCTTCACTAACACTGTTCTTGAACCCAGTTGAGAAAAGATTAAATCTTTTTATTTAGATTTAATGAAGTGTACCAATTAAATAATATTTAATTGGAATTGAATTGATATTGATTTTTGGGTTTATCGTGAACAGTGTTTTAAATAACACTCGTTCTTTAACCCGATAATTAATGGAATGTGACTTTGGGTTTATCGCGAACCGTGTTTTTAGATGACACTGATTCTTTAACCCAGTCACAGATTAAAACTAAGTGGAGTTTTAATGAATCTTTAATTAGATTGAAAAGATCGAGAATGGAGTATCACCAGTTTTGCTCCAGGCGATAGTTAAATCTTTAATTAGATTTGAACGTGAAATTTAGAAACTAACTGTCGGTTAGCCAAGCAGAATGGTTTTCTGGATATTGATCTGATGTTGGTTTCGGCCTTCGGGGTTAATATTTGGGGAATTATTCTCTTGATTAATTTACGGTTAGTGACTAATGAATTGGAATGAGGCGTATGTTAAATTTGATTGATTGATGGTTTGGATTGTGCTCGACCAGTTTATGAGCAGAATATGCTTTTACATTTAGCATTGGGTTGGGTTGAAAATATCTGTGTGCTAACGCCTTGTGAAACACTTCACGATTTGACGATAAGGTGTTTAGCGATGTTGTGTTCATTTCAAATTTAACGAATGATTGTGAAATGATATTTTTCTTAAGTGAAAAGAAATGTATTCCCGATTTTGGACAGGGAATGTTTTATAAAAATGTTTTATAAAACAGAAAGGATTTCGAGGCCCAAAACCCGATGATTTCTAAAGTGATTTAGAAATGTATTATATGTTACATTGTGATTATTATGTTGTGAAATGATTTTCCCTACTTCGGGATATGAAATGATTTAGTATGTGACTAAAGATTCGGGTAACCCTGAGACTAAAAGTATGGGTGAGAGGGCGGTGTATGCTCTCCTGAGTGGGAGGTGCATCGTCGGTGTAGCCTACTCCTATGTGGGGTAGGTGCACATATATATATCGAGTTGCGAGGTGCGTACCCTTTGCCTTGTCGATGGGGAGCACGATATTTGGTTGCATACTTGTTTGTATGCATTGTTATGTTTTGGAATTCATATTTCCAAATGATTTGATTTGAGATCCCGAAGTGAAATCTACTTTGATATAGAAAGTTAGATATGTATTTCAAATGATTTGAAATAAGAAATCGGGAATAAAATCCAAAGGAATAATTTCTGTAAATTGAATTGGATTTGGAAAATCTAAGTGTGGTGATTAATCTAAATGGGTAGATTGGGATATTGCATGTTGATTGATGCATAGTAGATCCATATATCTATATTGATTGTTGTTTATACACTGGCTTTCATGGGGGTAAACCCGTTCCGCGAAAGTGGCGTGGTCCCGTGATTTGCCTTATTTTTGAACAAAGTTAACAACTGTTTTTGAGTTCTCACACCAGTCACATGACTGACCTGGAGTTTATTGTTTTAACCTAAACTCTGGGTGCCCCTATTTTCCGCACGGGCAGCTAGTAGTTTGGTTTTGCAGATTTATATTCACAGGATCCTGGTTTACAGCTGGAATGATATCCGGAAAGCTCTGTATCCGTATATCACCTTCAGTTGTGCTTTATATTATTTTTCCGCTGCTATGTATTTAAATGTAATTTAAATCTCTGATATTTCTGTGTAATATTTATTCATTTATACTCTGTATATTCTTGTAATCTGATGCATTGTTGTAATATACAATGAAATGTTCTTCTGTTTGTGTTCTGGTTTGTCCTGTTCTCAACGTTCAGGGGTTTCGAACGGTTTAGATCGGTTTAACGACTGATTCGGATCGAGCGAAATTCCAGGCTGTCACATTTGGTATCAGAGCTTTGGTTTACAGAGCTCGAGAACAAGGCACATTAGAACCATACGAAAGAATTCATCAGATATTGGATTAGTAATATCCAATTAGAATGACTCGTTAGAGATAGGATCAGTAGTATCCTAGAACGAGTGTGAAGAGTATATTTTTCAAATGCAAACAACTTTGTTTTGGAAATTTAAACCATTTTAAACGTATTTGATTATTTATTTATTTTGAATATGGACAATCGAGTATATAAAGGTTTTGTATATACGCGTCATGAACGTATATTCGAAGTTTTAATATACTGGATAGATATAGAATCATACTCTAGTCGCCCGGACCTGATTCTGATGATTGACGCGTCATCATTAGTAATTAGTTTCGTGTTACGAAGGTGTGATATCTATATATTTCCATTAGACTGGTGTGAGAACCAAAACTAATATAGATAGAACACTTTGTTGTGAATTGGCATCAAAAACAAGATTTTCTGTATATATATCAAATTTTATGGATTTGAAAACTCTAATTCACTAATAGATTGATGTTTGGGTTGTTTGTTTATTTGTTTGCTAATTTTAACCATTTATGCCTAAGTAAACTAATAATTGAATTATATTGAAATTGGTCGCATTTGCTTGCATGTACATATACTTATATTGAACAGGTCATAGCAAGGAGGCTAGAGCCAGAGAATAAAATTTGTTTGCCCGACAAATAGGTACATGTTTACTACATAATTTACTGTTTTGTTTGGGTGATGATGATTTTGTGAGCCTATTGGCTAGCCGCTTGGCTTTTTCTTTTTCTTTTTGAGATCTGAAGGACCGGGGAAGCTATTTGAAATTCCCCGATGCTCCCGGTGCAGGGGAGGTCATGGCGAAATTTTTCGAAAATTTAGGGTGTTAGCCAAATTTTTGAAATTTTGAAAATTCTCAGAAACTGAAAAGTTGGAGAATGGAAGCCAGATCGAATGTAGAGCTTAATAATCAAACCACTTTCGACTTTGTTCCTTTTCGGGGACGAAAAGTTTTAAGTGGGGGAGATTGTAATAACCCGGAAAATCTGGGCCAGTTTAAAATTTTTATTTTGGCCATTTTAGCGAATTTTGAATATTTAAAATGAATTATTTTAAATAATATCGGCGAGAAATTTATTTTGAATAGAATTCGAACGTATATATTATACGCGTCGTCGTTAGAATATAAATAATTATATATAATTATAATAGAATTGAAAATGGCGCGGTAGTTCGATAATTCGATTTCTAATTTCAAATGAATATACAGAATTCGTTATAAGTCAGAATTGAACGAAACAAGAAATATTTGAATCTGATGAAGAATATCTTTCTAACGAAGTTAACAAACTGAGATTTCACTTTAGAAATGATAAGATATGTCCAGTTGAAAATTCAGAATAGTCGCTATGGAATTCAGGCCCTTAAAAATGGACATTTTGCAAATGACCTCGGATTTCGACGAAACCAGTTTTGTTGGGTCCGTGATGTTAAGTTATTGCTAGATTCCAAATTTCATAATTTTTCGAATCAATATGTGAGCGTGGCAAAGGAAAACGCGTTTGACCAGTTTCAGTTGATTTTAATCGACTGGAAATTGGCCATTTTTCAAACGGTCTCAGAATTCGACGAAACTAGTTTTGTTAGGACCGTATCGTCAATACGAAGCTAGAAAATATTTTTTTGGGATTTTTCTAGTTAGTATGTGACCCCAATAATTTGAAATGTACGTTTAAAATTCAATATAGTGATTTAAATGTAAATTTAACGAAAACTGATTGTAACAGCCGAATCAGCTTACGATACATATCCCATTGTGTTCGGAAGGGGGGTTAAACGCTATGGGCGACAGGCGGTGGGCCTCGTTTAGAGGTCGAAAAATAAAGGTTGCTTTTTACGGAGAAATGGAAATATTAAAATATAAAATTATATATAAATTCTTTCTAAACCCCCCCCCCAGGCAGTTCATTTCGAATCAAATAAAAAAAAAAAGGGGAAAAACCCCATCGACGTTGACGCCGCCCTCCCTGGCACCACCGCCTCCACTCGCCCCCCCCCGTTCATCTCCTCCCCCTCGAGACCCAACCCGCTCCCTCACCGACGAACCCCAAAGCGCCATCGTTCGCGCCCAATTTCAGAGCCCTAGGCGAGCTCGAGTTCGGCCATCCTCTCGGCGGTGGTGGCTCTGGCATGGCTCGACGTGATGGCGACCTTGGATGGATGAACGGCGACTAGAGGTCAGTGCGATGGGGAGCCCTAGGATTCAAGCAAGTTGCGTCTTCCCTGGAGCGCATTACAGAGCATCGAATAGAAGGTAATTTTATTTTTAATTTTATTCTGAAAAACTGATTTTTTAATTTTAGTTTAAAAACTATTTTTTTTATTTATTTTTAAAACTGAATTTTCTTTAGTTTTAAAAACAGAATTTAGTAAAAAAAAAAAATAAAAACTGCAATTTTATAAAAGAAAGAAACTGATTTTTGTTTTAGGAATTTTAAAACTGTTTTGTTTTTAAAAGAATTATAAAAACTGTTTTAAAAGAAAATAAAAAAACTGTTTTTTTTAAAAGGAATTATAAAACTGATTTTATTTTAAACTTTAAAATAAGAAAAAGGGTTTAATCTTTTAATAGGAAAAGATTAGAACGTGCAAAAATAAAGATCATATCTTTAAAAATATAAAGATGGAATTTTTGTTAGGTAGAAAAAGTAAGGTATGATTCTTATATTTTTAAAGCAATAAAAATATAATTTTTACCTCATAAGAATAACAAAAATATAATCTTTATATTCAATAGCGAAGTCAAAATGCAATCTTTATATATTGAACTTTGAAATAAAAATTCGATTTTTATATATTGAACTTTGAAGTAAAAATTCGATTTTTATATATTGAACTTTGAAATAAAAATTCGATTTTTATATATTGAACTTCGATATAAAAATATGATTTTTATATATAGAACATCGAAAGAAAAATATGATTTTATATATGGAATAGCGAAGTAAAAATTCGATTTTTGCATATGTAGAGAATACGGGCGAAGAAAGTGACATCGACGAGAACAGTGAAGATTTCCTGCATAAGAAGTGCCGTGGAGCTAGGATAGCTATTGGTGAGAACTTCTCACCTTTCAATTTCTTTTTCTAGTTATATTTATATATATATATATATATACACTAGGATGCAGACGGTGCTTAGTAGCACCCGACACAATCCTCCACAGACCATGGACTTGTTTGTTTGGCTGTTTGGTAATTGATTGAGATATTGATTTGAATGTGGTTTGTGGTGTGAAAAATCGAATCGATAAATTGGTTAGGATTAGACGTGCGCCGTTATAAGGCGAAGGAGTAAGGCTAGGTTAGACCCTTACTCCAAATTTTGTGGTTTGCATAACGAAAGTGAATTTGATTGATGTGTGAATGGCGTGGGCCTTCACTAGACCGGGGATAAGGCTAGACCTTGTCCCGTTTCTAGTATCGTGCCGTTATGCCGCCAAAATTTTCTAAAATATGTTAGAAAAATAAAAATAATCATTTATTGAATAAATGAACTGAATAGATATTCATATGTTAAGATAAATTGTTTTATCGTTAAAAATATAATTTTTAACGTGAAAGTGAATAAAATAAAATATTCATTTACAAACCAGACGGTTTGTTTATGCACACTGATTTGACTGATGATGATTGGATCGATAAATTTTACACATCGCCCAGCTGCACGAATAAAATCTGTGTGTGATTGTTTGAAACCCCACACGGGTGTTGGGATGAAATATGAGTTCACTCATCCTGATTGATAAAGTATGTCGATCGATTGATTGACAGGCTGTTATAAGCGTTAGATATCTATATTTGATGCTTATACAGTGTAATGCACTTTGGTTGATGGTTGATTATTCTTCAATGCTATCTTATACATGTGTTGTATGAAAATCCATATAATTAACTTTATATGGTAATTGATTGGGCCTCATTCCAATTTGAAAAATAAAGAATATATAAAATAAAGGTTCATGTGTTGACTATACTCATCCGTTGAGAATAGCCATGTGTTGAACGAATTATTTTTATAATAAAATTTACATCTTTATCAATATAAAATAAAGGTTCATGTGTTGACTATACTCATCCGTTGGGAATAGTCATGTGTTGAACGAAATAATTTAACAAAAATAGTCACACATGGGCGGTACTCATTCGTTGAGATTAGTCGTGTGTTGACAAAAAGAAATATTTGAAATAGAATATATAAAGCCGTGTTAAATAGTGATGCGCCATTTTGACGCGAACGAGATTTATATCGAATAAAACGATTTCGAAATGAATTGAATATAAAACGATTTCGAAATGAATTGAATATAAAACGATTTCGATTTGAATGGAATAGAAAACCAATTTGATTTCAAATTGAATATATAATGAACTTGATTCAAATAGAAAACGAATTCGAATTGAATTGAATAGAAAACGAATTCGAATTGAATTGAATAGAAAACGAATTCGAATTGAATTGAATAGAAAACGAATTCGAATTGAATTGAATAGAAAACGAATTCGAAATGAATTGAATTGAAAACGAATTCAAATGGAATTGAAATTTGAATTGAATAGAAATGAATTTTAAAACGAATTTATAAGGAAGAATTCAATTGTGATTTGAATTAAAAAGGAAGTTGAAAATGTTTTTGAAACGAATTCAAAACTATTTATATAACTCGTTTTAAATAGAAATCGACGAAATATATATTATATATATAATAAATGGCCTGAATAGAACGCGCCGCGCCGCGGCAGTTCGTAAATTTCGACCATTTATTTCAAACGGACATTACGGGAGATCCGACCGTCGGATTCTCCTAAAACCGGAACCGTTGGGTTCGTATCGAAAAGAGCTTTCTAACGAATATTAGAAATTTGAAATCTAACGGTTGGATTTGGAGATACGTCCAAATCAAATTCGAAAAAGGTCGCTATAAGTGCAGTTCGATGGCCGTTGTTGGAAATCGACTGCACGGGCCTCGATAAAATTATTAAAAATAGTAATAATTTGTGTAAAATCATAAGAAATGATTTGTGAAGAATTGGGATGAAAAACTCCATATTTGAAAAGATAAAAATAGATTTTTATCGAAATGAACTAGTTTTGAACTAGAATTATAATTCTATTTATTTTTGAATAAATAAATTGAATTCGAAAAGGGTTTTGAAAATAACCAAAATTTCCAATGATCGCATTGGAATGGGTTTGAATCGAAATTGTCTTCGGAATATTTCGATGTTGGATTTCGTGATGATACAGATGTTGTTATGGAAATTTGAAAGATATATATATTTATATCGTTATTTCCAATACGACATTTGTTAGTCGTAGAATTCGATATTGAATATAAGCCGATATATTTTCTATTCAGAGCCTTGTATTGAATATCGAATGTGATTTGGGTTTGTCGTGAATGGTGTCTTCACTAACACTGTTCTTGAACCCAGTTGAGAAAAGATTAAATCTTTTTATTTAGATTTAATGAAGTGTACCAATTAAATAATATTTAATTGGAATTGAATTGATATTGATTTTTGGGTTTATCGTGAACAGTGTTTTAAATAACACTCGTTCTTTAACCCGATAATTAATGGAATGTGACTTTGGGTTTATCGCGAACCGTGTTTTTAGATGACACTGATTCTTTAACCCAGTCACAGATTAAAACTAAGTGGAGTTTTAATGAATCTTTAATTAGATTGAAAAGATCGAGAATGGAGTATCACCAGTTTTGCTCCAGGCGATAGTTAAATCTTTAATTAGATTTGAACGTGAAATTTAGAAACTAACTGTCGGTTAGCCAAGCAGAATGGTTTTCTGGATATTGATCTGATGTTGGTTTCGGCCTTCGGGGTTAATATTTGGGGAATTATTCTCTTGATTAATTTACGGTTAGTGACTAATGAATTGGAATGAGGCGTATGTTAAATTTGATTGATTGATGGTTTGGATTGTGCTCGACCAGTTTATGAGCAGAATATGCTTTTACATTTAGCATTGGGTTGGGTTGAAAATATCTGTGTGCTAACGCCTTGTGAAACACTTCACGATTTGACGATAAGGTGTTTAGCGATGTTGTGTTCATTTCAAATTTAACGAATGATTGTGAAATGATATTTTTCTTAAGTGAAAAGAAATGTATTCCCGATTTTGGACAGGGAATGTTTTATAAAAATGTTTTATAAAACAGAAAGGATTTCGAGGCCCAAAACCCGATGATTTCTAAAGTGATTTAGAAATGTATTATATGTTACATTGTGATTATTATGTTGTGAAATGATTTTCCCTACTTCGGGATATGAAATGATTTAGTATGTGACTAAAGATTCGGGTAACCCTGAGACTAAAAGTATGGGTGAGAGGGCGGTGTATGCTCTCCTGAGTGGGAGGTGCATCGTCGGTGTAGCCTACTCCTATGTGGGGTAGGTGCACATATATATATCGAGTTGCGAGGTGCGTACCCTTTGCCTTGTCGATGGGGAGCACGATATTTGGTTGCATACTTGTTTGTATGCATTGTTATGTTTTGGAATTCATATTTCCAAATGATTTGATTTGAGATCCCGAAGTGAAATCTACTTTGATATAGAAAGTTAGATATGTATTTCAAATGATTTGAAATAAGAAATCGGGAATAAAATCCAAAGGAATAATTTCTGTAAATTGAATTGGATTTGGAAAATCTAAGTGTGGTGATTAATCTAAATGGGTAGATTGGGATATTGCATGTTGATTGATGCATAGTAGATCCATATATCTATATTGATTGTTGTTTATACACTGGCTTTCATGGGGGTAAACCCGTTCCGCGAAAGTGGCGTGGTCCCGTGATTTGCCTTATTTTTGAACAAAGTTAACAACTGTTTTTGAGTTCTCACACCAGTCACATGACTGACCTGGAGTTTATTGTTTTAACCTAAACTCTGGGTGCCCCTATTTTCCGCACGGGCAGCTAGTAGTTTGGTTTTGCAGATTTATATTCACAGGATCCTGGTTTACAGCTGGAATGATATCCGGAAAGCTCTGTATCCGTATATCACCTTCAGTTGTGCTTTATATTATTTTTCCGCTGCTATGTATTTAAATGTAATTTAAATCTCTGATATTTCTGTGTAATATTTATTCATTTATACTCTGTATATTCTTGTAATCTGATGCATTGTTGTAATATACAATGAAATGTTCTTCTGTTTGTGTTCTGGTTTGTCCTGTTCTCAACGTTCAGGGGTTTCGAACGGTTTAGATCGGTTTAACGACTGATTCGGATCGAGCGAAATTCCAGGCTGTCACATTAACCCACTAGAAAATCCTAGCAATGGGGGGTCCACTCCAGCAGTAATCCCAAGTTTGTATCATCATGGCCCTAGGGTCTAGGTTAGGGTGTGGGGCACGATTTACTGGGCTGGAGGTAAGCGATTAATAAACGACGGCCGGGTGGTACGCCGATGTAGTTCCGGACGGACTATGGTCGTGCACGTAGTCCGTATTTGGAGAAGTCACCCATGGGTACCAGTAGATCGAGACTGTGCACTCATGTTTATGGTGTCCAGGGGTTGGCACCCTAGGGCTTGATACACCCGAAGGGTGGACCCGGCACAGTTCGACTACAATTATGTTTGGGCCGTATTGACACCAACACGTGACGAGTTAGGCTTAGGGAGCCGATCGACTAGACCGTTTGGTTAGACCTTGAATTAGGATCATTTCATGTTATTGGGCCAAAGCATGGGCCAAGGGATCAATACTTGTTTATTCAAGTCATGTTAGTTTACTAGTACACCTGTGGTGCAAAACCTTAATCCTGATTATGCGATGACACCTTTATCTACCTTGTTAGTTAATCATCATGCTAGTATGTTGGTATCCTTATGTTCATCCCTGCTTCTCATGCCAGTTAACTTTATTAGTTTACATTGATTGTAGTAGGGCTTACTCAGTCTTTTTGACTGACCTGTTTTCTTTCGCCTCTTTTCTTCCGTTCCCCACCCCCCAAGGTTCTCAGGGAGGGAATATTGGAGCTTAGCTTGGATTTCTGATCGCTTGCTTGTGGGATTTTAGCTCATGTACGGTCTTGACATGAAGCTAGCTATTGTTATCACTTATTTTGGGGATAGTACTTATGTATTTCAGTTTTTCAGTTGATGTTGTTTTTATCTAGACTTGTTTATTTGGAAAGCTATGTTGTACCAGACTTGTTTTGAAATAGTATGAAATCTTCCGTTGTTTTATCTATGTTATTTACTCTGTTTACATATATACATATGTTCTTGTTCTGCCTTTATATATCATTATGCATGTTTACCTGATTCAAATGCCCCTCCAAAGTCAGAGTGCTTGCAAGAGCCACCCTGGCGGAGGTGGGGTGTTACATTTGGTATCAGAGCATATGGTTTACGAGAAGGAACAAAAAGGTTTTTAGAAAACTTTTGAAAACCTATTTTCAAAACCAAGTATAAAGTATTTTCCAAAGAAAAGTCTAGTTTATTTTAAAGGCTATTCCCCAAAAAGCCATTAGCAAAATTCCTTCGTTTTTCTCCATTTTGAATCTATCTTTTTCTTCGTTTTTAGTATGGCCGATAACTTTGCCATTCCGGAGGGAGTACACGTACCTGTTTGGTATAGGAGACTTTTGGAGGCTAGGGCGACCGAAGCCGGCCCCGCAAATATTACTCCTCCTCCGGTAGTTAATGTTCCTCCTCCTCCTGTCGCTGAGGTTCCTCTTCCTCCTCCCCCTCAGCATCCACAAAAGGATTTCGCGGAGATTTGCAAAGACTTTAGGGCGATGGGTTGCAAGAATTTCATTGGAACCGAGACTTTCGTAGAGGCTAGGAATTGGTTGAAAGAAACCGAAGATCTTTTTGCCTTCTTTGATATAGATGACCGTGGGAAGGTTTTATTGGCAGTATGGTTGCTAAAGGAAGAAGCTGCACGTTGGTGGGTGGTCACCACCGCTACTAGGCCAATTGAGACTTGGGATGACTTTCGGGGAAAGTTTGGACTAAGGTTCCTATTACTGAAGCAAGGGGACATGACTATTAGGGAATACATAGATAAGTTTAATCAACTGGCTCGGGACGGTTTAGACTTGGTCAACACAGCTCAGAAGAAGGCCCTATACTTTGCTCTAGGATTAAACGAGCCATTACATGGTTTAGCCATGACTCATATACCCTTGGGGGCAACTTTCGAGAGCTTGGTGAATATGGCCCTACTCAATGAAGAGAATAGGAGTGACAAGGAAGAGATCAAGAGGAATGATACACAAGCCAAGAAGACTGATTCCCAGTGGAAAGGAAATCAGGGTAATCCAAGTGGTCAGAGCAGTCAAGGCAATCAGAACAAGAACAAGAGTCAAGGCAACAAGGGGAACAACAACAAGAGCAATAACAAAAGGGAAAGTGCTATTATTGCAGTTTAGTTGGGCATCTTATTAAGGAGTGTAAGAAGAGGAAAAGGGAGAATGGTGAATGCTTTTTCTGCGGTGAGACTGGACATTTCAGTAAGTATTGCCCGAAGAAGCAAGGGCAAGGCCAGGGTCAAACTCAGCGTGCTGGACCTTTAGGAGGGCAAGTTCATGCTCCCAATACCGTTCCAGTTCCCGATCGAGGTAGTATCTCTGTTGAAAGTCTTGTATATATTTCTGATTTTCCCAGTTCGTACCTTGTTTGATTGTGGTGCATCGCATAGTTTATCTCGTCTGATCTAGTTGAAAGTTTGCACCTAAGTACTAGTCTAGTTAATGATCCCTTGTGTGTTTCAAATCCAATTGGGGGTTCCGCCCATTTGTCTATTATCTACGTGGATTTGAAAATCTCTATCTTAGTGTAGAGTTCTCGTGTGATGCTTATATTCTCGGTTTCATGGGGTATGGGTTGATTTTTGGGTATGGGTGGGTTGTCCAGTTTTGGAGCCATTCTTGATTTTTGAGGATAGGGTTGTGAGGCTCATGACTCGCCTCGGTAATACCCTAAAAATTTCTAGTAACCCTACGAGTCCCGTCATGTTGTGTTATCTTGAATCCCTCAACTCGTCTATCGATAGTTTGCAATCGGTGAGGGTGGTCCGAGAATATCCTGATATCTTGGGTGAAGTGAAGGGGGTCGCCCCTAAACGAGAGATAGGTTTCCGCATTTATCTGGTTGATAATGCCAAACCAGTTTCGTGGCCGGCAAGGCGCATGGCCCCGCAAGATGAGAGTTAAGAAAGCAAGTCAAGGAGTTGCTTGAGAAGAACTTCATTAGATGAAGTATATCTGAATGGGGAGCGCCTGTAGTATTTACTACCAAGGCAGATGGTTCTCTTCGACTTTGTGTTGATTATCGTGAGTTAAACGAAGAGAATAGACAACCATTGCCAAGGATCGATGATTTGTTTGATCAGCTTGTAGGAACATCTGTTTTCTCTTGATCTTGCTACTGGATTCCATCAGCTCAGAGTAGCTGAGGATAGTATAGACAAGACTGCATTCAAAACTCCGGATGGATTCTTAGAATGGCTGGTCATGCCATTCGGTTTGACTAATGCACCCGCCTACTTCGTGGACTTGATGAGTAGGGTGTCTAGGGAGTTCCTGAACGAGTTTGTGGTAGTCTTTGTAGAAGATATCCTGACTTTCTCAAAGAACGAGAAAGAGCATGCTGGGCTCAAGGAGGTGATGGATACGCTTAGAGCGCATCAGTTGAAAGCCAAGTCCTCCAAATGTCATTTTGGAGAAAAAGGAGTTAGATTTCTTGGGCACATAGTTTCTAAGCAAGGCTTAGTGGTGGATCCCGTTAAAGTGGTCACGGTTCAAAACCGAAAAGCTCCGACGAGGACAATTGAAGTAAGAAGTTCTCTCAGTTTAGTTAGTTAGTTTGCGTCCCTTGAGCTTAGACCTACCCTCCTGGATCAAGTAGGGAATTCACAGAAAGAAGACCCGCAGTTAGTCGAGATCATGGACAAGTTGATTCGAGGCGAGATGGTAAGTCACCTCGCTATAGATGACAAGGGATGGCTAAGACGCGATAAGAGAAAGAAGGTTCTTGAAGATGCACATCACCCGAGGAGGTGGCCGAGTTTGTCCCAAGGTGCATGTTGTGCCAACAGGTTAAAGGCCGAATCATAGAAGCCCGGTGGGCCATTACATCCATTGGAGGTCCCCGCAAAGGAGGTAGTAAAGCATCACGAAGGATTTCGTGGATGGACTGCCTAGATCAAGAAAGAGAGTATGAGCATATGGGTCATAATAGGTAGACTCACGAAGAGTGCTCATTTCACTCCGGTAAAGAACGAAAGGACGACATCATGGCTAGCAACGGATTACTTTCAAGAAATAAAGCGGTTGCACGAGGTTCCCTAAAGTATAGTTAGTAACCATGACTCAGTCTTCACCAGTCAGTTTTGAGATAGTCTACGGGAAGTCATGGGCAAGCAACTGAATCTAAGTACGGCCTATCATTCGCAGGCGGATGATTCATTTCGTTCAAGCATGAGTTATAGAAAATCATGTTGGTAAGAGCAATTGGCAATGTGGATTGGTATTTCCAAGAAAAGTTCTGCTGCGTGGAATACTTTATAGCAAGTAAACGAGATCCAGGATTCACTAGTGAATTTTGGAGAGCTTGCATGAAACCATGAGGTCATAGTTATGTTTAAGCCAAGAATGTTAGAAGAGTAAGTGAAAAAGGAAGACGAGAGACGACAATGAAATGGGTTCCAACTCATATTTGGAAATAAGAGTTAAGAAGCTAAGAAATCATGAGGTAAAAGACGGTCAAAGCACAGTGGAGTTAAGCTCAAGGAAACGTGACTTAGAAGATTGAAGGCTAGATACACGCATCATATCTCTTTCTAAGAGTATATCCTTGATCCATGTTTTCCTGTGGAACTTGCTCGCATGTTATCTTTTTATGTATATCCTCTCGGTCCCATTCTCGGTCCTATTTCTATCGGGAGGTATGTCTTATTGGCTAGTTATACATGTCAGGGTTTGAAGGGGTCCGTTAGGTTGACTAAACCTTTTGGGCTTTTATAGAATATGGATTGGGTTAGGAAGGGATTTCTTGTAATCCGAAAGGGAATATATCCTGCTTATCTTCCCGATCTCTTTGTAGCATATCTTTTGCTATCCATGTTTGTCTTGATTATCTAGTTTATCGTGTTAATCTTGTCATGAGAACCTTAGGTAGAAACCCTTTGGATGAAACATGTGTTTGAAACATGTTATGCTTGATGGTTGCAAGTGGTTGCAAGTGTTTGCAAGTGGTTACTCGTGGATGCATTATACACATTAGGCACTAGACCGGCTCACACACTCCTCATATTGCATATGCATGAGTGTTTATGCTTATTCATGGATGAAAATTTTTGTGTTATCACATGGATGTTGCATATGGATGTATGTTATGTGCACACATATAGATGTTATACATTATGTTAGGAATTGCATACATATGGATTCATTTCACTAACATAATTTGCATTGATGATATTTGCATTAGATAAGTACATATACACACACCTTTGCATATGTTCATACAACATTTAGAATCTTGTAAGGACAATGATTGCTCGTGGATGATGTTTTGAGTAGATGGATGTTGGATGGTAGGCTACGTTCTTCCTAACTTGAAGATTTCGGGGACGAAATCCTTTAAGTAGGGGAGAATGTAACAACCCGTATTTTCAATAACATGTAATAATGTAAATCGAGGCAGAATTTAATTCTAAAATCTGAATCAAGGGAAACGGGCTATGCCATTGCATTTGTCTCGGAAAAATACGCGAAATAGAGTCCGAGTTTTCGAAAATCGGAGTCCGTATGACACGATTAAGGCCTAACGAAGTTTTCAGAAAATTTCAAAGTAAAAACAGATTTCAAATTCAAGTTTGAATTTGAAAATTAGTTCAGATTGGGCTAGGCGGGAAAAATCCCGCCAGAGCACCCAAGTCGACAGCCCTGTCGACTTGGGAGTCGACTTGGTTGGACCCAAGTCGACAGCCCTGTCGACTTGGCTGTCGACTTGGTCCAGCCGGGCTGTTTAGCCTGGTGCACCATTTTGAGATTGGGTTGAGTTTGGGGGCCAGATTCGGTTTTGAGGGCTGAGATTGGAACTAGGGTTTAATCCTAAGGCTAGAACTAATCCTAATCTCTGTAAATAAGGCCCTAACCTAACCCTAAATCATCATTATTCATTCTAGTAACTAAACTATGGCAAAATCAATCCTCTCATGGCCTCCACTCTCTTCATAAAATTCCTAAATAAATTTCTAAGTGATTTTCCATGCATACAAGTGTTTTCAAACTTGTATGAGCATCATTAGCTTGCATTCAAGTCAAGTTTCTATATTTGCATCATAAAGAAAGAGTTTTGATCATTTTGGCTCAAGGGTTTTTATGTTAGAGCTTGCATTTTGGGTCTATTTGATTGCATAAGGGCTTTGTCATATCTTTTGTGCCTTCATAAGTATTGCAAGCCCTATTCTACTTTCATACTTAAACTCTAAAGTTAAATGTATGATATGCAAGTTTATATGCAAGTTTACTATGCTATGATATGCAAGTTTATCATGTATGATATGCAAGTTTACTATGCTATGATATGCAAGTTTATCATGTATGATATGCAAGTTTATATGCAAGTTTACTATGCTATGATATGCAAGTTTATCATGTTGTGATATGCAAGTTTATAGGCAAGTTTACTATGCTATGAAATGCAAGTTTATCATGTTGTGATAAGTTTATATGCAAGTTTGCTATGCTACAAGTTTATATGCAAGTATGCCATGTTATGATATGCAAGTTCATCATGTTATGTTATGCAAGTATGCCATGTCATGATATGCAAGTTTATCGTGTTATGTTATGCAAGTTTGATATGCAAGTTTGTCATATGATATGCAAGTTATGTTATGCAAGTTTGGGTTGAACATTTTGTTCATGCTATCATGTTATGCAAGCTTATCTTGGGTTTATGAACATAAAGCTTCAAGCTTTATGCCAAAGGTTGCATTTTGGCAACATGTAAGTTATCATATCTCTTATGATAACTTGCATGTGAGGCTAGATGCGAACTTATGGCCATTTCTACATGTCATTTAGCACCATGTATCACCAATATGCTAAGTTTGGTTTTATGCATGCTTTTGAGGCCTAAAAATGTAATATGCAAGTGTATGAACATATGAACATTTCATATGCCACCATGTTAAACTTGTGGCTTCAATACCTTTATGTCATGATTATGCCAAGTTCCCTCTTTCTATCCTTTATGCGCTATTGCGATATGTAAGCGATGGGATTGCGTTTGGGGTTGGGTAAACTTAAAAGACATAAAACATAAGCTTGGGAATTTACCTATTAAGTTAGGTCTACCCATTGGGAATTTACCTATTAAGTTAGGTCTACCCAATTGCTTGAAAATTTGTAACATGTTTTGGAAACACGATGGACATGACACTTAGAAAAGATAAGTGTGACCAACTCGAGGTTGGGTTGAGTTTGTAGCGTAAACCTACCCGGAACCGACCGGCTTAACTAGTTGCTACAAACAATAGGACCCAATGTGAGAAGTTGGCCATGTTGTACCTTGAACCCGAGGTTAGACCAAGTTGTGGTGTAAAGCTACCCGGACCCGCCCGGCTTAACTAGTAACCACAACAAGGTCTAATGTGAGAGGTTAAGGCGCATTAAATTAATTAATGCCTCGTGATTAGGGTTAAGTCATGGTCCACTTAATACTTAACCAATTTGGGCTTGGTAGATTAATCAGGGTTAAGTCGTGAACTCATCGTTACACTTAACCAAGTTAATCCATGATTAGCAAGAGGGTTAAACCGTACTTAACCCACTAGAAAATCCTAGCAATGGGGGGTCCACTCCAGCAGTAATCCCAAGTTTGTATCCTTATGGCCCTAGGGTCTAGGTTAGGGTGTGGGGCACGAATTACTGGGCTGGAGGTAAGCGACCAATAAACGACGGCCGGGTGGTACGCCGATGTAGTCCCGGACGGACTATGGTCGTGCACGTAGTCCGTATTTGGAGAAGTCACCCATGGGTAATAGTAGATCGAGACTGTGCACTCATGTTTATGGTGTCCAGGGGTTGGCACCCTAGGGCTTGATACACCCGAAGGGTGGACCCGGCACAGTTCGACTACAATTATGTTTGGGCCGTATTGACACCAACACGTGACGAGTTAGGCTTAGGGAGCCGATCGACTAGACCGTTTGGTTAGACCTTGTATTAGGGTCATTTCATGTTATTGGACCAAAGCTTGGGCCAAGGGATCAATACTTGTTTATTCAAGTCATGTTAGTTTACTAGTACACCTGTGGTGCAAAACCTTAATCCTGATTATGCGATGACACCTTTATCTACCTTGTTAGTTAATCATCATGCTAGTATGTTGTTATCCTTATGTTCATCCCTTCTTCTCATGCCAGTTAACTTTATTAGTTTACATTGATTGTAGTAGGGCTTACTCAGTCTTTTTGACTGACCTGTTTTCTTTCGCCTCTTTTCTTCCATTCCCCCCCCCCCAGGTTCTCAGGGAGGGAATATTGGAGCTTAGCTTGGATTTCTGATCGCTTGCTTGTGGAATTTTAGCTCATGTACGGTCTTGACATGTAGCTAGCTATGGTTATCACTTATTTTGGTGATAGTACTTATGTATTTTAGTTTTTCAGTTGATGTTGTTTTTATCTAGACTTGTTTATTTGGAAAGCTATGTTGTACAAGACTTGTTTTGAAATAGTATGAAATCTTCCGCTGTTTTATCTATGTTATTTACTCTGTTTACATATATACATATGTTCTTGTTCTGCCTTGATATATCATTATGCATGTTTACCTGATTCAAACGCCCCTCCAAAGTCAGAGTGCTTGCAAGAGCCACCCTGGCGGAGGTGGGGTGTTACAAGTTTTGGGAAGTATAACGATATGTTCAAAGTAACGAGATGAGATGTAAAGTTAGTTTATTCCAAAGGTATAAGTGATGATTATTTTGTTAATAACGAGTCAAAAGGAGATTTTGTATGAATTGTTTTACGATGATGAGTTGAATCAACTCTGTAATTGTTGATAATAAGTAATGGTGAAGAAATGTTTTGAAACGGTAACTAATGCGAAATTTTGAAATGAAACTAGATATTGTTTTAAGACATTGTTCTAAGCATATAAATGGAATAATTTTAGAATATTTACATATTGGAATGATTTGAGGATAGTAAAACTGATATAGTCTTTTGGCCAAGTTATGCTATGTAATAAACCATTGCTCGGTTTTATTTTTATGGTTGTTTATTTTTATACTTAAATAACCGACTATCAAAATCTGGCCCAACGTTATTGGTACGGAAAGAATGGGATTGAATTTATATTCGAAAACCATTCCGACCAATGATACGAAAACGTGGAAGATGGTAATCAAGATGGAGAAATTGAAGACCGTAAATCTTCATGAATGGAAGGATTATTGTTGGATTTATCTAGCTGATCCCTAGAGATATTTCGACAATGATTCCGTCAGGATTGAAATCTACGGATTGCAAGGACTTCTCGCTGCTGATCTGTAGGGTGATTCCTAGGATGCAGTAGGAGGGTGCCTTCGGTTCATCCTGTTCCTGGGTGACGTATATGGGGGATGTCTCACAAAGTATTTCCAGAAAGGTAACGAACATTGATTTCTTCAACCGTACAAAGAGTGGAAGCGGAGAAGGAAACTTCCTTAGCTAACACATAATGTATTGTTGTGGACGTCAATTGGTGATTCTGATGGATCTGACGATGTGACATTCGAAGTAAATGTGATGTGCTGATAAAGCATAGCCTCAAGCCTCATCAACCGGGAAATGACAAAAATCGGGAAGACAGCATGGCTATGTGGGTCGCACCCATTAGGGTGTATAATCACCTATCTCGAGAGAATCCATTTCATTCTTAAATCTATCGATGCTGTCCCTTTTCAGGAAATGGTGGGTCGCTCCCAACCGTTGGTGATATACATTCGATACACTCAAGCGAAATGAGTGGTCGGTCATGTGTGGGCCGGGTTGCAAGACGTTCTTGTTGAACCCAGTGTATTCGCCTCTAGAGATACACTATCGGCAGGTGGTCCCATACCTTGTCATAGTCGGAATTCAATCTCTAATAAGTGCCCGCGGGTTTGTTTGTATACTATATATGTGGAGCGTGAGATGTAAGCGTTCCACTAGATTGATATTTACTTGTACTTAGACATTATTATAATATCAGAAAAGATATCGATTTCAAAAATGGTTTGGGTTATCGTAAGGTAAAAACCGTCTGTGTTAATGTGTGGATTTAGTCTTACGATTATCCTTTTCTTTGAAAGATTTTAACTTTAAAATCAGGTTGTGTAATACCCTTAATACTATGCGAGTTTTTCTCACTCTGGTTCACCAAACTGACCCGTCGTTTGTAATGCTCGGGTTAGCCCGGTTTGCAGGTTCAGGTTATCGAATGCTCTGAAATCCAAGAACGAGCTGAAGGAGTTCAGTGTTTTACTGTTATTATTCCGCCGTGTATTATATATATGAGGACAGGCTATTATAACTGTTCAGATGTATTGATGTACTCTGATGTTGTAAGTTTTCATTTCAAAGCTCTGTATAAAGTTTATTTATATATTATATTTTGTTCCGCTGCGATGTGAGAATCTGTTTTGTGCTATTTCTTATTCTTCTATTCTAACTTTCTTTCTTATCTCACCCTCTAAATTCTTTCTAATAGCCTTCTGGGGTTTTGGTACTTGAGTTTTGGACACAGGATGTATTAGTGTCATGATTCAAGTGTCGAAATTCTCGGGTTGCTACAGTTGTTATTAGAGCAATGGTTTATGAATAACCTTGGCTCTATGGTGTAACTCAATAGAGATGGGGCTAGTAAAACCCTAGATTGAGTTTGAATTTAGATACGAGAGCGCGTATTTGTAATTTGAAATAAAATTATTTTAAATTATTTTTCCAAGATGTTTTATAAGGAAGATAAGTTTTAAATTTTCTTAGTATTGTTTTGAATTAGAGTCCAATTTGATTATAGATTACAAATGAGATTAAGGCTGGTTTAATATAACCAAAAGTATTTGTGAATATGGAATTTAATATTGAATTAAATAAATTATAATTTAACTTAAACTAAGTTAAATACGAGATAATTTGATTTGTTTGTGTATTGTTTGATTTATTGGATGTTAGTTGAATTCGTCAAGGAGTTAATAGGGAATTGAATATAATGAATTGGGAATAAAATCCGTCATGAAATAAAACCAAGTTATTTTGACCATGGATTGTTAGTTGTGAGTAGAGTTAAGTACAGATTGCCGAAGGCTATGGAGTTGATTTGATTAGAAGTGCTGATTGATAATGAAGAGCAGTTAGTTGTTTTGCTTCGAAATTGGAGTTGGAAATGCCCGACAAATAGGTAAACCTTAATATATTGATTTGGAGATTGATTTTATACCCGTGAGATGGATAGCCGCTTGGCTTTGTTTTCTTTTGATCGACGCGAGGCCCAGAGTGGCGATGTTATAGTTGATTGGATCGAACAATACAGAGGAGGTGCTGGCGAATTTTTCGCAGAAATTTAAAACTTCGTATTTTACATAATATTTATATAATTATTTTGAAAATAATTGGGTTTGAATCATTCTTCTTACTTAGCAATTTCGAGGACGAAATTTATTTAAGGGGGGAAGAATGTAACGACTTGGATTTTTCGACCATTTGAATTGAATATTTAAATTGGTTTTAAATATTATATTTATGGATTTAATATTGAATTCGTTAATTTAACGACGATTAAACGTTTATATTTATATTTAATATAAAACGAGTTCGTAACGGCGCGGCAGTTCGCGATATTGAGTTTTGAACTTCAACCGAATATACAGAATTCGTTTTAAGTCGGAATTCTGTGAAACAAGAAATGCTAGGATCGTTTTGATTATAGTTTTCTAATGGAAGTGGAAAATCGAGATTTCATCGTATAGATTGAAAGATATGTCCAAATCAAAATTTAAAATAGTCACTGTGAAATCGTTTATAAACCACAACGATTATTTAATTATAATAAAATATTGATTACGAATTTGGACAAGACCTTTGAGGCGTAGTTATAATTTAATTTTAGGAATTTACTATAATTTTTAATTTGCAAAATAAACAAATTTTTATTTGAAGTATTTTGTACCCTGTGTCAGCATTTTTAGGTTTTCAAAATATAAGTTAATCTACCGATATTATTATATTTTTATGATCGTGGCACATCACTCGACACGATCGTATTTTTATTTCTGTCTGTAGCCATCTGTATGTGAACGAAATTCTATGTATCGGGGTACCGTAATAAAAGTCAAAACTAGTACACTTATATGCTGTAGGAAATCTATTGAAAACAAAACTAGAACTTATCTCACATGCCTACAACCACCCATATACTAAATGAAATGACTAAATGAGATGATGGTCTGTACAAAAGGGAAACATTTAGCAACTGAAATGAAAGCTCATGCACAGCTGGTGAAAACGAAAGCCCAAACACATCTAGCCTAAAATCTAAATAATAAAACCTGTATACTTGCATGCTAAGAAAAAAAAATCCAACGTACACAACCTGTTCTTGAAACCATGCGAACGAAACATGTTATCAACACATGCCTATCAACAAAACAGTACTACCTATCCCCGGCCATACGCAGCTACCTCTGTCTTTCTTCCTTGACCTTTCTCTTCAAATCTTTAGCGTGATTAAACTACTCTTTGCTATCCTACCCTAAAAATTTCCATCACCCAGCTAAGCTAAGCACTGCATGCCTAACGTGATTCACAGTAATGAAGCATCCCCATCGAACAGCTACTAATGGAACCTGTGAGGAACCTAAGGCAGACGTCACTTAGCATGTACCCATTCGAATTGACATCTATTCGATCCAAACCCCTTGCCATGCTTGCCAAGGATCTTCAGCTTATATATAAGAGGTTGTTTTGTTAGTCTCCTCATCGATGGCCAGTTCATTCGTTTTCCTTTTAACGCAAACTACAGCAGTATAAATTTTCAGTGGCCGAACTTAAAAAAATAAAAAAAATGTACAACTACTCATAATGAGTATGCACTCTGGGTTAGCAGCTGCTCCTTTTTGTAAGGACGGAGGGCAAACAAAGGGGCGGTGATCACTGATCAGTAGAACAGGATGTGGAGAAGCATTTAAATGGGGATGGAATGAATACAGGTGATGTTGAGAAAGTGTTGATGGCGGAAAAATTGGAAGCAACTAGTAGAAAATGGTATGAAAGCAGAATGTGATAAAGAGATAAATAAAACTAGGAAGAGGAAAGGAAAGAATCAGCGTGTGGAAGGGGAAGTAGAAACCTACTATATTCGGAGAGATGCTGTGCGAAGCGGTTTGGTCTGTGGGCATAAGGGAGTGGGCCGAAGTTAAATTGTGAGGCCTAATTGTTTTTTTTTTTGAAAAAAAAGAGCAAACCAGAAAATGTGTTGGACGTGGAAGGAAGACAAGGCATGGGGGAAGGACGGTTTCGCATGCGGCATGCAACAGTAGAGGGGATATGGGAACGTGATTTCAGTTGGACTGTTATTAGAAAAAAAAAATTAAATAACGAAAGAAGAAAAGAATGTGAGAAGGAGAAGCAGTTCAAATGGGTTGGGGGGAAATGAACGTTAAAGGAAACGAATGGAAGGAGTAAACGACAACATGGAGTATGAAAGTGGTACTGGAAAAACAATAAGGAAAGAAAACAAATGCATGGGAGGTGGATGTGTCAGCAGGCATTACGTGAAGGGGGGAAATATTGATGGAGCAGTCGTATGTTTGGATGACAGAAGAATGCTCCGACTGAATATTGGTATAAGCAGAAATTTAAAGTTATATCTGGACCACAGTATATACATATACATTTCTTTTAATTTAATAAGTTTTAAATTGAAGATTAGTGAATTTTGATTAAACTGTTAACTTATTACATTTATAATGCGTTCTTACAGCGTCCGGATTAAACAAAACCAAAGCGTCGGAACACCATTAAGGGACACTACATTCTGAAGTTAGAACGGACAGAGTTGTAAGCAGTTGAAGTTCTAATTAAATTAAACGTATGTTTAATTTAATTAAACCAAGCCGTTCAATCGACAAATGAAATCAAGGTGAGTTAAACTCAATCAGTTCCCCTACTTATAATTTTTATAAGTTGGGTTTGTTTATTTATATGCCATGTTTGCTAATTGTTGGTTGATTTGATTGTTTAGATGCTGTTAAACATGGTTATACCGTCTATTTAAATTAAACCATTGTATAATTTAAATGAAGCGACATCGTTATTTTTAACGATGGTCTCCCAACAAGGTAACTTACCTTGTTGGTTACGTTTATAATATAAACGTATTGATTGAAATGTATGCTTGAACTGATGTTAGTAGTTGACCGTTATCAGTTAGATTTATTTTCATCATCATGTGAACTGTTGAACCCATATGATTAGATTATTGAATTGGTTATTGATTGTTGAACCCAAAATTCAACATTTGTATGATTATTAACAAATGGGTAGTATTGGTTAAGGAAATTATAGCAGATGGCCAAATATACAAACCATTTTATAAAGATTGATTTGCCGTCAAGCGAATCGATAGGAATGAAGCTATGAAATTTATTTATAACTGAATATAGATTTTAAATATATTATTTTAATTGGGTTTTCAAAAAAGAAATAAAACCAACCTTATATAAATTAATCACCTTAACCACCAATTACTATTTTTGAACCGAAATCTATTGTATGCGGAGCACGTGCCTCTTCTAAATTTTTAAAAGATTTATAACGTAGATTCTTAAATTTATAAGAATGATAAGCAAGTAAGCAGGGCTTAACGTGACGACTAGTAACTGAGATAAATTGTTTTATGAGACAATTAAAAGGAGATTATACTGAATTGATCATTTTAATCAAATGAGATTATACGAAGATGAATCGAGATTTGATTAACGAGTTAATCATGTTAGAGTTGGCCATGTCAACTGTGTTAACAAATAAATGGATTTATTTGTTTATTTATTGGAAATATTTATTGATTAAGTAAAACATTTTTAAATGTTGATATTTAATTATCATTTATTTAATAATGAAAGTAGAGACCTTGGGATTTAAAGGAGAAATGGAAGTTTATGAAACGATAAGGCTTATTATAATGATATTTTAAAAGTAAATTATATTAATGATAATATAAGTTATATTGTGGTTTAAAGCAAATTCTTATTTAAGACTTTATTTAATCGGATTTGTGAAATCCAAGATTTTGTGAAGTTATAATGTCCAAAGTTTTACCGTATATATTAATGGAAAGAAAAGCCAAGATATGAAACGAAAGAATTGGAACTAAACTACAGACCAGTTGAGATAAATGATTTTCTGAATATTGAGCCGATAAAGGTTTGGAATGGAAATCAAAAACTAAAACTGTAATGACCCGTATTCTACACATCATAGGATCGTAGAATATTTATTTCTTTCCCATGTGAAGTCGTATGGTCATGTAACTTTGGGAAACATCTATTAGAGTCATTTCCCATGCTTTTGATTTTTGTCGATTTTTAAATGACCATTTTGCCCCTAGTTGGTACTGTTTTAGCCATAACTTTTGATTGGAAAGGAATTTTGACCTGAAACCACTTCCATTTGATTCGTTTGATGGTTTCTCTTTCCGTAGAGTGGTCACATTAGCCAAACGGACTTACCGTTTGGGAGATATGGCTGAAACAAGGTTTGGAGTGTGAAAAACTGCTTAACGGGGCCAAATCGGGTGATTAGCAAGTAAGCCCATAACCCATTTCGGGATTAGGGTTATGGGAGGGCTGAAATGAGATGAAGAATCATTCCATTTCAGTGTTCTAGCCTCCACTTATCACCAAGGAACCCTAAAAATGGCCTCCAACCTCTAAATCACCTCCAAATCACCTTTAGGTTAAGGATTTGGCTTAGCAACCCCTAATCAAGAAGGATCTTCACCAAATCAACAAAGGAGCTGCTGTTTGGTATTGAAATTCGCATCAAATCAGAGAATCATTTCAGATCTTAGTTTATTTTGTGGCTAAGGTGAGTGATTTGCTTAGTTTTGCACTAATTATGGCTAATTAGGGTTGATTAGTGTTAATTAGCGAATTTAAACATGATAAAATTCTAGAAAAATATTTATAAAATTCGGAATGATGTTTTAGACCTCTGATATGAATTTGGTTAATTTGGTTAAGTTTTGATAATCCTATCATTAGTTTCACCTAAGTATGCTTAAGGGGAAATTTGGGATTTTGGGTATGTTTGATCCATTTTATATGCTATGATTTATGTTTTGATGTTTGGGATCGACACTACATGTTGCTATGACTGTATGGTATGCTTTCTGGTTGTATAGAAGTGTTAGATTGGTCAAAAACGTCGTCGAATGGCATAAAAACAGTCGCAGGAAACATGCAGGAAATGACCCAGAATCCGGATCGGATCGATGGAGGGGAGCGCGACCCGAACCGTTCTAGCATGGGTGTCACGATCCGTTTGAAGGAGTCGGTCACGACTTAAATTGGGTGGCACGATCCGGTAGTGGAAGTACGATCCGAACCAACAAGTATTCCCGATCCGAACCAGAAGAGGGTGGGGAGCTCACAAGTCGATGGGTACTAGGCGAGACGATCCGACCCGATCAGAAGACACGACCCGACCCGGATGAAGCAACCCGATCCGATCCGAAGTGGTGACACCGATCCGAATTAAGAAGAGGAGCCACGAGCTGGAATACCACGACCCGATCCGATGCAAGAGGCGCGATCCGATCCGAACGCAGAGGCCGATCCGATCCGACAAAGAATGTGAAGGCTGATCCGATCCGATTCGATTGTGATGACCGATAACCCGAGATGCAAAGGTAGTCCAGATGGAAGTTAGAGCTCAGAATCCCGGAACCAGTTGGGAACCAATGAGTTCACTTCATGGTTGGACTTTGCTGCGGGACGTGTGCTAAGGAGTTGTCGACGTTCATAACTTCGATTCACCACTAAGAATGGATGATGGCTACTTATCAGTGCAGTAGGGTCATTACGACCTGAGGGGCAAAGTGATGGTAGCAAGACTACGCTATCAGTGCAGTAGGGTCATTATGACCTGAGGGGCAAGGTGATGCGTAGTAAGACTATGAGCCAGCGCAGATGGGGTGAATAACTCCATGGGGCAAGTGGACATAGTAAGGATTAGTAAGGCTATGAGCCAGCGCAGATGGGGTGAATAACTCCATGGGGCAAGTGGACATAGCGAGGAACTAGTGGCTACGTTATCAGTGCAGTGAAGCCATTTATGACTTCATGGGGCAAAGTGATCCTAGCAGGGAATGTTGGGTGATCGAAGTGGTGAATATCGTATGCTTTACGCACTGAGTGAGAGATGTGAGGATGGATGCTATGCTTGATTGTTTACCATCATTATGACATACACATCTCCCCCACCTCCGTATCTTGACACTGTTTGATATGATACCTTAGAGTGTTGTACAGCATGTAGTGCTAACTCTTTGGTTGCAGGTCCAGGTTCAGGTATTTTTTAGTCTACCTGTTATTGTTCACTTTAGATGCTTATCGCTCATACCAGGCTTTATGTCTGACCCAGAGTTTTATGTCTCCTCTTATTACTCTGGGTGCTCACACGAGCAGACTAGAGACATGTTAGCTGGTGATGTGCGAGTAGCTGATCCGGAGGTGGGCAGGAGGCTTCCACGTATGATATATATATATATATACACACACATTCTCCCTGTGTCGTTGGTGGTCGCTACTTGGGCATTAGTAGTGTACCTCCTATATCTTGTTTTGCTTTGAGACAGTTTGAAAGTTGTAATAAGCTGTATTCTGAATTTCCGCTGCTATGATGTTTAGTTCTGATTTTCAGCTTATGCATTGTCTCTCATGTTTTATGTCAAGTATGTTATTATTATATTTTGTTCTATGCGCTGTGAGACATTCTACAGGATCCTTGTCTATTCATTTCCTTCTTCCTTTTTCCTTCTGGCGACCCGTTCCGTGCTAACTGGACATGTGTACAGCGCACTTTTGGAGTAAATGTCGGTTGGTGCGGGGCGTCACACTTGGTATCAGAGCTCTAGGTTGCGTAGTTAACCTAGGGAAAGACACCAGGGAGAGATAGTACGTATACGAGAGAGCGTATTTGTGATTACTTTGGTTTTCAAAAGCTATGTATGTATATACTATTAGTAGTATAAAGATGAAGTCGCACTGCACTAGCACCACTATGGGGTCGTTAATCGTTTCCTTTTTACAGATTAACGATGAGCCGAGAGACGAGGGGTGCTGGTAGAGGGACCAACCAAGGGAATGCCGCTGACATGAGGGCTATGTTTACTAACCTCCTGAGGGACATGCTTAGAGAAGTGCAAGGGGCAATTCCCAATCCCGGAGTTGGTGTTGGCCCAGTAGTGCAGGCGCCTAGGGTCGATTTCGCCAAGTTGTATAAGGATTACACTAATCTTGGTGGGAAGCCGTTCCATGGAAAGGAATCAGCCACGGATGCTCAAGACTGGATGGATAGCTGTGACCGTATCTTTGATGACTTGGGTCTTGAGGATGCGATGAAGAGAAGGCTAGCGTCTCGTCAGCTGCAAGGGCGAGCGATGAATTGGTGGAATGCTATCAGAACAGCTACTCCAGAGGATCAGGTTACTTGGGATCAGTTCAAGGCTCGCTTTAGCGAGAAGTTTATCCTAGCTGCCCAGAAGTCAGTATTGTTTAAGAGGTTCTTGGAACTCAAGCAGAACGGAAGGGCAGTTTCTGATTATATTGCTGAGTTCGACACTTTATCGAAGTATGGAATGTCTCTCATTGATACTCCTGAAAAGAAGAATGAGAAGTTCATTACTGGTCTGGATGGGTACTTGGGGGAAAGGCTTATTAATCACATCGATGAGACTTTTGAATCGATCGTGGGGAAAGCTTTCAGATCAGAGAGCCTTTACCCTAAGTCAAAG
The DNA here is from genome assembly GCA_030737875.1 of Allium sativum. Classification (NCBI taxonomy): domain Eukaryota; kingdom Viridiplantae; phylum Streptophyta; class Magnoliopsida; order Asparagales; family Amaryllidaceae; genus Allium; species Allium sativum. The sequence continues at coordinate 405,904,163 of CM060926.1, forward strand.
ACTGAGGCTGCATCTGCAGAAGGGCCAAAGCCGCAAGCAGGCGGTGGAGGCAGGAATAACTCTCAGAATAAGAGGAAGCAGGACCAATCTAAGGGTGGCCAGAAAAAGAGCAAGAAGGATGTTGAGTGCTTCAGCTGTGGAAAGAAAGGCCATTATGCTAAAGATTGTCGGGCCAAGCCAGCGGATAAGAAGTGCTTCAACTGTGGTCAAGTGGGACATTTCAAGGACAAGTGTCCGCAACCTCTTAAGGAGAAGCACATTGTGAAAGCATATGCTATTGATGTTGTTCCTTCTTCGTCGAATGCCCCAACTGCTGCGGAGAAAGGAAAGAATGTTGTTATTCAAGGTATGCTTTCTATTTATGATATACCAGTTCGATTTTTGTTTGATACTGGGGCTTCCCGTTCCTTCATATCTAGTGACCTGGTAGATAGGTTGGGACTGGAACCCGAGATAGTCGATAGACCATTGATTGTGACGAACCCGATTGGTGGCTCGACTAGCCTTAGTATGATTTGCAGGAATTTGGTCTTATCGAGTCATGGATGTATGTTTGTATGTGATTGCTTTGTTTTGGGCTTTACTGGGTATGGCATTATATTGGGAGTCGATTGGCTCCAAAGATACGGGGTGGTGGTAGACTGTGAGGGCTTTTTGGTGACAGTGAGGGCGGATGATGTGCGGAGGGTAGTGTTTGGTAGCCTACATAGTGATGGGGTTATGGCTAGTTTTGTAAATTCCCTCGACATCCTGCATGATGAGTTGTCAGATGTGCCCGTGGTTGGCTAGTATCCGAACGTCTTCGAGGAGGTGACCGGGCTTCCACCACACCGAGAGATTGAGTTCCGTATTGATTTAGTGAAAGATGCCAGACCTATAGTGATACCACTTCGTCGTATGGCACCAAGGGAGCAGCGAGAGCTCGGGGTGCAAGTCAGCAATCTTTTGAAGAAGGGATTGACTAGAAGGAGTGTCTCCGAATGGGGAGCACCAGTTGTGTTTGCCACTAAGGCAGATGGTTCCCTTCGTTTGTGTGTGGACTATCGCGAGTTGAATAAGGTGACGAGGAAGAATAAGTATCCTCTACTGCGGATAGATGATTTGTTTGATCAGCTAGAAGGAGCTAGAGTGTTCTCCCAGTTGGACCTCGCGACAGGATTTCATCAGCTTCGAGTAGCAGATGAGAGTGTTCCGAAAACGGCAATTAGGACGCCGTCTGGATTTTATGAGTGGTTGGTTATGCCATTTGGGTTAACCAATGCACCAGCCTATTTTGTGGATCTTATGAATCGAGTATTCAGAGATCAGTTGAATAAGTTTGTTAATGTGTTCGTGGATGATATCCTTGTTTACTAAAGGACAGAGGAGGAACACAAGGGGCACTTGAGGATAGTGATGGAGGTGTTGAGGAAACACCAATTGAAAGCGAAATTCTCTAAGTGTCATTTTTGGAGAAGGGAAGTGAGATTCTTGGGTCATGTTGTTTCCGAGAGTGGTATTGCCGTGGACCCTGCGAAGGTGGCTACGGTACAGGATTGGCCTACGCCCAAGAATGCAACGGATGTGAGAAGTTTCTTGGGATTAGCTGGATATTATCGTAAGTTTATCCAGGACTTCTCCAAGATTGCAGCACCGTTGATCAGTTGACTAAGAAGAATCAGTCCTTCGTCTGGGACGGAGTGTGTGATGATGCCTTCAAAAGTCTAAAGGAGAGGTTAACGTGTGCGCCAGTGTTAGTCATTCCTAAAGGGAATGAAGAGATGACGGTATACACGGATGCTTGTGGTACCGGACTGGGTGTTGTATTGATGCAAGGAGGTAGGGTTGTAGCTTATGTTAGTCGACAGCTAAAGCCGCACGAGAAGAAGTATCCTACCCATGATTTGGAATTGGCAGCGATTGTATTTGCGCTGAAGATGTGGAGACACTATCTCTTGGGAGAAAGATTCGAGTTGTTTACCGATCATAAATCGTTAAAGTATCTCTTCTCTCAGAAAGATCTGAATCTCCGTCAGCAGAGATGGTTAGAGTTCTTGGCTTCGTATGATTTTGATATCGCGTATACACCTGGGAAGGGTAATGCGGTAGCCGATGCCTTGAGTAGGAGACACGCCAGCTTAGGGGCAATGTTTCTTGAATGGAAGCAACTGGAGTATATCGCGGGGTTTGATTTCAGACCAAAGTGCGAATTGGATCCAGTTATGCTAGCTAGTTTGACGATCATACCCACTTTGATAGAGCGGATTGGTTCTAGCCAGAGGGACGATCCTAACCTATTAGAAATCATCTCCAGGTTAGAAATGGGAGTTGATGAGGAGATGAATGTGTATGGGCTTGATCGAGATGGATGGCTTCGAAAGAATGGAAGACTAGTTGTGCCCAACGTGAATGGTTTGAGAGATGAAGTGCTTAGAGAATGTCATCACTCAAAACTGACTATACATCCCGGTGGTAATAAGATGTATCGAGACATGAGACAGACTTACTACTGGGAAGGGATGAAAAGGGACGTTGGGAAGTTTATATCCAAATGCATGAATTGCTAGCTAGTTAAAGCCGAGCAAAAGAAGCCTAGTGGGTTGTTGCAACCATTAGAAATTCCCGAATGGAAGTGGGAGCAAGTCTCGATGGATTTCATCGATGGCCTACCAAGGACTAGATCGGGATATGATAGCATTTGGGTAATTGTGGATCGATTGGCTAAGAGCGCAAGATTTATACCAGTCAAATCCACCAGGACGGCAGCCAAGTTGGCAGAATTGTATATGAAGTGGGTAGTGAGATTTCATGGAGTACCCAAAAGCATTGTGAGTGACCGAGACCCGTTGTTCACTAGTTGGTTTTGGAAGAGCTTACAAGAGGCTCTAGGGTCAAGATTACATCTCAGTACCGCATATCATCCTCGGACCGACGGTCAGACGGAGAGGGTGAATCGTATATTGGAAGATCTCTTGAGAGCTTGTATATTGGATTTTGGTGGATCATGGGATGACTATTTGCATCTAGTAGAGTTTGCATATAATAATAGCTACCAATCCAGTATCGGTATGGCTCCATATGAAGCTTTGTACGGAAGACCATGCAACTCACCATCATGTTGGATAGAGACTGGTGAGAAGTTTGTGCTTGGACCAGATGTGGTGAGAGAAACTTCAGATAAGATTAAGGTCATTCAGCAACGAATGAAAGCTGCCCAAGATAGGCAGAAGAGTTATGCTGATAAGAGGAGAAGAGACTTGAAATTCTCCGTTGGTGACTTGGTGTTTGTCAAGATCTCTCCGTTGAAGAGCATGATACGATTTGGCAGGAGAGGAAAATTTGCACCAAGATTTGTTGGGCCATTCCCTGTTCTTGAACTAGTCAGGAATTGGGCGTATAGAGTTGGCTTACCAGAGAAGATGGCAGGAGTTCACAACGTATTTCATGTTTCCCAACTAAGGAAGTTCGTTCATGACTCAGATGTGACTATTTCACCTGATCAGTTAGAGGACTTCGAAGTAGAACCCGAGGCGGTTGGGAACCGCAAGCCGATTCGTATTGTGGGGCACGATACGAAGCAACTTCGAAGGAAGGCGATGAAGCTAGTCAAGGTTCAGTGGGACGAGAACGAGAATGATTGTACTTGGGAGACAGAGGAAAGCATTAGGAAGGCACATCCAGAACTCTTTGCCTAGTAAGATTTACTTCGTAATTTAGTTTTTTCGCATGCTAGGATAGACTTGTTTAGCTTGTTTTGCATGTTTGATTGTTGCTTTATGATTGATGGGCATGCGGGAATCTTTGTGTATGTTTGGATTAGGGAATTTCGGGGGCGAAATTTCTTAAGGGTGGGAGAGTGTAATGACCCGTATTCTACACATCATAGGATCGTAGAATATTTATTTCTTTCCCATGTGAAGTCGTATGGTCATGTAACTTTGGGAAACATCTATTAGAGTCATTTCCCATGCTTATGATTTTTGTTGATTTTTAAATGACCATTTTGCCCCTAGTTGGTACTGTTTTGGCCATAACTTTTGATTGGAAAGGAATTTTGACCTGAAACCACTTCCATTTGATTCGTTTGATGGTTTCTCTTTCCGTAGAGTGGTCACATTAGCCAAACGGACTTACCGTTTGGGAGATATGGCTGAAACAAGGTTTGGAGTGTGAAAAACTGCTTAACGGGGCCAAATCGGGTGATTAGCAAGTAGGCCCATAACCCATTTCGGGATTAGGGTTATGGGAGGGCTGAAATGAGATGGAGAATCATTCCATTTCAGTTTTCTAGCCTCCACTTATCACCAAGGAACCCTAAAAATGGCCTCCAACCTCTAAATCACCTCCAAATCACCTTTAGTTTAAGGATTTGGCTTAGCAACCCCTAATCAAGAAGGATCTTCACCAAATCAACAAAGGAGCTGCTGTTTGGTATTGAAATTCGCATCAAATCAGAGAATCATTTCAGATCTTAGTTTATTTAGTGGCTAAGGTGAGTGATTTGCTTAGTTTTGCACTAATTATGGCTAATTAGGGTTGATTAGTGTTAATTAGCGAATTTAAACACGATAAAATTCTGGAAAAATATTTATAAAATTCGGAATGATGTTTTAGACCTCTGATATGAATTTGGTTAATTTGGTTAAGTTTAGATAATCCTATCATTAGTTTCACCTAAGTATGCTTAAGGGGAACTTTGGGATTTTGGGTATGTTTGATCCATTTTATATGCTATGATTTATGTTTTGATGTTTGGGATCGACACTACATGTTGCTATGACTGTATGGTATGCTTTCCGGTTGTTTAGAAGTGTTAGATTGGTCAAAAACGCCGTCGAATGGCGTAAAAACAGTCGCAGGAAACATGCAAGAAATGACCCAGAATCCGGATTGGATCGGTGGAGGGGAGCGCGACCCGAACCGTTCTAGCATGGGCGTCACGATCCGTTTGAAGGAGTCGGTCATGACTTAAGTTGGGTGGCACGATCCGGTAGTGGAAGTACGATCCGAACCAACAAGTATTCCCGATCCGAACCAGAAGAGGGTGGGGAGCTCACGAGTCGATGGGTACTAGGCGAGACGATCCGACCCGATCAGAAGACACGACCCGACCCAGATGAAGCAACCCGATCCGATCCGAAGTGGTGACACCGATCCGAATCAGGAAGAGGAGCCACGAGCTGGAGGACCACGACCCAATCCGATGCAAGAGGCGCGATCCGATCCGAACGCAGAGGCCGATCCGATCCGACAAAGAATGTGAAGGCTGATCCGATCCGATTCGATTGTGATGACCAATAACCCGAGATGCAAAGGTAGTCCAGATGGAAGTTAGAGCTCAAGATCCCAGAACCAGTTGGGAACCAATGAGTTCACTTCATGGTTGGACTTTGCTGCGGGACGTGTGCTTAGGAGTTGTCGACGTTCATAACTTCGATTCACCACTAAGAATGGATGATGGCTACTTATCAGTGCAGTAGGGTCATTACGACCTGATGGGCAAAGTGATGGTAGCAAGACTACGTTATCCGTGCAGTAGGGTCATTATGACCTGAGGGGCAAGGTGATGCGTAGTAAGACTATGAGCCAGCGCAGATGGGGTGAATAACTCCATGGGGCAAGTGGACATAGTAAGGATTAGTAAGGCTATGAGCCAGCGCAGATGGGGTGAATAACTCCATGGGGCAAGTGGACATAGCGAGGAACTAGTGGCTACGTTATCAGTGCAGTGAAGCCATTTATGACTTCATGGGCCAAAGTGATCGTAGCAAGGAATGTTGGGTGATCGAAGTGGTGAATATCGTATGCTTTACGCACTGAGTGAGAGATGTGAGGATGGATGCTATGCTTGATTGTTTACCATCATTATGACATACACATCTCCCCCACCTCCGTATCTTTACACTGTTTGATATGATACCTTAGAGTGTTGTACAGTATGTAGTGCTAACTCTTTGGTTGCAGGTCCAGGTTCAGGTATGTTTTAGTCTACCTGTTATTGTTCACTTTAGATGCTTATCGCTCATACCAGGCTTTATGTCTGACCCAGAGTTTTATGTCTCCTCTTATTACTCTGGGTGCTCACACGAGCAGACTAGAGACAGGTTAGCTGGTGATGTGCGAGTAGCTGATCCGGAGGCGGGCAGGAGGCTTCCACGTATGATATATATATATATATATATATACACACACACACACACACACATTCTCCCTGTGTCGTTGGTGGTCGCTACTTGGGCATTAGTAGTGTACCTCGTATATCTTGTTTTGCTTTGAGACAGTTTGAAAGTTGTAATAAGCTGTATTCTGAATTTCCGCTGCTATGATGTTTAGTTCTGATTTTCAGCTTATGCATTGTCTCTCCTGTTTTATGTCAAGTATGTTATTATTTTTTTGTTCTATGCGCTGTGAGACATTCTACAGGATCCTTGTCTGTTCATTTCCTTCTTCCTTTTTCCTTCTAGCGACCCGTTCCGTGCTAACTGGACATGTGTATAGCGCACTTTTGGAGTAAATGTCGGTTGGTGCGGGGCGGGGCGTCACAAAAACCCAAGTTTGAGTAAAAGCGGTGAGGTGAGTTGAGTTAAAAAGATGCGATTTAAATACACTATATTAAGGAAGAGGTGAGTTTTCATCAAGATAAAATTAAATGGGATTTGTGTTGATATTGGGAAAGAATATCGGTTTGGTGTTACAACCAGTACTTATCTTAAGATAAGAACGTTGTTGATCAAGGTCTAAGAGGTAATCGATATACCCCAACTTGAACGACTTCGGAATTATCGAAGGATGGTATTAGTTGTGATGCTAAAGATATTAGTGTAATTTATTTTGAAAAGTAATGGTGTAATGTTATTTAAAGAGTTGGAAATATACGAATGGGATTTCAAAATAAAGGAATTTTAAAGAAGCTTGAGAATAAGAAATGATATTTCCATAATAAAGGGAATAAAAGGAGTTTTGGGAAGTATAACGATATGTTCAAAGTAACGAGATGAGATGCAAAGTGAGTTTATTCCAAAGGTATAAGTGATGATTATTTTGTAAATAACGAGTCAAAAGGAGATTTTGTAAGAATTGTTTTACGATGATGAGTTGAATCAACTCTGTAATTATAGATAATAAGTAATGGTGAAGAAATGTTTTGGAATGGTAACTAATGCAAAATTTTGAAATGAAACTAGATATGGTTTTAAGATATTGTTCTAAGCATATAAATGGAATAATTTGAGAATATTTACATATTGGAATGATTTGATGATAGTAAAACTGATATAGTCTTTTGGCCAAGTGATCCTATGTAATAAACCATTGCTCGGTTTTATTTTTATGGTTGTTTATTTTGATAGTTAAATTACCGATTATCAAAATCTGGCACAACGTTATTGGTATGGAAAGACCGGGATTTAATTTATATTCGAAAACCATTCCGACCAATGATACAAAAACGTGGATGATGGTAATCAATATGGAGAAATTGAAGACCGTAAATCTTCATGAATGGAAGGATTATTTTTGTATTTCTCTAGCTGATCCCTAGAGATATTTCGACAATGATTCTGTCAGGATTGAAATCTACGGATTGCAAGGACTTCTCGCTACTGATCTATAGGGTGATTCCTAGGATGCAGTAGGAGGGTGCCTTCGGTTCATCCTGTTCCTGGGTGACATATATGGGGGATGTCTGACAAAGTATTTCCAGAAAGGTCACGAACATTGATATCTTCAACCGTACCAAGAGTGGAAGCGGAGAAGGAAAATTCCTTAGCTAACACATAATGTATTATTGTGGCCGTCAATTGGTGATTCTGATGGATCTGACGATGTGACATTCGAAGTAAATGTGATGTGCTGATAAAGCATAGCCTCAAGCCTCATCAACCGGGTAATGACAAAAATCGGGCAGACAGCATGGCTATGTGCGTCGCACCCATTAGGGTGTATACTCACCTATCTAGAGAGAATCCATTTCATTCTTAAATCTATCGATGCTGTCCCTTTTCAGGAAACGGTGGGTCGCTCCCAACCGTTGGTGATATACATTCGGTACACTCAAGCGAAATGAGTGGTCGGTCATGTGTGGGCCGGGTTGCAAGTCGTTCTTGTTGAACCCAGTGTATTCGCCTCTAGAGATACACTATCGGCAGGTGGTCCCATACCTTGTCATAGTCGGAATTCAATCTCCAATAAGTGCCCGCGGGTTTGTTTGTATACTATATATGTGGAGCGTGAGATGCAAGCGTTCCATTAGATTGACATTTACTTGTACTTAGACATTATTATAATATCAGAAAAGATATTGATTTCAAAAATGGTTTGGCTTATCGTAAGGTAAAAACCATCTGTGTTTATGTGTGGATTTGGTCTTACAATTATCCTTTTCTTTGAAAGATTTTAACTTTAAAATCAGGTTGTGTGATACCCTTAATACTGTGCGAGTTTTTCTCACTCTGGTTCACTAGACTGACCCTTCGTTTGTAATGCTCGGGTTAGCCCGGTTTGCAGGTTCAGGTTATCGAATCCTGTGAAATCCAAGAACGAGCTGAAGGAGTTTAGTGTTTTACTGTTATTATTCCGCCGTGTATTATATATATGAGGACAGGCTATTATAACTGTCCAGATGTATTGATGTACTCTGATGTTGTAAGCTTTTATTTCAAAACTCTCTATAAAGTTTATTTATATATTATATTTTGTTCCGCTGCGATGTGAGACTCTGTGTTGTGTTGGTTCTTCTTCTTCTTCTATTCTAACTTTCTTTCTTATCTCACCCTCTAATTTCTTTCTAATAACGTTCTGATGTTTTCGATGCTTGAAGGATCGACAGGGTATTTTGTGTCGATTTTCGGGGTCGAAAATCCCAGTTCGTTACAAATAATGTACATTAGAAAATATCAGAGATTAAATTACATTACATAGTAGTGGAAAATAATAAAAAACACAACTGAAAGAGATAAATGGATTTAGAGCTTTCCGAATATCGTTCCAGCTATAAACCAGGATTCTGTGAACATAAATATGCATAACCAAAACTACTAGCTGCACCACGCCGTATAACACGGAATGGGTTTCCTCCCAAAAAGACCAGTGCATAGAATCAACAACGCAATGCTTTTTGGAAAAATGTAGCTATTATAAGACCCAGGTCCCATCACACAATGCAACGCAAGCCGGAGGATAGAGTTTTCCCTTATAATAGCCAAACAAGCTTGGTACGTTAAAACAAATCCTTTGGTATTATTATAAGTGCGTAGTGTATAAAACAACTTCAAATATAAATGTATCATTCCTAGACGGCATGGGTACCATATATCATGTCGCCAATACTAGGCTCTACAATGAAAACCGAAATGTCACGTATTGAAAGTTGGATTTCCATCTGTGAACCAAGGCAAGGGATCGTCCTTACCGCTTCGAGACTCTCTTGCCTGAGCCTCAGGAACAGCCGCAACTACACCTTGGATCTTCAGGGCCGGTCCACTCGATGTGGATTAAAATGCCTGAACCATGCGTTTCCCCACCCTATGGGGCGTAAGTCTGGTCTGTATAAAGACCATATCATCCACCAACCCCGCAGTGCCGATATATCCGAGTCTCCTCGCTATCCATCAGCCACATAAGTAAAATGTCTGGGCGTGCAAAACCTAGACACCACTCCTAGTTAGAAAGAAACGCATGTTCTCCCTGTAGTCCTCTCCCGTTTCTGGCTCACACCGGGGTGTGAGGCTCGCGAATTAATGCTACACAAAGTTATGCTATATTAAAGCCATGCTTTGATCATCAATCAGAAGACTCTGCTTTTCAACAGAAGCCTTGATCATTTGCATCTCAACATGCCACACAGGCAATTCAAGCTATGTAACCGATATCTATCAATCACACAGAATAAAATCCGATGTCAGACACACATTCATTTACAAGTTCGTTCTGGGTCTGAACGAAACTAGAGGCACCTTATTCCTCGTCTCGTATGTCTAATACAGGAGAAAGGTCCTTGCATATCCAGTAGATCTCCAAGTACGTCTGAACGATCACCACTTATTACCTAATCTTGGGTGTACAGCCAATCAAGACATCAGTAATCATCCAAATGATGTGAAGACCTCCGGTCTTCAACCGCCGTCTTCATCTTCGACTTATCGTCGTATCCGTTATTCAGAATGGGTATAAACCCGGTCATTCCGAATAACCCGCGTATTTTATAAACAAGTGTTACACAAGCACAACATACGCCTCATTCCAATCCTGAATATTCTTTTACTCAAATATTCTTTTCACAATTTCAAACCATATTAAGGTTTTCCAAACTAGTCGGGATTAGCGAACCTTACTGAAGTAATCATTTATTATATTTCCCAATCCTAGCCTATTCATCCCATGGAGAAAAAATGGTAATACTCCATATCAAACACCACAGTGTTATCAGTAAATATTAATTACCATTTCACGTTCAAATCTAATTAAAGATTTAACTATCGCTTGGAGCAAAACTGGCGATACTCCATTCTCGATCATTTTCCTGAATTGGTAATTTTAATTATCACATTCACTTTTCAATCTAATTAAAGATTCATTAAAACTCTCATTCAGTTTTAACCTTCCCAAAAACCAATATTATTGATTATTCAAATCTAGGAAATAAATACTGTCTTTAACTGGGTTAAAGAGCCATGTCATTTAAAACACGATTCACGATAAACCCAAAATCACATTTCCATCAGTCTCTAACCGTAAATCGGTAAGAGAACAATTCCCTAAGTATTAATCCCGAAGGCCGAAACCAACATCAGATCACTACCCTGGAAACCATTCAACTTAGCTAATCTCCAGTTAGTTTCTAATTTTCTTAACTCCATTGGTTTTAAGAACTGTGTTTTTAAAGATACCATTCACGACAAACCCAAATTCACATTCCATTAATAACCAGGTTAAAGAACAAGTGTTATTTAAAACACCATTCACGATAAACCCAAAAACCAATTTCAATTACATTCCAATTAAATATTAATTATGTAACGACTCGGGTTTTCGACATCCTGAGTAATCGACATATAACCGAATGTCGATTATCCAAGCATCGGAAACACCAGATAGTCCAAGAAAGAAATTAGAGGGTAAGAATAGATAAGATAGAAACTTAGAATAGAAGAAGAAGAAGAACATACAATATCAGAGTAAACATGAATCTCACAGCGGAAAGAACAAATATATATCATAACATAACTTTGAAATAAAACAGTTCGTGTATACAATACCATTATTAGTGTATTACACTTACATCACAGCAGAAATAAACAATAGCTATAAAAACGCTGCTGAAGCCTCCTGCTCCAGCTCCTTCTAGTGCATCTGTAAATCCCGACTACTTGACTGCTCATACAAATGTGAGCACCCAAGAGTTAGGGAAACAAAAAAAACAAACTCCGGGTCAGTCATGGGACTGGTGTGAGAAAACAATTTAAAACAGCTTGAGAAAATAAACGATATCTCATAAGACCAAGCCGTATAACGGAACGGGTTTTTCCCTTATGAGAATCCAAAACATTTGATCCAACATTCAAAATCATTTTGAAATGAAAGATAATCTTTATATCAAACTCATTTGGTATTATAATAATGTCTATCAACCACAATATAATAATCAGCTAGCAGAACGCTTTCATTTCACGTTCCACATACATAATATATAATCAAAAACCGCGGGCGCTAATTGGGTAATGAATTCCAACTGGCAAGGTATGGGACCACATTCCGACAGTGTATCTCTAGAGAGGAATACACCGGGTACAACAAGAACATCTTGCAACCCAGGCTAAACATGACTGGTCACTCATTTTGCTTGAGTGTACCGAATGTATTATCACCAACGGTTGGGATCAACAACCGTTTCCCGAAAGGGAAAACACCGAAATAGATTATAGAAGTAAATGGAATTTCTCTAGATCAGGTGACAATAAACCCTAATTGGAAGCTACCCACTTTGCCATGCAACCTACCCGATTTTATACCATTTCCAGTTGTGAGGCTACAGGCCATAATGTGTCCTTTACAAACCACATCTTCATTCACTTTGAATGTAACGTCGTCATACCTGCTAAATCACAAATTGATTTCTCCAAACATATCATGGGTAAACAGCTAAGAGAAATGAATTCCTCTGCCACCAAACGTAAATATGTTTAAAGAGATCAACTTACACGATTTATTAAATATACTTCGTCAGACATTCTTCCATACAGGTCGTCCTGGGATTAAACAGACGAAGGTACTATTTTGTCAATAGGACAACCCTTGCATAACTCCATCTTTAATTATCTTCATCATATTTGATCGCAATGCTAACGCCCATACAGAGTGGTTTTCAGGTAATGAATCTGATCCCGGTCCACTGTTACAAATCTTGCAAATATCGCCCGAGATCTCCTTCGAGATCTCGTTTTGGGCTCCTTCCGAAACGAAATAGCAAATATCACTCTAAATCTCCTTTCAAATATATCGCCCGAGATATTGCAATATCGAAAGATATATCGACCAAGATGAAATACTGGAATATCGTCCGAGATCTTAGTTTTTTTGGTTAAATTTTAAATTTGTCCCAAACTAGAACTATAATTAAAAAACTCAAATCTAGCCGTATAAATCTTTTGTTATTTTACATTTTGCATGTTAAATGACTATATTGTATGTTCGTATATGTTTTACAATGCTTATGATTTTCATATTCGTCTTTTTACATACATGTTACTTATAAAATTATGTATTTTATAGTCTATTGATGCTGAATTTTTTAATGTTTTGGATCCTTTTAATGTTTCCTGTCTAACAATATTTCTGTTTTAAGCATATACGATTTAGAGTATGGATGATGTTTCGCAAAATAAAGAATAATAAAGTTATTTTGCATTTTAAGTTACTATGTTTTTAATAGCATTCATAAAAATCATTTTGTTAAAGTATCATTTTTAACATATCATGTACCCCGAGATTGTTCTGATATGAACTTTCAGACACGAGATGAAAATCCGAGACGAACTCCCGAGTTAGACTCATCTCCTCCGAGATCTCCCCCGATACGAGACCAAGTCTATAAAATCCCCGAGAGGAAACACGACCGATATTCGAGATTTAAAACCTTGTCCCGATCTCTCCGTATTGTTGATGGAAAAATGATCAAGAACTTTGATAGTTGGTGATTTAACTATCAAAGAAAAACATGTGTGCAAACAATGATATTATTTCCAGATGTAAATTCTATCGATCAATCATCAATCAACATTTATTCATTTCCCCATTTCTCATTTCCATATATTCATCAAATCCTTATTTTCTAATTTTAGAAAATATACGTTATTAACTTTGGAAAACATTCCATTTCTGATTCACGCATCACTATCTTTTCACATACATCAGTGTCTAACTGTAAACGAGTAAGAGAACAACCCCCTACTATTAACCCTGACGGCCGAAACCAACATCACATCAATACCCAGACGGCTGTTCAATTTGACTAATCTCTAGTCAGTTTGAAATTCCTTTAACTCCATTTTAATTCCTATTTCAAACCCTATTTCCTTTATAAATATTTTACTTGCAAAATATTTACTTAAATCCTTTATTCATATTAAATGTAAATAATATTTCTTCTTTGCAATCAAAATAGTTTGATTTCGTATTTAAAACAATATCCCAAATCTAATTTCTATTTATACTTCGAATTATAGAATTATTTATACAAAACTTCTTTTTATTTCTAACACTCAAACCTCAATTATAATTCCCTTTATATAATTCTATTTATTTTATATAAATCCATTTTATATAATTCTATTTATTTTATATAAAAATAATTCATTTTCAATATTCACTTTGAAAATTTCCTTTTACACATTCCAGTAATCCAAATGGTATTTAAAATACAAAATAACATGACCAGTGTCATCATAATCAATCATATATTATATATCACATCATACACCACAACATATGAAAACAAATAGTGTTGTAAATATTGAGGAATCCAGTTGGATCCCTTCAACCTGTTTCCCTGCATCGCAGATATTAAACAATATAAATAACATCGATTTCATTTCAATATGAAATATTCTGATAAACAGAATCAATATTTGATTAACGATTTATATATATTTCGTTATCTATAATCTCAACCAATACATCAGCAATTCAACCAAACAATCAACACACAACAATCAATCATCATTTATCAATACTAGATTATATTTATAAAAATATAAACTGTACAGAGTTAGTGAGATTTACTAACATTGGACGGTTATCATTAAATAACGATAACAGTCGGTTGATTCAGACAGACAATTTATTTTGCTATAAATTGTAACAAGCTCTAATTTACTCCCAGTTAGTTCCATTGTGTAGTCCCCGTCCATACGACCCTAACGGATTCAGTTTCGTTGAATTCTGATTGTGTATGATAAAGTTATAACATTTACAAGTTAATGCACTATTTAAATATACAAATTATTTTAGTTTAAGCCTTATTGGGCCTTACCGATTTTTCAAGCACATTCGCACCAAATTACACAGCACCCTTTCCTCATGTCACGAGGCCAAGATCACACAAATAATCCACCCAACATCTACATAAATTCACCTTCCTCAAAATGAATTCAAACGCTGCTGTTATTTATTTCCTTTTTTTTATACGGGCTTACTATAAAACTGGCCCATCCCCTTAACCCATGCGGAAACCTTCTTCTTCCCCGATGTTAATCTCCGCCTGCTCCTATATTTTCTTCCAACCACCAACCCTTGAATGCCCACTTTACTCCCTCGTTTCTTTGTATTAAACCCAATAAAGATCACTGAAGATTCCAACCCCTTTCCTTAAAACAAACGAAACAAACTTCAACCTTATTTTCAAAAATTGCAACTCTCTCTCTTAGAAACTCCGCTTTCACTCCATCATTCAAAAAAACACGTTTAAACTCCTCACCTCAAACTCTACCATTCCATCTTTATTTTGCCGAGTTCGAATTCATCTTGCAATTTCCTTCCAGAATGTTTTTTCACGCTTTATAAGAAGCAGCTTCGAACAAAAACAATCACGGAATCCTTCCTTACTTTACACCATGTCTGAATACGCAAGCCCCAAGTCCTTATACAACAAAAACCGTGACAGCTCTAACCATAATCCCCAAATCGTCAATCCACTGTAAATCGCGTCACTCAGCTAAACAGTACCACCGTGTCACTTCAGAACCTCGCGTCGACCACATTATAGCGCACCCTCTGCCTTGGAAGCTCCGTTCCTTGCCCATCGTGACCACGCAATTATGAGGTAGCGAGCAAAAAGTATCTTGATCCCAACAAAAGGGGTACAGAAATGAAGAGGGTCACTCAGGGATTTCAAAGCTGTAGGATTTGGGATTTATAAATTTTGTTTTGAATTTCAATGATTTTCCCAAGGTCACGAAATCCATTTTGGTTTAATGAAGAATGCGGCTTGCAATGTTGACTGTCGGGAGAGAAATGTTAGGGTCAGAAAAATAAAAGGGTATTTATAGAGTAGTATTAATATTTTTATATTCGAATATTTTCAATATAATAAGCTACCACTATCTTTATTTGACTTCTAAAAATCCGTATGATTATATACTATATCCAAATCTGATGAAAATGGACATACACTTACAGTTCGACATTACGGACCCAACAAAACTTGTTTCGTCGAATTCCGAGTTTGTTTGCTCACACAGCGTATTTTTAAACGTCAAAATACTGACTTTTTTTCACATTGAAATTCCGCACGGCCACATACTGACTCCAAAAATCACTAAAATTGAAATCTAACAATAATTTAATATTATGGATCGAACAAAATTAGTTTCATCGAAAACGGAGTTCGTTTGCAAAACTAGCTATTTCTAAAGCTCTAAATAATAAAATATTAATATATTTAAAAATAATTAATTTAAATATTTATAAATAAATATTATCATATATATATATTCACAATAGAATATCATACAGCTCCAATTGGATTTATAACTCGATATTCAAATCCCGGTTAAATTGATATTCAATTTACATTGAAAAATCCATTTATAATATAAATAAATTGCTATAAATTATAAAGGAATTCCATAGCGACTATTTTAAAATTTGATTTGGACATAACTAAAAATCTACATGTAACGACCCGGATTTCATATCGATTTGTTTTTAATATTTAATATGGATTTAATTATTGAGTTGATAATATAAATGATATTTTATATTGATTTATCATTAGATAATCGAAATACGTTTTATTTCGATTAAATATAATTACCGTAATACGAGAATATAAAATAATTAAATTTGAAATTTAAAACTAAGTCGAAAACAATTCAGATAATTTATAGAAATTCACTTTTGAATAGAATCGATAAAAATGATAATTTTTCTGAGGGATTAATTAATTCTGAGTTAAAATTATATTACATCAATTTGTATAGTTATTTGATATATATTTTCAAATTAAATTTCAGAATGTATTCTGTTGGGTTCGATACAACGCCATAATATGAAACATCAGTCGGTACGTTAGAATAACGGTCCGTGAGATCAAGCTATAGACCCTGAGATATTTGATTATAAAATAAATGGATAAGCTCAAAATCACGTCAAAAATATTTTTAAAATATTTCAAAATCTTTAAAGTACAGGAGCCGACCTATTTCTTTAACTCTTCACAGACCTAAATGCCTTAACAACTAAGTGTTCGTCCTTTATAAATACGTGATATATTCCTCTCCCTTGTTTTCTCTTCAAAGACTTAAAATCAAAGAAAAAAATGGTTGATCCCAAAAATCAAATTAAAAGAAAATGTCCAGGCTCCACCATATTAAATCGAAACCGACGTTCACAAAATTCATTCCCTTTGAATAGAAATCCAGTACCCTCTAGTTTTGTGCGATGATGTCCTAATGGGATCAAGGTTTCGACGAACAAGGTGAGGCACGAGCGAGATGAGGCGCGAGACTTACGGTGGAGGCGGATGGCAACACCATTTGATTTTTGTTTTGATGTGAGCCTGACATCGCAGGGGTAGCGGGGTATTGAGGTCGCGATGGCAAAAAAATAGGGTTCAAAACAGTTCGGGATTTGGGAAAAATCGATTTCGAACACTGGGAATTTGGGATCTCGCGATTTGGGATATGGATTTCTGCGATCTCAAGGAAGGCTCGACACGGTTTTGGTCTCGATTGGGAGTGGTTTGATGGTATCGATGTTGAATTTGGATATTTGGGGTTCAGAAATATATCGATCTGGAGTTCGAGCGCGATGTGGTTCCAAGGGACTATTGGAGGTTCGAGGCTGCTAGGGTCACATTGCTGAGTTGAAGAGGTTGTTCGATCTTGTCAAAATTTGTGTAGGGTAGAAGCAGGCGCTGAAATGCCAGTAAGGGTGAAGTTATGTATTTGTTGAAACTGTGAATTTTGTGATGGAAGGGAAGGGGCTGGAAAACTGCAGATGGGTTAAAGGAGAAATAAAATTAAGGTAATTTTATTTTAGTTATTTCTAATTCAAATTATATAAGAAATTAGTTTATATGAAAAGTGAAATTAATCTATATATAGTTTATATAAAAGGAAATTGGTTAGGAGGGGAATAAAATGTATAAACTAATCGTTTAAAATGAAATTTAGGTACTTACTTTTAAATTAGTTAAGGCCTTTTTATATATATTAGATTAGTTGAAATTTATTTAGAAAGAGTTATTTTAAAATTTTAAAATAGTTGATCGATAATTTAAAATTTAATTTTCGTAGGTGCTAAACAAATAAATTCGAGAAGATTCGTAGCCAGGGGTTTGGAAATAAACAGGATATTCGACAACTGCAATTACGGTGAGTGAATCTCACTCACCTTTTATTTCAAATTATTTTTATTCGTTAAAAATAATTTTTTGTTGCTTGTTTGAATGCTTTCTGGCCGATTTAAAAGTAATAGTTATTTAGGCTTGCTATTATATATATATATATATATATATATATATATATATATTGGTTTGGTGATTGATTGGATTCCCGCAATTTCATTAGCGGATACCCGCAGTATCATTAGCGGATGACCCTACACCCACGTATATAAGTGGATCCCCTTTTATACCGCGATATCCTATCACGAAGCAGGATGGGTATTACTATGTTGACTAACGTCTGTGGATGCAGGAAAAACAGGTTGGAGGAATCCAACTGGATTTGTAACACCCTGTATTTTCTATGAACGTATAAGTAACAAATTAAAGTATACTTAATTTTTAGGAGATGAATTAAGGGAAACGGGTTGGTCCATTGCGTTCATCTCGAAATTCTGCTTGAGGTAGAGTCTGAGTTTGCGTAAAACGGATACCGTATGAAGAAGATATGGACGAACGAAGTTAGGTAGAAAAACCGAAAACAGGCCAGAATACACTGGCGCACTTGTGAAGTGCGCCAGTACAAAAATACACTGGCGCACCTGCCAAGTGAGCCCATACCGATCCAGCACAGAAATCTGGAGTGTTCTGTGATGATGTGCCTTCTTCTGAGTGGCTGGATGACCTGTCTTCGAGCTGGGTGGTTCTGATGAGTTCTGGACTGATCTAAAGGCTCTAAATTACCCTATTCTCCTATTTAAACACCCCTAAACCAAGCTTTCTCTCCACACCAAACCATTACAATGTTATGCTTTCTCCACCTTAATTAAAATAAATTAATGGCGTGTCTGCTTTGCTGAAACCTAAGCTAAGACTTGTGCTTCTTCTTCTTCTTCCAATTATGATTTAGATTAAAATAGAACAACAACAACTCTTCTTCTAGAATCCAACCAAGGCAAGTACAGTTATTTTCCGATATGAAATTTAATCATGATCTTGACATAATTATAAATCTAAATCTGAGATTATGCCCTTTTTATTTTTATCAGATTTGTTCCTCTGTTGTGTTGTTATTATTCTGTTTGTTCTGTATTTCTTCCTCCTTTCTTTCTTTTTGTTTGATAGCCAGGCTACCACGAGCCTGAGCCAAATCTCATAAGAGATGAAGGTATAAACGCTAAATTTGGGAAGAATATTGAATGAGGCATATTTAGGCATAATTTATTTGTAACTGATTTAAGGACACAACGCATGTTGTATTTCAGGACATAAGTTTGAGGCATATTGCATAAGATGATTTATGACTTGGAAGAAGAGGATTATTGTGATTTAGAACATAAAGAACATATGTTTTAAATTTAAGATCTAGACCTGGGCATATTAAATCTGATAGTCTGTCATTTGGAAGTAGGAGAATTAATTTGCACATGACTTAGGTGTAAAAATCTATTTCAAGATTTGATGACTATTAAGTGTAAACACACCTAAATGGCGATTTTTGGATATGTGACATGCATTGAAATCAATGGTTATATTTGGCATAACATATATGTGAACCATGATTAGGGTTTTTGGGGAATATTCTTTACCATACTAAAATTTGGGCATATGTTATATTATGAATCATGACCATGATTTAAGCATGTGAATTTAGACATAATTTATAATTGGCAAGATATGTCAATGAAACATTAAGGAATGTTTAAAATTTGTTATATTACCTAATCTGCTAGATCTGTTATATTGCCTAATCTGCTAGATCTATTATATTGCCTAATTTGCTAGATCTGTTATCTGCTAAATCTGTTGAATTGCTTAATCTGTTGAAAGCTGAATAATTGTAATTTGGAAGCTCGATCTAAAATTGAGCAAAACATGTTAATAGAACTTTGGATAATCTGCCGTAACTTGTAAAGAAGTTAAATCTGCTAAATGAACATAATTAGTCTGATATTTCCTGTAATGGAATAAAGTGGCTATGATACGAGGTTAGACTCCGTTTGCGGTAGAAGTCTGCCCGGAACCAACCGGCTTAACCAGCGACCGCAAACTGTCAGTCTAATGTGAGAGGTCGTAGGCATAACTAAAATATGCTTAGACACGAGGTTAGGTCTGGCTTGTGGCAGAAGTCTTCCCGAAACCGCCCGGCATATCCAGCGGCCACAAGCTACTGACCTAATGTGTGAGGTATGTGCATTAATATTTAATTAATGTAAATCTGAGATAAATATGATGTCTAAAACGGGTTGGGTGGATAGGGTTAAACCAACTGGACTGATGAATTTAACAAACCCGTTTCGTGAATCTGTAGGCCCAATAGAAAGTTAGACAATCTGTAAGTCTGTTAAATCTGTACATCTGATCCGTTAGTCTGAAAACTTGTTAACTTGATTGTCTGATCTGTGAACTAGTAAATCTGAATGCTGTATGTCTGAAACTTGTAAACAAGTTAATCTGAAATCTGAAATCTGTTAGTCTAGGGACACAAGGTTTGGATGGGTAATTACTTTTGTCATCTATTATGTGGGACCCATATTAGTCAGTAACCCTTTCTGGTATCAAAACTATAACCCAACAGTAGGTAGGGTCTGGGCACACTTACTGAACTAATTATAAGCGGTTCATTCTGATAATGGCAAGGGGTGTTGATGGTGCGTTCCAACCGGGTCATGTGCATGCATGGATCCCAGTCTGCCTCTGAGGATGTAAGACGCCGTGACATCTATAAATAGGTGTAACACCCCACACCCGCTAAGGTCACTCACTAAGGGAATGCCTTAACTTCGGTGGAGTATTTTAAGTGAATATAGAACAGAAAAATCACAACAAGACAGATATAAATAATACTTGAAAATCTAAAGCATCATTTCATTGCAGCAGAAGATAAACATGTTTGGTTACAATACCAAAACAACCTAAAACAAGAGTCAAGTACTAAATATCCATCCTGATAAAAACATAAGTACATAATCCCACTACATAACTAATAGCCATAATACAAAAAGATAAGATGAGCTTTACATCAACGGTCCAAGCTCCAAAAGATAGATAAAGCAATCTGATCAAAGCCCACTAGTGCTAGGCCCACACTGAGAACCTGAGGGTTGGGAAAAAGATAAAAACAACGGGGTCAGACATAAGTCTGAGCGAGTCCTATAACTTTAACAATACAATCATTAAAGTAATTAGGGTATGATATAAACTTGGTACGGTAATGACTGGGGATAAATGACTACACTAAGCAGCCAACTAGACATAGGATGAACTAAGATATCGGTAAAGACGCATCTACCCACCCAAGGATAATTACTACACTGCACCACACCAGTCATTCCTACTTAAAGGTTGATCCCACCCAAGGACATAGAAAATTTAACTAGTAGTTTCATGTACCCCTAGCTGACCACATAGGTGTCGTCTGCCCCTATCTCCACTAGGTGTACCCACTACTCCCCAAGCGTTCGGCTCCCTAACGTAGATACCCGTGATGGCCCCACAGTGGGGTGTATCACTCCCCAAAGTGGCAACCCGATACAATCAATGGTGCACGGCTTATACCTACACGATGCAACAACGTCTTACCTACCAGCCCGGGTCCACACACGCATATGAAATCCGTTGGACTTGCGTTGCCACCACTAACCCGTTTTGCCTCTTATAGTCAAGCCTAGTACGCGTGTCCCGTCCTCGACATGGGTCGAGCCCAATAAGATACATATGGGTTACTGGTTGAAATGGGCCCCCAAAAGCTACCCACCTAAGCTTGTCCCCTTTTCTAGTGCATCCCACTTAACCCTTTAATCATGTTTAATTACATGTTTCCACTTGGTTAAGTATTCTAATCGTATTTTCTACTGCCACCCAAGGCAACCCACTAGATTTCCACATGCCACCCAAGGCACTTACTTGATTTCCACATGCCACCCAAGGCACCCACTTAACCCCTCATGCCCCACTACATGCTTATCTGGTTAAGTGTTTCTTAATTGATTAAGAACATAACCTTTGTAAAGACCTCTCACATTAGACTGTCTTTTATGGCAGTTGGATTTGCCGGTCGGGTCCGGGAAGCCTTACGCCATAACCGAGTCTAACCTCGTGTCTTTACACTTGTCACATATTTAGTTTATGCCTAAGACCTCTCACATTGGGCCAATCATTTGTAGCCACTGGATTTGCCGATCAGGTCCGGGCAGTCTTATGCTACAAAAGGGTCCAACCTCGTGTCTTAGTCGATTAATTACACCTAATTAATTACCCCCATATTTTGAATTAATTTTCCCTAATTAATTCCAATTTAATGATGTACATATTTGACTCAATTATGTCCATCCACTCATGGTATGCAACATCATACCAATTTCACCACAATTATGTTAACATGAATATTAACCCCATCGTTCCCCACGTAACACGCCAACATGACATACTTAAAAGGGAAGATTCATCACAAATACAATGGGTTCTACTTTGCATAACATTAGCATCAACATGGGTTTTAAAGGTGTCAACTTGCATATATGACCATAGCATCAAACCCAACTAGCATAAATAACCAACCCAAACTTGCATGAATCACATATGCCATAAAGAGGGTAACTTGCATAAGTTACTTATGTCATACAAAGGGGTAAACTTGCATATGTATGTATGACATACAAAGGGGTTAACTTGCATATGTATGCATGTCATACAAAGGTGTAAACTTGCACATGTCACTTGCATATAATCAAACACCAAACTTGCATAACATGTCATATATGAACTTGCATATAATCAAACACCAAACTTGCATAACGTGTCACATATAAACTTGCATAAAATCAAACACCAAACTTGCATAACATGTCATATATGAACTTGCATATAATCAAACACCAAACTTGCATAACACGGTGTCATAATGGATCAATGTTTATCATAGTGATTTGCATAACTAGCATCATGAACACATAACATAGATTACACCCAACTTGCATAACTAGCTTCATGGGCACATAGCATCAAACTTGCATAACTTGCATCATGAACATATAGCATACAACTTGCATAACTAGCATCATGAATATATAGCATAAAACTTGCATAACTAACATCATGAACACATAGCATATGATAACATAACTTGCATTGATCCACATACATAACCATAACCTCATTATATCCTATCATAATTAGTTTAGCAATTGCTTGATAAAGGCATAGAAACTCACAACTTGTTGATTAGCACTCTTATGAAGAAGATTTAGTTGCTAGAGTTGATTAGAAGTTGATTTGAGAAGCTATCTTCCTCTTTAATTTGTGGAGGCTCCTTCTAAGTTGCATTCTGACGGCATGACGACGTTGTATCCAATTTTAGTATGAATTAGGGTTGTCTTATGGTGTATTTATAGATTAGTTAAGTGTTTTAGGCCCTTAGATTAACCCTAGATTAGGTTAGAGCCGTCAGATTTCGTCACAAGCCCACAAAACTCAGCCCAACAGCCAAAACAGTGCACCCAGCCAAACTGGCCGAGCCACCTGTGTCGACAGAGGTGTCGACACTACTGTCGACACACCCCCCTGTGTGTCAACTCCCCAGTCGACACGGGGTTCGACCTGGTGCTGGCGGGAATTTTCCCGCCTAGCCTCCCTTCTGCATTTGAAATCTGTTTTTCGAAATTTGAATTTTCTGATAACTTCTTCGGGCCTTAACTGGGTCATACGGACTCCGATTTTCGAAAACTCAGACTCTATTTCGCGTATTTTTCTGGGACGAACGCAATAGCATAGCCCATTTCCCCTGATTCAGATCCTAAAGTTTAATTCTTCCCTGATTTATATTATAACAAGTTATTCAACATACGGGGTGTTACATTCTCCCCTACTTAAAGGATTTCGTCCCCGAAATCTCTAAGTCAAGAAGAACGTATCCTACCAACCAAGCAACCATCTACTAAACCATCAAACACTGGCATCCATTGTCCTTAAAGTTTCTAATGTTGTATGAACATATGCAAAGAGTGTGTGTATATGTTCCATGTCTAATGCAAAATCAGGCGGTCTACTGATTCAGTTGACCTCCTTAGTGCAAACCATGATAGTGCCATGCATCCAATATGTATGCGAAAGAACCCTATCGACACATACTATTTCTACATGTGTGCACAACCATACACCAAAATGCATCATCCATATGATGATGCAACCATTATACATCCATTAATATAGCTACCTACACACAGTTATATGCAATATGCAACATGAAGTGACTGAGCCGATCTAGTGTCTAAAGTGTGTGTATATGCATCCACGAGCAACCACTAGCAAACACTTGCATCCACATGCATCCATCAATCATAACATGTCTCAAACACATGTTTCAACCATAGGTTTACCCCATCTAAAGGTCAAAGGTAATAATTAGAGGACATACTAAAGATGAGATAAGTACTAGACAAACGATAAAGGAGAAGTTAAAAGACATACCCTAAAAAAAAATGGGTACAGTGAACGCATCTTTGCTTCTGTCTCCCAAGTAGAGTTGCTCTCATCATCTCCCCATTGCACTTTGACTAGTTGAACCTCTCTATTTCTCAACTTCCTAATCTCTGACCCAAGGATGCGAGTAGGAGCTCGTCGAATCGTCGCATCACGCTCAACCTCCACTTCTCTAAGCAAGCTCGGCTCTACCACCTCTGCGGTCTCATGTAGGCACTTCCTCAAATGTGACACATGGAATACGTCACGTACACCACTAAGTCTCTCGGGTAAATCCACTCTATATGCCATCTGTCCAATCCTTTCCTTAATAGGAAACGGTCCTACAAACCTTGGTGCTAACTTCCCAACGGACCCAAAGCGAACAACATTCCGTAATGGAGATACTTTGACAAAGACCATGTCCCCAACATTAAACTCAAGATCCGTCCTCCTCTTATCTACTTATGATTTCTGCCTATCTTGCGCTGCTTTCATCCTTCTTCGAATCAAATCAATCTTTCCCGAAGTCTCTGTAACCATATCGGGCCCAAGCAAGATCTTATCCGTAGACTCCCACCAACATGTAGGTGATCGACAAGGCCTTCCATAAAGAGCTTCGAAAGGAGCCATACCAATACTAGACTGAAAGCTGTTATTATACGCGAACTCTACCAATGCAAGATGCTCTTCCCATGTACCTCCAAAATCCAAGATACATAGCCTCAAAAGGTCTTCTAGAACACGATTCACCCTCTCGGTCTGGTCGTCCGTCTGAGGATGATATGCGGTGCTCAAACACAACTGAGTCCCTACCGCCTCTTGCAAACTTTTCCAAAACTCGCAAGTGAAGATAGGATCTCGATCGCTCACTATGCTAGAAGGTACACCATGCAACCGAACTATCTCTCGAAGGTAAACTGAAGCTAGCCATGGAGCAGTTCTCTTACTCTTCACGGGTATGAAATGGGCACTTTTAGTAAGTCTGTCCACCACAACCCAAATTACCGTATTACCCTTCCTCGATCTCGGTAACCCATCAATAAAATCCATCGAGACACTATCCCACTTCCATTGCGGAACTTCCAATGGGTGAAGCAATCCACCGGGTTTCTTTTGCTCCGCTTTCACTTGTTGGCACACCAAGCATCTAGCGATATGCTCGGCCACATGTTTCTTCATACCGGCACAAAAGAAAACTCGCTTCATGTCTTGGTACATCTTGTTCCCACCGGGATGAATGGTCATCTTCGAACGATGTGCATCATCAAGTATAGCCTTCCTCAAACCCTCGTCTTGCGGTACACAAAGTCTACCGTCTCTACGCAACCACCCCTTATCATCTAGGGTGTACCTACTCAAATGGCTGGACGAATCCCCCCTTATGAGCTTCTCCACTAACTCAACCAACTGTGGGTCGTCCCGCTGTGCCTCACCGATCCGTCCCAAAAGAGTGGGTCTGACCTCTAAGGATGCTAGCAAACCGGGTACAAAGTCAACGGAAGGTCGGAAGTCAAACATCGAGATAAATTCCAAGCTTCATCATTCCACGAACAATGGACTCAAGGAAAACCTTTTTCTGCTTTAGGCGTCCGCCACCACGTTACCCTTGCCAGGGGTATACACTATCTCGAAATCATAGGATGCTAAGAACTCCATCCACCTTTGCTGTCTTAAGTTCAAATCCATCTAAGAAAACAAGTACTTCAATGATTTGTGGTCAGTGAACAATTCGAACCTCTCGCCAAGAGGATAATGGCGCCAAGTCTTAAGCGCAAAAACAATAGCGGCCAACTCTAGATCATGTGTAGGGTAATTTTTCTCATGCGTTCTCAACTGCCTTCCCCCATAGGCTATTACCCTTCCCTCTTGCATTAAGACTGCGCCTAGTCCTATCCCACAAGCATCTGTATAGACAACAAATGGCTTACTCCCATCTGGCAACACTAAGACTGGAGTTGTGGTTAAAGCTCTCTTTAACCGTTGGAACGCATCATCACAATCTACGTCCCATGTGAAGACTAGATTCTTTTTCGTCAAGCGAGTTAATGGGGCTGATATCTTCGCGAAGTCCTTGATAAACTTCATATAGTAGCCATCCAACCCCAAGAAACTCCTCACCTCGGTAGCATTCTTCGGAACCTTCCAATCTTGAATGGACACAACCTTCGCGGGATCCACAACTATCCCTTCTTTGGAGACCACGTGCCCCAAAAACCGCACTTCCTTCCTCCAAAAGTGACATTTAGAGAATTTAGCCTTAAGGCTATGCGCTCGAAGAGTCTCCAACACTTACCTAAGATGTAGGGCATGCTCTTCTTCACTCTTAGAAAAGACTAAGATGTCATCCACAAAGACCACCACGAACTTATTAAGGTACTCCCTGAACACCCTACTCATCAAATCAACAAAGTATGCAGGGGCGTTCGTCAAACCAAATGGCATCACAAGCCACTCATAGAAACCATCCGGAGTCTAAAGGCAATCTTCTCTATACTATCCTCAGCCACTCTCAACTGATGAAACCCCATGGCTAAGTCCAACTGCGAAACCACTGAGGCGCCAACGAACTGATCAAAGAGATCGTCAATCCTCGGCAATGGGTGTCTATTCTTCTTTGTAAGATTGTTGAGTTCTCTATAGTCTACACAAAGTCTGAGGGACCCATCCGCTTTCGTGGCAAAAACTACCGAAGCACCCCACTCTGATATACTTCGTCTTATGTACCCCTTCTCAAGCAACTCCCCTACTTGCTTATGGAGTTCCCTTATCTCACGAGGAGCCATGTGGCGCACTTGAAAAGATACTGGCTTAGCATTGTCCACCAGATATATTCGGAAGTCTATCTCCCGCTTTGGAGGTAAGCCCTTCACCTCCTCAAACACATCCGGGTATTCCCGGACCACTCTAACAGATCGCAAACTCTCGACCGAAGCGTCAAGCGATTCAAGATAACTTAGCATAACAGAATCCCTGGGATTACAAGAGATCTCGAGAATGTTCCCCAAGCGGGTCATGAGCCTAACAACTCTCCTTTCGCAATCAAGAACGGCACCATTACTGGATAACCAGTCCATGCCCAAAATTAACCCATAGCCCGTGAAGCCCAATCCAAAAGCATCACATCTAAACTCAACGCTGAGTATAGAAATCTTCAAACCCAAACATATCATGGACAAATAAGTGGAGCCCCCAATTGGGTTTGAAACAACCAAGGGATCATCTACTAGATTGGTGTCTAAGTGCAGTGACTCAACTAATGATGATGAGATAAACGAATGCGATGCGCCAGAGTCGAATAAAGTACGGACAGGATGATCAAACAGAAAAACCAGACTTTCAACGGAAATAGTTCTACCTCTTTCCTGAATCGGTGGAACCGCGAGAGCCTGAACTTGCCCCCTTGCCTGACCTGGTGCCATAAGAGCTTGCACCTGTCCCCCTGAGGTAGATCCCGTCCTCTGCCCCTTCTTAGGGCAGTCCTTCACTAGATGCCCTGCTTCGCCACAGTGGAAGCAGCCAGTCTTCTTCTTCTTCCGACAATCTTTGCTTAGGTGGCCTTGTGTCCCACAATTGAAGCACTTCTTCTTTCCCTTGCCACCGTTGCCTTTCCCACCCTTGTTTTGCTGTTGCTGTTGAGGTCTCTTCTGATCTCCTTTCTTCTCGGGTGCCTTATTAGCATTGGGACCCTTCTCTTCCTCATGCATGAGTGCCATATCTACTAGCTTCTCAAAGGTGGCCCACATAGGGATGTGAGTCATAGCCAATCCATGCATCGGTTCATTCAAGCCTTTAACGAACCTCAAAGCCTTCTTCTCCGGTGTATTCACCATGTCTATGCCAAATCTTGCCAACTAATTAAACTTGTTGACATATTCCTTCACTGATAGGTTTCCTTGCTTTAGAGTCAAGAACCTTTCCATATACAGATTTTCTTCCGCCTTTGAGAGAAACTTTGCCACAAACCTTTGCCTGAAATCTGCCCAAGAGTCAACAAGGCGTTCTCCATTAGTGACCTCCCACCAGAACGAGGCCTCTCCCTTCATTAACCAAGCAGCTAACTTGACTTTCTTTCCTTCTTCCATCTCAAAGATGTCTATCAACTCTTCCGTTTCCTTAAGCCAATCCCTAGCTTCCACAAAAGCTTCTGATCCTTGAAAAGGTTTCCTTCCCATAGCCTTAAATTCCTTGCAAGTCTTAGCAAAAGTATCCGTGCGAGGAGGATGAGGGGGAGGAAGATCAGGTGCAACTGGTGGTGGAGGAACATATGCTGGACCCGCAGCGGCGGCTCTAGCCTCCATCAATCTCCTATACCATACTGGTACCGCAACACCCTCCGGAAAGTTAAGATCTTCAGCCATGCTGAAACGAAAAAGGAAAGATTCAAAATGGAGAATTCGAAAGATAAAGATATGGCTATTGGGGATTATGCTTTTCTTTCAAAAACTTTTCTCTTAAAAGACATGTTTTTGAAAATACTCCTTCAAAAATGTTTTTAGAAAAATAGTTTTTCTAAAAGTTTTATCTGTTCTGGTAACCTTCAGCTCTGATACCACGTGTAACACCCCACACCCGCTAAGGTCACTCACTAAGGGAATGCCTTAACTTCGGTGGAGTATTTTAAGTGAATATAGAACAAAAAAATTACAACAAGACAGATATAAATAATACTTGAAAAACTAAAACATCATTTCATTGCAGCAAAAGATAAACATGTTTGTTTACAATACCAAAACCAACTAAAACAAGAGTCAAGTACTAAATATCCATCCTGATAAAAACATAAGTACATAATCCCACTACATAACTAATAGCCATAATAGAAAAGATAAGCTGAGCTTTACATCAACGGTCCAAGCTTCAAAAGATAGATAAAGCAATCTGATCAAAGCCCACTAGTGCTAGGCCCACTCTGAGAGCCTGAAGGTTGGGAAAAAGATAAAAACAACGGGGTCAGACATAAGTCTGAGCGAGTCCTATAACTTTAACAATACAATCATTAAAGTAATTAGGGTATGATATAAACTTGGTACGGTAATGACTGGGGATAAATGACTACACTAAGCAGCCAACTAGACATAGGATGAACTAAGATATCGGTAAAGACGCATCTACCCATCCAAGGATAATTACTACACTACACCACACCAGTCATTCCTACTTAAAGGTTGATCCCACCCAAGGACTTAGAAAATTTAACTAGTAGTTTCGTGTACCCCTAACTGACCACATAGGTGTCGTCTGCCCCTATCTCCACTAGGTGTACCCACTACTCCCCAAGCGATCGGCTTCCTAACGTAGATACCCGTGCTGGCCCCACAGTGGCGTGTATCACTCCCCAAAGTGGCAACCCGATACAATCAACAGTGCACGGCTTATACCTACACGATGCAACAACGTCTTACCAACCAGCCCGGGTCCACACACGCATATGAAATCCGTTGGACTTGCGTTGCCACCGCTAACCCGTTTTGGCCTCTTATAGTCAAGCCCAGTACGCGTGTCCCTTCCTCGACATGGGTCCAGCCCAATAAGATACATATGGGTTACTGGTTGAAATGGGCCCCCACAAGCTACCCACCTAACTTGTCCCCTTTTCTAGTGCATCCCGCTTAACCCTTTAATCATGTTTAATTACATGTTTCACTTGGTTAAGTATTCTAATTGTATTTTCTATTGCCACCCAAGGCAACCCACTAGATTTCCACATGCCACCCAAGGCACTTACTTGATTTCCACATGCCACCGAAGGCACCCACTTAACCCCTCATGCCCCACTACATGCTTATCTGGTTAAGTGTTTCTTAATTACTTAAAAACGTAACCTTTGTAAAGACCTCTCACATTAGACTGTATTTTATGGTAGCTGGATTTGTCGGTCGGGTCCGGGCAGCCTTACGCCATAACAGAGTCTAACCTCGTGTCTTTACACTTGTCACGTATTTAGTTTATGCCTAAGACCTCTCACATTGGGCCAATCATTTGTAGCCGCTGGATTTGCCGGTCGGGTTCGGGCAGTCTTATGCTACAAAAGGGTCCAACCTCGTGTCCTAGTCGATTAATTACACCTAATTAATCACCCTCATATTTTGAATTAATTTTCCCTAATTAATTCCAATTTAATGATGTACATAATTGACTCAATTATGTCCATCCACTCATGGTATGCAACATCATACCAATTTCACCACAATTTTGTTAACATGAATATTAACCCCATCGTTCCCCACGTAACACGCTAACATAACATACTTAAAAGGGAAGATTCATCACAAATACAATGGGTTCTACTTTGCATAACATTAGCATCAACATGGGTTTTAAAAGTGTCAACATGCATATATGACCATAGCATCAAACCCAACTAGCATAAATAACCAACCCAAACTTGCATGAATCACATATGTCATAAAGAGGGTAACTTGCATAAGTTACTTATGTCATACAAAGGAGTAAACTTGCATATGTATGTATGATGTACAAAGGGGTTAACTTGCATATGTATGCATGTCATACAAAGGTGTAAACTAGCACATGTCACTTGCATATAATCAAACACCAAACTTTCGTAACATGTCATATATGAACTTGCATATAATCAAACACCAAACTTGCATAACGTGTCACATATGAACTTGCATAAAATCAAACACAAAACTTTCATAACATGTCATATATGAACTTGCATATAATCAAACACAAAACTTGCATAACATGGTGTCATAATGGATCAATGTTTATCATAGTGATTTGCATAACTAGCATCATGAACACATAGCATAGATTACACCCAACTTGCATAACTAGCTTCATGGGCACATAGCATCAAACTTGCATAACTTGCATCATGAACATATAGAATACAACTTGCATAACTAGCATCATGAACATATAGCATAAAACTTGCATTACTAACATCATGAACACATAGCATATGATAACATAACTTGCATTGATCCACATACATAACCATAACCTCATTATATCCTATCATAATTAGTTTAGCAATTGCTTGCTAAAGGCATAGAAACTCGCAACTTGTTGATTAGCACTCCTATGAAGAAGATTTAGTTGCTAGAGTTGATTAGAAGTTGATTTGAGAAGCTATCTTCCTCTTCAATCTGTGGAGGCTCCTTCTAAGTTGCATTTTGGCGGCATGACGATGTTGTATCCAATTTTAGTATGAATTAGGGTAGTCTTAGGGTGTATTTATAGATTAGTTAAGTGTTTTAGGCCCTTAGATTAACCCTAGATTAGGTTAGAGCCGTCAGATTTCGTCACAAGCCCCCAAAACTCAGCCCAACAGCCAAAACAGTGCACCCAGCCAAACTGACCGAGCAACCTGTGTCGACAGGGGTGTCGACACTACTGTCGACACACACCCCTGTGTGTCGACTCCCTAGTCGACATGGGGGTCGACCTGGTGCTGGCGGGAATTTTCCCGCCTAGCCCCCCCTTCTGCATTCGAAATCTGTTTTTCGAAATTTGAATTTGCTGAAAACTTCTTTGGGCCTTAACTGGGTCATACGGACTCCGATTTTCGAAAACTCGGACTCCATTTCGCGTATTTTTCAGAGACGAACGCAATGCCATAGCCCATTTCCCCCAATTCAGATGTTAAAGTTTAATTCTGCCCTGATTTATATTATAACAAGTTATTCAACATATGGGGTGTTACAATAGGTCTGTGTCATTCAATGGTTGCCAATTTAGGGAATGATACACCCTTTTGTGGGGCTGGAACAAGGTATTTATGTATTAGGGAGCCGATCGTGTGGGGTAGGATTTAGGGTACACTTAGTTTTGTCTGTTCTGTGGGGTACCGTCTGTTTCTGTTGGGTGGTAACACCTGTCTGTTTCTGCGTGGTACCGTCTGTTGGGGTGGTAAAGGCCCATTTACTAGTGTACACCTAATTCTAACATTCTGTTTCCGTATGGATTATTCTGTTTCCGTTCCTGTCTCTGTTCGGGTGGTAAAGGCCCATTACTAGCATTCTGTTTCTGTACTTTCTGTTCGGGTGGTAAAGTCCCATTATTAGCATTATGTTTCTGTACCTTTTGTTAGGGTGGTAAAGGCCCATTATTCTGTTTCTGTTTAGACATTAGGGTAACACCTAATCCTATTATACTAGTATTAGTGCAGAGAAGTGAAAAGTAATATCATCTTGTTTCTTCTGTTTAACCTAAGTATATCTGTTAATCCTGTTTCCTGTTATCTCTCATCCAATTTTATTTGCATGCCACGACATTATTATCTGTTCATAACTGAAAGTCACTGGATTTGCCAGACTTTATGTCTGACCCTTGTTATTTCGCCTCTTTTCTTCCGTTTCCCCCCCAGGTTTTCAAGGAGGGAATACTCTAGCTTGATCCCGATCTTTCTTCGTGCTTGGAGTGCTTGAATTATGGCTTGTCTTTTTCTGGCATCTTTGGTGGGGATTATGATTTTAAAGTTTTGTACTCTGATGGCTTTTGAACAAGGCTGATATATATGTACTTGAGTTTTTGGTAAAGTTGTTACCAAACTGATTTCTGTCCACTGCAGTAAAGTTATAAAGTTTTTCAAGTATTATTTTTATATTTGTCATGTAATATTCTGTTCTGTTCACTAAAATGCTCCATCAAAGTTAAGGCATTCCCTTTGTGAGTAAGCTTAATGGACGAGGGGTGTTACACTTGGTATCAGAGCTGAAGGTTACCAGATTGGATAGAAGTTTTTGAAAACTATTTTCAAAAAGGTTTTAAAAGGAAGTATTTTCAAAAGTAAAGTTTATTTTGAAAAACATAATCCCCAAAAGCAAGATATCTTTCTTTCGATTCTTTGTTTCGAATCCCTTCCTCTTTCCTTTTTAATCTCTTCTTCCGCATATAGATGCTTTTTTTTCTAAGATACGTAAGTAATTCCGTATGGTGGGCGGAAAATCGCTTCATGGGACTGAGACGGTTATCAAAACTAGAAGGAAGGGGGGACTTGTTGGTACCTTTGAGGTAGGAAATTTTTTGAGAACGTTTAACTTCCTTATCTGATTAGTAAGAAGAACTCTTTCTAATTCTAGCATTTTGATTCTGTAGTTAAGTCTCTGCACTTTAATACTAGTCTTGTTTCTAATCCCATTATAGTCTCAAACCCCATAAGGGTTACGACTCATCTGTTTGTGATAGGTTGGGTTTTGAGGGCATATGTGTTAGGCGTTAAGATGACTGTGACGCATACATTTCGGGTTTTTTTTGGGATATGGTTAGGCTTTCTCAAGCTTAGTTTCCTAAAAATCATTTGATAATCTGATTTGTACCAGTAGTCTGTAAGTATCTGGATATTTCTAAAAAGGTTAGGGGTTTTTACTCGAAGCGTGAAGTAGAATTACAGTTTGGCATTGTTTAACGGGAGTAATTCACTGGGTGTCAATCTAATGTTGATTTCGGTCTTCGGGGTTGACATTTAGGGAATTATTTTCTTAACCGTTGTCTAATAGGAACAGAACTCTTGTTTTAATCGTACTTGCTTCTATCACTCAGCTGTATCCTATCGATCGAGTCTTCGACCTTTAGGTAGAAACTAATGTGTGTAAACATGTGTTTGAGACATGTTATGTTTGATGGTTGCAAGTGGATGCAAGTGGTTGCTAGTGGTTGCTCGTGGATGCATATATACACTAGGCACTAGATCGGCTCAAAAACACTCTCATACTGCATATGGATGTGTGCGCATTTTTCAATTTTTGTGGATGCAAAATGATTGACTCATCACATGGATGTTGCATTTGGATGATTGGTTATGCACACATATAGAAATGATGTGTATCAAATAGGATATCTTGCATACATAATTGGACTCATGGCACCAACATGGTTCGCATTGAGGAGGTCAACTGAATCAGTAGACCGCTTGATCTTTGCATTAGATAAGAGACATATACACACACTTTTGCATATGTTCATACAACATTAGAAGTTTTCTAAGGAAAATGGATGCTTGTGGATGATGGTTGAGTAGATGGATGATTGGATGGTAGGACACATTCTTCTTAACTTGAATATTTCGGGGACGAAATCCTATAAGTAGGGGAGAATGTAACACCCCGTATTTTCTGTGAACGTATAACTAAAAATTAAAGTATTCTTAATTTTAAGGAGAAGAATTAAGGGAAACCGGTTGCGCCATTGCTTTCGTCTCGAAGTTCTGCTTGAGATAGAGTCTGAGTTTGCGTAAAACGTATACCGTATGAAGAAGATATGGACGAACGAAGTTAGGTAGAAAAACAGGAAACAGGCCAGAATACCCTGGCGCACTTGTGAAGTGCGCCAGTACAAAAATACACCGGCACACCTGCCAAGTGCGCCCATACTGATCCAGCACAGAATTCTGGAGTGTTCTGTGATGACGTGTCTTCTTCTGAGTGGTTGGATGACCTGTCTTCGAGCTAGGTGGTTCTGATGACTTCTGGACCGATCTGAAGGCTCTAAATTACCCTATTCTCCTATTTAAACACCCCTAAACCTAGCTTTCTCTCCACACAAAACCATTGCAATGTTATGTTGCCTCCACCTTAATTAAAATAAATTAATGGCGTGTCTGCTCTGCTGAAACCTAAGCTAAGACTTGTGCTTCTTCTTCTTCTTCCAATTCTGATTTAGATTAAAATAGAACAACTCAACTCTTCTTCTAGAATCCAACCAAGGCAAGTACAGTTATTTTCCGATATGAAATTTAATCATGATCTTGACATAATTATAAATCTGAATAAGAGATTATGCCCTTTTTCTATTTGTCATATTTGTTCCTCTGTTGTATTGTTATTATTCTGTTTGTTCTATATTTCATCCTCCTTTCTTTCTTTTTGTTTGATAGCCAGGCTACCACGAGCCTGAGCCAAATCTCATAAGAGATGAACGCATAAACACTAAATTTGGGAAGAATATTGAATGAGGCATATTTAGGCATAATTGATTTGTAACTGATTTGAGGACACAACGCATGTTGTATTTCAGGACATAAGTTTGAGGCATATTGCATAAGATGATTTATGACTTGGAAGAAGAGGATTATTGTGATTTAGAACATAAAGAACATATGTTGTAAATTTAAGATCTAGACCTGGGCATATTAAATCTGATAGTCTGTCATTTGCAAGTAGGAGAATTAATTTGCACATGACTTAGGTGTAAAAATCTATATTAAGATTTGATGACTATTAAGTGTAAATACACATAAATGAGGATTTTTGGATATGTGACATGCATTGAAATCAATGGCTATATTTGGCATAACATATATATGAACCATGATTGGGGTTTTTGGGGAATATTCTGTACCATGCTAAAATTTGGGCATATGTTATATTATGAATCATGACCATGATTTAGGCATGTGAATTTAGACATAATTTATAATTGGCAAGATATGTCAATGAAACTTTAAGGAATGTTTAAATCT
Source organism: Allium sativum (assembly GCA_030737875.1). Taxonomy (NCBI): domain Eukaryota; kingdom Viridiplantae; phylum Streptophyta; class Magnoliopsida; order Asparagales; family Amaryllidaceae; genus Allium; species Allium sativum. The sequence continues at coordinate 405,939,916 of CM060926.1, forward strand.
GTTATATTGCCTAATCTGCTAGATCTGTTATATTGCCTAATCTGCTAGATCTGTTTTATTGCCTAATCTGCTAGATCTGTTATCTGCTAAATCTGTTGAATTGCTTAATCTGTTGAAAGCTGAATAATTGTAATTTGGAGGCTCGATCTAAAATTGAGGAAAACATGTTAATAGAACTTTGGATAATCTGTCGTAGCTTGTAAAGAAGTTAAATCTGTTAAATGGACATAATTAGTCTGATATTTTCTGTAATGGAATAAAGTGGCTATGACACGAGGTTAGACTCCGTTTGCGATAGAAGCCTGCCCGGAACCAGCCGGCTTAACCAGCGACTGCAAACTGTCAGTCTAATGTGAGAGGTCGTAGGCATAACTAAAATATGCTTAGACACGAGGTTAGGTCTGGCTTGTGGCAGAAGTCTGCCCGGAACCGCCCGGCAAATCCCGCGGCCACAAGCTACCGACCTAATGTGAGAGGTCTGTGCATTAATATTTAATTAATGTAAATCTAATATAAATATGATGTCTAAAACGTGTTGGGTGGATAGGGTTAAGCCAACTGGACTGATGAATTTAACAAACCCGTTTCGTGAATCTGTAGGCCCAATACAAAGTTAGACAATCTGTAAGTCTTTAAATCTGTACATCTGATCCGTTAGTCTGAAAACTCGTTAACTTGATTGTCTGATCTGTGAACTAGTAAATCTGAACGCTGTATGTCTGAAACTTGTAAACAAGTTAATCTGAAATCTGAAATCTGTTAGTCTGGGGACACAAGGTTAGGATGTGTAATTACTTTTGTCATCTGTTGAGTGGGACCCATATTAGTCAGTAACCCTTTCTGGTATCAAAACTATGACCCAACAGTAGGTAGGGTCCGGGCACGCTTACTGAACTAATTATAAGCGGTTCATTCTGATAATGGCGAGGGGTGTTGATGGTGCGTTCCAACCGGGTCATGTGCATGCATGGATCCCAGTCTACCTCTGAGGATGTAAGACGCCGTGACATCTATAAATAGGTCTGTGTCATTCAAAGGTTGCCACTTTAGGGAATGATACACCCTTTTGTGGGGCTGGCACATGGTATTTGTGTTTAGGGAGCTGATCGTGTGGGGTTGGATTTAGGGTACACTTAGTTCTGTCTGTTCTACGGGGTACCGTCTGTTTCTGTTGGGTGGTAACACCTGTCTGTTTCTGCGTGGTACCGTCTGTTGGGGTGGTAAAGGCCCATTTACTAGTGTACACCTAATTCTAACATTCTGTTTCCGTAGGGATTATACTGTTCCCGTTTCTGTCTCTGTTTGGGTGGTAAAGGCCCATTACTAGCATTCTGTTTCTGTACTTTCTGTTCGGGTGGTAAAGTCCCATTATTAGAATTATGTTTCTGTACCTTCTGTTAGGGTGGTAAAGGCACATTATTCTGTTTCTGTTTAGACATTAGAGTAACACCTAATCCTGCTATACTAGTATTAGTGCAGAGAAGTGAAAAGTAATATCATCCTGTTTCTTCTGTTTAACCTAAGTATATCTGTTATTCCTGTTTCCTGTTATCTCTCATCCAGTTTTATTTGCATGCCATGACATTATTATCTGTTCATAACTGAAAGTCACTGGACTTGCCAGACTTTATGACTGACCCTTGTTGTTTCGCCTCTTTTCTTCCGTTTCCCACCCAGGTTTTCAAGGAGGGAATACTCTAGCTTGATCCGGATCTTTCTTCGTGCTTGGAGTGCTTGAAGAGTTTAAGTATGGCTTGTCTTTTTTCTGGCATCTTTAGTGGGGATTATGATTTTAAAGTTTTGTACTCTGATGGCTTTTGAACAAGGCTGATTTATATGTACTTGAGTTTTTGGTAAAGTTGTAACCAAACTGATTTCTGTCCGCTGCAATAAAGTTATAAAGTTTTTCAAGTATTATTTTTATATTTGTCTTGTAATATTCTGTTCTGTTTGCTAAAATGCTCCATCAAAGTTAAGGCATTCCCTTTGTGAGTGACCTTAACGGACGTGGTGTGTTACACTTGGTATCAGAGGTGAAGGTTACCGGATTAGATAGAAGTTTTTGAAAACTATTTTCAAAAAGGTTTTAAAAGGAAGTATTTTCAAAAGTAAAGTTTATTTTGAAAAACATAATCCCCAAAAGCCAGATATCTTTCTTCTGATTCTTTGTTTCGAATCCCTTCCTCTTTCCTTTTTAATCTCTTCTTCCGCATATAGATGCCTTTTTTCTAAGATACGTAAGAACTTCTGTATGGTGGGCGGAAAATCGCTTCATGGGACTGAGACGGTTATCAAAACTAGAAGGAAGGGGGGACTTGTTGGTACCTTTGAGGTAGGAAAATTTCTGAGAAGGTTTAACTTCCTTATCTGGTTAGTAAGAAGAACGCTTTCTAATTCTAGCATTTTGATTTTGTAGGTAAGTCTCTGCACTTTAATACTAGTCTTGTTTCTAATCCCGCTATAGTCTCAAACCCCATAAGGGTCACGACTCATCTATTTGTGATAGGTTAGGTTTTGAGGGCATCTGTGTTAGGCGTTAAGATGACTGTGACGCATACATTTCGGGTTTTTTTTGGATATGGTTAGGCTTTCTCAAGCTTAGTTTCCTAAAAATCATTTGATAATCTGATTTGTACCAGTACTGTAAGTATCTGGATATTTCTGAAAAGGTTAGGGTTTTTACTCGAAGCGTGAAGTAGATTTACAGTTTGGCATTATTTAACGGGAGTAATTCACTAGGTGTCAATCTGATGTTGATTTCGGTCTTCGGGGTTGATACTTAGGGAATTGTTTTCTTAACCGATGTCTAATAGGAACAGAACTCTTGTTTTAATCGTACTTACTTCTATCACTCAGCTGTATCCTATCGATAGAGTCTTCGACCTTTAGGTAGAAACTAATGGGTGTAAACATGTGTTTGAGACATGTTATGTTTGATGGTTGCAAGTGGATGCCAGTGGTTGCTAGTGGTTGCTCGTGGATGCATTTACACACTTGGCACTAGATCGGCTCAAAAACACTCTCATACTGCATATGAATGTGTGCGCAATTTTCAATTTTTGTGGATGCAAAATGATTGACTCATCACATGGATGTTGTAGTTGGATGATTGGTTATGCACACATATAGAAATGATGTGTATCAAATAGGATTTCTTGCATACATAATTGGACTCATGACACCAACATGGTTCGCATTGAGGAGGTCAACTGAATCAGTAGATCGCCTGATCTTTGCATTAGATAAGAGACATATACACACACTTTTGCATATGTTCATACAACATTAGAAGTTTTCTAAGGAAAATGGATGCTTGTGGATGATGGTTGAGTAGATGGATGATTGGATAGTACACATTCTTCTTAACTTGAAGATTTCGGGGACGAAATCCTGTAAGGAGGGGAGAATGTAACACCCCGTATTTTCTGTGAACGTATAAGTAAAAATTAAAGTATACTTAATTTTTAGGAGAAGAATTAAGGGAAACGTGTTGCGCCATTGCGTTCGTCTTGAAATTCTTCTTGAGATAGAGTCTGAGTTTGCGTAAAACGGATTCCGTATGAAGAAGATATGGACGAACGAAGTTAGGCAGAAAAACCGGAAACAGGCCAGAATACACTGGCGCACTTGTGAAGTGCGCCAGTACAAAAATACACTGGCGCACCTGCCAACTGCGCCCATACCGATCCAACACAAAATTCTGGAGTGTTCTGTGATGACTTGTCTTCTTCTGAGTGGTTGGATGACCTGTCTTCAAGCTAGGTGGTTCTGATGACTTCTGGACTGATCCGAAGGCTCTAAATTACCCTATTCTCCTATTTAAATACCCATAAACCTAGCTTTCTCTCCACACCAAACCATTGCAATGTTATGTTGCCTCCACCTTATTTAAAATAAATTAATGGCATGTCTGCTCTGCTGAAACCTAAGCTAAGACTTGTGCTTCTTCTTCTTCTTCTTCTTCCAATTCTGATTCAGATTAAAATAGAACAACTGCAACTCTTCTTCTAGAATCCAACCAAGGCAAGTACAGTTATTTTCTGATATGAAATTTAATCATGATCTTGACATAATTATAAATCTGAATCTGAGATTATGCCCTTTTTCTATTTATCAGATTTGTTCTTCTGTTGTATTGTTATTATTCTGTTTGTTCTGTATTTCTTCCACCTTTCTTTCTTTTTGTTTAATAGCCAGGCTACCACGAGCCTGAGCCAAATCTCATAAGAGATGAACGCATAAACGCTAAATTTGGCAAGAATATTGAATGAGGCATATTTAGGCATAATTGATTTGTAACTGATTTGAGGACACAACGCATGTTGTATTTCAGGACATAAGTTTGAGGCATATTGCATAAGATGATTTATGACTTGGAAGAAGAGGATTATTGTGATTTAGAACATAAAGAACATATGTTGTAAATTTAAGATCTAGACCTGGGCATATTAAATCTGATAGTCTGTCATTTGGAAGTAGGAGAATTAATTTGCAAATGACTTAGGTGTAAAAATCTATATTAAGATTTGATGACTATTAAGTGTAAATGCACCTTAATGGGGATTTTTGGATATGTGACATGCACTGAAATCAATGGCTATATTTGGCATAACATATATGTGAACCATGATTGGGGTTTTTGGGGAATATTCTGTACCGTGCTCAAATTTGGGCATATGTTATATTATGAATCATGACCATGATTTAGGCATGTGAATTTAGACATAATTTATAATTGGCAAGATATGTCAATGAAACTTTAAGGAATGTTTAAAATCTGTTATATTGCCTAATCTGCTAGATCTGTTATATTGCCTAATCTGCTGGATCTGTTATATTGCATAATCTACTAGATCTATTATCTGCTAAATATATTGATTTGCTTAATCTGTTGAAAGATGAATAATTGTAATTTGGAGGCTCGATCTAAAATTGAGCAAAACATGTAACACCCCGAATTTTGGTTAATGCTAAAATTCACAAATTAAAGAATAACTAATCCCAGATGTGGGAATTAGGGGAAACGGGTTGCACCATTGCGTTCGTCTCGGAAAAATACGCGAAATAGAGTCTGAGTTTTCGAAAATCGGAGTCCGTATGAAGAAGATATGGACGAACGAAGTTAGGCAGAAAAACCGAAAACTAGCCAGAATGCACTGGCGCACTTGTGAAGTGCGCCAACACATTTTTACACTAGCGCACTTGGGAAGTGCGCCCGTGTCGAGCCAGAAACCTGCACAGCTTTCTGGCTGGCCTGGTGCACCATTTTAGGGTTTAGGCTGTGTTTTGGGGCTGGTTTCTGGAAGCTTCCGAGATCTGATGGTCCTAATCTAATTTAGGGTTAATCTAATGGCCTAAAACACTTGCCTAATCCTATAAATAAGACCCTAAGCTAGCCCTAAATGGTCATAATCCTATCTCCTAACTAAACTATGCCAAAATTTTCTATGATCATGGCCTCCACTCAAAACCCTAGCCTCCATCCTATTTCTAAACTATTTCTATGAAGGCTTTCATGTGCATACAAACATCTTTGAGTTGTATGAGTGATCATTGGCTTGCATTCATCATCAAGTTGCAAGCTTTATGTTCAAGGCTAGAGTTTTTGGGTGATTTGTGGCAAGGGTTTGCTTATTGGAGTTTAGTGGTGAGT